>OV884011.1:55215517-55831065 GCA_930367205.1 Acanthosoma haemorrhoidale
GTTACCACTACACTTACAAAATGTATTTTAATTCTTGAACAAACCATATCAATGCGAAATAAAACATTTTAAACTAGTTAATGGTCTCCTTTCTTCTAAAGTTTTTGTTTGACTTAATTGTTTTATTGTAAGTTTTTTTTAATCGGTTTTAAACATTAAGTTTATTTTTTTATTTAGTGAAAAACAATGCATTATTTCCTTTTAATTTGTAAAAGTATAAATACATTTTTTTTACGTAAGTGATAGGATTTAAATGTATTCTGCTCATTTTAATGTGTAAAATGGACTGTATGTAAAATGTAAAATATCTACATTTCCCAAGAAAAAATCTATATTTTCTTTCGTCCTTTGTTGCATTGATTTTTTTGGAGATATCAATTATGAAAGAAATAGCATCATAGAATGTTTTCATGGTGGCAGTAAGGAGCTTACATAATGTTATCTGTTTTGGGTTGGATTCAAACCCACCTACACCAATCTATTGCTTTGTTAACTGCCTGATGTGTGAATCAAAAAACATTTTGTTATCACCCCAACTTGCTGTTATATTAGGATGTATGGGCACCCTTATAAATTGCCATCCTTTACCCTTCCCCTTCAGCAGGGCAATGTTAAAAGACTACTAAGTACTGCCCCTATGAAGGAATGCACCCTCTGACCCAGTGACGCCGACATAGACTACCAACACAAGGCCAGTCAGATTCCGCAAGAAGGCCCTGCTGCCACGCCCTCTACCTTTGTCTCCTCCCACCAGCCTTCTGCTGCTCCCGCTGTATCCTGTACCGTTCTTAACTATCGGCTTGTTCTTGAAGTCAGTCTTCAGGCAGACAACATGATCTAGGCATCTATATTGCTCAAGACAGTGCTAAAGTAAATAACCAAAAGTTGGAAATCGAACGTATATAACCATGATCAGGATTCATTTATTACCTCAGGGGGTAATAAATGAAGTATTAATTGGTCACAATGCTCAAAACACAAGAAAAAAATGGTTTTTTTATGTATAAATAAATAAATGTTTAATGTTTCACGAAATATCATTAGAAAACAAACAGTTTAAAACTGCTCTTCCAAATCTGGTTTGATGTCTGAAGTAAGTTCAGGACAAATTGAAAATATCATTAGTAACTGTTTAAAGGGGAGTACATGACGACAGTAAATAAATAAGCAATCAATAAATGTGTAGTCTTGGAGGAAAATCAGTTGCTACATGAATAAAACACTAACGAACTTTGTCTTAAGAACCTAAATAACGTTTGTTAACATCCTAAAACTGAAATCTTCGTGCTGATTAATATGTAATGTTTACTCAGGCACCGGTGCATTTTAAATTCACGGAGTTCTTAAAAATTTCAATGATATTTTTTTTACTTGTTCTAGTTTACGATCTGTTTGTTTGACTCACCTTATCTCGAGACATAAAATTATACAATGATAAATAATCTTATCATACCTTATAAAAGTTCCCATGACAAAATAATTAAGGTTCATTTATTACTAAATTATTTAAACAGTTCACCATATTTCAATTTATGTTTGAATGTGCTCGCGCTAATGGCCGACTCCCCTGTTATCAAATGCATTGAGTTATTTCTCCAATCCAGCCTCTAGTATTTAGTACTTACCACCACAGTAACAAATGAATGTATCGAATACATTTTATATACAAGTGAGAAGTAGCTTACGGGCACTGTACCCATAAATAAATTGAAAGCATTAACTCAAGTGCCAGCCAACCTTATTCAGTTATTTCCAATACCCTAGGTGTTCATATCCTACTTCCGGGACTGCTGGAAGTCAGGAGTCTGTGGTTTCCACATGGAAAGACATTTCCCAGCCAGCTATCGATAGAAAGTGGCGTGAACTTTAGAGAAATATCAGACGAACAAAAATGGCCACTTTCTTTGACTTATAGAACAGAAATGGTGGGATGTAACCACATCAAGGTGAAGAGGTCATAGTTAAACTTCACGTCTACTAAGAATAGTCTAGCGTTACTTGGAGAACACAGGGCTATCTGTGGCGTTTAAATTTGATACTTTTCTGAATTGAAAATCGGTTCAGAATGATGGAAGAACCAGTTTTATTTTCATAAGATTTACCTGTGGAAGGAATTTCAGGTTACTACGAAAGTAATCTCAAATATTGTGAAATCCTAGTTGGGTTTTTTGAATGAAACAGACAGATGTTACCCGATTAAATTAACCAACTGCCGATAAATATGTTAAAACCTAGCTTCTTTTAAAACCTAGATATTTAATTATTATATCCGTAATGGACCCTCAAGTTAAGAAGATAATATAATCGATAATTTCCGGACATACATAGTTAATTTCCTGCTACTTTGTTCGACAGGTGATCTCCTTTTAAAAATGCCCTACAATGTAGTTCAGATAATAACTCTGCTGCTCTGCCATTATTCACTTATTGTACTTAGTTACAAAATCTATTCATCTCTTTAATAAACTACGCACTATCGCATTAAACCAGCCTTTTATAATGATTATGTAACATTTTTGGGGTGTGGTTCGAGAATTGAACCTCCTCGTTTAAGAGGTTTTGTGGGTCAGTATTAACGGGTGGGTCTGTGTGTCATTTAGTTGGCAATTTTAAATACACAGTTTACAAAGAATAATTACCTTTGTAACAGTGTTATATTATACTCGGCTAACTTATAACTTGGGCCTGTATTTATACATGGTTCGTCTACAGAGAAAAATTTATAATTTTTAAAGTGGCTCGGTTTGCCGAAAACAGTATACCTCTAAAGGATAATCAATAGAACGTAGTACATATACACTGATTAATAATTATGCAGAAAATTAATAAGTGAGCCAAATTTAGTTGCTTCTACATGCACAGTTAAAGCAAGTGTAGCTAGACTCTCAATCAAGTTAGATACACACAAAATCATATGGAATACTGCAGGTTTTGTGATGATATGTACATGTTTGTGGTAATATAATTTCTTTTATTACGGCAGTTAGCCAAAGCAAGCATTTAAATGTAATGAAGATTGAATACCATTGAATCAATCTTATTTCATTAATCACAAAATTATTTCTGAATTGATTAGGTTCTTCAATTCAAAACGTGGGAAAAATGGAGCTGCCTCCACAATGCAGCTTGCTAGCGATTGCAGCCTTAGTCACTTAATTATTTATTTTTATATTGGCAATGTAAAATTTTCATTTCTATAAGTCAAAAAGGAACATTTTTTATGTTTCAATTTTTCAGCTTTAAAGCCGCTGGACGAACTTTATATATTTCATATGAAGTATGTTTCTGAATGCAGAAAATATTTAAATGTATCTTTTCTATAGGGTCAAGTTAATAATTATTAGCCAAAGGAAAACAAATATATGGAAGGTCCCGGGTTCGGGTCCAGTATATTTATTTTTTTTGTCGATTATCATTATTAGTATTTTTTCTTGTATCTAGTCTAAGGTAAAATATATTCATACAAAATAAACACGAGTTTTTTATGACCACTATTATTGAATGCTCACATTCTGGTGTGGTTGATTTGTGTGGGGTTAAGACTCTAGTTTCAGAAAGAATTTCTCAAGATCAGAACAAGTTGGATTAGGTTTCAAGTCGACGCCATCCCACCTTTACTAGAATGGTGCGACAACCGGTAAAACTGCTCTTCTTGCTTTAATCGAGAGGTTATAACGACTGTTACCTCTAAAATGTCTTCGAAGACACAATCAAACAGTAACCTAATCTCCACTTGTTGCCGCCCCTTCAACCGCAACCACCATTTACACATTCCAAAACAATATTCCTACTTTCTCTCCATGCTAGACCGTTAATTATTACGATGATATATCTACTGCGTTACCGGATAATACTACCATTAGAAAGCTACTACTTTCGCCTTATACTGAGTAAGACTACTAGAAGATGAACTATCTAGAAGATCTACCGATCATGAATGAACATTCAGTCTATACAAAATACATGGAGATATAGAAATAGCTGGTTAGGAAGTGTATATGTCGCAACTTCAAGGACTCCCTCACTTCCTAGTCGCATTCCTCTCGTGGTTCTCAGGGGCGATTTTAATGCATACCTTTCAGCTTATGATTATTTCGTTTATGCATATTGATTTTTATAAATATACTTTTATCTTAATCAATAGGGCTTATTCTTCGTGAAATAAAGGGGGGGATAAACATTTACCAAAGATAAAGGTTTACCCAAGAAACCCTTGATGATATGATATGTCATTCTCGACTGATAGCTTAATTTACATTTATTCTTGGACAAATCATCATCAAAACCTGATATCAATAAAATGGTCAAAATGGAAAGGTTTGTTGAGTCAAATAAACCAAGTCAGATAAACCGTAACTAATGTAGTAATAAGCTTGTGCACCAATTTTGAAGTTTCTAACCGTTTTCAATTGTATTTCCTGTATACAACTTACTGTACACTATTTGAGAGGTTATCCAGTTGATCATAGATCGTGCCTAAAATTGATGAGTAAAAACCTAAAAGTAAAAAAACATCACCTTGGCAGGAACTATAAAACCATGTTGCGTTAACCTATTGACCTTTATTTAGTTAAAGATCGTCCGTAAATATTTGTCTTTTATGACAGTGAGAGAAAGCCACTCCAAGGAGTAATCATAACTTTTTTATTTATTTTTTTAGAATATAAAAGTGGCACGGCTTGTCTACCCACCATTAAATGATTCGGCACAGATATTTTCAAACGGCTACACTCTTAACTGCTGCAGAAACGCGAACCGGAGGACAAAGTACAATTCCCATTCCATAGAATATGCAGTAACTTATTCCATGCGTCCCCAGCGTGGCTTGAAAGGATGGGAACCAATAGATTACCTTAAGACAGAGAACGAAAATTGATTATAGACCCATAAAAAGTCCCCCTTCACAGAAATCTTTAGTAAAAGGTGAAAGATTTATTCGCTAAAATGACAAGAGCTAAACAGACACTTTGGACAACTGTACAGGGGGGCATCTCATCTCTCAATAGCAAATAAATTACTAATCTACAATGTTATACTTAAGCCAATCTGGACATACGGAATAAAGCTATGGGGGACAGCAAAAAAGTCAAACATCAAGCGCATCCAATCCTTTCAATCAAAAGTCCTGAGAGCAACAGTAAATGCTTATTACGTCCTTATTACGTCATCAATACAAAACCCTTCATAACAATCTTAATACACCCTACATTCTTGAACTCATTCCTTCCAAGTTCATGAAATTCCACAGTAACCTATCCAACGACCCTAATCCCCTAGCACAGTCATTACACTGCGCCACTCATCCCTATAATCCTCCTCAGGGACTAAAATGGCAGTGGCCTCGTGTCCTGCTATAAATACCTGACAGTGGGAGTCATGGCAATGGGCAGTTTCGCCAATCATATTCTGGACGTCTGTGGCTCTCGTGCTCTTCGTCAGCCTCCACTGGCTCATTCCATCAAGTGACGCGGCTGACGGAAAAGCGTGGGGGACTTCCCAAGACTATGCTTCCTCTTTCGCATGAGAGGGAGGTGACAATCATATGTATTTGGGAGGTCCCTGGGCTGTTTAATGTACTGTATGAATAAGCGAGTGAATGAAAATTGTAAATATGGTATGAATGAGAACACTTATCGCAATTACCTATTGCCCAATGTGGCAGATTGTAATTTTAACATAATAAAGAAGTTTCAACTCAACCTCAAATTCTATTGGTAGGTAAAAAAAGTGATATTCGGAAGGCGAATTTATTCAATTGTCTCGGAATGCTTTTTGACGAATGCATTAAAAATAATTAAATATCATTAGTTAATCAATTATTTCCCATTAATAAATAAATTTATATTATATTTATTAGTAGAGTATTAAATTCAATTTCTTTCTCGGAGTCTGATTGTTATTAATCTTGCAAGGCTTGCTTTAGGTATGCGAGCTAATGTGCATAAAATCCGTTTCATGAAACCAGTTTCTTCTGTATGTGACACGCCTGAAAGATAATCTTGTGTTTCAAGACTGTGTATGTAGGTCTGTTTGTCTGCATGCAGCCCAAAAGCTGTTGCTTGCAGACCGACCTGGTACAGACACTGGCCGAACCGGTTTGGCTGCTCCTTAGGATTGGTAATGCGAGATCATATCAGGGAGCCTTTGGTCAATATTTCTTATTATTCATTTATTAATACCACTACGAATTTTATATCGTGATCGAAATTATAAGTTATCTGTATTCTGACTCTTGCACGAAGTACGTGACAGTGGATTTCTCACCCCGAGTTACGACAAATTTTTGGATTGCGACCATTTCACGAAGATTTCAAAATCGAATTAAAACACTTCTGGGACCTGTGAAACATTTTTAAGCTTGCCAACTTGATGTATAAGTATAAAGTATTTATAAAGTTTTAAAATTATAACAAATATTTTATGTTTGGAAGATGAAATCAAATTAAATTGCTTAGTAAGGGAGTCCTAAATCACGAAGATGTGCATACTGCTATACCACAATAACAGCGTAGTGCGAAGGAATCTGACAACCTATAATGAGAAACGGCTACATCTAATTTGATTTGAGGAATGAAATAAATTGATTAAATACCAGTTAGAATTACTTTGGGACGTTCCATACCAAAAATAAAGAACTTGGAAGATCCATACTTCGATTGGAATAGACGTTTACCTTACCAAAATACTTAATAGGTTCTACAACCGGTAGTCTAGCTGTCCCAGGTAACTCCGAGGCAAGGAGTCTTGGAGATAGAAGAACATGTCATGCTTCAATATCTACAAGTACATTAGGTTCCGACTAGAGTACAGATATGCTAGGAGAAAGGGAAATAGCCCTACTGAAGCGTTATATTCTTTTCAAACAAATAGATCAATGAAGAATACATCGAATCCCAATTCAGACTTTCTTTCATTTGCCACAATGGGAACCCACTCCGTCCCCAAAGATACCTCACCCTCCCTACTCTACATAGAGTACATAAAGGAAATATTCGAGACTTTGAATTACACTAAGTTGGAAACAGGCCCAATTCCCCCGACCTCATTTAGTTCTCGTTACATTAAGCGTTCAAACTACTTCTTATTTAATCTTACCAATATTACCCGAAGAGCACAGTTTGAATTTTATTTGGACCAAAAAGGCGAGATTTTGAAAGCCACCTCCAGAACTACCATGGTAGTTACAGACAGACGGACAAATTAGTTTGGTTCAGCCCAGAAAAAAGGGAGTTGACCCTTAACAGTTTAAAATTATGTGTATAATTATTTATTTATCGTTATGTTTAAGATTAGGTCAACCACAGGGTCAGTGGCGACCAGGGGTCAAGTCAAAGATCTTGACTACGTCACCTAGTCTGCTCTACATATGTGATTTGAAAAGGTTAGTTGACCGCAGTAGTCTCCTATTAACTGCAATATATACTTACCTGGAATTTCTGACCATCGTTATCAGTTCGTAACATATTTGTAGGTTTTCTATTACAAAACAAGATCTCTTAATCAGGAGCCGTTTCAACTTCTCTAACTAACAACATACCAAGATCTGGGATGGTTAATTATGTGTTTTTTTTGCATTTGTTATCATTCATTTGATTCATTAATGGATAGTCGCAGTTGAACCCTTCCAGTACTGCATTCTCCCTACACTACGTTGGTATCTGTCCGTTCTTGCGATGTGATGTAGATAGCGGTCCGTAATGTTGTGAATGCCTTATTCATGAACTCATGCTTCAAAATAATGGTTTGTAAGGTGCATAGCAAGGATTCCATACAGTTAGGACTACGTTCTCAATTTGTACAATAATGTGACATCTAAAACTCTATGGGTTGTTTCTAGTTTTATTGTTTTCACATTCTTCCTTGCCTACTACCATTGACCGACCATCTACATTTTAACTATAAGATGTAACTCGACGTTCCCTGATCCGCTTCTGCCCAGACCACACCTACTTACCAACCTACAGTAGTTAGCATACAATAAGAACTGCCAGCTTGTTGCCGCCTTGTGATTCAAACTATTGAGAAAGTGAAGCTCTCTGTATTTAACTTTCATCCAACGGGTTACAGTTAGGACAGGAAAACCTCAAACCACTACGTGGGCTAGCTACGCAACAGAGATAGTGACTAGATGGTGAGTGATCTTGACCCTCAACAGGATCTCGATCGATATTACTATCGTGATTGGCCATCCAAGTGTTGTGTAATCTATTCCGACACATCGTTCCTGAACGGCACCCACTCACTCACTTAGTATCCGGAACGTTGATGGATATATTCTGTTTAGGTTGTTATATTATGTTATATGTGTCCTTTAATTTAACAGTCGTAATTATTTATTAAAGCAATTGAGAGAACTAATCCTTGGATCTCTTTTGCATTTATATTGTCAGGTAAGATTTTATTTATGCAAACACTGACTGAATAATTTGGAAGCTACTGTTTGTCAATGCAGGTCACGCATTGCCTTCCCGTTACTCTGCGATGGTGTTCTCCGCATTTCCAATTGGTGAATACCGTGTTTTAATATGCATTCTCTTTTCTGCTTAATGCCCTCTCGCATTCGTATTAGGAAATTATTCCTCACTAACATTAAATACACATTGCATACACGATTTTATAATTCTATGAACTTACCAAATAATATTTAATATGAATAATACTCTACTTTGTGCCACAATTTTTCAATCCTTAAAAAACTGGAATTTCATTACACAGTTTTTACTTACATGCTTATCATCACCTAATCGCGTCATCTTGAGCGCATTATTTTAGTTCAGATTCTGAAAGTTTTTACGCGTCAGTAGTTTATGTTTTCATGAATAAATTCAGAATGATGTTAAAAAAATTTTAACTTGATATATTTTTTACACTACTTCAAGCAGAAGCTATATAATGAGCAAAACATGACCTTTGGGAGACGAGTAATCCTAACATGAGAATATTTTCAGTTTTATTGGTTTGCTTTGACCAAAAGTTTTATGGCAGCTTTGTACTGCTCCTAATGGTCGTTGGTAGAAATAGTTGGGCAGTAATAAAATGTACATGGCTCTTATAATCAGTATTCTCCCCTAAATACGGGAATACTTCGACTAAATTATAGAGAAATATTGTTTAGTTGTAAGCATACTCAAGATTACTACATCAAATTTAATTCTTATACTGTAAAATAGCTCAGATAGATATATGATGGTCAACCTCAGATAGATATAATGAAGTCGTACTCAACTGATCAGCAAATTAATTAATCATGATAAGTAATTTATTTTTTAATATAACTATATTAGATTAAGGTATTAGCTAATGAATTGTACTATAGAAGTCAACCAGATCTATAATAACAAAGTCATGCATGCTAAGTTATGCATAAACAAACCAGCCCAGCTTATTGGGCAGCTGGGGTTGTTATGCGGCCGTGACACTGTGAATGTGGTTAGCTTTCAGCCTAGAGAGTTCTAGTGTCAGTCTTGGGGCAATTTCACTTCTCCTTTATATTCTCTACTTACGGCCATTTTCTCTCATTTGCTCGAGGCTTTTAACTAAAATAGCAACCAGTTTCCTTTTCCACCGTGACAGTACCAATAACAATTACTCTTGGCAATAACCCTGTTTGAATCCGAAAAGGGCATTGTTGTTTATTAACTAGTTACAAGAACTGGTTCCACCTAGAAAAGAAGAATTTTTTTCTCGGAGGAATACTCAACACGCAACAGTACCAAAAAATAAAATAAACATCACCGTACTTACAGAAAAACAACTCATTATTATAGTTAAACCCCACATTATTAGTTTATCTAGCTGTGCTTAATTTAGTTGACGCGAAAAGGGCTGTACTACAACTTTTATTTAAAGCATTTTCCTGTAATCACTGTTCAATGTTAATCCCGGGACCTCGTACTGTTTTTACTTTAGCGATATTTATTCTTAAATTTGCACTGACGGGATTATATTTCCCAATCAATCATTTGAGCATAAATTTATATTGTTGGAATTACAGCCTAATCTAAGGGGGGAGACGTGGCACATGTTATTTCAGAACTGGCGCCAAAGGTATGGTATATACGATGAACTGGGTTCAAATCTCAAATCTTATTTTCTCAACGACGTCCTTCATACCCTATGCACAATCAGTAAGTAGTCAACTCGTTTGTTCACGAATGACGTCTGTAGCCGATGGTACAGACAACCTATGAGAAGACACGGCAAGTTATAGATCAGTCAACTTTGGCATTGTCCGTTCGCTAAGGATTCATCACAGCTATATAGGCATTGTGTCCTCTGTGAATCGATGCCTCGTGTCATTGCCATTGTTTGTATGCTATCCCTTACGTTTGACTTATCATTCGCAATTCACATTAACCCAGTGTTATCTATTCTGAAACACCTTAATATTATTTATCATGACGTTTAGATCTATGATTTGATACCCTTCTCAAGATAATCTAAATATGTATATATATTTTTTTAATTACTAAGTAATTGTTTTATGACCCTTTATGATATTCCATGGAGTTCCTATTATTTTCAGTATCATTGGAACATCAAATCGAACTACCATAGCTAATAGCATGCTAATAAGTTCATATAAGTACGAAAATAACACTTAATTAAATGGTAAAACAAGACAATATTGTTATCTAAGATCTTTACGGTAATAAGTTTTTAAGTTAAAACAATTTATTCCGGGGCATAGTCCAAATTAGAAAAATACAATAGTGTTCCGATAACAGGTTTGGCAAATCAAAATAAATATTGCATTATAAAAAAAAAAAAAGCAACAATAATATATGAAAACCATAAGGTTGATACAAAAAGGGAAAAAAAAACAGCTAAATTTACAACAGTGTAATAAAAATAATATAAGCATAAAAGTATAATATAATAACTAAATCATTCTCAAATAGCAAGCGTCTGCCTGGATGGTGAGGACGTGTTGGAATAGGAAGGTTTTGAAGGTTTTAGGGAAAAAGCATGGCGGATATTATGAGGTACATAATTCCAGAGAGTAGTAGAGTGAGGAAGAAAGGGACTATCAGTTGCTGCCGTTTTGAGGGTAGGAGTATTAAGATAAGAGAGACGGGAGCTTGTGTTCCTGGAGGAGATAGAGGATTTGAACAGTATAATATTGTATATATAAGGAGGGTGATAAGAATAGATGATTTAGAAAAGGAATGAAACGAGGAAATATCCCTAGGTTATTAACGGTGGAACATAAACTGACGGGATGGTTATTAAGGGTTAAAGCGGGAACATCGGTCTGAGAAGGAAACTGAAGCCCATGATTATTGCCTGGGTTTTCGCTCCGTTTAACCTCACTTTATTCAGGTTTGCCTAGTCACTGATCCGATATAGGTTTCCCTGAATCTTGGCAAATCCAGCTAATAATCAGTAGGGGAAAGGATAAATAAATTTGGGAGTCGCCAGCGAAAAGGTGAACAATGATGAATACAATTAAGGAGTTCGTTATGTAACAACTAAAAAAGAAGGGGAGAAATGCTCGATCCCTGGGCTACACCCGAGGAAAGAGTGAGGGAAGCAGATACGGGTTGATTAGTTAGGTTTAGTAAGAAGTCGAGTATTGATTAAATGACTATATTTGCAGTCGTTAAGCCTTCATGCGTAACCTCTGAGTTATAAATTACGTCAAATTATACAAAACCTCTAAGTATTATATAAATCTGTGTAACATAAATCTCTCTAGACAAAGTTGGGAGACAAAGGTGTTTATAATGTCAGTTTAAATGTCACTAGTTTGAGATCCACAGGTGAGGCAGGATTAAGATTCCATTCAATAATATAAACGTACGCTGGAATAATCATTACATTACTATGGGAAAATACCAAGACATTAACGTATTCCTACTTTCTTTCATTTTTATTTGGAAAGGATAAGTTTGATTTTGTCCCTAAATCCAGAAGTACTGTGAAATAGAAGTTGGGCCTTTCAAAGTACAGTACTAACCTTCAAGACCTCGAACAATAGAAACACTATCTCAAGACTTTAAAGGACTTTTACCTGTCACTGAACTAAACGTTAAGTAAAATCCCGGCAGCCTTGGGCAGTCCGTTGTACCCTGGGATGAATGCCATCTCATCTTGTAGTCTCTAAGGGACTGCTTTAGGCCACTCTCTCTATTCAACTTCAACTGCACTTTAGAGAAAAGATTTTCTTGGACTCTATTCAGAAACATAAATTGAATTAACTTTGAAGTATCAAGGCGAGCAGTGACAGGAGTAGGTACTTTCGTTGTAAATGAATGTAAAATAAAATAATGTAAAATTGTTGACTACGAAAATCTAAATATTAAAAAAAAATTAGCTAACTACCCCAAAAATTTTATTAGTATTTATATATTTTATAAAATTCAAGTTTTTCATTTTTGTTACTCTTTCAATCTCCATTTACGTTTTGATTTTCTGTTAAATTTATTCTAGGTAAAGAAATACCTTTACCTAGAATAAATTTGATTCGATGAAAGTAACGCACCGACTTTATTTATATTAACTTTATATAGATGTAACTATTTCCAACAAGGTTCAAGGAAACATATTTGGAATTCAGCTAATGCACAGTTTAACATTTTAAATTTGTACTTCAAATTGTCGAACTTTCCTGCAAATGCAAGATGATAGTTTTAATAAATATTTGTGATTATAATCAGAAGTCTATTTACAGAGAGATTTACCATAATACAAAAATTAACAAGTATTTATATTAACTTTATATAGATGTAACTATTTTTAAACAAGGTTCAAGGGAACATATTTGGAATTCAGCAAATGAACAGTTTAACATTTTAAAGTAATTGAAAATTATTAATTGATCCCTCATTATGCAAATGCAAAATGATAGTTTTAATAAATATTTGTGATTAAAATCAGAAGTCCATTTACAGAGAGATTTACCATAATATAAACATTAACAAGTTGCAATACCTTCTTACTAACCTCAAATTCACCTCATTTATCTTCAAATTGAAAACTTTGGCAGATACAATATAAAACTTTCAATTAATCAGGGAACCATAAAAATTAATCCTGCTCTCAATTGCAGACATAACTAAATGTGTATCATATCACATTAAATACATGAAAAATATTTATTTTTTGGTTAGTGAGATGATAGCTCTACAACGTTTGATGGAATATCTCTATTTCTTAGTGTCTGATGGATATTAATGGATATTAATTAATTAAATGAGACATGGATAATGTGTGAAACGACCAGTTAATAATTTTTTATTTTATTATTATTAGTGTTTTAACCCCATACGCGTTTAAGTTTAACTTCACATTTGTTGTAATATTATTATAACGGTTATTAAACAGATAACTTTTCAAAAACGTTTTGAAAATTCCATACCCTTCGTATTTCTTCACATTTTAAATAGTGAATGAGATTGCCCTCCTCTGAACACTACTTTTACTTTCTTCCGCGGATTCTTCAGCGAAGCTGTAGTAATATTTCGTTATATATAGCTGATTACGTAAAAATAATTTATCACGAAAAATTGAATTGAGAGCGAGGGATATGGATTTGGACAAAAAGTGAAACTTCTAATCTAATAATAAACAAGCAGCTGCCTAAACCTGTAAAGTGACCTGTTGTTTATGTAACAGGGCTGACCAACTACCTCGGGGAAAATGTCGTATTTCCAGTTTTCTTCTTTTATGCTGGAGTTGTAGTGTGGAATATTCGCCCACACACACCGAGGTCTTCAGGTTAGTAGTGTGTCCTTGCAAGAAAGAGCCATCGATATCTTCAGGGGCACTTACTAAGCAATGTCAAAACATTTCGGTCGTTAGACCTTCCTAAGGTTTTACTCAAACTTCCTTTACTAAGTTGAAACAAGTGCCGCCCAGTAACAGTGTGGTATTGTCCGGCACTTACTCAGGTTGTCTGTCTGACGATATGTTCTACGATAGCATTCCAGAGTGGTCCAAGTCAGTAATCGATCTAAAGTGTTAAAGGTATATTCAATATCATCCTAGATTTCACTGTATATATTTTTTAAGTATATATTACCGGAAAACTTTTAAACAATTAAACTTGAAAATGTTTGTCTCATTTCTACAACTTATCGGATATCTTAGATCACAGCTTAGAAGCTACTTCAGGTTACAGCTCCGTTATTTTATCATGAATGACGGCAACAGAAAAAGTACAATTTCTTTTTTGAGATCTAACGATAGCAATTCACGGAAATAATAAAAAGTTGAAAGGTCATTTAAGGATAATAGAAAATTAAACGGCGGGCCAACCACCAAAAGTGGCGTAAAAAGTAAAAATTTTCCAATATATTTTATTTCCAATACAATACCAACTTAATCTACAAAACATGACAGAATGGAGCTGACAACGGTAGATACTTCCTTGTGAACATAACGTGACTCATTGGACTACCTTAGGGGGGTTAGAGTTGTAGAAAATGGACGAATCGTGCAGGAAATTAGCAATAGATTCAACCAGGTGCTTATAGCATCTCTTCCAATGTACCACCTAATTGTATATAGTAAATTCCATATCTATTATGTAATGTATCTACAAAATATAACTTTGAACAATGGCGCATACTTGTAGTATGCACGCCTCATAGAACATGAACTCCTTGCAGGGTTATTGGATGGAGGAAATACTACTAATAAATGAAAATCTAAACTCCTCCGACCCGTTTTTTGGGGATCCTTAGATTTTTTTTCTTTAACACTCAAGACCTGATTGCCGCGTGTTCAGAGATTTACACTCCAAGTAAAGCTTATCAGTCATTACTATGCTCGAGTGACGAGTGCTGTGAAAGATTTTCGGGTTAGAGAGAGAGACAAATGGGGAGTAAAGCACGATCAGGAGCTAGGCAAGTAGATCATGGTGAGGATATCCTCCGGTCCACTAAGACTCAAACACTGCGAAGGAGTTAAGAATGATGAAGAAGTTGAACAAAGGAAAATTGGATAGACGAAAGAATAGGCCTCGACCTAGAACGAGATGGCTAGATGGCATCCTGGGCAATACAATACCGGGGGATGGGTAAAGACCAAAAGGCAAACATTCCATCGACTTCCTTATATGTACGAAGAAATTGTACATTGACCACGAATTATTAATACAATTAGTTGTATACTAGACTTGTTAAACATATTGATAGCAACCAGTAACAATTCAGCATTGATCAAATTCCCTGCATAATTAATTTAGTTACAAGGGTAAATAACAGCCTGTGCTCGAAAGGAATGCAATTAACAATAACTGTAATTTAGGAGGAAGCGAATTATGAAGGACAACCACAGCGAGAAAGCTGTCAAAGGTTGTATCTAAGCATATGTAGTGGGGAGGAGTCATTGAAGCGAGGGTGAATGATAAACTGAGAATCTTGAGGTCGTTATCAGTTCTGAATATCTCAATTCCAGAAAGAAAAAATAATGTGGTCTGATCTTAGTAGTTTAGCTGTGCTCAACCTCTATATCTTATGTTAAAAAGATTGGATTTTTTTTTAAAGAATATTACCCGGCAGTTGCCTTCCAATTTGATCTGATCCCTCGCTTGATAACCCGGTGATGCGAAAAATTACTGTTAGAAAACACAAAGCACAGGTATGTTGGATATAAAACAATATGTTCCAATAGAATTTTCGCTTAAAAATCTATTGTTCGCGATATCGTAACCTTGTTCCCATGAAACATTTCTTAATCAGTGGAAGATACTGGAGATTTTACAATACGCCCCTGTTTGTATGCGTGGTGATGAAGTGTGCGAGATTTCCCACAGTCACATTGATGTTTATAACTCAACTCATTCAGGCAAAAGTTTTTCCCAGAGGCAATCAAGACATATCACCACCAAATATCGTTCGAAATTCGTTTCAGTACAAATAAATTATCCCTCTATAAGTTATCGTATTTGGTAGATGGTGCTGCAGTAACAATGAATAAGAGCGGTATGTTCCGATATACACTTCCTCATCCAAGAAGCTACTCAATTTTCTTCAAGAGGCCTGAGACTATACTTTCCTTAAACTTCGGCCTCCCGTTCATACTGCGTGGATAGCCCCAAAGGCGGTGACATTGCTTACAGACAATTTCCTGGCGACCTCCTTGACCGTGTTTCCTGTGACGGGTGTGGTCCGGAAGGCCGTGGTCGCTTTCTCTCCTCCCGATACACAAAAAGTCCACTGCCATTGATCTCTCATGTCTAATCACCGCTAGCAGTCACAGGAAGTTCGTACAACTAACCGCAACAGAATAGTCGGTGATCAAGGACTCCAGTCGAGGTTGATATTCGGCCAATGTATTTGGGCAATTTAATACGCATTAACTGAATTGCGAGACATTTCTTCAAGTTTTTGTTTTCATATCTTTAGCATCGCGTCCCTTGTACGGTTCTCCCTTCTAAGGTGTCTTCGTAGATAACACATGTGTAACATCCACATTGTTGTTATTTAAATGTACATTTACTTGCCACACCAGACGAATAACACTTTTACTTTTGTCTTTCGCTCCCCGGTTTCCTAAAATATTTACAGGTGTAGTTATTAATTTCAAGCTAGATTAGTTTGACTTTATTTAGGTTTTTTTGGGTTCAAATTCTGAAATCCTAATACTACTGACACTAAATTCTTGACTGACAATCATTCCGGCTTTAAATTATTTTTATTGCAAAATGTCACTAAAGCATTCAATAGCATCGTGTTAATAGTTTTCTTTGAGCACCGAAATTTCTCGTGGAGGAGGTCTCCATGAGGAAAAATCTGATATCCCGCTTTAAGGCCCCATATTAGTTGTCCCAAAACGTGATGGAAACGACAAATTTAATTATGGTACACATTTTCATATCAGCTGAGGATCGATCAGATCTACCAACATTCGGCCATGGGGGTCCTCTTTGTTCTTAATGGGAGGTACTAATGAGAGCATGAGCAAACACAGGTTACAATGTGGCAGCAGTAATGGTTTAAGTAAAAAAGTCGGCTTAACGTGCCAGCAAATATCCTCTGTTAATGTATGTGAAGTTTACTTGTAAAGGGAAATATTCCCTCATTTGGCGTACTGAAGGTTCTCACCTTGATAACAATCAACTAGCAAACTAGCAAATTGCAAGTTGTAAGTAATACATGCGTTATCATATTTTCCATGGTATATGATGAGTCACATCCAATAGTAAACCTCTAAAATTCCATTTTAGATCTATACGACTTAGAATAACCAATCGTTATGGTAAGTATGTCGTTTTGTTGAAAAGTGGGTTCCTAATCCTTCCAACCCCTACTGTGTAATGGGGCATGTACCTCACCCCAGACACTGGGTGTGAAGTACCTACCTAAGTAGCACTAATAGTAGCTTCAATAGTATGCAGCCCCAAAGTAGTGGGTTACGCAACAGTACTTTTACCGACAGCTGTTGAAGATGCGCAGGGAGATGTTTCGCAAAGCCAAAATTGCGCAACAGATGCTGGGCCTGGACCGGTGTGGGAGGTTGAGCGGCCACTTAATGCCAAAGAGCCTTCAACAATCTTCTGAAGGATCTGTCAACTTTACAGTGCAATATTTATTATTGCTGACGATTATTTTGCATTTGTTATTGAACATCATCTCAATAAGTTTTATTACAGTGGTTTTAATCTACAGCGATTTGTCACGGGTGAAGTTCCATCGAAGACAATTTACAATCAGTTACGATTGAACATTACTAGTTACTATAAAACAACATTACTTTAATATCATAAAAAAAATATCAAGCAATTGATTTTATAGCACAATGTACGATTTTGACTCTGTTCCTGTTTTTGGAAATTTTGGAATACAGGTTGGATCCAAACAAAGGCAGATTGTGGCATCGTCATTAGGCATTGTCTCTAACTCTGAAGCTCTCTTCAGGGTTTCATTGTTTTTTTCGAAACGTTAGTCTGTCTGCCTTTCAACCTCTTCTGTTACAGAACTGATAAAATTCTCTGGTTTGCCTAGAAACATAAAATTTTACACGTAGGTTTCATTTTATGACCCAAAGACTCATAACATGATTAAGTCTAAAAACATTACAGAACGTTTTTACCTTCAAAGAAATATTGAATCAGGAATTTATAAGATATTATCAAATACCGACCATTGACTGGTAATAAATGATTAGACGCGACATCTCTGAAACGAAAGCCTTGCCTGACAAGGATATCTTCCACCAAATCGCATTCGTTTTTTTGGTAGTGAGTTGTTTAAATGCGACTGGAATTGTAATTATAATTTATTTAACGTTTTCAAATTTATTTGTATAATGTATTTGCCGAAGCTCATTTGTGTACACCAAATTAATTTCAATTATTAGGATATTATAGAAAAATACAGATTAATTAAGAGAGCAATTATTTACTGTTAGACTGAGCAGAGAAACCTAAAAGCAGAAAATATATGGAAGAAGGCTGTGCGTCTGAATAGAAACAATAAAACAATGTACGATAAGAATCAACCAGATATCTTTGAATCCATTGTGAGATTCTTAACAATTCTGCATAAGTCTTCATTATACTTGGAAATTACCGGAGAAAATATTTTCAAGCTTTCTAGCCTCTTGGAACAAGAATCTATTGATCGAAATGAACATGTCTCATTATTAGGAGGGAGGAGGGGAAATATTACATTGCGCATTTTGAAAAATTAAATGTTTAGCCATTAGGCAATGTGAAATATTAAAATTCAATAAATATCAAATATCTCTTAATTTTAAGTTGAATACGTTGATTCCTGCGCATTTAGAATGCAGGTAAATCTATCATAATAAATCTATCCCTATTTTGACTTGTAGCCAGACAATTTGTTTTAAATTCCAGATCTCTTTCAAAACAGTATATTTTAGAATATAGATTTAGCTCAATCACAATGGTTTAACTTTAACCCTTAATAAACCATTAACAAAAAATGTTGGTTTGCATCAAATTAAGAACCCTCCGCAGATTCACAACAAGGTTTTAGAAATTCTAGAAATAAAAAATAAACATTTTATAAAACCTTTTTATATTTAACCACATCAAAAATTGTTTCTAATATACTGTTTCATTTCATTGGACACATGACAATAAAATATGAACGTAGGGAAATTTATAATCCTACAACTAAATCACTCTCTCACAATCACATAACAATGAAAAACCCTGAAGTATGTATTTATTTTAGACTTCAAAGCTTTAATTTTGCAATAACTCTAATCACCAGGAAAATGCTTTATAAACTAAATTATCACCAAAAGAAACAGCAAGACACAATAGTAATTGTTGTTTTATTGTTCAGGCTTGGTTTCTTGGAAAACGTAAACGAATTGACAATGTGTGTGGTTTAGAGGTTCTTCACACCTCTCTAAAAACCAACTTTCCAAAAGCAAGAATGTTTAATTAATGCAAAAATGCAACCAATAACCATCATAGGTATTACAAAAACGCTCCACTTAAAAATGAAAGGTGGATAGGTATTTTATTTGTTTTTTGAAATTCTTATTCTACAGAAATAAACTCTATTCCATTATAAAGGAGTTCCAGAGACGAACATTGTTTAAAATAGTCTTGTATGGAGTCATCTCCGCGCATTGTGAATGTTTAAATGTAAATAAAAAGAATGTTGTGGAATGAATATTCGGCTGATTTTGTTTTAATTTCTTTCTCTACTAATGATTAAGTAATATTGATAGCATAACTTTCATTCTACGAGTACCCACACACCTGTAGAGTTTCTCTGTTGAGAATGTGACGCACACATCACTGAATACTGTTTTAACTCGAAATGTGACACGATACTTTTCATATTCCACCACTTAGCATTTATTGTGTTGGCAAAGTGACACTTTGTGGGACTTAGCGATCATCCGGACAATTGCTCTTAGGGCACCGTCTTGTAGCAACATAGACCCAAGTCCAAACCATCAGTGGAATAAAACGCAAAATGCATTGTTTTAGTTGAGTCACTTTTCTTAAGGGTTGTATGATATTCTAATGGTGTTAGAAATGGGTGGCAGCCAACCCCTGGTGAGGAGCTTAAAAGTAAAGCAGTGGAGGATAGTGAGAATATACTCTAAGGTCACTGTATCTTGAATCCACAAATACATTAATAATTAATAAACGTCTGTACTACGTATATACACTAACAGGACGCAGAAACACAACACTATGTATAAAACTTTCACACTTACGTCAGCCCGCCTGACATCATCAACCTTGGGACCAAGTCAAAGGGTGTGATTGCTTTGATAGGATCTTGTGTTTGTTTGCACTATTAATTTTTTTTATTGATTAAAAACACTTAATTAATAGGGCACTGTCTATAACGAATATTCTTGGCCTAATACAAGAACACCCTCTAAATTTATACTTCCAAAGATTTCTTATATAAATAGATTACTATTTATTATCAATTTGTTGTTCACCACGGTCACTGTTTTTTTATATATATACATGTTTTACATAATTCGCCCTAAAGAACCAACACTCAATACATAATTGATCAGTTCTTCAATATCTCTTCTTCAACCCTTGGTAGTATGGAGTTGAAAACAGTTTTCGTGTAGTTGAGGAATCAAATAGAACCTCCATATTAATTTTTATGTCCATAGATCGAACAGGGAACTCACAATCTTTAATTCTTAGACATGCAGACAACAAAATAAATTGTTGAAAACAAGGCTTTCTGTTTTCTTTAATTTAAGATCAAATTCAACATGGAAATACTATAACGAGAATCTTGAGATTTTTACCTTTCCCTGCTTATGATTACACCCTTCTACCTGATATATAGCTTGTGAGGTACATCGATATCATTTCCTTTTCGAAAAAGTGTTTTATTTAAAGACAGTGTGACCATTTAGATAGGGTAGATGGGTATTTTAATTTTTGACTTATTCATCAAGGATAATGCAATCCAAGAATAATGATTGTTATTGATGGCAGCTATTTAGAAAAGCTGCAATATACGTGGTTTATATACAGAGAATATGTAGCTTAGCGCGAAATTTCTTCAGGCATAATTGTTAACAATATTTATTGGATAAGAAGAAAAATTGGCGACATAAACAGGATTTGAACCCAGGACTTTTCGATTTCCAGTCAGTGCTCTTCCGTCCCAGCTACCACCAACTTCTTTCCCTAACATAAATTGCGATCTATTTTTTTGACTACAAAATTGTAGTCCTTTTATAATTTTCCAAGACTTGATATTAAAATCCAAAGTAACAACATTATAAGTGTTATACATTTAACCTTTTTTTTTTTTTTTTTCCCTTTATTGTGCTTCAATTACAATCTGCCTTTTATAAGGCAATAATAATACACATAAATGATCACATTCATACCATATTTACAGTTCATCATTCACTCGCTCATTCATACAATACTTACAGACAGCCCAGAGACCTCCCAAATCCACATGCGAAGAGAAAGCGGAGTACATTTAACCTATATTAAATATATTATTGTTACCCACTGGTCTAATAATGCTCTGGGACTCAAAGCTGCGTCGATTTTTCCTCCGAACTAAGGTTACATCCGAAGTGCGTGGACCCAGGGAAAGCAACAGCCCAAGAGATTTGAAAGTGAGTAGACAGTGCGTTCTCTAAGGTGATGTGGACACTCAATAAGTCTTCACGACTTGTCGGGACGGCGAAGTTTCGAAATCAATAGCGGCGACCTTTTGCATCCCGGAACAGCGAAGGTATATTAACATCTCGTCCGTGGTATTTTAGGGTGCATATCCAGGGATATGTCACTGTTAGTTATTGAGTACTTAATCTTTGCACAGCTTAATTAATACAGATTAGCAAAATCTGTGACTTATTGATAGTGATAATAAGTATGGTACTATATCAGTAATAACTAGAAGTATATCGGTGTCCAGTAATCTGACATGTATCTGTCCGTAAGCATCAAAATATACAAGGTCTTCCAACTTAGTTCTTGTTAAACCACATAATACTTTCAAACAGCCCCCAGATATGGTACAATAACCGATAAAAGCTATGATACTGCAAAAGCAGAAATAAAACAATGTAGTAGAACGAGACATAACGAAACTGAAACAGGAAAAACTCTAAAAAGGAATAGCTGCAGAATTGGATGAAAGTCACAAAAAAAACAAAAAAAAAACAAAAAAAACATGGAAAAACTCTTTCAGAAGGTTCCGGATGAAAAGGAAATCCCACAGATTTACAGTCCAATGCAATGATACTTATGTAGAAGGACTAGGATTTATTGCTCCAAGAGTGACCAGACAAAACTCATGGTGTTAGGGCCAGTGGGAAACAGGACTAGAGTGCCTCATCTTAATCGAAAAATGCCACATCTTAACTATATGAAGTTACTTGGAAGAGCCAATGGAAAAGCTGAGGACCCCGGCCAATGAAAAATAAGACATGGGTCAAAATCACTGCGGTTGAAAGTAGAAGAAGATACAACACCGATAGATTCAATATTTCAGATTTTAGTACATCTTCACTTTCAGTTGCAAATAGTTGATGTTTTTGAAAAGGACGATTTTAACTTTCATCGTTTTCTTATTGGAATCTAACTCCATGGTCATATTACAAAAACAACGATGAAAAAAGTGGTCAAACTGGCATGTCTCCAAAACGCATTGTAAAGAATGGCTCAATAAACACCTCCATGGAATGTGCAGAGGAAATCTGCGTAAAAAGCGACAATAGGTCATTGCCCACTTCATCACAAGAGGGTGTGACCAACGGAACATATTCTATCGGTAAGATAACAAAAATAACAAATTTTAGTACAGGTATATAAAACCAGCTCGATAAAACATATGCGTGAGCTCTTACATGCTGTAGTGGTGAACAGAGTTCCTTCCTAAAATAATGGTGTCGGGTCGTCACGAGGGGGGTGCCTAGTTACCCTAGCCCTGGTGACGAAGTGAGGATTGCTTGAGTTTATAATCTGGACCATCGTTTCATGACGGCTTTAATATCTGACTCCATTTTTTTGTTAGGTATGTGCCCCGACAATGCACTATGTTCAGGAGAAGAGGTATAGGGTAGGTAGTTTGTGTGGTCTTGGAATGACCACGAATTCACACTCGGTATCTGAGGGTAGGCGAAATCCGTCCGGATCCCAAAGGTGAGTGTGAACCGGAGAGAGGCCGACTGAATCGCCATGAGAAACACTGCTTGGTAAGTTTGCAGGGCCAAGACAACCGTTGTCTACTAGGGAGAGGTCTCTCCCAAGGAGGTGCTAGATTTAGCGATACGAAGGCAGAGATTCCCACTAGGAAAGTGTGGGGTCTGACAATGCCGGACTAAAACGTAGCGAGGCGAGGAGAGAAAGAGATGCAGAGGTTTTTCATAAAGAAGCAGCAAGTTTCAGAGTTTCAAGCAGAGCAGCCACGACCCAGTAGTTGTCAGGAGAATGATATACAGGACCCAAACCGCCGGCCTTAAATACCAAGCTGGCCTTGTCAGTAGCCAATAAGGATCGCTTTTGTAGTACCCAATGATGTGCGGTTTCCTTTGTTCCCTGACAGAGCCGGGGAGGTCTCCCGGTGGTTGGGTCTTATACCTGTTGGGTCTGTCTTAGCTTACAGCTGGTGTTCCAGCTTATATAACTAATTGGCTCCCAAGCATTTTTTATTGTTTAACATATTTACAATGATTTATATTTGGGTAATGTTATTTACATTTGTTTACAATAGAGTATAAGGTGATTTATCTTATAAGGTTGCTACACAAGGTAAGCGAATTTTCATTATTTCCGTAATTAAAATCAAATGGTTTCCAATAGTAGCCTTTCTTTCATCCCTAAATGGGAGTTCATAAGGTTAAACAGTCAAAACATATGTAGGCTCATAACAATTTTCTTTCTTTGAGTCTAGAAACTTCATTAATTGGGTAAAAACAATTACTCTTTTGTGATAAATGTAAATGTAGGAATTGTTTCAGGTACTAGACAGTTTTTTTTGGTGATACCAAACAATATTTCAATAAATAAGTATTTTTTTAAATATCAATATTTTATTGATTTCAAAGAAGGTACCAAGGTATCATACTTTTCATACGAGCCTACAAGGAAGTCTCAATAATCACCATTTCTTTGCTTTTGGGGCTCCTTTTCCCCCTTACTGTACAGTCGTCCCTGCAACTGGGCCCTATTAATAAAGAGAACACGGACGGACTGAGGAACAGAAAGGCGATCGGTCTCAAAGCCAATGTGAACATGAACATCAGCTGATTGTACGCGGTGGTCGGACTCTCTGGTATGAACAAGAAGTTAATGAGGGAAGCCAGCGCAGAAAGGTGCAACATCAATGGCAGGTACCCCACTGAGCTCTTCTTCTCGAAAATGGCCAAAAAAATGCTATCCACTAGGACTACAGGTAGCGATTTGAGACAAACAAGAGAGTAAACGTTGATATCAGAGGTCGATTGGAAATATGACGCCCATCCCTTCGGCCATTTGTGTACCTCATATGAATTACCGATGATGAGGAAGGATGTAAGAACGTAAGCTAAGAAATAGCAACATCGCCTGGCATCGGACCAAATTATCGAGGTAAAATTGACGGGAATGTGAAGTGACGAAGTGGAAAATTCAGAGGCATCGGGATAACCTTCGAGAAGTACCCATGAAAACATGTGATTTAAAGTAATGAGATACGATATTGGTTCAAAACTTATAGACATGAGAAATATAGGGACTGAAAGGCATAAGCACAGCTGGAACAGACGGGTAGGTAAAGAAGATGAACCGACAAGAGGAACGAAGAAAATAAGCGCCAGAGGAGTCGATCGCAGGATGAGGTTCTGTTTCGTCAAGGAAGGGCCATACTGAGAATGGATTGAAATAAAACCGATGGACATAAAGGCTACCAGAAATAAAGGCCAGTCCGTGTAGCTCTTTTTGAGGTTATACAGGATAAACCCTCCAACGACAATCCAGACTACGGCAGCAAGAATGAGGACCGCCAGGTAAGGAGTTTCAAACCTATAATGGAGGAGGACAAGAAAGGATAATGAAGAGAGCATCCAGTACGCAAGGTGGGGCCCGAAGCTGTTACGAAGGTCGGATAAGGAGCTGAAGATGATCGCGAAGGAAAACATTAAATGGACAAGGATCGGCATAGACAGACTGCAAGTGAAGAGCAAGAAATAGGCTAAGTGCATGATCGGTTTCCCCTTGTTTACCCTCATTTCTTGCAAGGGCAGAGATTGGTATAGGCGCACCCAACCGAGAACATTTTTGGCTACAACCCATATCATAGTCATTGCCACGGCAGCTACCAAGCAAACGAAGGTTGGAGTGGATGTGAACAGAAGGCCACCGATCAGAGTGCAAAAGAGGGTGAACATAGTGGAGTTCACTAGGCAGGATGGGGTCAGAAACCATTGGAAGATGGTCAACTTCCTAACTGCCTCCTCACCTTCACCTGCCTCGTCACCTTCCTGCTCCCTCTCAGCGACCATCTCTCGTTGAATGATGGGGGTTATCTTCACCTTCTCGATGACCCACCCAAACGTCGCAACTATCCATGCGATCAGACTGACCACGGCACAGTCCCATAAGGAATTTGATTCATAACTTCTATAATACCTTATACCCTCTAATGCGATATCAATCAATTCTTGACATTTTGGAATTGCCAAATTATAATCTTCCTTGAATAATGATTGCTCTATATTTGACAAACTGCTGTCTATGTACGGTTTATGTAAATTAGCTGTCAGACTAGTTAGTCCGAAACCAAAGGCTTCTTCAAAACCCCGATATAAACGTATGACCTGCTTAGTGTTCAACAGGGACAATTTGGCTCTATGTTCGTTCGTGGACATGCGAATCACTGGAGCATTGCCAAAGCTGTTTACAGGAATACTAGTTCCCAACAGGTACGATATTATTGGTGTCAGATCTTGTTGCTTTATCCAGCCCTTCCTGTCAAATCGTGCTACATCATTAGCGGTGATGTGATTTCCAATAGCAAAACCAGCACCCCACACAAGAAATGGAACCAAGGATTTGTTTGAGGGATTTGGCCAATCTTTGACACCTTCCATCTGTCCACAGTCAGAAGTTATGATATAGGACGTTTTATTATCCTTAAAGAATCCCTCCGTCCTCTCGTAGAGTGATTCCAGGCGGTCAAATATATACCTCATTTCGTTGATAGCACGATAGGACAAAGTTCCATCCAATCTTGAAGCCATATTCAAACCACTTAAATATAAGAGAAATAACTTGGAGTCGTAGATAGTCGGCAACGGATTGGACAGCAGATAGTCCCACTGTTCAAAGACCCATTCGTCAAGTCTGGTTTCGTTCGGGCTGGCAGTTTGATTTTCCCACTGTTCCGGGTAGCAGCGAGACTCCTTCAGGTCGGGGAAGACTCTCCGCACCGAAGGTGGTCCTATGTACAAGGTCCGCGCTTGCCGGAAGACGTTGTCTGTCCTGTAGGACTCCCCTTCAGGTACTCCTGAGGATATGGTCAGCAGCCCGCTGTACCTCTCGGAAGGATAGTCTATAGCGACTGGTCCGATGGTACCACTGTAATTGATAACTGCTGGAAACCTGGATACGTTACGCATTGTGTAGAAAAAGTCCCACCTAAGACCTTCCACGATGATAAGGGCCAGTCTTTTAGCCGGTCCTTTCTCTGCCACTCCTTTCTGCCTCGATAGGAACGTCTCCGGAAGCACTGCGCTCTTCTCCTCCATCTCTTCAGTTATTAAGAACAAGACCAAATGGAGCACCAACCCCAAAAGCCAACGGTTGACGCTTTCCTTTCTAAATGACATTACACTAGCAATTTCAATTTTAACCTAAACCTAGTAAAAAATTAAAATCACATGTGGGTATTTTGCGGATTACAGCTAGCAGAAGTACATTTTGAATACTTTCAGTAGTATCAAAACAAGAAAGTAATTCTCGTTTCTAAGGTGTCTTGTTCGACTTAACATTCTTGTTCTGTTTGTTGCAGGGGAAATATATTGATGGCTTCCTCACTGCAATCTGTTTCTCCTCCGTATCCCTATGTAAATCCATGTTTATATATATATGTATATATTTTTAACGAGCTACGTCCATTGGTATTGTAACGGCTTAGCGAAGCCTTTAAGTGGGAGATTATGCCGATATTCACGAATGACTTAGTCAGCTATTCCTATAGAATAGAATAAATAAAGTCAGAAAATATAATATAATGAACGACTCGTTCCCAGACTTCTCGAACGTTTCATTGGATCGTGAGGAGGTGTTGGAATAAGAGAGCTTTTCGTGAGGATGAACCATCGCGGATATTAGTAGGTAGAGAATTCCAAAGGGTAGAAAAGCGAGCAATGAGGGCCGATCGTATCCTGCAGTTTTGTGGGTAACACCAAAAACACCACCCACGCAACACTGAAAGAAATATAAACAGTAGGAACTGGCAATTATCTGAATTTATGTTAAGCACATTTTTTCAAGCAATCTCTCCTTTAATACTCTCGGCGATGTGAAAACAAGAAGGTATGGATGATAAAAAAAATATGGACATTTGCCTAGCTGAGAAAATAGCCAGCCACCGTCTTGAAATGGCCGTTAGAACTTCAAGGTCCTCTTGCTATTGCATAGGTCAATTGACTCACGAAACAATTCATGACTCATCTTCCACTTTCCCTTTGTTCAGAGGATAATTTATTGAACAAAGGAAACTGTTCAATAGTAGAGTTTGCTGTCTACGAGATACCCTTGGCTCTGTTCACGTTCAAATCTCAAATAAATACAAAATAAAATATTCATATGCAAAATTACAGCCGATTATGGTTATCCAACTTGGGCATTAGGAATGCTAAATATGGACGTTCTGTTTTTAGTCCAACCGTTACCACTTGGGAGGTAAAACTTTCGTAGATGATGGCCTGAAATACAAAGCAGTTATCTTAGACATATAGTGGGATAAGGTAGTGTCACCAAATAATTGAGTCAACTTTATAAACTGGACAATTTGCTCACATTGTGGTAGATGGGTAAGCAGACGGTTGTAAAGTTGGAGGTAATTATTAATGATTGAGTGCAGTAGGTACTTATCCCTTTCGATCACGAAACTTATTTAAGTCTTTTCAGCACATTTACCTCGTCAAATCGAAACTTTTCAAAGTTACAGTTACAGCGACACAGTTATTTGATTAGTATATGAACTTAGTATTTAAGTATTTAACGCCTAAAAATTAAATAAAAACACGAACAAAATAGACACAACTTCCTTAGCCCTTGGTTCTTTGATGAACTTATTTGGAAGTTTGCTTGAAGACAAATCGATTTCATTTTCACACCTGCCGATTTCTAAAACAAAATTTATTTTGAAAAGTTAAAATCAGCAATATCATCGATACGAAAATATTTGTTTACCAAATCCCTTATGGACGAACGTAGCATTACTGAACGATAATGATGGTAAGGTATTGAGCATACTATTAAGGAAGTGGCGCTAAGATCTAGCAACGCGTCACAAATCCAATCTTATTTTTTGTTGACTATTGAATTACTTATAGTTTACCCTGCGAAGTTGAGTGAATCCCGTTCCGGAACTCATTATAAACTAAGTACCTTCTCTTGATGAGGTATACCAGTGTTTGATTTAAAAAAAAAAAAGACCAAGTGCGATGAATCATACAATTAAATGTTTTTTTTATTTTAAGAACATTTTGTAATTATAGTCCACTAATGCATAAAACTTTAAAATCGTTATCATAATTTCCCACTTAGCATGACAGGAAAATATTTATTTTTGAATTAAAATTAATTCATTAATAATTGAGCATTCATTATTTTACATAAGATTGATTTTAGTTTTAGCATATTTGTTCCAACTAACGCACAATATCATCCTTGTACTACCTTAGCCTACGAAAAAATTGCAAATAACCTTATGATGAACCAGAACGTATTACATATTAATAATCAAAACGTCAAAAGCATTGAACTTATGTCTTAAATTAAATTAATTTTATGTCCTAAATTATACAAATGTATATTTGTTTACTACTAATTTATTTATACTACTAATTGATTTATGTAGATAGGTATATTGTCTAGGTCTTGCCAATATTCCTTCAAGGCGACTCACAAATGCCAGATAAAATGAGAATACAGATAACGATTTCCACACTTCAATTCATCCCCCATTCCTCTCCCTGTGTCTGAGACAGCTCGGTATTTAGGCTTCCATCTCGACAAAAGACTGACATGGAACTCACACATGAAGCTAAAAAGACAAGAACTAAACAGACGCTTTGGACAACTGTACAGACTACTTCAAAGGACATCCCCTCTCTCAATAGTTAATAAATTGCTACAAAGTTGTACTCAAGCCAATCTGGACATAGGAATAGAGCTATGGGGGACAGCAAAAAAGTTGAACATCAAGCGCATCCGATCCATTCAATCAAAAGTCCTGAGGACAATAGTAAATGCCCCTTATCACGTTAGCAACAAAACCATTCATAATGATCTTGATATACCCAACATTCTTGAACTCATCCCGTCCAAGTTCATAAAATTCCATAGTAACCTATCCAACCACCCCAATCCCCTAGCACAGTCATTGCACTGCACCACTCATCCCTATCACCCTCCTCGGAGACTAAAACGGCAGTGGGAGTCCTGCCAAAAGGTCAGTTTCTCCGATTGGATTTGGAGTTGATTAACTGTATGAATGAGCGAGTGAATGAAAATTGTAAATATGGTATTAATGAGATCATTTAACACAATTACTAGTGCCCAATGAGGCAGTTTGTAAATTTATCATAATAGAGTTGTTAAAATCAACTCATCCCCATAGGGGGTGAATCCCTTCCTTCAGGTTATATACCTTCCTTGTAAACTACATAACTCTATCCGCAATCTATCGGCACTAATTTATATCAATAAATAATTTAAAATAAATAATAAAATATATTGGCACCGATCTACTACCTTCTAATTAACCATCGTATTTCTCACTCAATTATGCTGTCTGTCTTGCTTTAAAGTGTATTACTTTCTATCATCTCTCATCGTATCCTTTCTTTCTACACTCTTTCTTCAAATTCAGAAGTCACATGGTAATGTTATTACGTCTAACAACACAAAATACGTTCACACAAAAAAAATGTTATATGCTCTTTACAATTGGCAATATAATAAAGATTTTTCCTACTGTCTTCAAATATATTCTAATATGTATTTACAGATGACATAATGATTTGTTTAAAAGGCAGTTGAATAAAATTAAGGATGGTGGACGTGGTAAAGGTGAACCACGTCTTGTGTTTCCCGCTGGCGAGGGTAAGAGGAAGCTCAGCCGAATACCGTTTGTTATTCATCGTGGAGGAATAAATACAGCTGTGGTGTAATGGTGGCCAAGGTAGAAGGTGGTCTGGTGCAATGTTGGAGAAAGGTGGAGAGGAAATGGGCTGGATCGGTTGCCAACGGGGAAAGGTTTTGGCAACTACCGCAACATGAGGAAGTGGTACCCCTTGTCTTTCAGCAGGATTGGAGCTACAGTTCTGACAAACTTAGTCTTTGAAATAAATGCCAGTCATATATGGTAGATCAGAAACTAGGAACATATAATAAACATGCAAGCCGATCACCTGTCGTCTGTTTATATTGTCTTCGAAAGTGGGCATAAAAATCAACCAATCGATTACCTACATTAGTACTTCCTAGTCGAATACTAAACGTTTTCAATTTTTTTATTAATCAGTTTCAGTCAATTCGAAGTAAACATTCTAATAACATTGAAAAGTTATCAACCTGTTAATTAATTTTTTCTTAGCAATTATTTATTCACCTAAGATATGTGACTAAAGATTGAAGATCTCTGACACTAATTAGTGGGTGAGGTACAAAAGGTGAAATGACAGAATTAAGGATGATGTACTGCAGACAAAGACCTTTAAGAACTCTTTAGAGGGAGGGGGGGGGTATTATGTATGATTCTATCTCTAAGTAAGCTGTCTACTTTATTAGTCATTCGCCCGTCTGTCTCTATATTCTAAAAGAGGTTTCAATCAATCTGAAATGTTAAAAGCATATTTAACACCCTGGGATATGCTGCAAATGTCTACTGTACACACAGATCCGTGGGTAAGTGGTGGGAGAAGGCACAAACGTTGGTAACTTTTAAAACTACTGAAACTTGGAGAATTGTCTTTCGGGCTCAGAACCAACTTGTGTCTGAACAAATAAACAACAAAACCTAGCTTCAAGTCTAAAATAACTACTTAATTGTTCATTTTAGGCGAATGTCCTTAGGAAGGCTTTAAGTCAGTTCTCTAGTCCTAATTGTTTGTCCGACCGATTTACTGAGCAAGGTTTTCCTCTAATCATTGTTATTACGCTAATGGTATGCAAAAATGTGATATTATACCCTGCCTCATATTGTCCCAAGGAGAGGCCATCGAACGACTTAATGGCCTGTGACTACCGATGTCAACAATTACAGCATTGGCAGCCTTAGGGCGCAGGTCCAAGGGCGGCATTCTTAGTTCTGATGAAGGATACGCCATTGGAATTTGACCCACTTACGGCAATTTAGGCGAAGTGCTCGTTTAAATAGGTGAAATCAATTAATTTTATTAATTCTTCACATTTGAGATGCATGATAATGTTGAATGAATAATCCGGTTAGTGTACAGTAGTAATCACGTGTTTAGCGTATGTTTTTAGCATAAAGATTGGTTATCACTAGCAGAAAGCTTAAGAAATATAAATAAAATGTTATGGAGATTAATAAAAAGGATAGAAAAAAATATACATAACAATTTTTTGTAAACATTCAAATCGTCCAACCAAAACCAAAATATTCAGTAAAATATAGTTATAGTTAAATTCCTTTATTGTGCTATAATTACAATCTGCCTTTTATAAGGCAATAAGTAATTAAGATAAATGATCTCATTCATACAATATTTACAGTTCATCATTCACTCGTGCATTCATACAATATTTACAGACAGCCCAGAGACCCCCCAAATCCACCGCGAAGTCAGTAAAATAACTGTTAATAAAAAATTGTTTGATCAATATGAGATTTCGAAGGTAAACAAAATATCACCACGGATTACTCTGTATATAATTTGATGAAGCTATAATTGGAAGTATGTAAAAATTAAGTTAAAATAGAAAAAAAAGATTCGTTTCTCTCTAAATTTTATACTTTTTGTGTAACAGCTAAACATCTAATGTAACATTTAATGCTCTAATATATTTATTTTTCATGACTAAGGATGTATTCCAGTTATGGCTAACTAATAAATTAAATAATAAATAAATTAATAAACACATACTCCAAAAGAGCCTCGCTCAATTTCAGACAACGCTTGGCCTTTCTTATCGGCTCCAAAGTGTCTTGAGTCTTTAAAGTCAGTTGAATTTATGTGAATATTTAACAATTGATTGTAAAACCAAAAATATTTATTAGAATAGATCTAGTATCTTTTTATATTTAAAAGAATCACAAAAACCTTGCTTGCTGATGTTTCCAACTTGAATAAAAAGCATTTGATTTCTATAAGGATGTTAAAACCCCAAAAACATGTCCAATAGTCAATTACGTATTTGTCCGTCTTATTACGTAAATAAATCAATGTGACAATTCAGGTACATTGCCGAACAGAAAGAAGGCTTAACGAATGAATAATGCTTTGTGAAGTAGTAACAAAGAAGAAAAACTGCAGACAGAAGAACAATATCACAGAGTCGGGAAGAAAGAATGGAATAAATTAAAATCGGTCAGCATATCGAGTGAATTGATCCGTTTGATTTTTTATAGGAGCATTTATGTGAATAAATCTATAGCGGAATGAGGGATCTAGCCTTAAAAATCGTTTAAGGCTGATTTATTAGTTTTAACGTTTTAATTATGTCCTTAACCATAGAAAAAATTACAGACTATATCTTATCTATAGATTATATATCTTATTATATAGCTTTTAGGGTGTGACTTAAGATCTATTACCTGACAGATTAGGCTAGGGAGCATGAAAGCCTAATAGATGACATAGTGTAAGATAGGTATACTTTTGGGTGGGTAAAGACGCATGAAGGAATTTAGGACAATGTTAATGCCGGCACCTTAGCTAAGCAAGTCAGAAAGGAAGAAGGATTTGATGACTCATATAGTAGGTATCCTCTTTCACATGGAAAACAAGTTGCAAGAAGTACATTGTTATCTTCATGGAAATGAGATTGGCCTGTGACACTTAATGGATTGGAAATTATATGCTACTTCCCAAGGGTGAAGTCAAGATCAGTTACAACGCACATCATATTAAACTTCCAATTTACTCAGACCCTAACAACTGGCTATGAAACATTCCCGCAATATCTCCTTCCTTCCAGTTCAGCTCAGGGAGTATTTGTGGTGTATTTCAAACACGAGAGATGAATCATGGTTTATCATTTTGACTGTCAGAAGTTTGTATGCAACAGAACAGTCTTGATAAAAAAGGTACCTTGAAGAAGGGTCCAAGCTGGCCTCCAAGAAAAGGTTTCTTCACTAACAAGGAAATTGTAAAGACTTATTGTCGGGTTGCCACTAGGGGAGTGCCTAATCACTCTAGCCCTGGTTACAAGTGCGGATTGTTGTAGTTTATAACATGGACCATGTTCCATGTAGGCGTTAATATCTGACTCCATTTTATGATAGGGATGTGTCCCGACAATACACTGTGTTCGGGCGGGGGCCCGGAAGCGTAACAGGTACAAGGCGCCAGAGGGTCTGCAAGGCGGCTGAGAAATAGGGTGACGGGCTCAGAGGCGCTGAAGAGAGAGTAGGCTGGCGAGGAGTCTAAGTAACTGCCTTCCAGGGCCAAGTGGCCCTGGCGTAAAAGTGACACCACGTAACAGCGGGTAAATAGAGTAGAAGACTGAGTGGACTTACTTCCAGGGCCCCGGGGTCCTGGCGTAAAGCGACCGAGTGCAGGCGGAAAGACTGAGTGGGTCGCAGACTGAGAGTAGTCCTACAGGGCGAAACCCCCTGGTTTAATTATTATTTCCCCTTCCTACCGGAAGGCGGAGCCTGACCTGAAAGGGGTATGTTTATGATGTCACACCTGCACCTCTGTCACAAGGCGCGTGACCGGGGACAAGGGTTGCTTAGTTTATGGCCTGCTAGGGACTCACCCATTAAGGCTTATGAGAGGCGCCCCTAGGTCTACCGGGTCTGTTTTATGACGGCCAGGTAGCTTTTAAGCCAGTGCACCTGCTGTTACCTGACTTGTTACGACTGCCGGCCCACGTTTATTGCTAGAAAAAGCTTTTACCATGTTTTACATCTAATTACAATACATTATATATGCACCAGAGTATAGGGTGATTTAACTTAAGTAGTTAGCGGGCGCTACTCTTACAGTTACTTATTATACAATTGCAGCTTTGTGCAACAGATATTTGTTTTTATTTTTTATAAATAATTAACTAATTTGTTTTTATTAGGATCATTTTTATCTAACTTCGTTCATCCATCAGACGCAAGACGATTACCCCAACACCTGTTCCTCCAAGCTAATATAAGATCGGCTGACTTGTTATATTTTTACGAGTGTGATTTATTCTCTACTAATTACCCCACCTAGAGGCATGTGTGATAGAGAAAGAAAATTAGATAATAAATATTACATAATAGTTAAGGGGGGTTATGCCCGTGATCTGCGTGCTATATTCACTGGGTGGAAAGGCAAACCCAAGCCACTGTACAGCCATGCAATTGTTCCTTCAGAGCTCCCGAGTTGTTGAGTCTCTCTAAAGGAGAAACTGTACTTTGAACCGTTGATTAAAACTTTCATGAATCTCTATCAATATCTCGGTACCCAAAATCCAAAATATCCAAAGTTCAGTGAGGGATTCCTATGGTGAAAACAATTATGATGATATCTTCGGATGCTCTCGGCCTTTTCCAGGATCCAAAAACGATATGTTTTATTATTTTTTTCAAACATCATTTTTTTCTAATCACGAAAATTATTTATATAAAGATTTTAGTACTTTCAATTCTGCATGAAGTAAAACCAACAGTCACTGCTCAAGACTAATCATAATATCTCCAACTTAACTTATGTACGTATTTTCAAAATACCCTGTATTCTTTATTACCATTCGTTTACAAATCCGTCGTTTATGCTCTCTAAATACCGGTAGTGTCGTTCATTTTAGCCACCATTATGTAGCTCTCGTGGGACTGGGAGGTTACAAGTGAAGGGATCAGCTAAGTAAACATGTAATTTAAGACAGAAAAAACATTAAAAAAATTAATTGAAAAAAAGGTTGCTTTTTTCCCTTATTGACCATGTGCCGAAATATGTAGCAGCTATTTACAGATTTCCCAGAATATTTTTAAGTTAATACATCGTTAGCTAGTTCTGTAACATTTATTACTAATTAAAGAGGATTAATTGTTACAATTATATTGTAATCGTTTTTCACAGCACTTCCGGATATGAGTCAAGATCAGTCAAAAGTGAAAGTAGGACCAGAATGGTTTTCATACCTCGCCAGTTCCGTCCACTTATTAATCTGGAATAATTTTTAGTCGACTCTCGTTTGGTTTAAATCCTTAGAATCACGGTGATATTATAAGTTACTTGAAAACCCTTGTATTTACCAATATAATTTTTTTTTTTTTTTTTTTTTTTTTTTTTTTTTTTTTTTTTTTTTTTTTTTTTTTTTTTTCTTCATAGCCCCTTTAAATTTACAGATAATTATATATAATTATCTGTAAATTTAAAGGGGCTATGAAGAAAAAAAAAAAAAAAAAAAAAAATTATATTGGTAAATATTGGCTTAGATTATGTTTTCCTATGGAATTTGCGGGCTTCTGGCGAGGAATATGGCTGACTTGATGGTTTAACACCAAACAAACCTCCAAAAACAGTCGCCCATAGAAACTGTATCCTTATATCCTACCAATGTTTATCCTATCAACATCTTGCGCCTTCAAAAGTGTTTTCTATATAAGTTGGAACGGTATATTTTGTAACGAGAACATAGCTGAAAGAGAAACCTGGATTTGCTAATGGTTTTTAAGTGAGAAAAAGGTCATACAATCCACGGATGGAAGTGGGAGCTATTTATGTCTACAACTATGTTAATAGGCTCATCAGGGATATGGTTTATTTATCATCAAATTCTATATTTAAACATATTCTACAATAGTATATAGTGGTATTTGTCTAAGTTGATTTCAATCGTCGCAGAATTTTTTTTTTTTTAAACACCAAATTTATTATGATAAAATCGCAATCTGCCTGATTGGGCTATAAGTAATTGTGATAAATGATCATACCAATTTAAAATTTTCATTCACTCGCTCATTCATACTATATACACAGACAGCCCAGAGGCCCCCCAAGTCCACATGATTGTCACCTCCCTCGCGTGCGAAGGAGGAAGTGGAGCCTTGGGAAGTCCCTTCGCTCCTACGTCAGCCACGTCACTGGATAAGAGCCAGCGGAGGCTGACCAAGAGCGTGAGATCCACAGACGCTCAGGACATGATTAGAGAAACTGGCCATTGCCAGGACTCCCACTGTCACTTATTTATATTAGGTCACGAGGCCACTGCCCTTTTAGTCTCCGAGGAAGATTATAGGGATTAGTGGTGCAGTGCAATGATTGTGCTAGGGAATTAGGGTGGTTGGATAGGTTACTATGGATTTATGAACTTTGAAGGGATGAGGTCAAGAATGTAGGGTATATTCAGATCATTATGAACGGTTTTGTTGCGGACGTGATAAGGGGCATTTACTATTGTTCTCAGGACTTTTGATTGAAAGGATTGGATAAGCTTGATGTTCGACTTTTTTGCTGTCCCCCATAGCTTTATTCCGTATGTCCAGATTGGCTTAAGTATAACTTTGTAAATAAGTAGTTTATTTTCTATTGAGAGATTTGGTGTCCTTTGAAGTAGTCTGTACAGTTGTCCAAAGCGTCTGTTTAGTTCTTGTCTTTTTAGCCTCGTGTGTGGGTTCCATGTCAGTCTTTTGTTTAGATGGAAGCCTAAATACCGTACTGTCTCAGACACAGGGAGAGGAATCGAATTTGAAAATACTGGTGGACAGGACTTGCGGGAGAGGGTAAAGGTTAAGTGGGAACATTTGGCTTCATTGTCTTTGATTCGCCATTGGTTGCACCAATACTCGATCTCATCAAGGTGTTTTTGAAGGTTTTAGGATGGTCTGAATCAGGGTCTGAATGGGTTGACAGGACTGCAGTGTCATCTGCAAATGTTGCCAAGATAGTTTTGGTGGTAGAGGGTACATCAGCGGTGTATAGATCATAAAGGATGGGACCCAGGACGCTGCCCTGTGGAACTCCTGCGTTTATGGGATAGTAGTTAGAATATTCTAAACCACAGCGGACTTGGAAAAGCGGTATGAAAGGTAGGATTGTAGGATTAGGAATAGGGTCTGCGGTAAATATCCTTTGAGCTTGTAAAGCAAACCTGCGTGCCAGACCCTGTCAAAACTTGAGCCATGTCCAGAAAGGCAGCAGTGCAGAATAATACGATCACCAAATCATCATACTTCATTCAATTTATTTGTTGAACTGGTCACTTAAATCCCCTTTGCAGCAAATAAACTAAACTTTCAGTAAAATGTGAAATTGAAACTAAACAATCGGTTCGAATGGCATTCATAGTCCTGGTTTCTAAAACTGTTTATTTCGAATATATTTTGCCATTCCATTTTGCATCACCGCATTTTCAGCCCAAAAGCTCTATGACGATCTGCATCTTCACTTAACTTTATGTATTAGAAAGTTTTTTTTAGGACCCATCTTGCGTGCCTCACTTGCCTTGAACCAAAGTAGAAGAGAACAAGACTGACATCCACCGAAACCTAATGTGTTCCTAATTAGAAAGAAAAAAAAAACTCTACGTCTAGTCAGCCTCTTGGTAGCGACTTAAGAAAACACAAAAGTTTACAAAACAGTATCGACCTTCCTAATACAGCGGTCCAGAACAAACGCATAATACCACGGGGGTCCTTTTGGGACCCTAACACTTATTTTGCACTTCGATCCAACAATGAGCACAAATGACTAAATGGATATAAAGAATGAATTTTAAGAAAATTTAGACGAAAAAAAAAATTATTATTCCTTTCAAGTTATGCAGTATAAAACACCATAACGGCAGACCAACATTGTATAGGAAATCAAGGAAAATATACAAAATTATTTACTATGATCTATGGCCTTTCTTTGTTTTGAACAGAAGTACCACCGTTTCCTTTTCTTCGTCTGATTTCGTGGTGTTTTACCTTTTTATACTGAATGTTTAGGAAGGATTGGTCGTACAAGCTCCTCTTGATGTCTGGGTCAACCAATATATTACTTCGTGTCAGCAAAAATAATCGCAATTTTTGTAAGTTGCCTCGTTTTTACTCTAGATATTGATCCAGAGAATAAATGCACTCATTGCAGCTACTTTGATCATGTTCATTAACAAAACTATTGGCCATCTGCTTGTTTGCCTCTAACACTTGAATATTTTGTCAAGCGTGTCTACTGCTACTTTTGTTTTGTTGTAATGAGAGATTTTATTGGCTTCTTTTGTGGATCATCTTCCTACCACTTCTAGAAAATGTTAGCCACGAGAATGGGAATTGGGGTCAGGCAATGAATGACCGATGGCCGCTATTACGATTGTTAACCAAAACATATGTAGCTCAATCCGGGGTGTTTCTGAATATAATTTGCTTTATATAAATCAGAGCGTATTATAGTATACATTATGATCATTCTGGATTCTTGGAGAACTGCTCAGTGTATTTCGTTCTTTCTCTGTCTCCCTCCCACACATATTTCTCAGAACCTCTGTTCGTTTCTGAAAATATAAACCTTTGCGAAATGCGTCTGAAAGGGTGGTACCTGCTGGGGATTCCCGAAAGCTTCATCAGTTCAGATTTCCTCACGCCACCATAGGTAGGTGTAGGTATTGAAGTTTGTCCTTACCTACAAAGACCTCTTAAGTCTAATTAGTAGAGAAACTATCATTATCCATGGTTAAAATTTTATTGTTTATAATAAAAGCCGTTATTATTTAGAAAATTTTACATACGATGAACTTAATATTACGTTATTATCTATTCAAGAGATTTGCATTGGTCCACCATTCTTCAATATTACTTATGCTATGAATGTATAGATACGTATCTGGAGCTTTTGTTGAAAGGAGTATAAGTCAAAAGATTTTAGATCAAAATAGTACAAGCCGTATATCTCTTAAAATATTGAACATTTTACAAACTGGCTTACAAATAACAATTTATTGTTAGATATATAACCGATACAGTGTCAGACAGATTAATAATTAAGTTAAATTAAAGTGTTATTTAAAAAAATGAGAATCATTAAATTTTGTCTACTGAAAAATTTAATTTATGACATATACTCGAGATCTAATGCAGTAAATCAGGATCGATATTATTTAGGTTAGTGTGTTATATGTAGGCATAGCTCAGAAGTTAGGTAGACCCCGGATTCGAGTTCTGGCCCAGTTACAATATTTTTTCTTTGCCTAATAACTGATGCCTTGAGGTGCAGAGGAGGGTTCAACGCCTTGTTGTGACATGGAAGGCCGCCTAACCACCGCCCTGGAAGTATATGTACCAGAAGTCTTCCTGGCAGCCCTGACCCGGTTCTGCGCAGATTTAATAAGAGATCCAGGGCTGAGACGCGAAGATTTATTGTTGATTAATAATTCAGCCATGCCAAGTACGGCATCGATATTGACGTTTATAATTAGCTATGACTTCATTTGCATCTAGAACGAGCTGCCTACAGCAATATGCTTGTACTATTCTTACTGTCTAGGGAAATATTCCTGAATAGTACACGTCAACTCGAGAGGATTCCTTCCCAGAAAATAAGTCTAAAAGACAAAATGTGTACAGAAACACTGGATAGGAAGTGTTAGGCTAGGAGCAGGATCAACGATTCAGATCTGAAACCGCATCCAACAGGTCGTGCATTAAAAATGCAGAATATATCTTTTTAAGGGCATGTCAACCACAAGGGTCATTGACGCAAATATATATATATGTATTTTTTTTTACAGGACAAGAACCCTGGATGGATTCGACAACTCGCACCAGGACTACCCTCGGTACTAAGCCTTTGTATGCTGATCGAAAAAGTAGTAGCTAAGCAAAGAATACTATCGTGTAATGAAGCAAAGCGAATACGTCGACCGAATCTTTCAGTTTTACCGCTTTGGCTTAAACACGGTTTTAGTATCATCATTGCGGGATATATAACAGAAAGTTTTATCAATAGACATTTTTTTTTTATCTGTAGAACTCTAAGTGTTGTAATAACTATTGCAATAACGTGTTATAATCAATTTATAACGTTGAGGCAGAGTTGAAGACCTTGTGCGGTTAAAAATGTAATCCTTTATTTGACTATCATCACGTCAACTAGAAAAAAAAACGATGAAACGTTAAAAGTTGTTGATAAGTGCAGAAACCAAAAAAAAGTCGTTTGATTGACCATGCTGCTTTCTTCGAAGTATGAAAAGACCTGGTATCTGAAGTTTAAAAATGGCCGTTTCTTTCACTGCTATTCGGCACGTTAGAATTATAAATTGCATATTACCGAAAGCAGCCAAATTACACATATGAGTAACTTAGGCTCCCTTGCACAATCGCAGTACCGTTAACTGTGATTCAACAGATGTTGCCGCCTTTTGACCTTGCTAGGCATGAGTCAGTCACATATCACATGCCACATACACACACATACTCCACATTCCTCGAGCGTACTACTGTCCACGCTTTCACGGTTCTGTGTGTTAGGTAAAACTGATTGTTGTAATTACTGCGCTCCACTCATTAGTCGCCTACATAACGGACCTTGCGAAATATGACATGGTTCATCTGACCAGGACGGTCATGTGAGAGACCGGGCAAATGTTCATCATGGGACCTCTCTTTTAGAGAATGTACTGATTACTGCTCCCAAATGAAATCAATGTATTTCCAATATTTACATAATAAAAATAATCTTATGTTAATAAGCAATGCATCTAGTCTAAAAACTTTAAAAAAATAATGGAATGTTAAAATTTTAGGTGTAGTATTATTTTCAGTCTCAATCTCATAAAGAGCGGCAGTGTTTTAAAATGCTTTATGACATGAAGATTCGCCAATAGCGAATAATTAATTGCCCATGAAGTCGTTCACCGAATGAATTCCAACTAAGCCATTCATAGACTTTCTAACGTGTTCAGGGACTTGATGTCTATCACTAAACAACTCAGTGATTTCTTCTGAACAGCTTACTGCTTATCCTTGTGATAAATCAAGTTATTTTCCTATTTGTCATTCCAAAGAAAATACACTTTAGTTTATTTGTACGTAATATAAATAAATAAAATAAAGATGTAATATAATAATGAAAAGTACTCCAGCAGAATGAAAATTGAACTGAAAATAATTTCTACTTGTAAATAATTGTACAAAAAAATAAAATTGGTGGAACATAATTGTAGTAATTATACAATTCCAAGAGTAAAAGCAATTATTTTTTATTTACTTTTTCCTGCTGGCTGTAACCCTACCTACGGAGAGTATTTTTAGTATGAAAAAATGTAATAAATCACATAAATCATGTTGGATTGCACAGATCTATCTACGTTATTCTACAACAGTACGAAACTCAGGTTTTCCAATAAGGAACCATGCTCAATTTACAATTCACAAGTATACACTGTTTATACTATTTTCATGAAAGCAGGAAACTCATAAATATCATAAAATCTATTGGAAATATAAGCAGACAACATCAAAGTGAATTTAAATCTAAGAGTGAAACTTTTTTGGTCTATTCCACGCCTGCCTTAGTTGAAAATTACGTCAAATATGTTTTTCACTCAATTTTTTAGCCATTATAGCCGAATATGGTAAATTACAGACTTATAGTCCCGGCGGGAATACTCAGTAAGAAAACTCAATTCTAAGCACAAACTTTGAAGAGCGTTCAGCTAAACCGTAGCACGGGTAAACCATCCAAAAGGTTTTAAAATAGAATAAACTTTGTGCATACACGCTTGAATATTATTACTGAACTCAACCACCACTTTCGGTAGTTATATTCGCAAGTAATGGAAGTGTGAATCATTCAAATAAAAATTGTATTAGTACTATTTATTAGTTCTTTACGTACTATGAGTTAGGTTATGTATCTACCTAAATATCTTCCAAGGAACAACTTGAATGGGCGGAATTTAAAATACATACATTATTTAAGCTCCACCCCTTTCCATTAATAAAACTTTACAGAGGGGTTCACGTTAAAACCCCGCTTACCAGCATCAAATTAAGAGGGACTATCATCCAGTATAGATAATCCATAAATAAATTTCATATAAACAAATCATACAATTTTGTGACAAATCAATCAATTGTGGAGTAAGGGGACGAAAATAAAGATATTAAAAATGTATTTGTGTGGTGAATAACATAACAGTAAATCTGCCAAATTGAAACTATGGACGATTGGCAAACATTTGTATTAAGAGAAGATTCTAAATGTAATGATAAAAAATATAGGCTTGCAATTATATTAAAATACCTGACCAATACTCCCTTTTTTCTAATCTACCTGTAGCCCGAACACCTCCAAGTTGGTCAACAAAATATTAAAATTTAGAATGGACATTCTAGAATAAAAAGCTGCATTAAAATAGAATCTTTTAAAGAATCAGGAAAGAAGTAGAGTGAACGTACTTCTCTCTTTAATAATTTTTTTGTTAAAGGGGAAAAAATAGTACCAGGAACCGGTAAACTTCCTACTACCGCTCAGCCACCCTTCTAACGATCGAAATTGTGATATTGTTTTAATATATGGTACCTGAATACAATTTAGTCACTTTATAATTTATTTATTTTTTTTTTTTCTCATAGCTCTCAAACTTATAAAAAATAGGATGTGGGGAAAATAGAAGGATGTATATACATTGTATACAGTATTTATATAATAGTAATAAACTCATTGTTGTTTTCTTCTCTCAAGTTGGAATAAACTTTTCCGTTAGTTGGCTTCAAAGGCTATAATATAAAGAAAGGAAGGTGTAATAGAAAGGCGTGACCTCCGATGCGGGTAAAAAGCAATCGGAGATGCATTACTTTCTGTACAGTTGGGGAGGATGGGAAGATGTGGTTGCGGTGTCTGCCTCATATTCAATGTCTTCGCCTTTGACCGCGTTCAGTATCGCTTTCGGATCTGTATTCGGTTAATGTCAACCGAATCAAACAGTACATTTATAAAAGAAAGCTGATTTTCCGAATGATTTTGAAAAAAATATTAAAATGTTTTTTAACAAATATTGAAATACAATTGATATTAGTACACAACCCCTTTTTTCCTATGTTAAATGTAATTCGCTTAGATTCTCGCCCAATTCTTCACTAAAAGAGTTGACTGGAATTTGCTTTTGATATGTAGGGTTTTACGTTGTTAGTGAAAATATTTAATATGCTCGTTACGAGCAACTACTTACAGCTAATTTTCTTTTCATATTTATCTGGATTAACTACAAAAGAGGAGAATGTGTCAAGATCTACCAGTGAATAGTTCATACATCAACATTAGGGCAGTTTTGATGTCACCTGATTAGTAAAATAAAAAATACTCATTAGTAAAAAGTAGAAAATTAAAGCTTGATACTGCATGAAGGGATGGGGCGACTGCTAAGTACAGCTGAGTAGGTAAAGCACTAGGCTCTTACCATTCAACCTTCATTTCTCAACTGGTCCGCTACTTCTGTATTCAAATATTCATTCGTCCCTAACTATGCCGACCGAACACGGACCAGAACCATACACCAAAGAAATCTTTTATGAGAAATACGGAAATCGAAATCGACAAAAACATATATCCACTGTTGCCTAATATGTATCTGAATACATCAAAGGTGATAGGACCAGGAGTCAGAGGTCATTGAACTCCTCAATTAATAGGAAGATGAAAGAGCAAAGACCTGCGGATATCACGTAGAGCAGAGGAAACGGAAGCGAGGCGCTGCCACAACTACCTCTGTTCTGACTACAGGGAAGCCATCTTGATTCTGAAGGAATACGTAATTGTCTCCTGCATTCTGTCGTATTAGTTATACATCTATGCAGTCAATTGCATAATAAATCCCCCCCGGAAGTCTGAAGAAGAACGCATTTCATATAAAAGGCGTAGGCAGAGTTAGAGTTAAATAGCTTGTACTGTTACTGCTTAAGTACAGTCATTTAATGATAATTAATTTACTTTTTTATAGTTTCTCCTTGAAGTCAAAGAATTCATACCATCCACTTGAAAAAAAATGCCCATCAACACCTTAGCATCTATGAAAGACTGCTTAATTTGACATTAAGTATTTTAGCTCGAAATAGAAAGAAATAATAATTGATATAATAAACAAATAGAATTGGCAACCCCTCTGATCTTTGGCCCAACAAGCATAGATATAGAGAGAGAGATGAAGGTAGAATTGGAGACCGGCTGAAGTCTGGACCTCCTGCCAATCACTAACCTATGTGTATTCATATCATATGGTGATAATTAATTAACTATAATATAGTTATATCACATTATATTTGCATAGATTATTTAACCATTATCAAGTAACTCCTACTGACAAGCATCGCGATAAAAATCACCATTGTCTATCTATTAAGGGTAATAAAACACTTAAGTAGATAATATTTACAATGTAGGGATTGACGACATGATGCTGCCAATTATGGGAGTGTTGTATTGATAGGTGTGCGATGAAACAACAATAAAATTAGTAAATAAATATCAAACCTAACCACCTCGGTTACTAGAAAGATGCGATCATTATAAAGTTTCCGATGGAATATGATTTATATAATTTTTTTGGTGGTGGGATATTGTAATTATGCATCTTCGAGTGAGTATATTCAGTCAGTAATATTTTTAATACAAGATATTTGATATAAACTAGACTTAAACATACCAACAACAAAATCTATTTTCCCCGCAAGAGATCTATTTGTTAAATATTCACAGAGTAAACAGATTAATTAGTCAGTAAGTCCCGATTTCTCTCAACTTTTGGTTATTAGGTTTTAAGGGCATTTCCAAGGACAGTGTCAAAAAGCGTTTACTAACGAGGTAATAGGGAATGCTCTCTAGTGGACACCAGACCTCGGAAGTAATCGTATGGATGGATAGACAATACAGCCTGAAGAAATGGAATGATCGCGACGTAGTTGTACCGTAGTATCTAAATCAAACAAAGAATAATTTTAATATTGTCACCAGTACAGAAACAAAGTAATCAAAGTATTTTTCCCCCCATATATAAGTTTTAAACTATTAATAGTTAATTATTGAATTATAAATATTGAAGAAGCCTTCAAATATTTTAGAAGTAAGCCCAGAAGACGTTTCAACAGGGTTATCGAACAAGTAATACTGTTTAATATGACAGAAATATCCTGTTTTACTGCAGTCGATTCTGAACGGTCTGACACTGCGTGGAGAAATGTAGAAGGAATGAAGTGGTAATGCTATCTTAAAAGAGAAGATTACCTGTGAGTAAACTGTTACAGCCAATCTAAGGGTACCTTTGACATTTCGACGGCTTACACCACCGCTGCTTCACCCACTCGCTCATCACATAGGATAAAATCATGTCGTAATTCAAATATTTCTTTATTTTTTTAATTAATGCCCACAGTTTGTGGCATTTCAGTCATAAGATTCTAGTGATGTTATGCACTTTACATAACGGTGGTAACCAGCGGGTAGCCTGGTCAAATATAAAATATGAATATAGACCATAATACTAAACACCCTTCAAACCAAATGTTAAGAAATAAAAGAATATTTATATTTAGTATTGTAATTCAATAATTTATTTGAATGGATTATTTGTTAAGATATCACCTTAGATTCATGAAAGTAATAAGTTGGATTTTCTTCAAATATATTTAAGGGCTACGTTTCACCATACAACTGGATATCTGGATCAAGTCATAGAAGTAAGTTGATTAGAGGACGGAAGTAAGATTTGGTTCTTTTCACATATTTAAGAACAGTACGCTGTCCGTTAATAAATATGAAGGAAATCTAACATTTTTCTTTCATCAATCAATAAAGAAATTCATGATTAACACCAAGTTTACTATTAATTGATTGTATTAATTATTAGATTTAAAATATCCGAGATGCCTACAAACGGTCATGAACTATTTGGAAACCACATAATCCTTTAAGAGAACTCGTGCATTAAAATCTAATAAAATTACTAATTTATACATATACTAGTAAGGTTTTTTTAGAGATCCGCTTAGGTTGATGAAAAAGAGGTGTAAGATTTTCACCAAATTTATACATAAACAACTCTTTTTAATCAACCCAAGCCGATCTTCCAAAAAAAACCTTCAACTTATATACATACGCACAGTGTACATACTTGAATTTATTTGTTTAAAATGGTTAGGATAGGCGTCAACGTGCGATTTCAGTCTCACAATGATTTAGTAGCAGAACATAGAACAATGATATTCCAATGGAGATACGACCACTTGTGACGAAATAATATCAGTGATTAAATAAAAGCAACCTGCTCTATTTTCATCGCGGCACGACTGTCGCAAATCCTAATAGAACACACGGACAGAAAAAAAAATGTCATCGTAAATCTTATAAAATTGACTTTTCAGAAGCTTTGTACTAACAACGGAATGCACCCAATACTGCCATTTCCTTCTATTTCGAATGCCTAACATCAGTAAAACAATACATGCTACTTCATCGAAATATATTTTAATACTGAAATAGCCGCGTCTATATATTCACAATTGAGCGGACCTGAATATAATTCTGTCACTTTGACTATTGACCAAAATCGCAAGTGGGCGCTGAGCCTAAAACAGTGTTGTTTTATGATAACATCATAATAATGTGGAGATGGGTATTTTGGAAACAGTCACCCAAGATTACGGGCAAAAAAATTAAAAATTACACAAAAAGTATATTTTTGAATAGGTTTAGGCCAAATTGCTGAACGTATACTGTATTTTAAATATTAATAACTGAGTATACGTGGTTTGATAAAAAAAGTAACGAGAATTGTTGTTTATCTTAATTTTTTTTTATTTATTCATCGATACCAATTTTTCCCAATTCAATGTAATCTCCTCAAATATAATACTCATTGTGCGAGCGGTTTTTCCAATCTTCGAAACTTTTCAAACTCACATCTCATCAATGTTGTCAAAACGTCGTCCTTTCAAGGTTTTTTTAAACTTCGGGGACAAAAAGAGGTCGCAGGGAGCCATGGCATTACCGGGGCTGAGGTAACACAACAGCGTTGTTTTATGCTAAAAAATTTCATGATGCAATTTTCACGAATTGTTTTGTCACAATTTTTCAACTTTAACTTCATCAGTACCCTACCTAATAGTAATTCTGCGATCGTCCAACGCGATCGTCGTCTTCACGCCCTCTTTGAAACGTCCATACTACTCATAAGCTCATGGTGCATTCACCAAAAGCCACTGTAAACATTTCAAAAACTTTGCTGCACTTTCTTTCATTTTTTTTTGACAAAATTTACAAATTCTTTGATCCATATTATTTCGAAACTAAAAATCGCCGAGAATACCAAAACATGTATAACCCCTTTGCGACTGCTACTAAAAAGTAAACATTGAAGACAGCTGAAAATTTCAACGTATTTCAGAGACATGTAATACCAACATGATAAAAAAAAATTTTAATATCGGAATCATAACACCCGCGATATTATACAATTCTCATTACTTTTTGCTCAAAGCTCGTAGATGTCTAATTTTTATTTTTTATTATAATAGACCCTCCCCTCCCTAAAAAAAAACCCTATCCTATAAGAAACGTAAATCATGACGATAATGACAAAAGTTTAAAATAGTTACATATTAAACATTTTTTATTTAACTCTTCCACCGCCATATTTTCATACGTTACCTCTACAAATATATTCCAAGACCGCAGTTCAGACCTTTGTCTCTGTCCCTCAATATCTGCGTACAAAAAGACAGCTAAGAATGTTGCTTTCTCCTTCCTATTATCATGTAGATTCCTTTATGAAAGTGTTTCACAAGTATAGGTATTATTTCGAAGAAAAATATATACATATTTTCTTGTTTTCGCACCTCAAAATTATAGGCAGAGTATCAGTACGAACGAAATGAAGGTTATAACAAAATACTTTAGCGCTTATTACTTGTGTGCTGTAATTTTGTAATTGTACAGTTTGTAATGATCTATAAGCCAATTTGGTGTGACGATAATAGAAATAGTCTCCCACTGTAGTACATATGTTAAGGAAGAAAAGAAAGAATATATAAAGTAGTTAGATGATGAATTTGGGAAACTATTAACAGTAAATGTGTGAGAAATGCGAAAGAAAGAGAACATGGTTTGTTGAAAGGTACTTCTGTAGACATTAACTTCTTGTTTTGTAGTTTACTGATAGTTTAGACATTAACTTTTTTTGTTGTTTTTTTTTTGAAAGTGTGATTGTTGTTTTTAGTGAGTCAGCCCATTCATAAACTTCTACTTGGGTTCCTAGCCTTCAAAGGGTTTCTATGAAGAGTGTGGCCTTGATCTTACTAAGCCGAAGTAGAATGTTTATCTACTATGAAGCATGTATGTAATTTTTTTTTACATTCATGACTACAGAAATCATGACAAGAAGTTGTTTGTGAGTAACTTCTTCCTTAAATGTAACTTATATAAATGGAAATCGAAGAGTGAATAATATAGCTCACCTTTCTCGTCCTTAATAGAACTACATAAATAGCAAAAATCAGATATAATGAAAAAATGTCCATTGACATTACCTGCGTTAAAATACCGAGACGGCTGCATTTTTCTTTCCTCGGAAGCACTATAAATTAAAAGTTAGATCAAATTTGAGTGCATAAAGGTGTTAAACTACTTTAACATAGGCCAGAAAAGGTAGGCTTTCTACATGTTAGCACTCTTTTTAAGTCATAATGATCTGTTTACACTAGGCCAAGATAGAATATAGATTTTTTGTTAGTATTCGAATATTTAATCAAAGGGTTTACTTCGAAAGCTATTTACTATGACAAATATTCCTTCTGACTTACATTAAATCTTCAAAATCAAAGGAGAAATGTGATGCTTAAAACATGAATGATGTAATAAGATTTCAATATGGATAAATTATGAACACCTTAGAATCAAATATTACTACATGCAAAAACTAAAATAAATAAATAAATTCCATAATAAAATAAATTCCACAAACAGGATGGCAATGGTGACCTTAGTTGCGGAGACTTACCTACGGTACAAGGTGATCTCAAGGTTATTCATAACGTACGGCATTCTACACGACCGGTCTCAAACTGTGAAGAGTTAAAGTCATTTTAGAAAATGAAATGAACTTCTACTTGGGTTACTATCCTTCAAAGGGTTTCTAAGAAGAGTGTGGCCTTGATCTTACTAAGCCGAAGTAGAATGTTTATCTACTATGAAGCATGTATGTAATTTTTTTTTACATTCGGTGGCTGCATGAATTTACAACGAATGCACCTCCAAAAATTAAGCATCGAACACAAATCAAACCACCAATACTCTTAAATACTTTTAATTAATGACATCAAAATTTTAACTTTACCACAGAAACGCTTAGCTGTCAAATAAGCAACTACAATTTGAATCTACTAATTTAATTATTGCCTAGATCAATGATCAAACCACACTTTACTTATCAAAGGGCTACCTAATACCCTGAAGACCACACATCCATATACACGGTATGTTAAATTTTCGTAATTAACAGGCCTTAAGAACACAGATCATGACCAATTGGTCCACTGCTCAAACCCTTTTTTTGTAGATCTAATAGTTTCTGTTCGAAAACCTTCTTCAAACTGAAAGCATCGGTATAAATAATAATAACTTAATAAATGTAAAAAAGAGACAACTTTAAAATAAATCCACTTCATAAACAATGAATTAATCAAGTGATTAAACGGGGGATGCTTGATTCAAGAACTCGATACATGATCAGCAGTTTAACAACTTGTTCACCAGTACTGTTTTTCCAATACATTTTAATAATCAGAGCGATCCTAGATGAAGAATAATGACTGACAGATGAAATTAAAAACTCCATCTTCTCGTTCTTTATATTCCTGTAAACTTTGACAGCCAGAAATAACTAAATCTATTTTTATAGATGTGTCTGCAATCAGACAATTTTTTGTTTCTAATAGATTTTATATTTCCAGAGTAGGATAGTATAGTGGACTAATGTGTTTATAAACTTTTTTTTTATATAATAACCATCTTAATAGATAAAAAATGCTGTCCGCTTTACTACTAGGACTAGTTAAGACTTCAAAGGGTCTAAATCAACGATCATCAATCAACGATGGCTAAGAGACCAAAAATCACTACACAGGGCTACCTAGGATTCAAGATTTTAGACAGACACCCAAATCCAGAGACGGCAAGGAAGTTCTAGAAACTATGGGCGTCCTCTGAAGCCGCGGTACCGGACTATTAGAGCCTATGGACGGAGGGGAGCCGATATGGTGGGGGCAGGGTATATATCGCTGAGGCGAGGACTCTCAGCAGAGCCGTATCTAGTGTCAGTGCCACAGTCGTCATGAAGTCAGCAGCAGTCATTCTCTTGTTGGGCATCGCCTTCGGTGAGTACACACCTTCCACTATTGGAGACTTTAACGCGCCTACAATGGTGGCGGTGACTTCGACGGTCGGCTACTACCAGTGTGTCAGAACGTACGGTTTCAAAATTCATCGATTAGCTTATTGAAATAGTCCATATTATTCAAGGCAACAGCAACGGGGAATTTGTTTCCAACCATGATAATTGCATTATTATTTCAAGTGATAATTCTGGATAAAAAGTAAAAACTGAATTGTATACCTGTAAAAATTATCCAGGATAAAGTAGCATTTCCAAAAGATGGATTTTAATAAAAGGAGGTAAGGGTTGAGGGGGATTGATGATTTTTTTTAATCAAATCGGTGATATTTAACGCAATTTTTTTTTCATAATAAATATTACTCCCTGCTTGCCAATACTCCTGAAATTAAACTTAAATTATTAAGGATTTTATTTCGGACTTTTGTTTATCTTCAAGATTTATTATTTGGAAAATATATATAAGTCAATTCGTCAAATTTAGGCATATGAAATGTGACATATTATGTGAGGTATACCAATAAATATTCTGAAACTAACATTTAGTGTTAAATATGATATTATGTATATGATCAATCAAACAATGAGGTGATGATGATTCGATTACAAATCCCAAATATATCATTACTATAAATATTTATTCCAAAAAAATAAAGTTTATACATTTTCTAGCAGTGAGCATACCAATTTGGTCTTGCTTGAAAGGTATTCTTCTATCTGATCGGTCAGGAATAATTTTTGATGGAAAAAAAGATAAATAAAAAGAAAACTCAAAGAAGATGGACGACGAGTAGAAGAGAACCGGTCTGAAAACCTTTGCGTCCCATGCCAGTGTGCCGGCCTACATCAGTTACGAAATATAGGCGGAGGTTTTCTCTTTAGATACCTACCTCAACTTTTCTCTTATTGCTCTTCTTCCATCACGTCCACTTGCTAAGTTCAAGTTTAAAAAGAATTCTATTTTTTTGGTATTGGTATAGTAGTTTAATAAAAAATAAAGATAATCAAATTTGAAAAAAAAAAAAATACTTGCTTTGCATGTTAAGCAGTAATATAGAAGTGATTTTAATGGAATGAGACGTTTCCAACAGACCTGTGATAGTATGGTGTTTATTGAGTACCAGGAAAACTAATTAAAATTGCCATCAAGTAGAATGATTACTTATATATACCCTACCTGGCCTGGATGATAGCCAACATGGTTTGTAGCCACACCCTCATGAGTCCGCATAAGTCATCGTGTCCTTACTTTCAAATCTTATGTACCAGCCTACCTCATTGGGGGACTGGTGTCCCGCATCGCTCCCGGTACGCTTTATTTAGGGGAGCTTTCTTCCTTTGGGTTGGGGGAAGGTCCTAAGGGCTACGTTCTTGTTCTTGTGCTCTTTTGGGTTTACATTTAAATATAATAGATGTTTATATATATATTTTTTAATTTATTCATCCCTCATAAATTCAATGTCAAGAGAATAACTTGAAATTTTGTTTCATTACACTAGCGCTTTCGGAAGATATACTGCCGTCATCAAGTGCTTAACATGATGCTTAAATGAGTAGTAAGTGTGACACAATAAATTTAACAGCACTTTTAATCACTTGATGACGGCAGTGTGGCTGCATAAAGTGCTAGAGAAATTAAAACTTTTAGGGAAGCCCACAACCAAACAAATAAAATACAAAAAGGGTTAGATCTACATCTATCTTTCGATGGGATGTGGGATGTTTAGATGTACAGGATTAATGATTAAGGCCATCTGCCGGTCCACCTTGTTCCTATTTCCTAATACCCACCCATTCTGGATCTGTAACCTCCCATAGATGGGTAAAGGAGTAGCGGGAAAAAATACTCCGTGTATCCAATGACCTAGTTCTAGTGTTTCCCAATCGATTTCGGGTCTCTCTGGGATAACTGACGTAATTAGTCAGGGCGTCAGATGCCATTTTTAGAGTGTGTGAAATACAATGTATATCACGGTATAAACACTTTAACCTACCCTATATAGTGCCGTAATGGTATCAGTACCAGGGGCCAATCTCAAGATAAATTTATTAGCCTAGTAGTTAACTAATGAATCTTGTTTAATAATTTATCCATGGAGACACGGGCCGAGTTGAGGCCTGGCCTCATCAATAAGCCTCCACCACTCGACTATATTCTGTGCTGGCCCGTTCGATAATATTGATGGGATTTCATTGTACATAAAAACAATATTTTTTATAAAAGGCGTCAGTAAAAAATTTGTAAATTGATGCACCATTTCAATTCTTATTATTTGTTAACAATTTTTATATGTAATTGGTTTAGGACTTCGACCTATCTTTGCCTTTTTTCTTGGATCTAGGGCTGATTAAAAAACACTAGATGAAAATATTCTCAATTGGTTCAAGTTCTAAGCCCGTATTACAAAAACATCGATTGTAGTCATGAATTAAGCATTAAAACTTCAAAATGTCGATGTTTTGATCCTTCATAACGGAGATTGAGGAAGATGGCGGGTTAGAAATGAGAACGTCTAAAACCTGCCTTCCTCCATTGGATAAATGATGATGGGCTGAAAGTTTATCCGCTATTACACCTGACGAGCGGTCTGGCCCATTTTCTGTGCAAGTACCCGGAACTGTACCTCAGCTTGCCTAAAGACATATTTTATGGGAATTTCGGGGGGGAAAAAAAATAATAATAAAATTTATATCATACATTGTAAAAAATACAAAATATTGACATCGGTTTGAGAGTCAACACCGAGAATGAATGTGGGTTTTATACTAGTTGTGGATGAAGTGAATGCTAACATTATTAAGCTCCTGGCCAGACTACATGCACCCTTGCCCCCCTGAGCCGAACATTGTCTCCCTACACCCAAAATCAATAAAAAATATTTTAAAAAAATGTAACGAGACCTCTATAATTTGTTTTTTTTTAATTGGTTTCAAAGGGAGAGTTGGGGAAATTTGTAAAATTGACCATTCTATCACCCTCAAAGTAACCATTTTTAACATATTTTACTGAACGACAATGTGTTCATTGTCAATTTTTATGTAATGAAAAGACAATTTATAATGATGCTTCCTATCTCCACTATGAGGAAGTTCTCTCTCTGTATTGATGAGCTTAAATGTTTCCTGTGTCTGGAACAATCGGTCTGTAACGCACGATTCGTGCCTTCAGAAAGTATAACGTAATTACATTCATTCAATTTATTACGTGATAATCTATTAGGTTTGATTAAATACCGAGAAGTAGTTAGTTAGATTTACGACACGTAGAGGAATGACAGTGCAAGTTGATAAACTTTACTCATAACCTAAACGGTATTATTATTGCAGCCAACAGATGTAAAACATCACGCTAAAGTGGCTCAAACACTCCATTAACTACCAACTCTGTTCGTAACTCTACGCCTTGAAGACCATGAGAATATTTCAATTTTCTCTTACATTACTGATCCTATTAACAGTAAAAAAAATTTTTAAAACTCTATCTAGCTGAAGATAAATGGTCCCTGAAGGGTCTTTCAAAGCTAGAATTCCAGCAAGAAACGTTTCTTTTCTTGGGTTGGATACCCATTCATGGTAATGAGACCAACGAATTATTATGACTTGAAATCCAATCCAAGGATGAGGAGGCCTCATGTGTAATAATTGTTGAAAATTAATTATAGACATGTCTTACAGAAGTTGTCATAAATGAAGTCATGTACAAAATAGGCCATTGTTCAAGATACAATTGTAGATTACATTACAACTGTTAATATTTATTTAGTTAAAGGACACTTCCGCCCTTGAAGGTAGTAAGAAGTAAGACAAACGGTGTAGCGGTACATGGTCTAATCGCTTCCTCCAGAGGTACTGCCTGAATACAAAGCGACAGGATTTGCTCGATGCCTTTCCAGCCCAGCCTTGTCTTCTATATAAAGCTACCTCAAGGTTGCACTGGCCAGCCGTTGTCGGGGGCTCATTTAAGCATCCTATTCAATTATTTAAATCCTTGTACCTTGTTGTTCCTACATTTTGACGAGCCAACACTTAATTGCCGCCACCACAGCTAATTATTACACGAATTAGATGGAGTTGAAATCTTCTTAAGACCACTGATTTTACAAGCTTCCGAAACGTCTTCATAACGGTCTAATGTATACCTGTACTGGATGTCCAATTGAAGGCAACTAATCAGTGTTTATATTCTAAATTCTTTTTTTTATACAATTAACCTCACATATCTTGCGTTAACCATCTTTAGGATCACTTAAAAAAGCTGAAATAAATATTTTTACAAGGGTTCTCCTTAATATAAAAAACGACTTGGCTGTTTATGAAAAGATTCTTTATACTAGCCTAGCTGTCTTGACATATGTCATATCTTGTCAGCTGAGATGAGCCTTCGACTGCACACCATGGTCCAGATATGACCAGTAGCTAAAGAGCGGTTAGCCCAGATACTGGACCCACTTTCACTGTGTGTCTTTAATGGATGCAGTTTTCTCTCCAGAGGCCCTCCATTGTCGCTCTGTGTTGGGCAACAGCCAATCAATTATCAGGGGGGAGGGTTGTAGAGCAGTTGTATAACCTCTGCGGCTCTTTTCTTCTGTTCGGCCTTTGTGGTGGCCGTCGGTCCTGCTGATTATACAAGAGGCTAGTAGGCTTTAGGAGTATATGGCAACATGGTGCTACAAGACAACAGGTAAAGCATTCCGGTTAGTGCCTTACGAAAGTAGCATTCTCTAATTTTAGCAAGGACAATTGTTCACAAGAACTTACAAAGAATTGAGATTCTCAAATTGAGAGCTAGTAGAGAAAACGGAATAGGAAAAAAGCAAAAGAAAGTGTTAAAAAAAGGATTCCAAGGAGGATGGAGTCGTTGAGTACATAACATAAACTATGCTGCAAAGTTTTTCTCTCGGATACGCAGCTGTTTGTTAGTGTTTTGAGTATGCATCATTTTCCTTATAAAGCAGTTTGTCAAGGATTAACCGAGGAAGGAAAAAACTAAACCGAGTAATGGTTTGAATCTTTTTTGAATTATCCTTCGCTAGGTCGCCGTAATTAACCAGGGGTAAAGAGACGACTAAGAGTCCGTCCCTTCTGGCCATGTGCATTTTCCAACGATCAGTTTAGTGACAACTACATCGTGCAAATACCGTTAAATGAACCCGTTGAGAATGAGGAAAGAAATAATAAAAAGGAATAATTTCCTTAGTCCATCGGCTGGTCAAGGACGCAGGAGCCGACCGGCGACAGGAGCGCGGAAGGCTGGTGTCCTTGAAGGAAGCTGGAATGCAGACATTTTCAGTGAGCAGGGTAACGGTTTTTCTTCAATAATGACTGCTTCTTAAGGTAGTGTACACGATTGTATAGGTAAACATGTGACTTGGGTCCTAATAGCAATGTATTCTGTACACCAGTCAACCGATTATTAACTACCTTTGGCAGAATTTACACTTTCAACCTTTAAACTTTCACGTCATGGAGTCGTTCCTTTACAACACCATCATAGCACAGCCCTTGGTTCATTATTGTCTGGAAGAATCTTCCTTCCTTCCTTAACGTTAGCATTAGAAAGTAATTTCTTAATTATCTATCGTGATGGAATATTGAATTTCAGCAGGAAAAAAAGCGAGTCAAGCGTGCGCTACCTTTAATTCCTTTTATCCTTGAGAGATATAAAAGGACACAGAAGGAGAAAGAGCTTTTGAAAGCGGTCGTGGCTTAGAGAGCCATTATCGAGTGCCTTTCTCCTGACATCTCATACACAGACAGTACTGACTCCTCAAGATGTGGCTCTGCAGAAGTTGATGATGGCTCTCTTCTGTACACAGGAGAGCTGGAACCGTTGTAAATTATATTGCTTGCGAAAGTTGACATGCGACTCTTGAGCGGCGCCAAATGGCGACTGTCCTACTGCCCTCAGGAAAAACAGATTTGCACCGGATGTTGGTCCAGTTTGGTTTGGAAAGTACAAATGTCAAGACAATAATAACAGTGAACTATTTGATTCATGGATCAGGAGACTTCAGTATCTTTGAATTTTTTTTCGTAGCATACAGACGAAAGACCGTTAGCAATGTCATTTCCTTCGGGCACCAACGCTGTCATTCTACTTGTTACCTTTTGATGCAAGCTTCAACAGTTTCCATGCTTCCAGTGACTTACGAATCTTGCAGAACCTAAGCAGCCCGGGACTGGCAATGAGACTGGAATAAAAGTGGAAGGGTATAAGGGGTCTTACTGAGCTGAAAGTTTATTTTAATCTTGTCTATGTTATGAGATAATTATAGGATAATATGTAGTTCAAAATCATTATCTCATTACCAACACGTACATTTTATCGTGTGGAACTTTCACGATATGAAATCTAGCTCGAAATAGTACCGCTGCCACTTTGGTGCACCAGGCTACCCAAGTAAACACTTAATGTTCACCGTGCAATATCACTTTATTTGATTAATTTCGTAGTATGAAAACGAAATTTGAAAGTTTTTATAGCCAATATGCCAATGTTTTGAAAATCGATTTTTCTCAAAATTACATAATTTAATCGATTAAATTAAAATAACACTTTTAATGTGATAAATGTATATAATTGTGAATAATAAAATATTCTACCCTAGGAAAACCGAATAATGTGCAATGTTTCACCTTTATATACCACGCTACCTTATTGCTTAATATGAAAGTATACAAGGATATTAATGATGATTAATTGTTGAATGTAATTAGACGTTTCCATAGAGCTAACGAAACGGTAGAAAAGAAATCAGAAAGTCCTGTCTTAATCTAAGCAGTTTTTAGATTAGCTGTTAGTATAACTGCAGGAGTCCTTCAATTTAGAAGGCAGCTGAGAGCAATTATTGCTTATGCGATCCTGTGAAGCGAAGAAGAAATAATCGCCATTGTTTGCGAGCCTGAAGATGCCATCTTGCCCACGCCATCTAGGTAAGGTGCCAAGGACCCACTGTGCTTGAGTATAGCAATCTTTCTCACCGATTTAACTAATAGGGTCTTGCAATTGGCTATTTCTGTTCGATTAATTAATGTTCGACTAACGTTTTGAAGGATTTTTAATTGAAGAATAATACTAAAATGTAGCAAAGCCTTAATCACTTGAGCTACCCTGACCGTTACATTATTCAGAAATTTTTGCATGTTTTGAATATTGGTGAAGAACCGCTTTATTCCTCCACGCCGCCAAGAGTCACTTGGATTAACCTTTCAGTAGTTGGATGATCAAGGCCACGGGGTTGGCGTCATTAAAAACCCAGCAGTTTTTTTTTGGTTTAGGGTGTCTTCCTATAAAAGAATATTCTCTATACGAAAATTATTATTTTTGTTTGATTTTATTGTTAACATTTCCAGCTAAGTGTGTAGTTACTTTGGAATAGGGGAGCGCGAGCCAGTGGGCTTGAGAGTAGCCAAATAGAAATGCCAAGTCAAGCTCAGTAGAGCTTGGTTAGTATTTAGAAGGAGGTGACTGCCCTCCTTGTACTATTCAGCTCTCGCTGCTCCACGTTCCCTAGGGTAACATGGGACCAATCAGCCAACAGAAGTCCACCCACCCATTAAACTTTCCTAACAATAAAGAGGGCCCAGACAGGTTATATATAGTATCAAAAAAAAAAAACTTAATATTTGACGCTTTTAAATTTCAACGGCCGACCTTGGCATTTAAGCCGCATGTGACGAAATGTAGATCACGACAGGCAAAAAAATCCGAACAGGTTTGTATTCTGGACATCTTTAATATTTCTTGCTTAATAATGTTCTCATTAAGTACCGATCGAAGGCTACTTTGCGTATAAGCTTTGTAAATTGTACCCCCCAAAAATGATAAAACCCTCCTACTAATATAACGTTAAAATTGGAAGGATTTATTGGATTAAAGTGAACTTAGAGAGAAAAGTATCAATAATATTAGTACGTGATGATTAGCTATTGACAGGTACAATTTCTGTCTAGAAAGTGGTCCGGTAGATATTACGTAGAAGAAGGAAAGCCGGGGTAACTTTATCTCGTCGATTTCCTTGGCACTTCGGTCATTCATCGCCATGTAGTGTAGAAACTAGCATATCTTGGTTATAGATTATACATGACTAGATAAAATTGTGTAAGCTTAATTGATAAATAATGCGATTTATGGAGGTGTCAGCAGTCGTTGAGAGAACCTGAGTGAAGTTTCCACATTTATGTAAACCTGAGGGTAAGCCTCATCACTCTGTCCGGTTTACTGAATACTCAATTTCGATCATATAAGAATTCTGATGAATTAGCTTTTAGTCATTTTTTAGTAACAGCAAAAGGTAATTCTCAAAATATATAGACGTATAAGCTACTAGGGATGCTAAGTTTCAGTAGGAATAAGGGTATTTTTTTCTTGGAATAATTAGCCATATTTAGTCAGGTGTGGTATATTTTACCGGCAAAGGGTCAGGTAACCATTTCAGTTTCCGGATGTCATCTAGTAACTGAGTCGACAAAAAGGTTAATAGACCAAAAATAAAACTCTTCAATTCTCAGAAAAAGTGAAGTGGTTTATTTTGGCAAAAATAATTAGGTATCTTTAAGTGCAAAAAAAATATCAGAATCACACCCTATATGTGCTACTATTAGGCCTGTTTGTTCCTATAAGATTCTCAAAGTACATTTTCTTCAAATATTACATAGTCTTTCATACATTACACCAAGTATAATGAAGATATATGTCTAAATTAGATAAATGATCGTAAGTGATGGGCAGCCCCCCCCCCCCGGTCAGATACTCATGGAAATGTGGTTGGGAAACAGACGCACCCAGCTCGCTCGGAGAGCTAAAGGTCACAAGAACATGCATGTTAGAAATTTTACCAAGAAAGCTGTCCCTACCGGTTGGCCAATACTGACACAGTTTTGTAACCCTCGGTCGATCATCTAGGTCGATAAGTAGCTAATTCATCGACCAATTCAATAATTGAAACCGGATCTGAACATCGACAAATATGGTTCACTCATCTACACATTTGTCGATCAATTCTTGTTGTATTAGCAAGGAAAAACTGAAAATTATGATGTATTTTTGAACATAGACAAAGATGAGTATTGAGTAAGCGTTGATTGCTGTAATCCATGGTTTTTTCTGAAGTTACGAAGGCGTATAATAAGAAAAAAGCTATCGGGACGCGGATCCACCCGGAGACAGATGAGCTTAAAGAAGTTACCTCAGAGGATGCATATGTATATAAATAGCGGCGACCTTAAGGAAAGGGAAAGTGACGCTGAGCCCATTGTGAAAGAAGCTGAGGGCATTATGTAAAGGTGTAATGTCGTCGGGGTCATCGGTGACCTCTTCTTCAGCTCCCACATAGCTCATAGCTACCGCTTCCATATCCATCTTTGAGAAAAGTTAATCCACTGATGGTAAGCTTAATCATTGGGATCATCGAGTATTCACTGGTTATGCATCCCTTGTTTAATTGAAGTCTCGACAATCTAACGTATAGTTTTAGCTTTGACACCCACTCTTGTATTTAGTAGACATATACAAACAAAAATAGAACGTAAAGTCAGTACTTCCGTTCATCCTCAAAGTCTCGTAGTGTTTAAACTATCTTGTAATTGATATTCAAATACTGACAACAGAAGATGTATGGTTAACCACTTCATGATCTGAATAGTCAACGCTTAAATCAAAAAACAATCGAAGAATTTACGAATGACTCTCTATAAACTCCTCCTTCATGACCGGTTAATTTTCATTCATACTGATAATATCACGTAATTATGACCCATAGTAATTTGTGCAACCCTTTCCACTTTTCACAAGACGTCATACACAGTTCAAAAGCTGTTTAATATTTGAAACACTCATTCAGTAACGAAAGCATTAAAGATAGTAACTCAAAAACAAGAGAGAATTTGACGCAGAAACTTTCTCTGATAATCGGAAAATTTTTCAGTAACTTACCATGTCCCGTATTTTGCTTTGATACATTTAAAAAATAGAATTTAATTCATACCTTATAATTTTTATTAAGATGTGAGATCCTTGGATGAACTTCGACTTCTACCATAAACTAAAGTAAATTGATCGCCGCTCAATAAAATTTAATTCCATAAGTCCACAAGGAGGTAGAAGGATGTTCATCGTATACTTAATGGGGTCAAAAGGTGACAGGATGGATGCTTGGTACTTTTACATAACGTCTTATACTACGGTCATAGTGAAGGGGAGCTATTATGTCCCAGTTACTAACAAGGCAAATAATAACACAACTGTAGTTATTTGTGTAATTTTTTTAGTATAATAAGTAAAATTTTACTTATTTGTTATGAAACTGACTCTGCATACGTATATGAAGATATACATGAAGGGAAGTAAACATTAAGTAGAGAATAGTTCATATCCAGTTGATAACGAAGCGTGTCGTGCGCAAGGGCAATTTTTAAGTTCCGCCTCTTTCTCCCAACCTATGTCTCTGCGTCTCATTGAGAAGGTAAAATGATGAACACGGAATCCAAAATATAGAAGAAGAGAATGGGATAGGATAGATTTAAACAAACTTGGATAAACCAATAAATAGGAGAGGAAACAGACCGTAACGCTTCTCGCAACGGCGATTTCAATTCCAAGCTCGATGATAGAAATCAGATGACAGAGTCATTGGAAATTATCATTACCTATCGACTCTTAACTATTATTAATATTAACATTATATTAATACCAATGTTGCATAGGATTTCTCGTTCCTCTGGCTGTACTTGTTCTTCAGGAGGAGATGAATGGACCGAAATAAAAATCCCCAGAGACTAACTCCAAGCGAAGACAATGCAGATGGTTCTAACCGTGCCGAATCACGTACAGTGTTGCCTCTTTGTGTGCCCCTGTTCAACAATAAGGTGTGCCAATCCTCTCTTCATAAGAAATATTGCGGGATACATGGAGAGCTCTATGATTAATGGAAGCACAGCAATAGTTTTTTTTTTCTGTTTGCTGCAATTTCAAAATAAACTATCCAAGCACAGATTTGGACACGATCGGAAATCACTCGGAGTGTCACGTGTGTAGTTATATTTATTTGATCTCTCATTAACACAATTTGTTGCACTTTTCATTCCACGTATGATTTTCTCCTAAATTTAAGAATCTGTGGCATACGTATATGCGATAGCTGATGTTTCTCCCTTGTTGTGATTCTAAGTGTATTTCTTTTCTAATCGACGAAGATGTGGAAATCGATAAAAATTCATTATCAATGGAAAACTAGCCCTAAAACAAATTAAAGCCTTAGTAACTCAACGAAGCCAGAACATCATGTAGTTTCATCAATAACTATACCATATGATTTCTCAGGTTTTTTTTTCTTTTTCAAGTAGAAAATTCAAACAACCGGCTTTATTTTTTCAGTCACTGTGGAGTTACGTCTTAGTTACTCCAGATTGTTAACCACCAAACCCAGAGAGAAAGAACGCTTGAATTCTCTTGACCATAATTGGACAGAAAAAGAATTAAAAACCCCCGATGAATATAATTACTGTGCGTTCGGGGACCCACTGGTAACACGCCTGTTCGGGTTTGGGGTGTTGCAACTGTTATGTGAGTGCCAAGCGTTATATAATTACTTTAGGGCACTCCTGGGCGGCTCTGATGGGTTACGTGTTACGCGGCTTGCGTCACGACAGTGCGTCACGCTCACACGGTGGTAGGTCCCTGAACTTGGACTATGAAATTGAAAGTTAGCCTTCTCAATAGTGCGCAGTAACAGCGACTCCTTCCTCCGCGTGTTCGAGTCCTTTGTCAGAAGCTGATTGCTTCTGTGTTAGTGCGTGTCCAGCTGTCTGCTAAGCGTACACTCTGTATGATGTCTACTCCAAGTCGGCCTACGACAACTATGAGTCAATATCTATACGATCGACCAGCTTATATTCCAGTTGAATTATTCATTATACATTCTAAACACGTAATCACGATATTAGAAATCTAATTAACTTTTTTTAGTACATAAGACTCTTGGCATTTTTTCAGATAATATATTTAGGAAACAAACCGACATTTTATTAGACTTTTCTATAATGACGATAAAAGCAAGACTACTGAGGTCTAGAAACAAAAATGGAAAATGGAAATAATGCAACGCCTAAAATTGTTTTGCACCTTAAATTTATATTTTACCTGTAACACTGTAAAAATGGTCTCATTTTTGTCATGTTGGTCTAAAAATTTAATTCATTTTATGCTAGTGTAGCTATATCGATGGACCCCGAGACTAATCAGGGAAATTCCAAAAATGTAATGTTAATTTTAATTTATCGTGACGGATAAAATTTGAACATTAAAAAAAAATTGTTTCTTTTCGTCGTTGAGAAGATACTCGTTCAGCCTCAAACATGACTAATGAATAGACAGAAAATTTCACAGTTAGTTTTGGGTAATGAGGCCAACTTTATTTCTGTTTTCTAGTGCCTTTATTTAAGTAGCAACTATATTTCTTTAATGAGGCTGATTTAACCACCTCCAAACCAGTCCTCATTAGAAAAATACGTTAAGGAAATCGTATTTCAATTCTCTGTGATAGTGATTAGCGCGTTAGACTGGGAACACGCTCATTAGTGAAATTAGTTATCAGAAATACATCCGGTTTGAGAGTCAGATTTTTTTTCAGCAATATTGCCGATACACTTTCATTCCTTTATGATAATGTATCATATATTAGCATACCTTATTAATAATTATTAAAACATTAACAAACCTGTTTTATGTCACATTTTATATTTTTTTTTTTGCTGTATTTAACGTAGACGACAAAGTAAATCGTTTAATATCTCCGTGTTTATTAACTGTAACAAAAATGTTTGTAGAGTTGTAGATGATATTTCATTTTACTACAGTTTTTGTTTTGTTCCCTCAAGTGTATCAACAGTATGCAAGCTAGTGCAGCTTAACTACATTTTACTATTTGCTATTTCCAATTAAATGAAATTCGGGATTTGATTGAATTTTAAAAATCATTAAAGATAGACTAAAGGTTATGTCGATAGTAGAGTTAACTAATGAGGTTTAGGGGAAATGGAAACCACAAATTACTAATACTTTCGTTATTTTTATCATGTCCAGAAATATTATGATACTCAAATTTGAGACATTTTTTTCCCGGAAATTGTCCTTTATTTTCGGTAGGAAGTAACTCCCTTCAACAATATACAACAACAAACAATTTAGCTTGACTGGTTAATCAGCGGGTATATAGGGGATACATAGAGGTATTTATTGAATATAATAAGACAATAAATGATAATAAAACAAATTATTGAAGGCGCCTACAAAATTATGAGTGAAGGAATAGCTCAGACCTGTGGTAAAAGGAGATTGCTGAGGATATTTCGACAGTCGTCGGTGAAGGGGGCACAGTTAAATCCACATGGGGTAGAGACTAAATCTCAACGGAAGGAGAAAGTCCGTAGTAGGCAGATTTAGGTCAGTAAATTGGTTACTTTAGGTTTCAATATGCCTTCTGTATCTTACCCGTGCTCTTTATAAAAAAGCTGTATTAGTGAAACCGATTTTTCATATATGTATTTTTAACACGACTAATGGATTTTAATCGGAAGAAGAAAAAAACTTATATTGGAAGATTGGTGTTAACTGCAGAAGTTATTTTCAGAGAGATAGAGATCTCTAAAGGAATGCTGTATTAATTAATGTTGTAACTGATCGTAGAATTTAGAAGTGTTATGTATGACATGAAAGTTAATGCTAAAAATACTGCTTTGGCCAGGGCGTTACATTGAGGGGAGAAATAGTATAGTTACTTTGCTAGCCTGTGCTAGAAATGTTAAAGGTCAAGCTTGAAGTTGCGACCAATTAACATTTAACTTGCGTTCTCCGTCCAAATAGAAGCATAATTTCTCTCATGAGACTTCGTCAAATCAATCTATGTCTTCAATTCAATTTTTTTTTAGGTTTCCGTAGTTAGTAGTGAGAACCACCATGACTGATTCATACTCCTAATAGCTATTAGCTCCTACCCACCCATTCAAGTCTCTTCATCCCATCATAAGCTCCACTACTTCTTTCTTCTTTCTCACTTCTTTGTCAAATATTACCATCTTTCCAAACATCTAATACATTTCTCTTTGTTTGTTTTGCAGCCCGAGCACAAAAAGAAGACTTTAAGTGCCCGGACGACTACGGGTTCTACCCTCACCACAGTTCCTGCGATAAGTATTGGAAGTGCGACAACGGCGTGGCCGACCTGAAGACATGTGGTAACGGACTGGCCTTCGACGACACAGACCCCAAGTACCTCAAGGAAAACTGCGACTACCTCCACAACGTCGACTGCGGCGAGAGGACCCAGCTTGGTGAGTACAACACTGTAGCAAATGTCAGGGTCATGGCTTACGTAATCCAATATGGACGTGGTGTAGTGGTCTGTTCGAGTGACCAGTAAGCGGAAGGTGAATTATTTGTTTCACTTTTTAGTTTTTTTATGATATTTACATTTCACTATAAGCCAATTCAATACCGTAAAAATGAAAGTTAAGTCTTTACAAAATTATCTCTGTTAAATGGCCGACCTACCAATATTATCTTCAATCCATCATTATTATCCAACATCTTCAAAGGCATCTGATGTAAAGTTGATGGTAGTTACTATAACTACTAAGAGGTCCTTGAGATAGTAAACCCTACAGTAGATGTATTCCTACAGCTTTTACTCACGTGTTGTACACGCGTGACTGAGCAGCATGCATGTCTATTGTATGCCCCTAAACCAGCTTTTAGCTTGATTACAATCGTTCGTAAAAAGCTTAGGTCTCCTATCTGACGTCATTAATAAAGCTCGGGGTCATTCTCGATCCAGTGACCACATATCCACATTTTAGAGAATGGAAATAACATCAAGATCTCCCAGTCATAAAAATACTCAATTTAGATTTGTATTCATTTACAGTCCTTTTTTGGGACGGAGTAACTGAAACAGAGATCAGAGGCTGGCAAAACATCAATTTAAAAAAACCGAATAACGGTTTAGTCAAAATAATTTATTCATCAGTCATGGATGACTATAATTTTGACCATCCCCGAAAACGATTCAAGTCTGTATAGCGGGGTTTACCTCTCAACTAATAGTCACATGTAAATGCTACAAGAGCCCCTTCAAATGCTAAACCTTCAAGCCTTTCCGGAATTACTGGTTTAATCTATCCTACCTAATCGTTGACATGTCCATTATCAAAAAGGATGACAACCTGTACATAGCGAGGGTGGCCATCGGATAACACGCATTTAAAAAAAATATCCTTTTTTCCAACATCTTCAAAGGCATCTGAAGGAAAGTTGATGGTAGTTAATATATCATAAAAGAAACTTGGTTCAAATCACGAGAAGAGTAGTGAATTTATTTCACTTTTATTTCCATGTAACTAAAAGCGATAACTAATATAATTATGAAAATAATTGAAGTGTGTCGTAGTAGTTCAACCATTTCTCAGTGGTTGCACTAATAATTGATATTGATATACTCCTTTATTGTGCTATAATTACAATATGCCTTTTATAAGGCAATAAGTACTAATAATACCCCCCAAGTACAAATAATAGGATGAATGTGTAAAGTTTAATCAAAAAAACAACTTTAATAATCGGAATATGGCTCATTATGTTGTTTAGCAGTGACTCGCCTTTTGGCGTAATGTTCTATGGGTTCGAAAGCACAGAATCCTTTTTCACAGATTACTTTCGGTAAATATCGTCTCGAAGTCACTTAATATACAACTTGAAAGTGGCACTGTTTCTTAATCTTATGTGGTACTAGTGAGTGCAGGTGCGAGCACAGGCTACAATGTAACAAGTGTGATTATGTTAACAAACAAGTCAGATCGCCCTTGCAACATATGATCGGTCTGAACGAGGAGCAAAACATCCCCTCATTAAGATTACTTTTGCTCACAGCCATATATAATAAAAATACAAAAATATAAAAAGCTCATTATATCCATGCAACGGCGTGTCAACGCGATAATTTTGCACAACGATGTCTCAAAGAGGCACATGACAACACACGACGCGTTGGAAGCATTGAATGCCCCATTGTTGCCAACACTGTCCCATTCAGTTTAACTAAAATATTCTGCAAATCATCCATCAAACAGCGGATGGATTATAGGTCACGGTGCCCGTGGGTCATGCACCGGTCCAGCTAAACCTGGTTCAATAATTGAGTACCTAACCCTTCATTTCTTCTAAGCCTGTTATACTATGTGTGATATATATGTTGTAGAGCCCCCAGAAGGCACACCTCACTGCCCCAGGCTGTACGGAATCTTCCCAGACGACGCCAAATGCGACACCTTCTGGAACTGCTGGAACGGAGAAGCGAGCAGGTACCAATGCTCTCCCGGACTCGCCTACGACAGGGAATCTAGGGTCTGCATGTGGGCTGACCAAGTTCCAGAGTGCAAAGTCGATGGTACGTAGCATACCACAATGTAGAATAATGTTGTACTTGCTATAGCATTAGATTAACCTGGGTTCAAATCCCAGATCGTGAATTTGTAGAGGTAGAATGGTGGTTGGATGTGATACCCCTCCACAAACTTCACGATATTAAAGATTAATTTAATTAAATAAATTAGATTTTTCACACCGTTTATTGGCAAAACATTTGGGTGGCCGTGCAGTTGATTATTCATTGCAATTGGTATCTATGTCATGTTCTCATGAATGTCAAATGTGCCATGTTAAAATATTTATGTAATCATTTTAAAATATCTAATTAATGTAGGTTATAAAAAAAAACCTTTTTCCACTTTTTTTTTTTTACATTTATCTTATAACAGATTATCCTCCTGATCAGATGACTCAGATTTGTTGGCGAATGTAAGATTAAAATTCTAGATCGATCGCACCATTTTTACGACCACTTTTGTAAATTTAGACTATCGTCCCTTCAGGAGGCAATTGTTTTTTTTTAATCCCTTTACTTTTCCTGAAAATCGATATAGACAGGAATATCGATAGTTCTAAGTAATTTAGTTTTCCTTTTAACTGTTTCTTATCAACTGTATATGCAATTCTAATTATAGACTGTCGAACATAAAAAAAATAAAAGTAAATAAGTGAAAACAATAGTGGGAAATACTGGGTGAATTGTGGCCAGGTGTACTGACGTAAGGTCTTTGGTCTGCGCCCCGCCTTTGGACATTACCTAACTGACTTATCCAACACAACAACTTTCACCGCATTCCGTTCGTCTTTGTTCGGCAATGTTCGTGTCATCTTCGGTACAGCCTAGCTACTTAGAACACATCAGTTACAGGTGAGAAATCGGTTACAATGTCACACATCTTAGAAGTCGGACATTTTGGCTATATGGATTTATTTTATCTAAGCGCCTGATAGAGCTGAAAGACAAGCTGAATGTATTTTTAAAAAATATTTACCTTTAGAAATGTGTTTCCTTATAGTGAAAAGTATAAAACACGCTCAGGTTTTGGATTATTCTGCTTTAAGAAAAAGTATTGTCCACTTTGCATCAACGTAAACAAGCTTTGCTTTGGTAGCTAAAAAATCGCCTTATTTATGTTACTTATACAAAGAGCATCACTTTTTTTTTGTCTCAAAAGCTTGAATCCATTATTTTGTTTTCCTTATTGTGTTTGTTGATACAATTTCACATCAAAGGTCCGCTTTAAAGTTCACTGATTGGAAACACCTTTCCGATCCGCAACAAATTAAGTATGAATGATTATGATTAGCGTACCAAATTAAAGGTCTTGGTGTTTTATTAAGAATATGTAAAGTCTGTTGTGGCTTCACAATTCAAAAGTGTAGATAAAAGTGTAATTATAATCACGTTTCCGATTTTTTACTTCAGTTAGATCATAAATTAAATGGGTAAACTTGATCACACATCTGACATTTCCTAGTTGACGAAACGATGTCAAAATATCACTAAAATACTTGTTACTGTTCTTAATGTGACATATAGACTAGGTAAGCCAGATACCGGTTCCCGACAGTGACAAATAACTTATGGAACGTGGAACCGGGCTAAGGCGGCGGGTGGGTCCTTAGTGAAATTGGAGAGGGTGTTTGGTTAGCATAAGGGAAAGTGGCAGGTAACGGGTGCCAAATGTTGGGTAATGCACCACTCCCAGACCGGCTTATGTATGTCACCTACATATATCGGCCACTGGAGGAGGTAAATAAAGATTATTGCTAAGTCTAAAGGGCGGGGCTGGACTTTGTTACAGCTCGTATTCGTTCTGTCTTTACTACATTCGGTAGTGTTAAAAAAAAATATCAATTAGTGAAGGAGTAATGAGGCATGTATATTAGACATATCACTGTTACTTGGGCAACATATAACCTATTTATACTGAATAAGTGAACCCCAGGAGAACTCCTCTTCTTGTATTTAGGAAAACAAAGAGAGGATTAACAAATACAAAACTTACAGCAGACCCAAAACGGCCCTAAAGATGTTTATTTTATATATATTTTTCCTATACACGCTCATACATATATATAAAATACACTTATCTTTCATTTATTATATTGATACAATATCCACCTCAACAATCTTAGATATTATAAACTCATAAATATCCAGGAGCTCACGATTGGAGAACATTTTTATCATTTAGGTTTTCAAATACATAACATGATGTGCTTTACTTGCACAAATATATGTTACCAAATACATAAATAAATATATATTTTACTAACTGCAGAGGTTGCCAGCGGGTTCAACTGCCCAGCCCCAGGTGAAGCTCCCAACGCAGGCTCCTTCTCGAGGCACGCCCACCCAGACGACTGCAGGAAATACTTCATCTGCCTGGACGCCACCCCTAGGGAGTACGGCTGCCCCATCGGCACAGTATTCAAAATCGGAGACGGAGAGGGTACTGGCTCATGCGAAGACCCAGAGGATGTTCCTGGATGGTGAGTGTCTGTCATATATGTCTGCAATATTTAACTCCCATAAGTTAGAGGTATGACCTTGAAGAGTCATTGTTACCATATGCGAATTGCCCTGCCGCACGGTATAGTTAATAACCTAAAAGTTAAGAATCTCAGTTCCTCTAATAAAAAATGTAAATACTGTGAGAATTTAAAAAGTACCAGGTTTACGGCAAAACAGACTTGGGCTCAAATAAAAAAATTGTAATGTGTAGATATTGACTCTATTTTCACTTCGTAAATTATAATTCATAATGGTTAATATTAGTTGCACTCATTGTAGAATTTCAACACTCACAGAGCACAGTAGCACTATTAGAAAATAATTACACAAATTCAGATAACCAATAATAGTAAATATAAAAATGAACACAAAGCAAAAAAAGGCATGTTTGATTAAAGTGAAGCTATTAAATTCAAGGTGAAAGCCAAGTGGGAGGGAGGAATTGCTAACTGATTGTTCCCAAGTTATTAAAATAATAAAATATTTTGTTAATATCTCTCTCCAAAATGCTCATCTCTTCGAAACTAAAGCCTCCATGGAAATATAATGATGAGTACACCACTAACTATGTTAGTAATTAAAGAGGATATTTAGGAAGGAATACCAATAATAATAACATCTCTCCATCATGCTCACCTTGACTAGTATAGTACAAAAGTCAACTAAGCTTCCACGGTTGGTAAATATTCTATATAAACATAATAATAAAAAAGAAGAACAAATCATTGAACTGACATGGTCAATAAAATTGAAAAGTATGAGTGGTTTTGTACTTTTAACTTTCTTTAAGCCAACATCCTCCACCACCAATAACATATCGTGTACCTTCTGATGGAATTACATAAGATAATGTAAACATAATATTTCCGTTGATTACCAACAACCAGTTCTCATTACACAATGGCCAACACCATTATGTGTCATACCTCTAAATAAAAATAATTTACACTTTATAAAAAATACTTATACATGTATAAATAAACTAAAATAGCTGACAAATAGTAATTTTCCTAAGCATGAACTATTGATTGATTTATTGGTGATTGGTGGCGTCTCTACCTATAACTGTTTCCTCTTCTGTGTTAACCACTAACCGTTTCTTCCCCCTATACAGTGAGGACTACTACGGAGACCTGGACCTCAAGAGCATTAGGAAGAGCGAACTCGCTTTAGGCAACGGAGGCTCCGCGCGCCCGCAGAAAGGATCCGCAGCGCCTAGCAAACCCAGGCCAACCCCGAGGCCGTCAGAGCAATAAATAGCCCACCGCCTATGAGATATTAGGCAGCTCAAACTCACAGTCCCTTCGGGGGGGTTTTATCGTTTATTCATATTTATCGACACACACTATCAAACGCAATAAACAATAAAATCCCCTCCATCAAACATCCGGGGGGAAAACGAATCTCAAAAAGACGACATCAACGCCGATTCCCCCCACAATGATAAAGCACAATGTATATTTGTTGGTATTGTATCATTACAAACTTTTCTATATTATTCTGTAATTTTAATTAATACAAATAGTTGTTTCTATAAGAGTTGTTTTTTTTTTTTGACCCAAGAAATCAAAGCACCCTTTAAAGCATGTTTGTTCGTCTTATTTTGCATGGTTGTATGATATGTCTAATGTTAAACTATATATTTGTTCTTCTCATGATGCAAATTTTAATACCTTTCCTCTTACTCTTTATGAGTATTCTAATTTCTTCATATCTGTGCACATATATTCTTATGCATGAACACTTGGATATTTATTTGTAAAATGTATATAAATTAAAAATAGGGAAATGATGCCAATAGCCTGTCTCAATTCCCTCAACATGACTAATAACAATATTTATAAAGAACATAATGCCGTTGCCATGTGTTGGGGCAAAAGTGCAAGTCTCAATACTCAAGGATCCCTCCGTTCCCCACCTCCATTTTTCTGTAGGTGAGTTAGTTGAGTAGAGTTCGACCTAACAGATGGTGGGAGAATGGGAGACCAGCCCTTGACAATTAAGCCATGTACCTGGTGCAGCACCACCAGTTGCAATAGAGAAACTATACATTCAGTATGACCTACCAGATCTTAGTGAGCGACTATTTCTGATGCATTCCTTATCCAACTGGAGGGGAGGGGAATTATTTATTCACCAACCAGCATGTATGTCACATGTCTCTTATTTCAACTAGTGCCAACATGTTTTATATTTTGTTATTCATTGAATCAATTTTAATAATAAAATATAATATTTTAATCAAGTTGATGAAGTAAAATAAATCCTGTTGTCTCATTTTGTTATTGTTAGTCTTGAAGAGTACAATGAGATGTTTAAATATTGACCTTTCCAAAAATTTGTTCAGTTGGTTTTATATATTAGGTACATATTTTCCACCTTCTCTTAGTGAACGGGCTAATATGTGTGAAATGTTTTAAAAATTTTAATATGCCCATTCCACTGATCTTCACAGTTCTGTAGTGGTTCAGGCCATCAAGGAGACATCCCTCAAAATTGCAAGCCATTGATTAATCCATGACAGAACAAGGGAGCTGTCCTTGAAAATTCTTACTGGCAAATGAACTATATAAACATTACAACTAACTACAACATTGGGCAGGAAAGTTGGAAAAAATAACGTAATAAATAAACCCAGGGTCATCAGATCACCCTTATCCCTTCCATTATACATAATTATTTTGATCTCAAATAATAATAAAGGCACTTTATTTGATGAAATTCTTAATCAGTTTTAAATTTCTCACCCACTGGAATAATAAAAAAGTTTAGAATATCTACAGCATACATGCATAAAGTACCAATATATTAAAAAAAGGGAAGAGGGATTTAAATATATTCCTCGAACAATTTGTCAGATTTTTCATTACTTATGATACAAATTAAATTGATTTGTTTAGTCTAATTCTAGGTTAGTAAGAAGCTTTCTTTCATTTCCTGCAGTTTTGGCCAATTTCAAAAATATTTTTACTTGTGTATTTATGTAGGAATTATGAATCCTAACATAAATATTAGCTACATACATAGCATTAAGTAAACATACATCACAAAACTAAAAAACATAAACAAGTTATATGGAAAAGATAAGAAAATGCAGATTATTATCACTGGAATTATTTTGGAGGTACTTGAATCATGATGACAGTTTATATATTGTAACTGCTAATCGATTTGCATTTTTACCTGAAATTGTTCATCAGAATTAGAATTTATTTATTTATGCTATTTACTATAATTTAAAATATATGTTTGAAGGAATTATAATCAAATCAATACAAAACCATACTTGAAAGATCTACCTTATCCCTTCCATTATACATACTTATTTTGAACACAACAAATTGTTTCAACAAGGGTCAAGATTATTTTAAATGTGGTATGAATAGAAATGACCATTTGAAATATGTAAAACACTTCATAACACAAAACATATACACCTGACAAGTAATCAGTATAAAATAAATATCTGTCTATACCAATTAGAACAGCTCTTTTTTCATGACAATATGGCTGAATGTCGACATCTGATAGATCTATCTGTAATAAGTAACTTCACATCCTCTAGCATATTTTAATTTCAATCAATCAATTTATGTTTATTTGAACAAATGTATAAGTATTTTACAAATACTTGCTACTAGGAACAAAATAAAATAGATCTGACCAAAAAAAAATACTATGAAAATATATTATACCACATCATACAACTAATGCAAAGAAGTCATGTCCTGATCAGGAATTTATCCTAACTTGATCTATAATGAATAAAATCTGCAATAAACTTCAGTTTCTCCAATTATACAGGGTGCAATTCAATAAACCAAAAGCTCATGTCATTAATTCTTATTATTTATATCTTATAATTTCCGGACCAATTAGGAAAGAAAAAACACTACATTTCATTTTACATATACATGCATTATCTACTTAAATTGTTTTAGTTAGTTTAAGAGTAATTTTTTTGGGTAAAATCTTCACAGCAAAGTACAATTCAATAACAGGTAAAATCAGTCAATGCATGTGTTTTGTTTTTATCATTTATGCAACAGTCTATGCATTGAAAGGTTTCGCAAAACTTTAATTAATATGGTTACATATTTACAACAATAAATCTGAAAAACAGGCTAAGATAGAATACTTTTGGTGAAGAAGTGTTGAGTTATTTTAAAACACGAGACAAGGCAGCTTTTGTAACATTCATCAACTTTTATTTCTTAATAGTTAGAGAAATACATTAATAAATTAATTCTGAAATCATTCTTTTATTCGGGATCCCATAGCCTTGGATGTGAGACTGCGCTCCTTGAGAAGGCCAGCTCTTGATTGCTCAGGCACTCCCCAGGGTTAGATGGGATCTGTTAAACTACACAAGGCAAACCATCTGTGTAGTTGGCACCATGTCCATCTATAATCGGAGTGGAAATTCAAAGTAGCACTTTTAGGAGCAGAAGAAAAAATAATTATGTTCTAACTACCACCTTCCAGAGATGGTTACTTTATCTCCATCAAATAATAGAAAAGAAGACCTTATAATAGAGGGTCTGTGAAAATAGAAAAGTACCAACAAATTAGCAAGGGAAAATTTTATGTCTTACTATATCACATTATAATAAACACAGATTTGATTAGTATCTTATTTATAAAGTTTCACTTCAAAAAATAAATCTGAACGAAACTTAACACGACAAAAATAGGAAGTAAAGTGTCAAAGAAAGTCCAGTGCCAACAAGCATATTGCACATGGTGTTGATATGACATGGATTGACAATAAAGAGTAACTGACTTTTAGTGCCTACATTCAGAATAATAGCCAAACAAACCATATTTTCAAGACTATAGCTAGGGATTAGATAGCATAAATCTAACTAGACAATTATACATTACATATAAATCTCTTATCTTCTCATTTCATATGTTTCACTCAGGGAACATTTTAATGGCAAATGGTATACGTTGTGTAGTTTCCAGCACAACTAGCTCTATAAGACAACAAATATCTAGTAAATAAAATCAATTTTATATTTTTAGAAGACTAAAAAATGTGTATGGTTTATTATTGTATACAGTTAAAACATAAGGACATCATAGTAGACAGTTCACAGAATAAATAGTTATACTTAAGTTAAAAAAAATATTTATTTATCATGTACTAAATTATTCAGACCTGTACATATATTTGTTCAATCAAAATTAATTAGGATTTAAAATAAAAAGAGGGAGAGAATACTTTTATGGCAAAATGTTATCTTAACTGACACTAACTTGTATGTAACTAGACTTGACAAAAAATGTGATAAACACATTATACAAAAAAAATTAAGTGAATACATACATGATTATATGTTTGTAATAGTATGTTACATACATAGTAACAATGCCCTACTGTTTTTAAAAAAATACATCTATTTTTTTGATAATGAAAAAAGTGGCAGCTAATAATTTCTCATCGAAGTGTGAGTTGATTAGTCAAACCAATTGTTAATTTTAGTTCCATCTTTGTCTGTAGAACCATTTGAAAAATACCACCCTAAATAATATAGATCATATTAAGACATTTAATCAGTCTATTTTCAAACGAATTTTATTTCTCTATTCTATTTTAAATATTTCTCCATAATGCTTTTAGGGACTAAGTTAAGTTAGCAGTTAGCAGGGGGGCTAGTTTTCTCAGACCCTGCAATAACTTACGAATCAATAAGTTCGAGACACCCTTAAATTTTTTTTTTCTTAAATTTTTTTTTTTTTCTTTTTTTTCTTTAAAAATTTATAACAATCAAAAAACATCGATTAATATAACACAATGACAAGATAATTATAATAATCGATAACAAGACAGATTTTTTCAATACTTAATGATTTAGATTTAGTTTATTGAACAGATAACGTATAGTATATTTTATATTAGCCACCACTAGAAATAAAAATTTAGAACAATGTAATCTACTTTGTAGGTTAAGGAGGACTCATATGTAGCTGATAAATTGGAGTTAGCTGACATAACGTTTTACCAGGCTATTGCGAGGTATACCTTACATTTCGGACCGGTTATTATTCGCCAACAGGACAAACTCGATCTTTGCTCAATCCTTATATTAACAAGTTACACCATTTCCTCAAACCTTTTCCATTAATTTTCAAAGTGAAATAATTACCTACAAAAAATGATATAACAATGATTTAACGACATCGTTCGGCGTGATTATGTAACGTTTACGAACTAATAGCGGAATTCGATGGAAAATAAAATTATAACCTTTTTCGATATGATGAATAATGAAACGTAGAGATTAAAGATTTCCTATTTAAAGTTTAATGTAAACTTAGTGAAATAATCTCTAATCCCTTTTACCACCCACACAAAAACTAAATTGTTCAAATCTCAAACAACTTTTTTGAACGCTTACCGTAACTTATGAACAGATGAAAACGTAACTGACTATGATAAATTTGTCATTATTTACCTTGGTAAATAGTTTCTACCAGAGAAGATAAGGCAGAATTATTTTAATGAAAAACTAAGCTGTTCAGATAAATCAACAGTTCTGTACGTCAGTTATAATTACTTTTGTAAGTTACAAACTGCTTCCTTCTAAGATCGGTTGAATAAAAAATACAATAGCTGGTAAAATCAAAAGGTTATTTTTTTCTTTAAATATAATTTACAGTCAACAAATATGTTTTATATTTGCCCAACGGGGGCGGTATTACGCACCTAAGGGAGCGTTTCTGGTCCAAAGCCAATTTAGGAGACATTAAGGGCCGACCGTACCCCCCCCCCTGGGGTAATGCTCGCAATTATGCACTGAAAAGTTTTATTAATACTAAAACTCATCGAGCGCATATTTCTAAATTTCTTGAGCAAGATCAGCCCCTATTAAAAGTAGGTATTGGTAGCTTTCTTTTTAAGATTTTTTTGACTTGTGCACAGGAGTTACAGCATGCATTCCCAGCCCATCACAGTGCTGTGTAAATGTAAGTGTGTTAGAATTTTTCTCCCAAACGGGGTAGTGTGTCAAAAAGGTTTGGAACTACGTTTTAAATCTTCCATTTATATAATTTTTTTAATTTCATTTAAAATTAATAAATATTGATTATTGTTAATCTGAAGCTATTAGATACAATTTATTATATTTTTCAGTCGCTGCATATTGGAAATGATAAATATAGTTACAAACAAGGTATTCAATATAGTCAAAATATTGTCTCAATATAAACTGTGAAAATTACTTAACTTCTTTGACAGTAAGGACAAAATTGATCTTACAGAAATTATTGATAATTTAATTATTTAAAAAACTGAATTACTTACTTTTATTCTATCATTGGCTAGTTCCTCTCAAGACATATAACTTATGTGTTTGTCAACAAGCGCGGAAGTAGTTTGAATCATCAGTTAGTTTCCAACCAACAAGGATGTGATGTGAGGGATCCAAGTAAGCCGCTTGTCTAGTATAAGTCCTAGGTTAGGTTTGGGATTTAACAGGAATAGTTTGGTTGAAAAGCCATACTGGAAGATGAGTGAGGAGGGTGAAACTTACATGAGGGGACTTATCAGCATTCACTTTGATTATCCATTTGGAGAGCCATGGCTCTAGAATGGCTGCAAAGTTTGGGAAGCAAAGATGGGCAAAGATTGGAAGAGAGGATGACTGTGTCCAGTGAATTCATAAAGGGAGGTTGCAGGATGAGTAGGCAAATCAAATGATTACAGTTTCTTGTGGGTTATGCCATTAATATAATTTTTTTTTTTCAACTTTAGAAGTTGATCTTTTCTAAAAAACAACTCTTATCCAATAATTAGTAATAATAAACAGAATAACTTTCAAGCTTGAAAACTTAGGTCAAATATGAATAATAGTAATAGTCTATCTTTTCAATATTACCTTTAAATAAAGCTCTACTATTTCTTCTTTAGGCGAAAAAATAGGTTAATTATATCAAGTTATTATGACAATTCATTTTACTATAAGTTAAAATTAAAGAATATCTCTACTAAAAGGCCTTAATTATCTCCAATGTGTACATATTCAAACATGTTGGCATTTCCACTATTCAGACATCTTCTGGACTTGAAATAATTTAATAATAAATGGTCAACAGTCATGAAAAAATTGGGAAATAAAAATAATTTTAAATATATAATTTTGCATTATCTTTGTCTCTTTTTGGAATATTATTACCAGAATGATTATATATATATATGATTTAAATGTGGTTTTAATTCTAGCAATTTAATTCTACAAACTAATGAATTTAACAAATAAGCTATTTTTTTTTTTCAGTGAGGACTACTACGGAGATGTGGACCTGAAAGCACTGCGAAAACTAGGATTGTAAACAAGCAGAAGAGAATTCAGTGTCACCTAGTCCAAATTCTTGTCAAAAAAAAATGACAAGGTTTTAACTGCTTCATTCATATCCAAACAGCAGAATCTTAATTTCCATGAAATAGAATTTTAACTCTTATTCTGTTTCAATATATTTTATTTTCTGTACTTTATGGGGATCTTATTTAGTCCATGAAAATTTAATTTACTTATGTCCAATTAAAGTAAGTTTAAAATGTTAATGTTTAAGGCATTGCTGCAAACTAAATTGATAAATTTTTCATTGAATGAATTACATGTAGTGTTATAGGGTATACGGACTGTACTACAGATATATTTCAATAATAAATCTTTTAATTTTATATTATTTTAATTAAATCCTTTTTTCCTCTACCATTGAAATTGGCTATGAAATAATAATTAGAATTAAAGAGGTTTACCAAAATATTTAACCTTCACAGATTCTACCCCCTTTAATCAAAAAAAACTTTACAAAATTTACCAATACCTCCATTTATCTTCAATTTCAGCTTCCTACTTCAGCAACCTACTTTAATCCTAGATGACAATAAAAAGATTTTGTCCACATATGTCCCACATACGTACCTACAAATAATTACTCTCAGGAAAATATCAACGACTTGTTAAAACCTCTATCAACTTACTAGTTTTATTCTTAACTTATTGTAAAAAGCAAAATTGAATATAAATACTAAGAGAATCCAAGAGGAATGATAAAGAGAATTTATATTGACTAGGCTAATGTGCTTGTGCAGAAATAGCACAATGGTAGAGCACCTGACCAGTGATTGGGGATATACCTGGGTTCGTGCCCTGGTCCTGTCTGATCATAATAAATAAGCTTAATAAAGATTTGTTATTGTCATCCAAACATGTCTATTACCATGCTTTATTATTTTTATTATTTACATTACAAGATTTGGTTTAAACAAATTAAGAATAAGAAACAAATTAACAAGAGTTTCTTGGAGGTAAGTGGTTGGAATAGATATTTTTTCATCCTGACAAGGCTTCAGTTGAAAAAAATATGCCCAAGAAATAATTTTGGCATTCTCCCTCTGAGTAGGAAAAGATGGCCAGCTTTAATAATAATGACAGCCCACCTTTCCTGGCCTAATATAGAGTATGTATGAATGTTAAAACTAAACAATAAATTACAAACAAACTAAATTAGATATATAATGAATTATTAAATGTGGTATTGAGCCCATTCTCTATTTTTAGTAATTATTACCCAAAAATAAAAGATTTTGGAAGTTCTGGGATTCAAACCTGGCAAATGATAAATAATTTATAATACTTTCAATAGGCCAACAAATTCCTCTTATTTTTGGACTCTTTTTGGTCTACTCACATTATGTAAAGTTTTAAGAGATTTGCAAGGCTATTGGTCGTCTGGGGGTAGCTCAAAGGATGAGCCCCCGACCAGAGATTGAGAATCTCGATTGATCCAACCTATCAGGTCCGACTCTGTCAGCTGTGAGTGAGTGGTGAGCTCACACAGAGGCAGGACTGTGAACTAGTCCTATTTCTCCTTAAACTGGTATGTGGTATGGTTTATTGATTTATTATGATTATTTATAAGGGAAAGTACTGTGGTACTATTACCAGTACATGGTAAAATCATTCGATTCTTTTCTGATCAGTCAGAAGGGTAACTACATTTTAGTATTGGCTGCAGTGATGTTGCCACAAGCCAATGGTTCATTTATTTGATAGCAGCCAGGTTAATGCACATTTTTCAGTCCCTATCTCCACTGCAGCTCCACATTTAAGGCAGGCAAGTGAGGTGTTGATTTTATATAGAGCCTTATGGTGGTGGAAGGAATGGCCCTTGTAAGAATTTTGAAAATGGATACCAACTAAGTAGACTAATCATATCCTCACTAAATATCTGTGATTTTATTTTTCAACAGTCAATAAATTGAATATAGATACTAAATTAACAAAGGACTTTGATGTTAAAAAGAAAATCTCAGTTTTTGAGGTGTCATACTGACAATTAAAGCATAACTTTAATATGCACAACATTTTAGCAGCTTATGCAGCCCATAAAAATGAATGATCGGTGGGTATGACACCAGGAAAATTTTCTTCTTGGGGAACTTTATCTTTGTCATTAAATTAGGAACCTACAATCATCCAAATATCCTAGAATAAATAACTATATTTTAACAACAATTTAATTTTATTTATAAATTAAGTTAATCCATCAGTTAAAAAATAACGATAAAAAGCAATGAACATTCTGCATATCTAATACATTAAACAAAATTGCACAAAATTAAACCTGTCCATATATCAACAGGCATTGTTTCGTATATTTGCAGTAAATGGACCATTCAGTTGAAAGGAAGTCTGTGTATCTCATACCCTCCACCTGGCATTAAGTCACAGCTGGGAGAAAGCTTAGGAGAAGATGACATGTTGTTCACATCGCAGTTACTGGCTGTGGAGTTAACAATGGTTGAAACTGCTCCATTGTTGTTGGTTGACTGAGGCGGGCACCAGTTGAGGGCAGACACGGTTTGCCGTTTGAGAAGTGCCAGCAAGGCATCCAGTTCTCTCACATCCATAGGTGAGCGGTGGAGAATTCGTGGCAAATCTTTGTAGAGGTTCACCTGCACATCAACTCATTATTTTACATTTTAGCATAATATAACAAATAGACTCTATGGTCAAGAGGATTGCAACAACTAAATTACTGGTAGAGCTCAAAGAGAGAGGTTGTTCTTTCAAATGTGTCTATCTGTGGGGGTGCTATGACATATATAAAATCGATTTGAAATTTTAAAATTATATTTGATATTACCCTGGATTATACTTTGCATGTTTTGGCACCTTTATATAATTACAAAAAATATAGAGGAAGTAAAAAAAAAAATTAAATGTGGAAGAAGTCTAACTTGTTTCTCCCTACTTTTAAAGATTTTTGAAGATACAAGCTCAGGCACAATTTCCTGATTATTTCAATATCCACTTCCACAAGGAAGTGACTGAGGATATTTATAAGAACAAACTAAAAATTTTCAGCACCTATGTTACAATTTACTTTTATCCTGAAAGTTTTTTTTTTATTTGTTTTTGAATACTGAAGAATTAAAAAAAAAACAGCTTTGGACTCTGGTCCAACTAGTTAGCAGTGAACATCTTACTTCTATCTTCGAATTAGCTTAAACTAGGATATGATGCTGAAATATATAATAGGTGAAACTTCATTCCTAAATAAATGTGATTTTTCTTTCACAACCTTAGCCAGTTACTGACAAAAATATTTTCACTCAATTAGTTTTAAATTCATGTCAAAAATAATATTTAAATTTATACAGTCAATGATAACTCGAACCTCAATAACTCAAATTATTTAATAACAGAAAAATAATGTTCAGAAATTTTTTTTTCTATCCCCTTAAGAAAACCTTGTTTTGTTTAGTTGAAAAAAAAAAAAAAAGAGAAGTTTTACTTCTATAAGTCAAAGGAACGAGCTTTTCTTTTAGAGCTTTTAGAGTTTTTCTCTACAACACAAAGAAAGCCAAATTTATGGGTAGTGGAGATGCACTGTCGATGAATTATGTGGCAGTTGATCTACTGCACATATGATGTGCATGCCCCCACATGTGTGCAGGGGATGCCCCCACCCCTAAAAAATGCCACCCTAAAACATGCAGGTTTCAACATGTCGCTTGAGTTTACCCATCTTTTTAGGATCAGCCACCTGCAAGTGTAGGACATGCATTAACAATGAGTCAATGGAAATTAAAATCTCTCACTGTATGTGAGAAACTTAAAATTATCCAAGCTGTAAGTGAAAGAAACCAGAAGAAAAAAGACATTGCCGCTAATTTTGGTATCCCTTGCAGTACCGTACCTACAATGTTGAAGAAAACGGCGGAATTTCAAAGGCAGGCAAATGAAGGTACACTTTAGAGCAAAAGAAAAAACTAATGTGGAATTTTCTGATGTTGAAGAATATGCATTCTTAACCATGCGGTTAAGTGGTTTAAGCAATGATGAGACAAAAATATTTGGGTTTGGGGGGTCCATTGCTAAGATATAAAGCTGAAAAACTCAAACTATTTTTAACTCAAACTAAGCATAACTAAAAGTGACTTCTCATTCCCTTGAAGTTTGAGTTACAGAGAGTTGACTGTATAAATAATATTTTCCTTTTAATTTGTAAAGTCAAATCCCATTACTGTTTCCAATGTTATCAGTCAGTTTCTACTTGTATTGGTTTTTATTAATATATTATATACTAATAAAAATGTTGGTTAAAGTATACCCTGCTATGTAAAGTGAATAGAATAAAGAGAAAATAATATATAAATAATAATAAGAGATAAGTAGGCAATATATAACAGGGGCTGAAAGTCATAAAAGTTGGACCAACAGGCAATAAATCACAGGCATCTTAATGGCAGGCTCCAAGGAAGTGTTGGAAGGATGTCCCAACACATGTTTCGAAGTAAGTGTTAAGAAATATTTTTTTTAACACAAAGACATCGAAGAAAGGCTGAACCCGCTTGGTGAGATAGTAAGTGGGGAGAAACTCATTTAAATATGACCGGGGTTAAAGGATGAGAGCTGTCACATTTTCAGGGTGGTCCCCGAAAACTACTCATTTCTTGGGTAGACGAGGGGTGAACTCTTGTTTATTTCTCAAGGAAGGAAGACTTGGGGAGATGCTGGTATTATGAGGTCTTGGCCCGGACTCATCATCTAAGAAGACCACATTGGTAAGACACCAGGATAGTAAAAGTAATTTCTAATAGATAGTCAATAAGATATATGTAATATTTTTCAACATTTGGATTCATATCGACTTTTAAATCTATTTCATTGAATTCTTTCAAACATTTGAATAAAACTTATCTTAGTGTATATTCCATTTTTATAAAAGAAATTCCTTCAATTGATTAACATGTCAATTTATTTAAGATAAATTACTTTGGGTTAGAAGCAAGTGGGGCAATATCAAACTAATTAAATATTATTGGGTAATCGTATTTTAGTATCACTTTAGACTAATGCAATAAGCTCAGAATTTGACATAGGAATCAAATCTGTTAGTAGTTGAATAGTTAAATAGCCTCCCAGTAAGTCAAATATTTTAATTATTCAGCCTGAGCGTAGAGGCATGGTGTTGAGGGTGAGTAAGGTAGGTATAAAAAGGATACAAGTATCCATGAAAAGATAAATTCTTTATATGTTTCCTTAAATTGTATATATTTGAATACAGTTGAATATATTAGATATATTAATACATTGTTATGCATGTAAGTATCCCAAATACAATAAACCACCATTCCACAAATGTAACACTACTTAGTACAAGTGGACTAATATTGAAAAAAATTATTAAAATATTGCTTGAAATGCTGCTTCTAAACTCTTAATCATGAGATACATAACACTTGACATACATTTTTACCAGCCACAAGACTACTATACTTAATCTTTAGAAGTTGGGGAAGATATTTAGGCATCCAGCCATCAGATTTGGATTTGTGCTGCATTTTATAATATCTATTATGAATACTATAAAATCAATAAATAAATAATTAGCAGGTTATACCTCTTCTATATTAAAAGTTAGCCAAAGAGGGCTGGGCTGCCTTAGAATAAGTCTCATAACGCAGACATTGGTCCATGGGATGACCGAATCAGACGGAGTGATAGAAAAGGTGTCATGACTTCCAGTCTCAAGATGGGGACTGGGCATAAGAACTTTTTGGGTGATGCCACACTGCCATTTCCTGTTCCTATCTGCCTTTTCACTTCGTTTTGCTGTTGAAAGACATTTAAAATAAATTGTTCTCTAGATATTAACCTATTTTCTATTCTGTGTTGATGTCAATTTATTTTACAGCAAATATATCAAAACTAAATAGTATTCATCAGTCTATTTATGTAGCGGTCCCCATACCCTAGAGTTTAACATGCAGCATTCTACCTGCAGATACCCAGGTTCAATTCCTAGCTTCCCCATAAGAATGTTTTCTTTGAGGGATGGGCCTGGTCGGGATTCAATAAGCATTAAGGATCTAATTAAATAGAGAAGTACTGTATTTTGTTAGAAAACAAAAATAACGGTTGAGAGATGTGATATGAGTCTAATACCAGTTAACAACTACTTGGTGTCATCCTTAGCTGTCAAGTTCGGTCAGACTAACAATAACTCTTCATGAGTTGTTGTGCCACAGATTTAACATTAATATCATAATATTTGATTTAATTCATTGTCAATCATTCATTTTGTATTCGAAAGAAAATATGTAGTATATTCAAAATTAGCTTGGAAGACAATTTTATTTATTTAATTTTTTTTTTTTGGTGAATTTATTTAGTAACAAAAACATGAAACCAACAAAAAATAAGTTGAAATTTTCAAATGATTTTTTTTAATTCACCAATAGAGAAAATCACGAATTTATATACCTACATAGTAATTATTTGCCAAAAAAAAAAGATAGTGGCAGGACCCCAGGACTTCCTGATCGCCAGTCAGATGTTTTGTAAACTGAGAATACTTAATAATAGTAAATCTCTTTAGTTGTGTTCTTGCAAACCTCAGAATAATAACCCTGAAAACAAAGCTTTACAGAGGGGAATACAATGTTGGTTCAAGTACATGTTCACATCAAGTGGTTTACTTTGACCAATAATTATTAAAACAGCACACATACCACAAATAATGGCTATTTATATATTCAGTGATCTCTTTCCAAGAAGCCACTCAAATTCGCTCAAGGTACTGATAGACCCCTGACCAAAACGCATCCTAGTAAAGCAAGTAATTAAAACCAATTCTTTAACCTATTCCTCTAAAGATAACATATAATAGAGTAATTTGAACATTTTTTTAATCCTCATGTTCATATCACTAAGCTGCCTCTTTAACTTATATTATTACTTTATTTATTATTACCATAACTTTTATAACTATACCTTGTGCACTCTGGCACGTATTTAGTAAAATAAGATTTTTTATAAATAATTATTTGCTTAAATTGTGTGATTTATTCATCTAAAACTGCAGTTAAAAGTTAAACTATACTTATTCACATTTCCAATCTAATCATGGTGATCAAATAAAATAACTGGAAAGGTTAATTTGTGAAATGGTTTGGCCAAATAAAAGTGAAATAAGCAAAATAACTTAAAGTAAAACATGAATCAATTTAAACCCTTGAAAAATTGTAACATTTTGCAACTTAGTATAAAATGTTTATAAGCAACCATTTTGAAATCTATATGCCTATGGATATATTAATCTATATGCTCAAAACAACCCCATTATAAAATAAAAAACTAAATGTTACAAAGTACCATCTTTTGTATTAATGGAATCCAGACATAAAGAAATAAAAGTATTACATTTCTCATAAAGAAGTAGGACTGCAATAGTGGCCGTATAGAAATTTCTGAATACTAATTCTCCAATTGTAGTAGGCTCATTGAGAAAAATATCTATTGCGGAAACACCTGACAGATCTATCCCGTCATCTCCTTTTATACGAATGGGACCTTTGACTGTAAACTGCAATGTTTCTCTTTCATAAGCACTATCCATTTTAATAACTCAGAATTTACATAAAACCTCACTAGTGCTAAGCTAAAAATTAATCAAAAACCTTAAAGCTCCTAGGTAACCAATAAACAAACAGCTGATGTTTGCAATCTTTAAAATCAATATTTAATTTTAAAAAACTGTTATAAACATATATGTTCTATTCATATCTCACTGCAAATTAATGAAAAAAAATCAAATTATTTTGAATATATCTTAATCAACCAACATGTTAAACATCAGAGTCCATTTAGTGCTTTAATTTATGGTTATGGTTATTTATGGCTTTAATTTATGGTAATTTATGGTTGTAGTGAGGTAAAGCATCTAGGGGTTACTCTGGATAGAAAATTGGACTGGTCTAAACACATCAGGAATACTACTATGAAGGCACTTCGATGCCTCTATACATGTAAAAGGGCTGTGGGTAGGACCTGGGGACTACAACCCAGAATGTTATTCTGGCTATATACCGCAGCAGTTAGACCAATGGTGCTCTATGCCTCTATGGTGTGGTGGCACAGAGGTAGTATTAGTAAAAATAGAACTTTGCTTGGCAAATTACAGAGGCTTTCATGTCTCATGATCACTGGTGCCATGAGTACAACTCCTACTGCTGCAATGGAAGTCTTATTGAACTTGAATCCACTGCACATAGAAGTAGAAGCGCAAGCCTTGAACGTGGCTTACAGACTTGCGAAATCAGGAACAAGATCCAAAGTCATGACTCACATGCGACATGGGAACTTGTTCAGAAGAATTGATGAGGACGAGGTGCTGTCAATGCACTCTGACCTACAAGTTAAGAAACACACAGACGTTTTATACTGTGTGGAAAACACAAAGACCAAACCACATAAACTGTGTAATGGGATTAATTGCTATACAGACGGCTCACTAACAGAAAACGGATCAGGGGCCGGCATATGGAGGAAAGATAAACCAGAATCTGGGATTTCTATTCCTTTAGGTAGACACACCTCGGTCTTTCAGGCCGAAGTGATGGCGATCAATGTCTGTACCCAAACCTTAATTGGGGAGGGTGTAAGAAACAGACTGATCACAATTTTCACGGATAGCCAGGCAGCCATTGGCGCCCTGAGAAGCTATACGACCAGATCTTATTTGGTTGAGGAGTGTAAAAACAACTTAAACACACTCTCGCTAGCCAATAAGGTTAGAATCGACTGGGTGCCAGGACACACAGGCATCACAGGCAATGAGAAGGCAGATGGCCTTGCAAGGGTGGGCTCAGAACAGACACCTCTTGCACCTGAACCCATATGTGGTATCAGCCTCAGCTACGCTAAAAGGCGTATAAAATTAGCTTTAGAGGACAAGGCAAGACTTTCTTGGAGAGAAACTAAGAAACAGGAACACTCGAAACTGTTTCTTAATGGACCCTGTAAGAGAAGAAGCTCAGCACTTCTATCAATGGACAGGTGGACACTCAAAAGTGTGACAGGACTCTATACAGGTCACTGTCGGTTAAATAAACACCTCTTTAATTTGGGGATAGTGGGATCACCAATCTGCAGATTCTGCAAGAAAGAGGGAGAAACGGCACGTCATATAATATGTGACTGTGATACCTTAGCTAGAAGGCGATACCTTCACTTTGGTAGTGATCGCATTGTAGACCCCAAACTATGTGAGCTGATCGATCCATTCAGTATCCTCAGATTTGCAAAGGCCGTGGGCCTGTCACATATATAGGACAGGGACATGGACGGCGCACAATAGGTCTCACTGAGGCCGCGGTGCACAAATGCCGGAACAAATAATAATAATAATTTATGGTTAACACATAGGACTTTGACCATGAAGTTAAAATTTATTCCTCAAACTCAGTAAGCCAGTACATAACAATATAGGCAACTGTCATACAGCAAGAAAATTATATATTAAAAAAAACTAATGAAAAATAGAAATAGTGAATCGCTCTGCAAACATTAGTAAATTAATCAATTTAATTTTGTGATAGCTTAATTTTCTTGCTATTAGTTCTTTTATTAGAAGTTGCCTGAAGCCTTTATGTACTCCTACATAGGGGTGGGTAAGGTTGTATCAATCAGATACTGAAAAGTTAGTGATAGAAGGAGTTGGTCAATTGGTCAAGTCAAAATGAAGCTGATGCAGACAGTCTGTCACATTAGTCCAGGCAATGAATGCTGGAAACTATCAACTTTAGCAAAAGGTACTTCATATACATAATTAAAGTACAAAACTTTTCCTATAAGAGAGGGGCTTCTCTTTTTTTTTCATAAAGTCAGTAGTTAGGAAATAGTGGGGGATGAAATGTTAGCATTTGTTAAACATAGACTAGCAGATCACTTTTATTACCTTTAAAACTTGAATTATTTGATAATAATTAAATCTCAACTATTATTTATAGGTAATAAACAATATTTGGTGTAACGTAAATAGTGAATAGCTTTATAAGCTGCTAAGCACCACCAAAGGTTTTTGTGAAGGTCAGGTACCCCGAGTTGTTGCTGGCCATCTGCCCATTGTTGATTCCTTTCTTGTAGGTATTCTCCTTCCCCCTAGGAAATCCTTGCATTGTTCTTGGATTCGTTTCTGCAAAAAGAAGGGAAGAGAATAAAGTGATAAGAGAACTAGTATCTATTGCCCATGCTGTAATTTTATTTCATAACAAAACTTCACCTGTCGGAGCGCCCAACGGGGGGAGGTCTCGTTGACCCGGCCACTGCCCGGAGGGTGTCAAGAAAAAGATAAATGAATAAACCTGTGGTCTCTGACCTTTGCTGGCGGCCCAGTTAGTAGTATTTTGTTTATTGATGTGACTTCATAAGATCTTACAAGGTGTGCCACAAGAGTACACTATGCTCAGGAGAAGAGGTAAAGGCTAGGTTTTATAGGTAGTTTACGTGGTCTTGAAATCTTGGAATGACCATGACTTGACACTTGGTATCTGAGGACCCGGATCCCAAAAGCGAGTGTGAACCGGAAAGAAACAGACTGGCTCGCTGGGGGGAGAAGCTACTAGGTACATTTTGTAGGGCCCCAGAGACCATCGTCTGCGTGGAAATGATCCCTTCCAAGGATGTGCTAGGTTTAGCGAAATGTGGCCAGAGAATCCAACTAGTTAGGTGTGGAGGTCTGACAACGCCGGACTAAAACATAGCAAGGTTAGGAAAGAGAGGTGCAGAGGTAGTTAAATCTAATAAATCTTGTTATTACTAAATTTTCTAATAATAAGTCTAGTAGGCTTATGTTATAGAAGTATTATGTCTTGAAATACCTTTCAATTATTTTTACATTGTTCGACGTGTAGTGTAGCATTCCGTTACTGTGAGTCAGGTCAGTTACTTTCAGAGAAGTCGTTGCAGTCCATAAAATTGTCTGTATCAGCGGAAGTGCCCTCATTGTTATCTGAAACATACTTCCGGTGAGTAAAAGCAGGAGTTCCACAGGGCAGCGTCCTGGGTACCATCCTCTATAACCTATACACCGCTGATGTCCCCTCTACCCCCAATACCTTCTTGGCAATATTTGCAGATGACACTGCAGTCTTGTCGTCCCACTCACCCACAAAACCTTCAAACACACCTTGACGAGATCGAATATTGGTGCAACCAATGGCGAATCAAGGTCAATGAAGCAAAATGTTCCCACATAACCATTACCCTCTGCCGCAAGTCTTTTTAAATTCGATTCCTCTCCCCGTGTCTGAGGCATTGCGGTATTTAGGCTTCCATCGCGACAAAAGCCTGACATGGAACCCACACACGAGGCTAAAAAGACAAGAACTAAACATACGCTTTGGACAACTGAACAGACTACTTCGAAGGACATCCCATCTCTTCTCAATAGAAAATAAACTACTTATTTACAAAGTTATACTTAAGCCAATCTGGACATACGGAATAGAGCTATGGGGGACAGCAAAAAAGTCGAACATCAAGCGCATCCAATCCTTTCAATCAAAAATCCTGAGAACAATAGTAAATGCCCCTTATTACGTCAGCAACAAAACCCTTCATAAAGATCTTAATATACCCTACATTCTTGAGCTCATCCCTTCCAAATTCATGAAATTCCATAGTAACCTATCCAACCACCCTAATCCCGTAGCACAGTCATTGCACTGCTTCACTCATTCCTAATATCCTCCTCGGAGACTGAAACGGCATTGGCCTCGTGACCGTCCTGAGCGTATGTGCCTCTCGCGCTCTTCGTCGGCCTGGATTCGTGGCTGGCGGAGGATTGTAGGGGACTTCCCAAGACTCCGCTTCCTCTTTCGCATGTGAGGGAGGCAACAAAACAACCATGTGGACTTGGGGTGCCCCCTAGGCTGTTTGTAAATATTGTATGAATGTGCGAGTGAATGATGAATTGTAAATATGGTATGAACGAAAACATTTATCTCAATTATTTATTGCCTATTAAGTACTAAGGCAGATTGTAATTTCATCATAATAATGTTGTTGTTAAAAAAAAACTTCCTATGAGACCGATGTTCCTTGTGAGGTATTTTTAACTTGTTCACATGCAGTCGCCTAATAGTTTGTTCTTTTGTCTTGTATGTAATAACCGGCTTGTATTGTTCGTTCTGTTTTGCGGTTTTAGGGATAGTAAGCATATATTGTGGTTCGTCGATGTCTATTTCTCGGGGATCTTCTCTATTTTTATTTTATTTTAACGTTCGTTCTTCTTTCTCTTTTTCTATCGTTTGTTTTATAATTTCATGGAGTTTTTGTTTTTCTTCATGATATTGTTGTACGAATTGTTCAGTGATATTCTCGTTTATTTGGGAGTCATATCTAATTATCCCGAATGTTATTTCGTCTGTAGTCAGTTTTAGTGTACTGTTCTGTGTATTTTTATAAGCTATTATAGCCAGTCTTAATCTGTTCTAGAGTGAGTCATTCGTTATTTTTTGACTTTTTATGGTACGTAATATTTCGATTAGTGTTTAGTGTTGACTGTTTAATAATCTCAATGAGTTAGAGTTTTGTGGCTATGGGATGTTTTACTCCGTCTTTGTCCTTCTGTGACAGTACAGATCCTATGACTTTGTCGCTAGCGTCTGTTGTTAATATAAAGGATTTGTTCCAGTCTGGGTATAAAAGTATTGGGGCGTTTGTCATTAATGTTATTAATTCGTCACATGCTTGTTTTATTTGTGGAGTATCATAAATTTTAGTCTTTATTGCTTGAGATATGGGTCTAGAAATAGTAGCGTAATTTTCGATAAATTTCCTGTAATATCCGGTCATTCCGAGAAATTGTCTAATAGTTTTATCATTTTTTGATAAGGTAAGTTTGTAATGGCTTCTATTTTTTTGTCATTAGTTTTCAGTCTTTGAGGTGTTAAAAATGGTAATTCTGTCTTAAAAAATTCTGTTTTGTCTAGTTGAATTGATAAGGCGTGTTCTTTCAGTTTCCTAAATACGTTTTCTAAGTGTTCGAGATGGTCGTCTATTTTGTCCGAGTATATGATGATGTCATCTACATGTACCATGGTGTTGGGCATATTTCCAATCATCATATTCATTGCATGTTGGAAAGTTTGGGGTGCGTTGCATAGTCCGTAAGGCATTCTGAGGTATTCGTAATGTCCGTTTTCTGTACTGAAAGCAGTTTTTGCTATTGAGTCTGGATCCATTTCGATTTGGTGGAATCCTGAAGCTAAGTCAATAGTTGAAAATATAGTAGTTTGTTCAGTCAGTCTTCTATGTTTGGTAGGGGGTATTTGTCTTTTGTAGTAATTTCGTTTAGGTTTCTGTAGTCGATTACCATTCCAATTTTTTTTTATGCCTGACGCGTCTATTTTCTTGGGAACAATCCATTCAGGTGAATTTTATGAAGAGTTACTCTTTCTTATAATGTTGTTTTTTAATAATGTCTCGACTTCGTCATGTATTTGTTTTTGGAATTGTACGGGGTATCTGTAGTTTCTGGCGTAGAAAGGATTGTCGTTAGTCGTATTAATTTTGTGTTTTATCAATTTTGTTGATCTTAGTTTTTCTTGGTCTGTCTTTATTATTTCGCCATATTGGCTAATTAAATTTACCATTTGTCAATGTGCTCAGTTCTAATTAATGTTTTTATAGTTTGTCTGTCATCAATATAGTTAGTTTCGTCTTCTTTATTTTTAATGTATTTCTTTTTTTCTTTTTCTGTTGATTTGTCTACCGTTTTATTTTCCGATTGGTTTTCCGTTTTATTTTCCGAGTATGTTTGGTCACTTTTTTTTTTTAATCTAATACCATTTATGTAATATTCGTTGGTATTGCATTTTATTTCCATGTTTAGTTGCTTCATGGTTTCATATCCAAGTAGGATATCATATTTCTCATTGAAGGAGAATATTAAAAATTTTATTTTTGTATGGACTCCTAGTAAAGGCTCGAGATCTACTATTGCACTTTGTGTGATCTTGGCTCTGCCTGTGGGAGTTTTCATAGCAAAACGTTCCGAAATAATTTTACTTGCTTCGGGTAAAGAGTTGGGGTGATGTAATTTTTCGTCCAGCGTCGAGTAACCATAATTTTGCTGTTTTGTCTTTGAGTTTTGGTAGTTGTCTGTGCGGTTTAGTTCGTCTACGGGTCTAACGGATTGCAATCGTTCGGACCTAGCTCTAAAAAATTATTTTGTCTGGTTCCCAATTGTTGTAGTCTTTCCGTTAGTTGTCTTATCTGTTCATCTTTGTCTGTTTCAGTATGGCGAACCCTGTTACTAACTGTTCTCATTGAGACAGTTTGGTTCTCTGCTTGTTGGTCATTTTGTCTAGTTTGTGGTTGCTGTCTGTTGAAGTACTGTCTTTGTTAATGGGGTTTCCATGACTGGTTGTGTCTCTCGTTACTGTCTCAGTTATAGTTAGGCGTATATCGTTGGTAATTTTGTTGCGGTCTTTGTTGATTATTTTGTTGTGGTTTTAGTTGATAATTTTGTCGTGGTCTTTGTTGATAAATTTGTCTTTGTTTTTGTTTAGGTTCCCATGTTCGTCTAAAATTGGGATCATAATTTTTTCCTAGGTAGTTGGGATTTCTTTGTTGTGTGTTGCTGTACTGTTGTTTGGGTTTTAGTCTGTCAGTTTTGTCATAGGTTGCTTCCATTATTTCGATAGCGGGAGTGGTTAACATTCATTGTAAGTCACGGAGATTATTTGTAATATCACACCGAAAGAAGTTTCTTAATTCTGGTACAAATTGTTTTATACAGTGGTTGGTTATGTTTGTCATACGCGTTCATCCCATATGTCTTCTTTATTTGTTCTTTCGTGTCGTCCGTAATAATTCTTCCTTCTTGTTCGTCTCGTAGAGTTATTAGACTATTCGTAAATGTTAATGGATGTTCGTTTTTGTGCATTGTCACTCCTAATATTTATGTTATTGATCGTTCTATAATTTTGTTGTCCCGGAAATATCTTTTTAATTCTGTTATGAATTTGTCAATTGAGTCATAGTTTCGTTTTCCGCAAAATTTAGCTTGGTCTGTTAATTTGCTCGATTTTGTGTAACTAAGTAACTGTCGTAAATTGTATTCTCTGTGTGGGTTGTCTAATGCTCCTACTGTAGAGGCAACATATAGCAATTGGTTTAAGAATGTAACTAAGTAACTAGGATTTCCATTGAATTCTGGGATTTGTTGGAAATCAGGGTCTTTGATTAAGTGGTGGTTCATATTTGGTGTTCAAGTAAAGGGTTTTGTGTTTCTTGTATGGGTGGTTGTATAGTCGGTATGTTAAGTATGGCTTCCCTTAGTATGCTCCTCTCAGTCATAAGTCAACTGTGTACAAAAATGTTAGAAAGTTTTTTTATAATTACCAATTACAACGTGGTCTTCTTTCCTTCTTCTTGTCGTCCTAGTCATCCTTCAACGATTTCTGGTTCAGTATACTTTGGAGATATATATCAAAATATACCAGTGTTCTACTGATCCTGAAGTCCTGTTACTATAGCATCGGGCTTCTCGTGGAACGAGTAGAGGATGTCTCGGGTCTTGCCTAGTTGACTAGTAGGAGTGCCTAGTTGGGTGCAGGATCGCTAAATGGGGAGATTCTACCGAAGTGACACTTAAACTGCCAAAGTACCTGGTCGGGCGCCAGTTAAAGAACTTTACTACTTGATGAACTTTTTAAAAAGTTTTATTGGAAAGTACAACAAAGCAAACGGTAAATCAATCTGTATAGTCTTACGTCTAAGTGGGAAGAGAGTGAGTGCTAATTAATTCTAGAGGAAGTTTATATAGGAAAGGATGAGCGGATGTGAGTCAGTGCTGCTTCAGCTGCTGATGCAGTTTCGTTGCATCCATAACTGGCTCTCTCCGGTTCACACTCACCTTTGGGATCCGGACAGTTTTTGCCTGCCCTCAGATACCGAGTGTGAATTCGTGGTTATTCCAAGACCACATAAACTACCTACAATACCTATCCTATACGTCTTCTCCTGAACATAGTGCACTGTCGGGGTGCACAAACCTATCAAATATGAAGTCAGATAGTACGGTAATAAGACCTGTCATGAAGCAATTGTCCAGGTCGTAGCCTAATTAACCCTCACTTCGTCACTTGTGCTAGGATAACTAGGCACCCCCCTCGTGACGACTCAACAAATACCATTGATTTTAAATCGATGCCTAACAATCGGTGATCAAAGAGTTCTTGGATTTTTCGAATTGTTTATTTTATCTCGGATGAGCCTTGCTCATACAAAGCCGAATAATTCGTTTTGAAATTTAGCCCAGATGACGTTATTACGTTATTTATCGTTTAATGCGTTTGAAAATTATAGCAATCATTGCAAAATCTCAACTGGTCATTCTGGCAACCCCCCACCTTCAACCGAATCCAGAGCAAGTTGCGTGGTTAATTATTATTAGTGGTTCATTCGACCTGTTTTTTCCTTGTATTCAAAGCCGTATTTTGTGTGTTTTATTAAGTTTCACTAATTTTTTTTTATAATTTCTTTATTCTATGCCCGTGGAATACAATAATGTTTTAACGGAGTTATTTGTGGGCGTATTTTGAAGAAGAGGGGTCTGAGTTTGCTAAATGTTAAATGTGTTCATCGAAAGTGTCTTTTAAAACCACAATTTAATATTTTGGATAGCACATTAAAAGGCACCACCCTACTATAGATCTCACCCTCTTGAATGAAGAATGAAAACCAATAATCGATTTTTGGAATATCAAGGGCAGAATTACAATTATCGTTCCAGACAACGCAACTGACATAACAAATGATGTAAAAAATCAATTAAACCTAAAACATTACGGTTGCGCAGCACATAAAATCATTTTAATTGTCAACGCAGTCTTTCAAATATTTTAATAATCTTATTAAAATTATTTTAATCTTATTCAAAAAATAATCCAGAACATCAATACTATAGTGACACACTTTAGGTAAAGTAAAAAATTGACAAAAAAAAACTAATGGATGGCAAAAAACAAAACTGAAATGATAATCTAAAAAAATTAATACTTTCTGTACCAATGTGGTGGAATTCTACATCTTATGGGTAAAATGATTCCTCGACATCGAGGTGCCTAAAGAAACTACAATCGCCCTGTTGGAACTTCTGTTTCTCAGTCCTAATCACTGGAAAATCGCAAAATATCTCTGTGTTATATTTGAGCCATTTGAGACTCTTGAAAGGGTCGTGAGTGGAAAAAAGTTTTCTTTAGCATCATGCCTGATCGCTGGATTGTTCGACGTATTTAGTACGTAGTAGTTATTTCGACGCAAATATAAATAAAGTGATTCTATTTTTAAAGTGATTACCTACAAAAAATCACATACGTGTACATACGATACAATGCATTACAATACATACAAAACCACGGCAAACCGCTTTGAGTCATTGGAGCAAAGTGGGACATTTGGGATTGTGGATGTCAGGTCGTCACGAGGGGGGGGGGGTGCCTAGTTACCCTAGTCCTAGTGACGAAGTTGATTAGGCTACGACCTGGACAGTTGCTTCATGACAGGTCTTACTACTGTACTATCTGACTCCATATCTGATAGGTATGTGCCCCGACAGTGCACTATGTTCAGGATAAGAGGAACAGGGTAGGTATTATAGGTAGTTTATGCGGTCTTGGAATGACCACGAATTCACACTCGGTATCTAAGGGTAGGCCGTCTGGATGCCAAAGGCCAGTGTGAAACGGAAAGAGGCAGTCTGGATCACTGGGGGAGACACTACTAGGTAAAGTTCGTAGGGCGCCAGGGGACCGTGTCTGCAAGGAAGAATTCTCTTCCAAGGAGGTGCTGGTTTTAGCGTTACGAAGGCAGAGAACCCCACTAGGAAAGTGTAGGGTCTGACAAGGCCGGACTAAAACATTTAGGTTAGGAGAAGGAATTACTGTCGCGCCACCCAACTTCTCGTGCAGAAGTATGGCGGTGGGGTGTTTGCTAATCTCACTGGTGTGACTGTAGCATGCTGTTGCCCCACTGGCTGTTCTTCTGACGTTATTGGTGCAGGTATATATTCGGCGGTGTCCAGCAAATAAGCTGGCTTGACGCGGTCTAGGGAAATGCGAGTCTCCTTGTTATCTACTACCTGATTCAAAACTTTACCGTTCCACAATCAAAACATCGGAACCAAGATATCTTAAAGTGTTAATGGACCGAAGAATAAAAAAGAGACAGACTCCAACTTGCATTATTTCCAGCTCCATGAGCTCATCCACGATTTCCTTGAAAAAGTGTAGTACCTACACGAAAACGAGCATCTATTTGGGCGACTTTTGAAAAAAAAGGTTGAACATTCTGCTCTAACTAGTAAGTATCAAGATTTTTAGCAAATAAATTATTTGGATCTAAGTAAGGTATTGTACTGTAATTAATTTATTGACTATTCCAGGTAGCGCCAAGAGCAAAGCTATTATTGAAATTCAAAGGTACCTTGAAGGATAACTAGACCGACAATAGGACCCTATAAATCGGTGGGATGATCATAAATATAATTATCCAATCCTCAGCAAGATCGACGAAGAATGGTTTTCGTTAATAATAATAAGTAATAGTAATCCTGGCCTCGATTTTCAATTAATCAATATTTACATTCCACTCTACATAACAACACCTGCGTCAATTTGAAATTTTGTTTTCTCTTTGTCTCGACCTCTGTTCCTTGCGAACAAATATTTTCCAAAGCAGGGGTGATCTTGTGCAGGCTTTCATGCGAAAATCCAAAAATGTTATTATTTATTAATTCCAATATAAAAGGTTTAAAAAAATAAATTAAAGATTATTTTTATTTGTGTAAAAAGTAGAAAGAATAAAATGTTTTACAAATTAATTTGTTATTATACTTAAAGGTATAATTTTTCAATATTACTTATTAAATAATAATAATAGCATAACATCTTTATTCCATAAGAGCCAAGGGTAATTGCAATAAGCAGCACCCCAAACGATAATCACAAACCACACAACAATGTATTTTTTCGTTGTTTTTTTAATTTTATTTCCCTACAGTTCTATTGTTCTATGCGTATGTAAAACTCTAGATGTCAACCTCTGATAATCTAGAGGAATGCCTTATTGTCCTAATCCTTTACATTCTCAATAGTGTCAAAGCTAGACTTTTAAATGATTACTATAATTAAAATCATGAAGGAAACCTGGAGGCCATGAAGTATAGATTCAACATATAGCTTTTGTTTAACTTGCTAAACCAGGGATGAATGGGCAATAGAAAAGATCACGTGATTTGTAGATTATGAATGAGCTATTGCATTTACACAAATTCTGATTTGTTAGTATGACTGTGTCCCTCCCGTGTTCTCAACTACCAACCGTGTAATAGAAGGACCAAGTTTTCAAATGATAAGAAATAACTCCAAGGGTCAAACGACTCATCAACTATCGAAGAGACTATAAATATTGTGATCAACTTTTTCCAAGGATGTTAACTTGATTTGATCCACAGAAGCCAATAACACAAGCCAGGTGTTCAGGTACCGGAATATTCACAGCTGATTTCATATGAATTTGATGCCCCAAAATCAAATATGGCATTAGTTTTTGCCTAGGAACTTAAATTTTTAAGATTTTATCTTCTATAGGTCAGGAAGACCCGTTTTTTTTTTTTTCCAGGAGTCCTTTAATTTCGTGACAAAATTGTCTTAATGAGGATAGCAGACCGTACTTGGACCGAAAAAGATTAACATAATGGAGTTAAGATCTGCACAGAAAAAAAAAAAAAAAAATACCTGGAGATCTAAGTAGAGTAGATGGAAGGAAATTATTTCATATTTAGAATCAGCGCCCCAAATATAGCTGATACCAGTTCTAAAATTCTAGCCACCAAAAAAATATTTTTTCCTGTATAATGTGTAAATGAGGTAGAGGGTTAATGTGCAATAAACTTAATATTCCTTGCATTACCATATTATCTTATTACATTGAATACCTGGCACATCAATAATAATTGTATACTTTAATATAAGACAATAATTTATGGTAAATAACCAAAAACATATTAGTGCAACTTTTTTTTTTTTATATAGCCCCTTTAAATTTACAGATAATTATATATCCTCAGACGAATCTATTTACAAATTATTTTTGAAAATAGATTAGACAAGATGGATTAATTGCTAGCAATTTGTGCATTATATGAGAATAAAATTATCCCTTAGGTTAAGCAAGCAAGCCCTCACAAGTTGCACTATCTTTCAAAAGATGTGAAAAATAAAAATGGATTGAAATTAACTGAAAATTTGAATGTTGAATGAATCAAATGAGTTATTTAATAGTAGGTTAAGATACCACATATAAAAGTTACTCTAACCAATGGCTAGAATTTAAAGCTTCTTAAATGTAACCTCAAAGAATTAAACATTAGTAAGAAGTAGAGAATCGCATTACTTTTATATCTAGCACTTAAACCATACCTTATCTGCATATAAAGGTGAGAAAGGATTGAATGTATTGTAAGGGACAAAGGTGAAATGAATCATGATTTTAAAAATTAAACTTCTAAAACAATTACATATATTTATTTTGGATACATTCTTTTAATAATAGATATAAAATAATAAAAGGCTAAAAATTTTTATCAAAAGCAACGTTTTTAATCAAATGGAATTTTGTTAGGAATGAAGTAAATGCTATTTAATAGCCACCCCGAAGTCTCAAAACTAAATGGAGAGTAGATTCTTTCTGAATATTGTAGTCTGACAGGGTCCTTCCATCTTCTAATTGTTTTCCAGCAAAGATTAACCTCTGCTGATCTGGAGGAATTCCTTCCTTGTCCTGAATTTTAGCCTTTACGTTCTCGATGGTATCAGAAGGCTCAACTTCCAGAGTAATGGTCTTGCCAGTCAGAGTTTTGACGAAGATCTGCATTCCACCTCTAAGACGAAGTACCAAATGTAATGTGGACTCCTTTTGGATATTGTAGTCGGATAGAGTACGGCCATCTTCAAGCTGTTTACCAGCGAAAATCAATCTCTGCTGATCTGGAGGAATGCCTTCCTTGTCCTGAATTTTTGCTTTTACATTTTCGATGGTATCAGAAGGTTCGACTTCCAAAGTGATTGTCTTGCCGGTGAGGGTCTTCACGAAGATTTGCATTCCACCTCTCAGACGAAGCACTAGATGGAGGGTAGACTCTTTTTGGATGTTGTAGTCAGACAGGGTCCTTCCATCTTCTAATTGTTTACCAGCAAAAATAAGCCTCTGTTGATCTGGTGGGATTCCTTCTTTGTCTTGGATTTTAGCCTTAACATTTTCGATGGTATCTGAAGGCTCAACTTCTAAAGTTATCGTCTTGCCAGTGAGAGTCTTTACAAAAATTTGCATTCCACCTCGAAGACGTAATACCAAATGTAATGTGGACTCTTTCTGAATGTTGTAGTCAGACAGGGTCCTTCCATCTTCAAGCTGTTTACCAGCAAAAATAAGCCTTTGTTGATCTGGTGGGATTCCTTCTTTGTCTTGGATTTTAGCCTTAACATTTTCGATGGTATCTGAAGGCTCAACTTCTAAAGTTATCGTCTTGCCAGTGAGAGTCTTTACAAAAATTTGCATTCCACCTCGAAGACGTAATACCAAATGTAATGTGGACTCTTTCTGAATGTTGTAGTCAGACAGGGTCCTTCCATCTTCAAGCTGTTTACCAGCAAAAATAAGCCTTTGTTGATCTGGTGGGATTCCTTCTTTGTCTTGGATTTTAGCCTTAACATTCTCAATTGTATCAGATGGTTCCACTTCTAGAGTGATGGTCTTGCCGGTAAGAGTTTTAACAAAAATTTGCATTCCACCTCTCAGACGAAGCACTAGATGGAGGGTAGACTCTTTTTGGATGTTGTAGTCTGAAAGAGTGCGGCCATCTTCAAGCTGTTTACCTGCAAAAATCAATCTCTGCTGATCTGGAGGAATGCCTTCCTTGTCCTGAATTTTGGCCTTTACATTTTCGATGGTATCTGAAGGCTCAACTTCTAAAGTGATGGTTTTACCGGTCAGTGTCTTCACAAAGATCTGCATACCACCTCTGAGACGAAGTACAAGATGGAGGGTAGACTCTTTCTGGATATTGTAGTCTGAAAGAGTGCGGCCATCTTCCAATTGTTTTCCAGCAAAAATCAATCTTTGCTGATCTGGAGGAATTCCTTCTTTATCCTGAATTTTAGCCTTAACATTCTCAATTGTATCAGACGGTTCCACTTCTAGAGTGATGGTCTTGCCGGTAAGAGTTTTAACAAAAATTTGCATTCCACCTCTCAGACGAAGCACTAGATGGAGGGTCGACTCTTTTTGGATGTTGTAGTCTGAAAGAGTACGGCCATCTTCAAGCTGTTTACCTGCGAAAATCAATCTCTGCTGATCTGGAGGAATGCCTTCCTTGTCCTGAATTTTGGCCTTTACATTTTCGATGGTATCTGAAGGCTCAACTTCTAAAGTGATGGTTTTACCGGTCAGTGTCTTCACAAAGATCTGCATACCACCTCTGAGACGAAGTACAAGATGGAGGGTAGACTCTTTCTGGATATTGTAGTCTGAAAGAGTGCGGCCATCTTCCAATTGTTTTCCAGCAAAAATCAATCTTTGCTGATCTGGAGGAATTCCTTCTTTATCCTGAATTTTAGCCTTAACATTCTCAATTGTATCAGACGGTTCCACTTCTAGAGTGATGGTCTTGCCAGTAAGAGTTTTTACAAAAATTTGCATTCCACCTCGAAGACGTAATACCAAATGTAATGTGGACTCTTTCTGAATGTTGTAGTCAGACAGGGTCCTTCCATCTTCAAGCTGTTTGCCAGCAAAAATAAGCCTCTGTTGATCTGGTGGGATTCCTTCTTTGTCTTGGATTTTAGCCTTAACATTTTCAATAGTATCCGAAGGCTCGACTTCTAAAGTGATGGTTTTACCGGTAAGTGTCTTCACAAAGATCTGCATACCACCTCTGAGACGAAGTACAAGATGGAGGGTAGACTCTTTCTGGATATTGTAGTCTGAAAGAGTGCGGCCATCTTCCAATTGTTTTCCAGCAAAAATCAATCTTTGCTGATCTGGAGGAATTCCTTCTTTATCCTGAATTTTAGCCTTAACATTCTCAATTGTATCAGACGGTTCCACTTCTAGAGTGATGGTCTTGCCAGTAAGAGTTTTTACAAAAATTTGCATTCCACCTCGAAGACGTAATACCAAATGTAATGTGGACTCTTTCTGAATGTTGTAGTCAGACAGGGTCCTTCCATCTTCAAGCTGTTTGCCAGCAAAAATAAGCCTCTGTTGATCTGGTGGGATTCCTTCTTTGTCTTGGATTTTAGCCTTAACATTTTCAATAGTATCCGAAGGCTCGACTTCTAAAGTGATGGTTTTACCGGTAAGTGTCTTCACAAAGATCTGCATACCACCTCTGAGACGAAGTACTAGATGGAGGGTAGACTCTTTCTGGATGTTGTAGTCTGAAAGAGTGCGGCCATCTTCCAATTGTTTTCCAGCAAAAATCAATCTCTGCTGATCTGGAGGAATGCCTTCTTTGTCCTGAATTTTAGCCTTAACATTCTCAATGGTATCTGATGGTTCAACTTCTAGAGTGATAGTTTTTCCAGTTAAAGTCTTGACAAAAATCTGCATACCACCTCTAAGACGGAGAACGAGATGCAATGTGGACTCTTTCTGGATGTTATAATCAGATAAAGTGCGGCCATCTTCCAATTGTTTTCCCGCAAAAATCAACCTCTGCTGATCTGGAGGAATGCCTTCCTTGTCCTGGATTTTAGCTTTGACATTTTCAATGGTATCTGAAGGTTCAACTTCTAAAGTAATGGTTTTACCAGTGAGAGTCTTGACGAATATCTGCATACCACCTCTGAGACGAAGTACTAGATGGAGAGTAGACTCTTTCTGAATGTTATAATCTGACAGTGTGCGGCCATCTTCCAATTGCTTTCCTGCAAAGATCAACCTCTGCTGATCTGGTGGAATCCCTTCCTTATCTTGAATTTTGGCTTTTACATTCTCAATAGTATCAGACGGCTCAACTTCAAGAGTAATGGTCTTGCCAGTGAGTGTTTTGACAAAAATCTGCATACCACCTCTAAGACGGAGAACGAGATGTAATGTGGACTCTTTCTGGATGTTATAATCAGATAAAGTACGGCCATCTTCCAATTGTTTTCCCGCAAAAATCAACCTCTGCTGATCTGGAGGAATGCCTTCCTTGTCCTGGATTTTAGCTTTGACATTTTCAATAGTATCTGAAGGTTCAACTTCTAAAGTAATAGTTTTACCAGTGAGAGTCTTGACGAAGATCTGCATACCACCTCTGAGACGAAGGACAAGGTGAAGGGTGGATTCTTTCTGGATATTATAGTCAGACAAGGTACGACCATCTTCTAATTGTTTCCCGGCAAAAATCAACCTCTGCTGATCTGGTGGGATCCCTTCTTTGTCTTGGATCTTGGCCTTGACATTTTCAATTGTGTCAGAAGGCTCTACTTCTAATGTGATAGTCTTGCCTGTAAGGGTCTTTACAAAAATCTGCATACCTCCGCGCAGACGCAAGACCAAGTGAAGTGTTGATTCTTTCTGGATGTTATAGTCAGACAAGGTACGGCCATCTTCTAATTGTTTTCCGGCAAAAATCAACCTCTGCTGATCTGGTGGGATCCCTTCTTTGTCTTGGATCTTGGCCTTGACATTTTCAATTGTGTCAGAAGGCTCTACTTCTAATGTGATAGTCTTGCCTGTAAGGGTCTTTACAAAAATCTGCATACCACCACGTAGACGCAATACCAGATGAAGGGTAGACTCCTTCTGTATATTATAATCTGAGAGTGTTCGGCCATCTTCGAGCTGCTTTCCAGCAAAAATCAGTCTTTGTTGATCTGGAGGGATGCCTTCTTTGTCTTGAATCTTAGCCTTGACATTCTCGATAGTGTCAGAAGGCTCTACCTCCAAGGTTATAGTCTTGCCAGTAAGGGTTTTAACGAAGATCTGCATCTTTTATCTGAAAAACATAAATAATCAATTCAATTTATTTTAATTATTATTGATGATTAAAATTAATTAACTAATTAAATATATATCAACTATACATGGTCAACTCCTGTATTGATTTTATTCCAAAAGAAAAGATATTAGTACTTAAAGATATGATATTTTGATTAAATATAAAGACTTAACTTTTTTCCCATTTTTGAATTATTTATTAAAACATATGTTATTAGTTGGTCAAAGTTACATGTTTTATAAAATTATGAAATGAATTGATATATACATTAATTGGGTTTAAAGTAATAAGCGCATAACTTAGTAAAGTACATGCTAAGTTAATTTGCAATTAATATAAATTATGTCAAATGAATAAGAGTTGTTAAAAATACCTTGAACTTATTTTTTATTTAAAAGGCATTTTAAATTTTGTTTATAAAGGGTAATAAATTTGATTGAGCAAAAATAAAATAAAAGAAGCTAGGACATTTTAGGTTATGGCCAATATCAATTTGATAACTAGGGCTCCCAGATAAACTGCTTCCATGTGATATAATGGAAGGTTCTTGACACTTAGGCTTACAAGTCTAACCATATCTGCTTTACACTATAAATGATGACGGACGAGTTGAACATTCAATATTTACTGGCACTGATAATGTGAAAAGAAACCTTTCCCCTTATGCAAGACGAAACCCAAATACAAAATATTTATCAATAAGAACTGCGGTGATAATGACAATAATAGAAAAGTGAACTTAAATATTGTGTACCTGAAGTAACTGGAATACTTAATATTTCAACAATCAATGATGACAATATAAAAAGTTTGCATGGGGTAATTAAATGACTTATAAAACTAACACATGTTGTCTTAAGACAGTATTCTTTTGTTAGTTCACTGCCAAAGATTTGTTTGCCTAAACAAACCAGATTGTCATAATCATTTGTTTGATCGCACAAACGAAACAATAGAAAGTCATATAAGAAGATTCGTATTGACATTAATCAATTTAGTTTGACCATTGATACTAATTTATCATCATTTCAATTTAACATAAATCCAAATAATTTTCCTATTCAATTGGTCAGCAACATTCTAAATATGATTTTTGGGCAATGGTAACATTGAACAGCAGTATACCTGCTTATAACTATCATACTGAATACAATGAACACCATTCCATTGATGTAACCAGGATTTTATTTATATGTTCATCAAGACATTAATATTAGACATTGCTGCTCAAAACCTTAATGGTTGTGGGTATTTAAATTAGAGCAGTGAAGTTGCAGATGTGGTTAATAAATATGAAAGGCTATTGAAGAACAGATAATACTTCGCAATAATGAGGTTCTTACTTGCATATTAAACATATTAAAGGATTATATAGCACTTACATGACAATTGGTTAATAGCCTAGTAAAATAAGCAATGGAATGTTTTAATACTTGTCAAACAGTAGGTTCATATCAAGTGATAACTCAAAAAAGTGCAGATATTTAAAAATTATCTTGGAATAACTAAAAATATAAAACCACAACACCTACAGTTAAACTAATCTGCTAATATAAGAAGTAGCAATGACGCCACTAGAATGTTAACTGTTTCATGGTATAAAAAATTACAACACAATTAAGTATCCTTGTACATAATAAAGCTGTCAAATTTAGTTCCTTGAATAGTTAAAAAGGAAAACTCAAGACCAATTGTTTGCTGTTTTACAAAATAATTCATAAATAAATATAGAAACAGGTATCACAAATAAAGGGGCGAGGGAATGAAGGAGGTAGGTGTTGGGCTGTTTTACAGTACTTACAGCAATTCTATAGGAGCTTTATAAAGTGTAATGAAGGGGGTAAGATAACAAAGAATATTTCTGATTAACAAAATCATACCACAATGACAATATGACCGAATTTTAAGATTTAAGGAAATTGATTTGTTAAACTTGATATTTAATACACAGGATCCAGCAACCGCAAATAAATAGGCATCAATCAATAATAATAGAGTTAATGATTTTGTGTAGAATATTGGGTGTTGCATTAGAATATGAACAATCTAACAGAACTAACATACAGTACTCAAATAACATTAACAAGTTTATTTTGAACTAACTGCATTATAAAGTTAGCTAACTACCCTATAAAAAAATATAAAGTGAAGAAGTTCAAACCTGATTTAAACCCTGGACACTTCTGTAGAAATAGGAAGCTCAATACTAAGAACTAGCAACTGCGTAGAGAATGACAGATTAAATATGACGTCAGCACACAAAGGAACTTTCTAGAATAGCTGACTGTATTGATCAAAGTATCATTGGCGTCATATTGCATCACCCTTCCATCTCTAATAACTTAATAGGCCATGAATTTTGTTTTTACAAACTATTATAGAAAATATAAACGTATTAACCTTAACAAATATAATGAGTTAAGGCTGTCGCTAGGGGGAAAAAAGTTGAAGGTCGCCGCAATAATCAATAAATTGCAACGGAGATTCCCAAGAAATACTCACAATTTCAATAATGTTGAAAATTGTTGAGAACTAAATACTCTGGAAAACTAAGGTTAAAACAATTTAGAAAGAATTTAACTTGGCAACGACTTATATCACATAAAGAAGATAATAGCTACAACTTCGTTCTTTTTATAACACTACTGCCTACAATAATTAAAATGATTTAGCTAACTAATAAAGTAACATTAAATTTTTTCAACTAAAATACTGTTATCATAAAATGACTATATTAAGATGTCCAAAAAAAATTTGAACGTGAAAGCAACAATACATGATCATTAGATGACGGTGAAGTAACATATATTAACGTCAAATTAAAGAAAATGAAAGACATATTCTCAATATGACAAGAGACTATTTTCTTTTGGCGACATTAATAAAATGTATGACTATAATTACTATAAAATGTATGACTATAATTACTATAGCATGTATATGTTACAAATGCCACTGGGAAAAGGGAACTGACCTTAATTTCTCAGTACGAGGACAATATCTCACTCCTCTTAAGTCAAACTCAGCAATAAAACTGCAATGGCGACGGGGCTAGCTGCGGGTATATATGTCCTCATCTATGATGTCATATCTTCCCCGTTGGCCGCTTCTCATTGGCTGCTTTTTTTACCTTATCTGTCTCACTTGATCAAAAGCAGTTGCAAATTTATTTTTCTTTCATCATTATAGTAAAATATGATCGCAATAAACAAAATTAAAAATATTCTCAAACATTCGTATATGTATATCTTTCTTTTTAACAATAATTTATAATAACTACCGTTACAGGGAAAGTTTGAGATATTAAGAAAGAGTATATTAAATGTAATGGCTTATTTGTTATAAAAATATATACATATAATATTTGATGGAAGCTGAAAAAGATTTGCAACTGTCATTTGTGACTTCAATAATTAAGATGGAATCTTGAGTTCCTTGGGCTGCTACAGAATTAATCATCGGGAAACCTTCCGTTTTGTGATCTATGTAGAATCAATGTTTTAATTCATATTATCATTAAAATGGTTAGTCTCAATACAATCGATGTAAATGTTTTGAACTATCATTATGAGTAGTAGTACACCTCAGAAATTTTGAATATAATACTATTATCTAGTAACAGTGTCTTATTTAATGAGCTATTAAAATACCAGATATACTTTGAAAATGCAATTATCTTTTTGACTGTAATTCTAGCAAAATACTTCAGAGAGAAAAATGTCTGACCGTAAAGCTGAACTTGAAAAGAAGAAAGCGAAACTACAGGCAATCAGGGAAGAGAAAGAAAGGAGAAGGAGAGAAAAAGAACAGAGAGATGTAATCTATGCTCTATTGTCACAATATTAGTCATAGTTGTTCTTTAAATTAATGACAATACCAAATTTTGTTCTAGGCTGAGGAAGCAGCTCAACGCACACCTAATCCTGACAAGGATCAGAAGAAGGTTGACGAGATGCTCTCATCTCTTGGAATCGCTCCTGTATCTGGTAATATACATTTGTGATGTTCATTCAAACCTATTATAATTAGGACATGACTTCAGAAGCTGTCATAGGACATATACTCCTATTTATTTACTACTTCAAGTAATCCTGTTATATCTATGAATAAGTAATGTGCCAATTACATGAAGTTTTCAGTACTAATCTGACAGAAATTCTGGTTCTACTCTTAAAGATTGATGACAAAGTTGCTTTTGTTACAGAGATAAAAATGCATTACATTATCAGGGATAGGAAAATAATCCTTTGAAAAAAATAATAATAAAATTTAGTGAAAAAAAAATTCCTATCCTAATTCCGACCTTTTTTGGCATTTTGCTTTTTGGGCTCTAAGAAAATTTATATATGAAGCTGTCTAATTAACAGGATTGTCCATTTGATATAATAATGGTCATGAAATATGAATTAATCCTTAGAGTGCTGTGGTTTTCTCTGGTAAAGGGATAAAGTATGTTGTCTCTGGTGGTTTAGTTATAATACAAAAAGAAAATTGCGTCTCTCTGGAAAGTTAACCTTAACCACTACATTAAGATTTAATTTTTTTTTTTTTTTTACAGATGTATTGACAAGTTTGTCAAGTGTTCCCACAATTGGTTCTTCAGATGTCGGAAGTTCATCTGCTACTCCGGACTCTAGTCTCCAGCCAGCTCAATCTCAAACTGGGTTATTATGTTTTTTATTTATTATTTCTATTAAAAATCATCACAATGCTCCCAAGATTTTTTGGGATTACTTTTTCTTCAGGGGCATTGATTTGAATGGATCCCACCTTGTATTTTTTATCTTCATATGAGGCATTCAACTTTCACATTCAGATGATCTATTAATAATGCCGTGTTGAATTAAAATAAGTATTACTTTGCATTGTCATGAACTTAATACATATAAGCCATATTAATTTTGTCCTATAGGAGGAAGAAGGCAGCACAGCTACAAATGTTCACTGTGCAGTCGACAAGCATTCCGCCAAAAGAAACCGTAGTCTACACTAAGCAAACTCAGACAGCACACTCGAGTAATGAACGAGATGGTATGCGATATTTTTCTCTTGTCAGTTTTTAAGTCATATTTTAACCTTAAATAATGTTCATTAACCGATTAGAAATAATATCGTTTAGTTTTTGTTATTCAGTCACAGCATCAAAGGCTATCTAACTACCATCCCTTTTTGCATGAAAACTATCTCTGGGGAAAAAAATAAAATTATAATAATATCTATTATGCTTGGTTTTAGTGCTTGCTTCATTTACTAGCTTATTTAACTTTACTTTTTTATTCAACCTATTTCCACATGAAAGTGTTTCAATTAATTGCAATAAAAGTATACTTATCTTCAGTTACTGACTAATTTAGTGCAATTAATGAGGGTTTTTCGTTTATCTATTAGAAAAATGCCATACTACAATTTAACACGGGATTCTTCTTCTGTCATACAAGCTTGATTAAACAACTATTTTCATTAATCCTACAACATTAAGCTTTTAACAGTCACAAGTTTTTATCAAAGCGACAATAGTTAGTGAAGAAAAGGTTAGAATAGTAATTAACATTATATATCTATGGTAAAATTCACAAAAAAGTCTGTTTGAAGTTTAAAGTATGAAACATAAACTCAACGAAGATTATTATTGTCACTTAAGAAACAAAATAGTATAGATCATGTATCACACAACTAGAGTCTTATCTGCTCAATGACTTCTACAAATTTTTTCTTATACAAATTATCCATGTCCACTACCACCGAAAGTCTGAAATCGATTTGACCTTTTATGGACCACCTTTTGTGCTTACATTCGAAGTGTGTTGCTGACCTCCTGAATTAACCTATTCAAATATTAGGAGAATATAATCTAATTAAATGTTCATTAGTGCTGATTAGATAATACCTGTTACATATACACTGTTATTTATGCCCATCGCTTGTTCTCTAATGAACAAAATAAATGTTTCAAAAATATTTCTGATGAGAAACAACCCTTTATCGATTGTTTATGTGTAAGTTTTATGTTGAATAAAATTGTATAATACCATGCATTTTAATTAATTGTTAATTGTCTTAAATAACTATTTATTATCATTTCAGAGCGTTAACAAACATAATGAGGGTTCCATTAGCCATATCTTTACCTCACTCCTTTTGTTTTTGTCTTATGTTTTTTTTTAAAGAATTATAGCATTTATCAAAAAGAAACCATCACGAGTGTATCTTTTTCGCCTGTACAAAATGTTATTGAAATATCAAATTTTATAATATTTTTAAATGTATGTTTTGTGTTTCCTATTGATTTGAGTCTCACTCAAGGGTCTGATTCATCTTCCCCTCTGAAAGGCTACTGTGAGGATTGGTTTCGTCCGAGGAAAGGTGCGTTTAAACGAGATTTACTAAGTATTAACTATTGTAATAATTGTAGTGAAGGGGCCTCATATTATAAATGTTTCTAAGTAATGTAATAAGTATGGTTTAAATCAGTCAGTCTTTAAGCTTAAAGTTTATGTCCTATAATAATAGTTAAATAGAATAGCTGATCCTGTCCTACTATGTGGGCCTACCTGTTTGCAGGCAGGAGGTAGGAGTTTATGTATTCAATCTTTTTACAGATAGAACATATCCTTTGTAAAACGGTCCGGCAAGATGGAAAATGTACCCAACAGTGGAGCTCTATTAATTAATGATATTACTAGGAAAAATAAAAAAACAAAACATTTGGTTCTAGGTATTAGTTTATTGATTTTTTAGATACTTCCAACTATAGACGACATTTTCCACTTTTTAGTTGGCCGGTCGAGATAATGACAGTACCTTAAATTACGCTCACAAGGATGAATGAGTAGCTATTTGAATAAAGAACTAGAGAAAGAAGGGGAAAAAAATTAAGGTTGAGACGTAATGCCTAGTGCTAACTACAATAGCATTTCAACTATGGCAACAACCTTCGGTCGATCGGCCTTGCCTCTTTACCTTGTATTTAATTCAAGTACAGTTTATAAGAGAGATTTATAATGATTATGATAGTTCAGACATTTTATTAAAACCAAAATATTTCTTTATTAACAATTATTTTTTTACAAAAAAAATAAGTAAAGCCTTCATCATATTTGATTTTGAAAAGCATAAAAGATCTAAGTCAGTTTCTTAGTATTCATTTAATTTAAAATTAATTTGTAAAATATTTAATTTATATTCAAATTAATTTGTAAAAGCAAATCCTTTAAAACACGCAAATAAATGAATTCTGTGGAAGGTTCCAGACTTTTTTTCACATAAATGCAGTATATTGGGGGTAAAATGCGTGCTTCTCATTAAATATTTTAATTAATTAATATTTTGCAAATAAAATCATCAAACATATTATATTCAGAATATAATTTAGGGCTTAGATATTTTGTGAAACACCTGGCAGTTTAATATAAAATATAGGTTAGCTAAATATAAAAATACTTCCATAAAAGCTGCAAATGTATTTTGATGTCGAAATGCTATTAATATTTTGAGGAAATCCAAAAATGTTCTTATACAATGACCTTTTGTTGTCCAGGAATATTATATACCAAAAGAGATAAATTCTAAACTTGGCCTTCTCTATGAGGAAGTCGGTCATGGTTGCCAAAAAATGTGTTTATTTTTGCTCAGTCTGTTTACAAGTCCATTCAGTGGAAACACCTATCTGATGCAACATTCATGTTTACCTTTTATAAATTACCATTTCATGCAGAATATTAAGATAAATTTTTAGCTAAATATTAACCATTCATAAAGTTTATAAAAAAAAAATTAGAAATTATTGGTTTGATTTAGATAGTTGGTTTAGATTTGTAAAAATGACCAAGTATGTAATGGTTGAAATTATATCCATACTTATGTTAGCTTCCCTTTATTATATATTTAGTCCGTTTAAAAAAAAAAAATTAGAAATTTTTAGACATTTAATTGCAATTGATCTCCAGAAGATAACAACAGTTTTTCTAGTTAAATACCATGTTTCATGTTGATGTAGGATCCAGTACCAGTTAAGGGAGGGTCTATTACACATAATTTTCTACTTTTTTTTTTGTTTTATCAATGTTGTTCTGACTGTGTTTGACTAGGCAAAGGCTATTAACTCGACCTTACCTGTTGTGTATTTGTCAATACATTTGATAATTAATTGAATTGCGATTTTGTGACATTGGAAATTTATTTAGATTTACCATGTACTTTTCTGCAAAATTATTATTATGGAAAATTATTTGTCATGACTAGTCTTATTTTACACAATTCCTATAACAAAGAAGAATTTTATTTTATTTCTAATTATTTTTGTACAACTAATAATATCTTATTTTTATTTGTGTTATTAATATTACTAATAAGGTTCAAAGTGTTTGTTGGTTGCACAGTTATTAATTATGTGTTTTTGCATCGTTATCTCATACATGTTGATCTAATTAAATAACAGTTGGTGATTGCTGGGTATGGATTTGGTATTGGTTCACAATATTATTAACTTTAGTTTTATGGCACAGAAATAATTTAAAATGTTATGAACTATTAAATATAAATCTTATCATATAAAAGCACCTTATTCATATGGAATTATATTTTTTATTGTTTTGTTGTATCATTTATTAAATTATCAGTAAAAAAAATATGCTGACTGGCTCAAGACTTGGGAGAATAGAACTCGAAACCTCGAGGAGAATAGAATAGAACTCAGGACCTCCCCAATATTATACCAACTAATATTTAAGAATCTCTTTTGCAGGGTAGCTCACTTGGTAGAGCTCTTGACTTCCAAAGGTCCCGACCAAGCCTGTATTTTTCTTTGGCTGATAATTAATTAATAATAATAATGAATTCTATACCATAACCAAATTGCCTAAACAAATACGATTTATTATAATATTTTATATTTTCATATAGAATAGGATAGAATAGAAAACAATTTTTATCCCTGGACAAAGTCCCCTATGACAAAATCACATCTGGCAAATAAAAAATAATTACATCATAATGAAAAAAATATTGATAATTAAATAAAATAAAAATTGCTAAAACTACTTTTAGTAAATAAATTCATAGATGGATCTACATATAGAAACAAAACAAAAAAACTTGAAGTCTGTAAATTCAATATGACATTAAATTATTAAAAAAGTGACATAAAATCTGCCAGCTAAAATGTACCTACATATAGTAAACAATTTAATAAAAATATTAAATACAAAAAGTCAGAAAATATAATGTAACGAATGAATAAATCTTATCTAGACTAACCAGAGTATCTATGGATGGTGAAGAGGTGATGTAATAGGAGAGCTTTAAAGGTTTGTAAGGATAAGCCATGGCAAATATTAGGAGGAAGATAATTTCAGAGTGTAGTAGTCCAAGCAAGGAAGGGCTGATCGGATGCTGCAGCTTTGTGGGCTGGAATATAAAGATCAGAGAGCAGGATTCTGTGGACTGAGGATTTGAACTGTAAAATATTTTCTATATTAAGGGGGGGGGGTGAGATCTTAATTGATGGTTTGAAAAAGGAATGAACATAGGAAATATACGTAAAGGAAGGAGGGCAAAGCCACCATACCCTATATTGGTGTAAAGAAACTGAATAAATAAGGTATGATATAGAGATCACTTTTTGACAAAATGAAAAAATTAAATTAAAAACTTCGGTAACGTTCTTATTGCTTGAACTGTTCTATGAATACTGTTAATTTTAAGTATTCAGTGTTGTAGGTTTTGTATCATTTTATTACAATATTCAATTATTATAGATTTAAATAAAAAAGGGGAATATTCATAAAATCTATATAGATTTTTTAAAAGAGGGCTTATATTTTCACAAATCAATAACCCCAAACATATATGATGGTTTTATTTTGATTTATTATTTAGAGTTTTTATATCCGACCTGTGAGCTTTAAAAATGTCATCTGTAAAAATAATTGATATTTACCAACTTCAGTAGTAATGATCAATTTAAACCCATTAAAAGCAGTTTAACTTACATAATTATGGGGTAGAATGTTTGGACAGTAAACGTGTAATGTATGTTTGGTAGAAAGAGTATAAATCATAAATGCAAAATTTTCTGTAGACTCGTTTTATTGATTTTAATTTTTTTTTTTTTTAAATACTTTAATTTAACTTAATGATTATCATTATGTTAGATATTCCTGGAAATGCTTTCAACCCTAGATTCAAATTGATATAAAAGTTATTTTACTTTGAACTTAAAATTATTACATGAAATATCATTCCAATATACATATATATTTATTTATAATCCATTTCAATAATTATTTTCAGATGTATATATTAAATGGTTATGTTAACAAAAAACCTCTTGTTATTAACTATTTCGTTGTCTAATCTGTGGTCTTTGTTTTTTTTTTCCCTCTCTGTGTTTATGTTGATGCGACTCCTCGGACTGCAGCCCAGGCGTTTGGTTACTACGGTAAGTTCGTCTTTCCTCTCGATTGTTTATTATTGTTTCTTTATTACTTTTGTAGCACAAGGTAACAGCTTTAATTTAATAAAATGTGCACTTTTTAACTGGTTATTGACATGTTGAATTTTTTTTTAAAGTAATTTAATCAAATTTGAAATTCACAATTGATTATTATGTGTGTTATTTTATATATTTTTTAATATGAACTTAACTTCAAATTAGTTTAATTTTTTTTTTTGTCAACATTTTTGTGTCTGATTAAACAATTCAATGAAAGCTTATGTATGAATTACGAAATTTCTGCACTACCATCTAATTTTAAGTAATTTGATCAATAATCCAAAGTTTAAAGCTAAAAATAATACAAAATTCATTGAATATGATTTGTAAGATCAATCTTATGTAATATGCTATTATCCCAGATCATCTGTAAAGAGAAGGTCATCACCATTGAACAATAAATAATGTAACTATGAGCTTAAAGTTAGTCATGAATTTCATTTTTGTGGGTGTAGTTGTTTGGGATCGGCTTAAGTTGATGAATGAAAGATGTTAGATTATTTGCAACCTAATCCAATACCCAACAAATACATCATCACAAAATACAGAGTGTAGATCTTCTAAAATAAAATTTTACATTGTGATAATTGGAAAATGCCCAATTTTATTACAGATTGAGAATGATTAAAGCTTTAGACCGATACATGTGCACATTTATTCATCTGTTGCAATTCCTCAACCGTTTTCTTTGCCTTAAGCTTTTTTAATGTTTGTTTCATCTTCGTTATACATTTTTAACATAAACTGCTATCAAATCATTGATATCATTTCACTGCCATAGTTGATTGTGAATTTCCTTTTAGTCCCAGAGCCAGGGCTAGGAAACAGTGGCTTCTGCAGAAAATTTCTACACTTACAAATTCTATTTGATTATATATTATTAGTCAACAAAAAAAAGTTAGTGACATGTCCAGGATTCAATCACTCTTTCTAACTGATCTATCCAATATTAATAGTAGCTATGTTAACATACAATCTCTTTAGCTGCAAGCAACCTTCAAAAACATTGCTAGATCAACATTTTCTGAAATTTAGTCTTTTTTATTTTCATAGAATTAGTTTGCTCTTTATGGCATTATATATATATTCTGGATGGCTCTGTTTAAAAGAGCACCTGTCCAGAGATCGGAAGCCCCCTCCGGGTTTAAATTGTGGCTATGACACCTTTTTTTTTCTTTAGCTAATAATTATTTAAACAGAGAGATTACAGACCACAACAAACAATGGTGAAAATCAAATTACGGCTTTAAAACAACTTGTGTCTGGCATTTTAATGATTTTTAAGTTACTAAATAGTGGCTACCACAAGGATATAAATTTTCTGAAATTATGATTATTTGATCACAATTTATTTTGGGAGGACTATTCTAGATGCCTCATAGTTCCTCACTCAAACTTCTACAGCTGTTCCAGTGTAGAAGGATGGTTTTAGCGTTCGTGGTGCTCCTACACTAATGTTTACCAAAAAAAAAAAGTAACATGAATTAAAGGAAATGTCCTTTTGTTGAATTTGTTATATGCCTACTTTATCCTGAAGTGAGCTCTAAGAATCAAAAATGTTAACTTATTTTTTTATTTGATGGTGAAAAGAGCTTACCTAGATTCGATTGGCATGTTGTTTTTCATTCTCTAGGCATCCAGAATAATATAGTCCTTAAATAAGTTGTGTTCAGACAATTTTACAACGTAATTTTCAATTGCTCCCATTTTGAAAAGTGACAAAAAAGTTGGAAAGTAACAATGTCATCAAATAAGTTCTGGCTGTAGGACTATTATATTTTCATCAACTATTATTAAAATGTCATTTGATTTTTTAGTAAAATTTAATATTCAAAATAAGATCTTTATTAAATTAACTGCACATTTATAAATTACTAAAAAATATTAAAGATTGATTACCTTTTGCTAGATAAAATAACTTAGCTTCATTTTTTTTTTTTTTACTTACAAACTAATGAAATAGCATGGTCTTTTTACTGTGCTTTTTGTTCCTTATTTCATTTCTCCATTTTATTTGCTCCTGTAATGGATTTGTCACCCATATTTATAAATCCATGTATAAATATACATGTTTATTTTTTAAACTTATGCTAATCTCTTTTTTTCTATATTGTGTTATCTGTCCTAATTATAAGTTTAGCCCATTTTGTTCATGTATGTATATGTATAAATACATTTTATATATGTTCATACATGTTTATATTTATTTATTTTTTAAATAATTTTGTAGCTTGTTTTGTTTGTATGTTTACTTTGAATTTAAAGTAATAGTAGTAATTTTGTTTAAAATATGAGAACAAATACAAATTAACGCACCCTCATTTTTTTTATTTTCTTTACGTTAAACGAAGTAGAGTATTTTGTGGTTATATGTTGCTTTGCTTAGTTAGTGCTTCATTGTTTGCTATCCCTTCTTTATATTCCCCCCCTAATTATTAACAATAGGTTATATTTGTTTCTCAAGTGAGAGTCTCACCTTAATAGAATATATATCGATTCCATATATATATATATATGGGGGTGGTGCAGAGTTGAATAACCTTTGAAAACAGGTAAATAGAGAGCATTTGGGGTTACACTCTCACTTTGGGAGACTAATATTTTGTATGGTATATCTTTTTATTTGATTCTTTTAACAGCTGCATTTAATGTAGTTGCAAGAAAGTTTGTAGTTTTATTATAGCCTTATTTCCTTATACCACGGTAAGGAAAAAACAAATGTTTATTTGTTTTCATTAACAAATGAGTTATGAAGATTTCAAAATTGTTTTTTTCAAAACATTACTTTATATGTATATATATATATATATATATATATATATGTGCTAATAATGTTTACCAAACAGAAAAAAAGTAATATGAATTAAAGGTGCTAAAGTGAGCTAGTAATCAAAAATGTTAACTTTTGTTTATTTGTTGGTGAAAAGATTATTATATATATATGATAAAGGTTGAATGTAATCTATGCCTCTTTTAGACCACAAAAAGATACTTTAAATATTTTCTTGATAGGTGTTAGGGCTAACAAATAAATACTATACCTCAACAAAAAATAGAATAAAAATATGTGCATATTATTAGGTATTACCTAAACAAAATTATTGATGGTTGAATTTGACTGATGTTAGTATTCAATAAAAGTTTAATTCTTTATGGAATAATGAATCTTGGGTATTTATATACTAATGAATATCTAAGGTATCTTCCAAACTAAAAAATAACTTCACAGGGAAACAGGTTTATTTTCAAAATTGAATGGGTGACATGAATGACAATTTTACTGGCTAAAATTTCTCTTTTACCTTATCCCTTGCAACAATATTCTGCTAATAAATGATATCTTCCAAAAATTCTGGTTACAAAGCCATTAATTTAATTGACTGTAGCTATTTTACGGTTTGTGTATGTTACATTTTAGATTGTTAATCCAGCATGTGTCAATGATTGATGTAGATCTAATATTATATTTTCAAATCAATTATAACAATTAATATTTATTTATTATTCATCTTTGGCATTAGGGGGCTTCGCACATTGTAGTAATAAGTGATAGGTGATGCGATTCCGTGAGGAATTGAATTGAATAAAGTATATGGCATGTAATATGGATCCCATAAATTCTGACGCATGGATACCATATTTACACCTTCCCTCACGGAAATTATTCCATCTATGAGCTAAATCTTTAACATGACATATTCTTTATCAGGTCGTTGAGACGTTTCATTCAGTACCATAGTCATTATAAGTGAATAATAGTTTTTTTCTTTAAATTTCCTAGTAATTGATACAAATATAATATATGGCACACCCCAAGAAAATACTGAGAACCAAGATTGCCGTTGTATTGATGGATATCACTGGGGCTCTAGCATAGTTAATTGTTTTTGTAGTTAGGGTAACAGATTGTTTGTTGCCTTAAGTCTCATTTACCTGACCCAGCATATGAGATATATGTTCAAATGTTCTATGAATCAGGGTTACTCCAGTGGTCAGTGTTAAATACCCTGTTACCCCCATATTACTCTTTGAAAGGTTAGTTCAATCTCAAAACTGGGCTCAATCCATTTTCCTCCAAGTCCCTGATCTGAGTATTGCTGGCTGGTATCTACCAAAACAAAAATTATTAGCAACCCACTATCTCCTATAGATCAGTATCCTTTCTCCTTGGTTGATTGATCACCTTCAATATTATTGATCATTCCATCCTTTCATTGTAATTAGAAATATAACCCTTCTCAAACAAAGCAGTTTGTTGATAGTAGTCATCTTAATTCCTACAATACAAAGCAGTTGTTCAGGGTTCTACCATATTCCTAAATCTATTTGTGTATATGTTGGATGAGGTACACAATCAAATTCTATACCTATGCTGATGACATACAAATATATATACTTCTCCTTCCATTCCTCAGATCTCTAAACAACTTCCTCTAAAATCCAGGAAGAACTGGACTGAATTAGTTCTTGGGCCAAGGGCATTAAACTAAACTAATTGTAAACCCAGAATCCAAGTCCAGACATACCCAGTACTCCTTAACTATCAACAACCTCTGCCTGATCCTAGATCAATCCCTAACATGGCATGAGAATTGCCATTCATTCCATTTTAAGGGGTTGATTGAAAGATAGGGATTAATAGAAGCTTTAAGAGAAAACAATAGATGACACACAGGATACATTAGGAACAGCAGAATATTTCAGTGTTAAGTTCGAATCGATTGTGAAAAACAGGTAATCAATAAATACAAAGGGAGACAACAGATGGTTTAGGTGTTAACAGGATTTCATGACACTGCATATATGAAAGAGAAAGAAAGACAAAATATAGATAGAAGGTTATGGAGAAAGAAGTAATCAAGAGGATAATTAGTAAACACAAGAAAAAAAATTTAAAATGAATAGAAAATGAGCTCAAAGTGCTGTGGTTGGGAATTGAAGCACTGGGTAGAAACAAATTAAGCTATCAATTAAAAATTATAAGGAAGAAGTTACAACTAAAAGCAAAGTTTACAACCTAAAAATAATCCATTACATAAAAAAAATGTTACAGGAAAACACACAAGTTAGGTGAATTTATCTTCAGCTGGAAGAACCTTAAAATGGATTTATATACTATAAAATACCACTAATTATATTACCCACCAGCAAATCTCAGAAGAAAAAAATATCAAGCATATAATATTTCCTATCACATATAATAAACATTTTGCGTCACTTTCTTGTGTGAACATTCCAGAGTTTGACAATGATTAAAATTCTGCAAGGCTAGGTACAGACCAGTTGAACTTGTCTATTAACTCAGTCTGATTGACATCCCCCATTATTCATTTCAAATTAAGTTAAATATTATTTATTATATAGGCACCGTGTCAAAAAAAAAAAAAAAATGTAACTTGATTTAAGCTTTTGACCGAGCCTTGAAAATGCTGATTTGATTTGAGTCTCCAAAAGGTGAAGTGGCTAGCTGTTATAATAAAAAAAACTAATTCATCACACCATCTTCACTGTTATATTTTAATTTCATAAACTTTAAAATATGAGAGACCATCTAGCAACGCATTTGAACACTCATGCAATATGCACACGCAAAGTAATAATGTATTAAAAGCGCTATGCGAACTTAGCTTTATGCCTGTTATTGCCTATTGCTTCAGTGTGCTGCCTCTCTTAGTTAAAACCTTTCTTTCCTTACTATTTTTATTGTTAGACTTTTTTATCTTTAGACAGCAATTTTTCTTAGTTTGTTGTGTATTGTATCCAATACATACAAATTGTCACTATGAGCATTTCAATCTGTTAAATGTTTTGCATGTAGTCCATGCCTCTCAGTGTACATATTTAATCATGACTAAATTAATATTATTGAATTATTAAACATATTTTTTTAATAACAATACATTAAATAATTAATAAAGATCAGAGAAATGTTTGCATACCACAGTACTAATCAAATTAGGAAAACAAAAATCAAAATAACAGAAGTTTGTAATACATGCTTTGAATTTTGAAAATGAAGAATAGTCGCATTAGCTGGGACCAGCTGTTAAGTACCTTAATATCAATCAAAAGATTCAACACCTAACCTTACTCTAAAAGGTGGTCCCGGATAATGGGAAGTGACATTACTCCCTTATGCAGACATTTCTTATTTTTGTGTATGCTGAATTTTATTTATTTTTTTATATTTGGTGTATGGTGTTGTTGATTATCCTACGACAGTTGGTGATTGTTGTCTTTTTTTTTCTCTTTCAAGACGAATACAATCTTAATCCTGGTTTAGAATGGGAAGACGAATTTACAGGTAAGGGATCACTTCAGAGGATGCGTTAATTTGTTTTTACATGTAATATCTATAATTCAGAACTTATTAATTCTAATATTTTATTTTTTGAAAAATATTTAAAAAAAAAAAAAAGAGTACTTAAAAATGTTATGTTATATATCTAATGTTATTTATTATAATATAATATTATAAAACTGACTAGCTGTGATTTTGTTATTGACTTGGAATATATCGTAATCTTACAATGCAATATAGTAATTTATACTATTATAACACTATATTCAAGATTACTTCTAAACTTTTACATATTTCATAAATGTTAATACGTGTTTTGTTTTTTTATTGGAGTTCATGCCATTAGGTTCTACTGCTATGAAATTAAACAACAAAATTGTCATGTACATGCACTGCTGAAAAGGCACGCTATCTTATTAGGAACCACATACTTCTATTTTGTGGTTACTAAATACTAAAACTACTTGCAACATAGCAAACATGATGCTAGTCGGTGAATAGCATGTTGATAACTAACATGCTTCCCATTTTTTTATAGAATTGAGGAGAAAAATAAAATTTTAATTAAGTTCACAAATTATCCACTTAGTTTAATGAAGTAAAATTTTCAAATCCAGTGTGATGCTTCAAATAGTTAAGGATTTTTTCACAGCTTTGAAAACCAGTTCAATGTTGTTTTTTATAATTGTAGTCCACTAAAAAGGTTATACTGGCCTCCCCCTAAGGCCTTTTTTCTCGGAGGAAAGATGTTGATCAAGGTTCACTCACCCTCAAGAAAATAAATGAGTAGCCGCTTGAATAAAGAAGTAGTAAATCCGGTTAAGAAACAGTACCAACCACACTAAACCTTAGTTCGATCTACCTGCTAAAGGGAAAACCTTTGATTGGCCCTGGTTCTAAATGGGGTCCTGTGCCAGACCACTAAACTTACAATACAAATTGCTTATTATTAATCAGTAGGTCGAGATCTTGAATTTAAAACCTTCTTTTACCCAGTAATTGATTAATTTATCAGATAAGACTTTCATGCAAAATATCATGCTTCTAAGTCAACCTCAGCTCAGGTGGTTGACTTATAGATGTGAACATGAGTATAATGCAATGAATTTTCGCAATTATAGTTTATAATTACTAAACAAATATTACACATAATTAATCAGGGCATCAGGATGTTTAATTTGATAGTGTACTCAATGTGGTAGACAAATATTTATTACAAAGTAGTTAATAACACTTTATCATGTTTTATGGAGTATTATTTTCATGCTTTTGCACCATCAATTGGAACCTCAATGTATAATTCCGTACATCTTGTTAGGAACAAAGGACTCTCAATGGCATATTATTTATATTATATAAATGGTTCTGAAAACGTAATGGTTCCTGGTTTTAAGAATTAGCTTGTTTAAATGTAATAGTTTGGAAAGAAAAAAAAAAATATGATGTTAATCAAAGTTAAAGAAAAAGTGTGATGAGTAAATGGGATCCACCTTGGAACATAATATTTTCAGATCTTGTGTTTTGTTACAAGTCATTTGGCCTGCTATCAATGCCATTCAACCACATTAGAGAGAGCACCACACGCTTTTAATACATTGTAGTCAATTTGATAAAACATTAAAAGAAAAATATGGAATATGACAACGGGTGATTTTAAAAATGGTATCAAATACTATTCAATAAAACCATTGAGTTTTTAATTCTATTAGAATTTTGTTGAGTATCATTTTTAAAATCATCGGTTGTTGAATTCTATATTTTTCTTTTATCAAATTAAGTACATTTAAATTATCAAATTTCATAACATGTTACTTAAATGTATGCATATTAACTATAACTCTTTCATTAAAACTCCACTGATGACTTGCAGGATCATACCCTACTTAGAGCAAACACTCATTCAACACACCAATCTCTTCTACATTTTTTTTAGTAACAAATTTTGATACTTAAAGGGGTAAGAGTATTATATATGGCTTCTGATACCAGCTATTGCTTTTGATGCCCCATTATACCTCCTTTAAATTAATTTTGTCCAATCCAGAAAATATACATTAATAATAAACTATAAGATAAATATTTTATTTATTTTTAATAGTTTGTATTGTATAAAGTATTTACAGCATAGAAGATTTCCGTCTGCCAAGGGAAGAAGGCAAGCATCACCAATGTAATAAATAGTCAGAAGCAGTAGCCCCTTTAATAATATTTAAAGTATGAAAACAAACATATCTTGCGTTAGTTATATATATATCCATTACATCATAAAAATAAATAAAAAAAACCCCTACCTTTTATGTAGGCACCCACTTTTACAATTAAATGTATTTAAAAGTAAAGCAATCGTGTAAAAATAAGATATACACTTGACAAAAACAAAGAAAAAAAATTAATTCCTGCATCTGGAGAAAAGATAAGTCCAGGCGAAATAGGCAAAATAAATTTGAGATCTACAGTCCTGAGAATGGAATCCAAAAGAAAGGACTTGTACATGTAACATGACACAGCAACAATTCTTTTTTTATCTATGAATTGCACAATGAGCAAATCAACCGCTCTCTGCATCCTAAGACAATAGTTCAAGATAAATATTAGTGGCTTTCAAATGATCCAATCTTTTCCCTTTGTTTTTGTGGGGAATAGTTCTGGGTCTCATGGAAATATTGTGTATGTGCTGTGTGAATTCATAAAGAAAAGTTCTTTGTTTTAATTACATTCTGTCAAACACTGTGAACTAGATGTTTTGTGTTTTCATTTTAACATAAATCGTCAAATGATAGCATGTCTGAGAATATAGATATTAATTTAGATTTAAGGAGCATTGCTCAAATCGGCAAGATTTACTTACCATGTAGTTCTGACGTATGACGATCCGCAAGCTGAGGACGACTCTCTGCCCTCACTTCTCGATGGAGGAGGTGGGTTCGGAAGCAAGCTGCCTCCTGGGATCCTCCCGCATGGGCTACCCAAGGTCAAAGAGATGGAGCCAGCCGTCACAGCAGTCGAACCAGAGCCGAAGAAAGAAGTCAAGACAAGTAAGCATAGATTTATTTTATTAATTAGTAAGACATTTATTTCATATAAATTAGGTCTGCTCCTAAAAACATTATAACGATATTTATTTATGCATTTAAATAATAATAATAAGTAATATTCTAAAATTTATAATAATATTGTTATTAATAACAAACTTATTTTAAAGGATTGAAAGAAAAAGTCAGTTTTAGGTGTCAGCCCTCACACAAGTCATGTATTTAACAGACAAGTGTGTTCATCAGCTCACATTTGCATTTTCAAGTGCTAAGAAAACTTGTTAACAATGAGTTGAGTTGTGTTGGTTTCCTGGGGGCCGCAACCAGCATTGAATCCTATAATAATTATTTTTATCATCTGTTAATATAAGTTCAAATTTAAATATCTCTACTTCTGACAACTGATATTACAGGTTATGCCTTCTGCTGACAGTAAAACCTTTCCTTTTTTGAAATACAAAAACAATTAATGATTTTAAGCTATAATTCAATTTAGCATTTATAGTTGAAATTACTTACTATATATGTTATAAAGTTAGAGCTCAATTTTGTAAATAGATTTTTTTTTAAATCACTTAAACGTCAACATTTTCTAGTTATGACTATTACTTGGATGTTATTAACAATTAAAATATATTTCAATGAAAACTTGTGTAATAATTAAATTAATTCACTATTATTATTAAGTTAATTAATTTAATATTTTTTTAGTTCGAGAACTGAGTGAAGATGAGAAAATGATGATTGTTCTGTCGGAGGACTTCCAAAGGTTTGTTGACCGCTCTGGCAGGATAATGGAAAGAGCGTTGTCCGAGTCAGTGGATATATGCACAGACTACACTGGGATCACGGACGCTGATGACATAGGGTCAGTTTTTGTCTTATAATGTCATCATAATATAACGATCTCATTTATTTTAGAAAATATAAATTTTGATATAATCAGGTTTTTTAAAATAAAAAATCAACTAGTGAAGAATTTAATTGACATTGACATTTAATTATTTATTACCTATAATCTCTTAGGGTTGGGTCTTGACAACCAAACATTTACAAATTATACATATTGTTTATATTTAACATACTTTCTGAAGAGCAATGAGGATTTGGTCCAGTTAAAAAAGTGACCTGTATTGTTCCTGAACATAAAAACAACGATCCTGTCTGATCAGTTGCTAATAAGTTGTCATTTTTCGTACCATTCAACTGTAGCGTAATTAACTAACATGTAAGATAGGAGGGCCCTCACGCTAAATGTGCATTTACTATCTGCAATCCGCAAAGCAACTCCTTTAAATTAGCACTTTCCCTCCACATCACAATTCACTCCTTAGACCTAGCAGCTGAATCATGCTTATATCCAAAAGGCAGTCTCAGGCATGTCACACTTTCCCGCTATTTTTTGAATTTCGCAAACTTTTTTATAGTCTCTTTTCACTTCATTCAAATTATTCCTTATCACCGTAGTAACAATCTAATCACATTTGAACAAACAGTCTAGTCAGCAATCTTAAACAAGCTGTACAGATCCAGTCTAATAATAAAGGAAAACCACTGAACCGAAACTGGTGTAACCATAAACTAAAATATAGGATTACAACCTCCTAAGAACCCTCCTAAAAATAACAATACAATATATCATAATATTCTAGTCAATTATTTAAATAATGAAAGTTAATATTCATAAAATCATGTTATTGGTCCTTAGTGCTACTATTTCTTGAACCATGCTTCAAAATGTCCCGACATATCTCTACTTAAAAAGGTATGTCTTCCCTCCTTCATTGCTGTATTTTGAATGCCAACAAGTTTATTCCCCCTCCTTCTACATATATTTTGTCTATTAGGATTTCCCTTGGGGGGCCTCAAGAACCTGGTTCTTATGGGATAACCTCTGTCAAAAAAACTAAACACAACAAAAAAAACATGCTTTCCGCCCTAGATTCTAATTAAAATAAAATTTACTCTATTTTAATATAAAATATGTTTGTTTACATTTTTTATAAATATGCTTTTATTTTTATAATATTTTAACCATAAATATATTGCAATTTATAGAGATGAAAGACTAAGTGGGAAGCTGGTGGTGTCAAGATGGTTTTCCGATGAAAGGTGGTCCAAGACGAGGTGTGTTACGTCACTAGACTGGTCCCCTCAATACCCAGAGCTCCTGGTCGCCTCCTATCACACCTCTCATGAATCCGCCCATGACCCAGACGGAGTATGTCTCGTATGGAACACTAAATTCAAGAAGACCACTCCAGAATACGTATTTCATTGTCAGTCTATCGTTCTCACGGCTACCTTTGCCAAGTAAGTATTACGATAAAAAAAAATTACAATTTTTCATCTGTCCAGCTTTGCAGTTATGTTATTGTAGTTGCTAGTAAAAAAAATAAAAAAAATTTTGGAGGGGAGGAGAGTATTTTGGAAAAACCGAAGGCATGCGTTATAACCCTATGAGTAGGAAAAAGGCTTTGCTCAAGTTACCCGTCATAATTTTCATATTCAAGATTTCCATCTTCCATTGCGGTTCAAATGACGATCGGGAAGAACAAGATCCAAGATCTTTTCAAACCCCTTACAAAAAAATCTATTCTGTCTAGGTATTGAGAATTAGTGTTAGCTCCAGAATCCTTGATTCTACAAGTTCAAACACACCTTTTGAAGTAGCTATGTGGATCAAACTGGGAGGAATATTGGCTGCAGTAAAACATTATTGTGAATGATATTCAAGTGCTACAGTATGACCTGACAGTCTTGCCTAGCCACAGGAAACAATCTGGATAAGAGACTAAATGACTTTAACAAAGAGGATGGGGTAATATTCAATAATACTTGGAAAGGAGTCATATAGGGTCTTAAAATCGGAATTTAAAGGCATTTATAAATGGTAGAGAATTCTTGTGGGAAAGCAGTAAACTCAGTACAACCTGAGTTACATTTCCAAAATGTATCGGTTGGTAAAAGGATATGATTCTATCCTATAAATATACATATACCTCCAAATAAGTCCCCTGTAATAGTATAGTGGATAAATATAAAAGAAGAAAAGTTGACACCCCTGTGAAGAAAATCAAAATATTAAAAGGTTGTATCCCATTCACATCAAAGACAACAGTATTTTGTGTAACCAAGCATAATAGCATTTCAGACTTTTTTTTTGATGATTTATTATAATTTATCCATTATAGGTTTAAAATCTCGTATGAAATTGTCAAGATTTTCTTGAGTCAGTAAATGAAGCTGCTTTGTTCAAAAGTTGTATCACCAGAATCTGTCTCTTTTTCTTCCTTACTACCATCAGACTCTGAGCTCTCTTCATCTAATGGCACACGTTCTGGAGGCTTTGGTATAGGCAATTCTTCAGATATTGGAAGTTAAATTACACCTATCTATGTTTTGATTTTGATGTAATCCTTTTAATGTTGGTTAAGCAGAAATAACAGTCAAAACAAGTGATCTTTGGATTCCCTCCAAATCATATGGATAGCAAATGGCATGTGGTGTGTGCCATTTTTCCATGCAGTGAGAAGCCTAGTACACAATATGCGGAGCCCAGGCCCTCCCCCCCCCCCCCCCTACAAATACTAATGTTTTTATCTAATAAATAAAATTAATTATAATCATGTTTTTTTTTGTTTCTATTCTGTATTCTAATTTTCATGATTAACTTTTAAATAGCAATTTTATATTGTACAAGCCTACAATATGAAATCTTCTTGGCTTTGGACAAATCTCATCTCATAATTCTTTTCACTGAACATTACTGCAGGACTGCTCCATAAATCTCACTATTCTGTGCTTTGATGATGTGCCTAAGTTTTTTTTCAATTACATATACCTAATTTTTAACACTGTGATATTAATGGGTAGTTTTTGGAATATATTTGGCATTTAACTTTCAGTTCATCTATGTCACATAACATGGTTGAGTACATTTTTTCACATGAATGTCATAAAATATTATTGCACTTATAATTTAATACTATTTAATGTTTTTTTTTTTATTTTGTTGCAGGTTTCATCCTAATTTGATATTGGGTGGTACATATTCCGGACAAGTCATGCTATGGGACAACAGGGTTCAGAAGAGAACTCCTATTCAAAGAACCCCTTTATCTGCGACCGCTCACACAGTAAGTATCTTATCTATGCTTCTGTAACATATTGGTTAATTTCCCAAAATCCTGGACAACATTTGAAAATCAATGTTACTGTTGATTAATTTAAAATACTGCTACTGTTGATTAATTTAAAATACTGCTATTCAAAGAATTATCCACCATAATTCATAATCTCCTTAAATTTAAATTCTCTATCCATTCCCGTAACAAACAAACTTTAATTCTCTACTTACCCTAGATCATTAAACTTTTTTATTTTATTTTCCTATTATTCAACACTTACTTATCTGAAATCCTATTTTTATCATAAACTTCGGTCAGACTGTGGCAGTATATTTGTTAAAATTTTTGTTTTTCTTAATGTATTTAGGTCCCAGAATAATGTATATTTTTTTCATTTCATATTTTATATATACTGTGAATCGTGTTTGTTCCAGCATCCAGTATATTGTATGAGGGTGGTCGGAACTCAAAATGCACACAACCTGATCAGTATTTCTACAGATGGGCGCCTATGCTCCTGGTCGTTGGACATGCTCTCTCAGCCACAGGAGACGTTGGAGTTGCAGCATAGGCAAAGCAAAGCGATAGCCGTCACCTCCCTTGACTTCCCCCACAATGATGTCAACAACTTTGTGTTCGGAAGTGAAGAGGGAACTGTTTATTCAGGTATCAACTTATAAAAATATATTTTTCTTTTGTTTTGATATTGGCTTGGCTTGAACTCAATAGGGATAACTCAGATGGAAGAGTAGCTCCCAGAGATCCGTAGGTGTAGGTTCGAGCTAGCTCTGTCCCTATATTACTTTGATTAATAATTATCGTAATGGTGGGATTACATATTACAGCTAGTAATTATTAATTTTTTAATATAATTTTTTGTTTGTTAAGCATGCCGGCACGGAACTAAAGCAGGAGTGACCGATACGTACTTAGGACACCAAGCACCAGTCACTGATATCAATACTCACAAAGTACAAGGACCCGTCGACTATTCACATCTTTTCCTCACCTCTTCTTTTGACTGGTCTGTCAAATTATGGAACATGAAGGTATGTTTTCTTAAGGAGAGAATTGAAGTGCAATTTATATTATTAATAATTCCAATTTTATATTTATTATTAATTAATTTTTATCGATATCTCCCATTACTGCCTCTTATCTAAAACATATCACTTCAGTTTGGCTCTGGCCAGCAACAATACTTGGTTTATTAGTGTTCTATCTTATAACAGGCATCAGAACAGAAGACAATAACATGGTATTAGTTTCTCTATTCTTTGAATTAAAAAAAAAATTAATTTTACAATTAAAACAGAAAGAGATGTCTTCTTGAAAATATTAGTGATTGCTGAATTTTTATTTGAATTGTTTTACAATGACTTCTGAAAATGAAAAACAAAAATATCATGCAATGGAAATATATATTCATAAAAAATAATGTATACACCTTTAGCAAGTTTTAAATAAGAAGGAAACAAATGTATGTGACTTATACAAAAACCAGGTTATTTTTATTTACAAATTTTAAGGTTACTTACCCCAACTTAAAAATGTGTCATAAAAACAGAGATTCCCTTCTGGAGGTGGGGTTGCAATCATTCTGAATACTGACATAAACATAAATTAAATTTCTGAAAATGTATAGATTAGAAGCAATCAGGATTAAAATAGAGAATTAGTGATAATTTATATTTACAATCTCCGTGCATTAATTATTATATTAGCTACCAAATATATGGCAAATTTATTTAAAATTCATAAGAATTTAATTTTAATAGCCAATAAATGCCTAACATAAATTATGAAATTCCCATATAAACCATCAATATGGTTAAACAATAATAAATTGTTCAGTCACCTAGGCTTTCAACTCTCTCCCGAGCAACTAAGTTATTTTCCATTTGATATGATCTCATTACTCTCACCAAAAGACTTAATTTTCCAAAGGAATGTAAATAGCATTCACATTTTCAGTCACCCACTTCTAAACTCTGTTCTTCTCTGGAAGCTCTGGGTTTTTTTTTCAATAAATATAACTCCCTTAATTAATGTAAAACCAAAGCAGACATTTACCAGAAAGGAAATTGGATTCTTCTCAAAACTATCATATCCTCCCTATAGATTTCAAGCCTAAACATTGAAACTGTGACCAACATAGGAACAGTAGTAGCAAAAATAATAAAAATAGTTAGCAATATTGTTTTTCCCTGGGCTAGCCATTACATCAGAAGCAAAGAACTTCCTACTAAATTAAATTTACAATAAACATTAAAAGCTTTTCTCGGGTCTTCACAGGGAGGCCTAGTTGTCCTAGTCCTATTGATGGAGAGAGAGTTGAATAGTCTATGACTTGGATGATTGCTTGGTTACGGGCTTTACTATTGAGCTATCTGACACTATATATACTATAGGTATGTGCCCCGACAGTGCACTATGTTCAGGAGAAGAGGTACATGCTAGGTTTTATAGGTAGTTTACGTGGTCTTGGAATGACCACAAATTAACACTCAGTATCTGAGGGTATATCTAGCGTGAAGCAGCCAACACAGCTATGTCATTTATTGTTTACAATATTTACTCCGATATGACTTTGTGGTTTAGTAATATTATTTACATTTGTTTATTTAACTAATTTACAGTATATACATGGCAAACTCGCTGTAGAGTAGAGGGTAATTTATCTTATGTAGTTAGCGGTCACTACAGCTTTAATCAATAAATTACTCTTGAGTTAAATTTGTGGAGGAATAATAATTTTTTAAACTATGTAAATAAACTTGACATTAGAAACAGAAACTTATAGAAGGCTTTTTTAAAAAAAAGTAAGTATTGTCCCCAGTTGAATTTGATTGTAAAGTTGTTTACTCTGATAAAGATTAATCCCGACTGCTTAAACGCTTTTAAAATATCTTTAATCATTACAGAAACCTCAGTTTTGAAAATCACCAATAGTGCTGTAATAAAAGTGTTGTGTAAAAATGTTTTACTAGACCAAATCAACTAAAGTACATTATTAATAAACTAATACACAGAAAAAGTATGGGGACTGATCAAATCTCACCCCCAAGTGATTAAGTCACTTTCAAATAAAACCAAGTAGACTTTACGCTCATATTAAACAAAATCCTGTATCATCAATATTTCTCTTCCCACTGGAAAAAAAAAGCAAACTTATTGTATTCCCTAAGCTAGGTAAAGACCAATGTTATCACTGAGGTAGATAAAAAAACCACAATGACTGCAATAATTTAATAATTCTAGTTAGTCGACAGAGAGATGTATGTAAAGTAGTTGAGCAAATCCTACATAATAAATTTTTAGAGGTTTTGATAATAACTGTTTTTAGATTAACTTGATACAATTAGAAATTAACAGATAAGCTTTTGTAGGAGTCATTCAACCCTATCTTAACATAACTGGTATGTCTTTTGAACATTTTTTACTTAAACTTTTAATTTAAGAAAACATACTGGTATAATACTTATTGATTTGGAAAAAGTGTTTTAACACACTGTATGGGATAAAGATTTTATAAATTAATTCAGTATCAAGTGCCAAGCTACTTAAACTCCCCTTATACATTCTTATTTGATAGGAAGATCCTTTCTTGTAAACATAAACTACACAAGCTCTGCCATACCCTAATGTTGATTGGCCTCCCACAGGAATTGGTTCCTAAATCTCACCGCATTGATTCAATGCTTATGCTATCCACTTTGTTTCCTTTGACTTATTCAATTTATATATGTTTGCTGATGATATGACTTATTATGACGATGATATTTTTATGGTAAAGACAATATTAGATTACAATCGCAACACAAACAATATTAGATCAACCAAATAAGTTTCACAGATGGAAAATTAAAAATAAATATTTAAAAACAGAAACAATTCTATTTACTAAACATAAGCCCAAACTAATGTATTAAGTGCTGAACTTGCATGACCCCAAACTGTTAAGAACTTAAGAGTAGTTTTTGAGAAAGGTGTAACCCTTACTCACATCACTTCTATTAGCGCAAAAGATAAGTCCTTTCTAATTGCTATTTCCATTTCTTTGCAAAACATCTTAACTGCCTGTAACATAAAAAGGAATAGCTTATAAATTTCTTGTTAGGCTGCTGTTTACCTGGAGTATGTGACCTGTAATAGTAACTTTCTTAAGCTGCAGGGAATTTAAAATAAGTTGCTAAGAATAATTACTAATTCATGTAGGAGTACTAACTCTCTTGACTCCATGATACCACTGACATTGACTTTATTACTAACATAGTAAAAGAAAGCACTTTAAGGTTTCTAACAAAAAGATTCCAGGCAAAGATATTCATGCTATTTTTAAGGACTACTAAAAATTAGTCTTTTAGTAGTAGGTTTTTGTTTTCTTACACAGATATTTACACAGAATTATATTTTATATTTACATTTTAGTTAAATAGCACTCAACTCCCTAGTATGTGCCAGCTAACATCAGGCTATATCAATTTTGGCTCAGTGGTTTCGGTTCCAGACTGAACAGTTGTCTGGTCGAATCATGTTTGAGAAACATTTTAATTTTTGTGATCATTCGCACTTGTGAACTTAGATTGATTTGCAGAGCATTAATAATAGTTTATTAAGATTTTTAATATTATTGTAAAATTTTATATTTTGTGGAAATATATAATATTGGCCCATGTGTCAATATTTAATCATGCTGTCATATCTTTGAATTTTTCATTGGTGCATGATGACTTTTTCTTGTTGGGTAGATATGGGTTTGGGATTTTTTGAGTTTTTGATAAGCTGAGCAATTAAGGACCTATAAAAGTGGCAAAGCTTTTAAGTAATTTAGTTTGTATTATGGCTTTGTAGATTAATATTTTAAGACGACGTGGAAGAGTAGCTGAATTATATGAGTTTGGTTGTAATGTAATAAAGTGTTGTGTGTTTTGTCATAATATAATGTTCATGAACACTCTGTTAAAGAAGGTTAAGTGCTTCTAGTTTCAGTCCAAGTAGCTTATATTATATCTTGGTTGTTTTTTTTTTTAATATATATCATGACGTTATTTTTTCAATTGTAACAACTTGATACAGCGTTAGTTTAATAAATCCCCCCCCCCCAAGATTTTTATGATTTATTTCTAATAATTCTTAATGCCGTTCTTGGCATTTGGATGAGTCAATAGATTAAGATCAGTTTCCTCATGATGTAAAAAATATGATGACATCGGACCATTGTAGATATTTTATCTGATATGTATTAGAATAAACAAATGGAAATTAATAAATATAATTAAACTGGACCCAAAAAGAAACCTTAACACTTGTTAAATACTTTCCAATTATCACTAAGGGGGGATACATCTTAAAAGCTACCAAAAGGTTTCGGATTGGGAAAGTACCATATGGTTTTACCGCCAAAAATACCATCAACTTGTGTTAAGCAATGCTAGTGCAAGTTCTGAGTTAGCGATAAAACAACACAAATTTTTAATAATAAAATTACAAATTGTTGGCAAGTAAATACACAAACTTGAGGAACTTTTGTGTTTGTTGTCTTAGTGATTAACATAACCATTTGAAATCTTAAAACTTTTACTCCTGAGCTGTGGACTGTGTTGCTGCTTGTGAAATCGGCAATACTCTAGTGTTTTTCGAACTGAAGTTCTGAAAATTAGGAATTATACTGGACCAACTATAATTAATTACAATCGAGTTTTATGATTAATATTAAAATATTCATATTAGAAAGAACAATAAAGACTGTTTGTGATAGTTTTGAAAATTGAAATGATATTAATTGTAATTTAATAAGATATTAAATTTTGGTTAAGCAGTAATTTTTCAAAGGGGAAATACTTGGAATGAACAATAAATAAAAATTATTAAACAAAAGACAGTTTAATAGCTCATCATGCCAACCACTGAGTTCCCTTGATGATGTAAATTATTTGAATGCTAATAAATTTTACTTACTGTAATTCCTAATGTCACACTAGCTAGCTGATCCAATAAAAAAATTAGTATACTTTCAATATATTTTCAGTAAAGTTCTAAGCCCATTTTATTATTCCACTTTTTGGATTCATATCCCTGTTAAAACATGAATAAATATACTTATGACAAATCGTAATGAGAAATTATGTTATTGATACAATATTTTGACCAAAATAGTCGTACATTATGTCATGGCTTTGTCGATAGACGTAGAGTATAACCCCTATTAATTTTTTACTTGCAAGGGGAGGTATTGTTTATCTAAGATTTCAATGAATTTTTTTTTGGTGATACTAAGTAGTCCCAATCAGTAAGGGTAAGACCCATACAAATTATTGAAGTACTCAGCTATAGTAAAGCAACAGATCAAAGTGTGTGTGCAGTTCAGCTCGTAGTTGGCCTCCACTGAAGAGCTTTCTGTTATATAAGCTAACTGGGAGATAATTCGCAAGAAATTTGTTCAAAAAAACACATACGGGTGGTCTGAAAAGTTTCCGACCTAACAAAGCTTTTATTTTAGCTTTTATATATTTTATTATCATCTTCATGTTGAGGTCGAAAACTTTTCAGACCACCTGTGTACTATATGCTTTTTGATGATTACGATGTACTACAATTAGAGTTTTTAATTATATAATATGATTATATCAAATTGGCTTTTTGCCCTGGAATCCTGAAAAGTACGTATCGTGTGGCAGTCATCGTGTTAAACAGTTTTTTATGTCTATGTATCTTTATGTTTTAGAACTACTAATGCACTTTTGTTGTTTTATACTGGTATAATAATAACTATTTCATGAAGGTCTTAATTTCTTTATTTTTCTTCTGTTATGTATTACGATTGGCATTTTTCTCGCACCATTATTATTGCTGCCTCTTATTATATCTATTGCACTCAGTGCATTAGCCGATGAACAGTGAAAAGCCCTTACCGCCTTCAGAAACATTATTTTTATATTGATAACTTGACTTATTTTATTGTGATTACTGGAAATCTTTGTTGATACGATTTTATTGCTTTCTCTTTTCACTGTAGGAAAGTCGCCCTGTGTACAGCTGGGAAGAAGGGTGTGATTATGTGTATGGGGTCTCCTGGTCACCAGTTCACCCAGCAGTATTCGCCTCGGTTGATGGAGACGGAAGACTAGCTCTGTGGAACCTCAACCAAGATGCGGAGATACCTTCAGCAAGCACTATTGTAGAAGGGGCTCCAGCTCTGAACAGGGTATCTTTTACCCCATCGGGATCACACGTCACTGTCGGAGACGATTCTGGCAAGATTTATTTGTACGATGTTGGCGAGGTACTTCTCTTCTAAATTTTTAAATACAAAATTAAAATGATCTTAACTTTCAGATTCAAATTATGATTTTAAAATTAAAATTTCACCTATTTTAGATATAAATAAAGTGAAATCTATAAAATATTATGACATTATTTTATTTTTATTTATTTTTTGCAGCGCTTCTCCCAGCCTCGACATGACGAGTGGAATAAGCTGCTGGTGACCCTGCAGGAGATGAAGAACAACCAGGCTGATGAAGACTTCAGCAGTCCTGCCTCGGGACCGACCAGTCTTTCTTCATTTGTCTCCAGATAAGGGTAATCAACATTTCTTCACTCAGTCTTACTGTTTTTTTCCTTAATTATGTTACATTCCTTGTCAAGCCGCCTTAAGGGAGTAGTTTCACTTTTTAAAAGGTGCATGACTGTTATCTTTCATCCGTCAATCGGTGTTTTCTATGATGATGGTCGTTATTTTATTGTTATATTCTACAGCACAGCAATAGGTTAAGCTATGTATGTCTTGGTTTAAATAGGATGACCATTCCTGTAGCCTGGTGGTCTGCTTGCTGACTTTTAACTGCAGAGTCCTGGGTTCGACTATATGTTCAACCCCCGACATAGGGAAGGTAGTGTACAATTGTTGAATAACTGAGGCTAGAAGGTCGAAGGCCAAGTGTCAGCATGCCATAAACCCCTCTTTTGATGTAGACCGGCCGATGTACCCCATTTGTTGGGATATGGGTGTTCCGATGTGTGCAAGATGGTGCGGAAAAGGATACACGAAGGGCCATAAAGAAAAAAAGCCTTCTGTTGTGAGTCAGAAATACGGTCCAAGACGAGCAGATATATACATCAGGACGAGAATTAGGAGAGACCCAGTCGTGGAGTCGCGCTGATGGGTGGTGTAGTCTCTACAGCGACAGGTCTTGTGGACTAGTTGAGACAATGGCTTTTGTCTTTGGCCTTGTGAGGTTGCTTCTATATCAGATTGAAGACATCAATGTATACTAGTAAGATTTAGGCTTTATTTATTGCTAGTAAAATAGATGTTATCTGTTCATCATTTTGAATTAATAGTAAAATCAGTCATTCCTCGATAAAACATTTTAACATTTTGTTGTTTTTGGTTAATAAAACATTTTGTCTATACAATTCTATTGTACCATTGAATCCCTTCCATTTTGATCACCAAGTTAATTTATTAAGGTAAATTACTTTGGGTTTAGAATCAATTGGGAAGAACATAAGTGGATTAAATATTTAAGTAAGTTATAATTTTGTACTACTTTAAGCTAATGCAATACGCTCAAGTTTTGAGGAATCAAATCTGTCAATAGTTCAATAGTTAGATGGCATCTCTAGAAATTAAATATTCTAATTATTCAGCTAGAGCATAACAGCATGGTGTTTGTGGGTAAGTGGGATAAATATATATGTATCCTTTATATATTTCCTTAAAGTTTTATGTATTTAGATACAGTTGTGTATCGGATAGATATAGTGTATCGGTACGTAAAGAGGTATCCATAAATATATATAATAAAAAGAAACCCCCATCCGACAAATGTAGCAACCCTGACTCCACTAACAATGTTCTGAGTTGGATTTACACATCTCCATTTATCTAAAGGATAAATAAAAAGTTACTTGAATAAAGAAACAGTGATTCCGGTTAATAAAATGGAAATAAAGGTTGAGAGTTGACAGTCAACCTCGCTGGTCCTTGTGCCATCTATGGTGGGAACTTCTGGTGGTCTTATGAGGTGTTGTAACCTCATTGACTTATTTCATTTTAAGATGTATTAACAGGAAGTATGCAATAGCAAAATTTTAAATGAAAATAGTTTTTTTTAAATAGTAGCCCTAAGGCTTGTTAATTTAATTAGTAACGTTGTTATTCAAAAATATTTAATTGAGTTTAATTTTTGCAGGTTAATGAAGACTGATGAAAGTGATCTGCTTTTGTTAATTTAAGTTGTCAATATTTATTTATTTATAAATCTATCTAAAACCTAACAAGCAGCATGTGAATTGTCTGTGTATATTTTGAGTGCATTCAGAAAAAAAAATTACAATGATTAAGTATTTATGTCACATGCAATGCTTGTTTCTTTGTGATAAAATTTGCTTTTATTATTTGTACTGTTACGAAGTAAAAGTAATCTGTTCTTATTAGTTAATTTGAAGTTATTGATATCTTGTCCGCTTTTTGTATATTTATTTAATTGAAACAAAACTGAATGCCCTGCTGCTTCCTATATAGGTCTCCGAAGCAACCAGTGATATAATTAATGCTTATTTCAGCCTGTAATGCCTTCCCTTGGTGCTACCTGGCTGCCAGTCTTATCATTCTTGCTTTCCGGATCTTTATACTGCTGTAAATGTATCTTATTATTATGGATTGATAATTTTTGAACATCAGCAAGTAATAATTCTAGTACTTACACATTTCTCACTGAGGCATAGAACACCTGCAGAAAGTAAAAGGTTCAAACCTAGTAGCTCAATTCCTTTCAGCATTACTGTCTCATTATTATAATTCTATGTCCACCTATCCTTGTTTATATTTCGGAAAAGAGACCTTACAAGAGCATTACTTGTAACATTATTTCCAAAAATCTTGTATTAAACCGCAGCTTTTAGAATTAATGCCATTAACAATGATCTTGTAATGTTGTTTAGATGTTCAAATGTGATATGACTGCTCCTATATGTGAGCCGAGGAAGTATTGTTTACCCTAGGAAGCAAGGTATTATAGTGTAAAATCTATATCTTATACTCCGCCAGTGTCTCGGAATATAATACCTACATTAGTGTTGTTCAAAAAAGTTTCTCTTCTGATCAATGCTACCATAATAATTTATTGTATTTTCTCTGAAAATACAAAAAAGTTAAGAACTAAAAGAGGCATGTTAACTTTTAGATCCATAGGCATTTATCCCTTCAACATTATTTATTTTATTTGATTAATTATGATTAAATTGTAAATATATATTTTCTCTTTGTTAAAATTTATCAAATATATAAAATGATTAATTTATTTAACTGTTTTCCCCCCTCTTTCTGACTAGTCTATTTACAAAACTACATATTTCAAATATAATCAACATAATAACTTTATTTTATAATAAAATAATTGGGGAAATACAAAATGCAAGACAATTAAATTTTTTAGATTGCTATGAAGATTTAAAAGTCATATTTCTTTTCGCACGTGCTATTTCTTCCCTTTTTTCCATGATTTTTCTCTCCAACTGCTCTGCAACCCTGCTTTTTCTTTTCAAGAGAGCTGCGTTTCTTTTCTATAAAAAAATCAGATCGACAATATTGTATTATAAAACCTTGAAAATCTAAGTAAAAAATTAAAATGTCTAACACAATTCTTGAATCTATGTTTAAAAATATTAAACTGTTTTCTCCTATTCTTTTCAGACAGACATATGCAACATATTGTAACAAGATAAATTTTAATTTTAATAAAAGGTTAAAACCATTTTTGTTATTATTTATAATAAGAAGAGTTTCTGTTGAATATAAGAGAACAAATAAATTTGAATTGAACCATTAGGGTGCACTTAGTTATGGTAATTTATTAAAAGAAATAAAGATTTTATATTAATGGAAATTAACTGTTTTAGTGAATTCGAATTTTATTGCACCTAATTATTAAGTTGAGAATTAAATTCATTTTCAAAACAGGGGTTATTTAAGATGTGTAAAGCTGGTTTTATTAATCAATATTTTAGTTTTTTACAAATAACAGGATGCTCTGAATAGACCTTAGTGCTCTATTAGCTTTATCCTTTTCACTTTAAAAGCAACACAATAATGCTGTTAATCCTGGAATCAATTAAAATAAAATTCATTCTATTTTTAATTAAAAATTACTTTATAAAGTATCATTACAAATAGTTCTTATTCACCCTCAAAATCATGCAGTCTTCTGTAAGCTTATTTATATTCAATTGCGAGCATTGTTCCGTGAACCAGTTGATTTGATCCTTTAGCACCTTTTGTTTTTCGATCAGTTTTTGTTTTTTCCCTTTCAGACCAACAATTTCTGAATTATCTAGCCCCTTGGCCCCTGAATGAATATGTTCAAAATATATTTTAAAAAGAAATTTTACCAAACCAAAAAATGTTTATAACTAAAACAAAATTAACTAACAGAACTCCATTAGTCTCTTTTTTTGATTCTCCATTCTGTCATAAAATATCTGAAGAGTCCTTTTCTCTTTTTCTTGTACCATATTAGCTAACATTTTTTTAGGAGTATTCTCGTCTATTCTACACAATATTTCCTGAAAAAATTGTTAAATAAAATGGGGATTTATGATTAATTACTGGTAACTTAATCAAATAATGCGAGTAAGAAAAATTTATTTGTATATGATCTTCCATACACCCAGCAACAAACATCTAATGTTAAATTATCATTTCTATACTATAGAGCAGGTATGAAATGTATATGGTAAATAATTAGACAGTAAAAATTACTTGAACAGAGTTTTCCAACTGTTTAATGTTGTATTTTAATTGTGATGTATCTCCGGAAAGAATAGAACTCAGATTAGTGAGTGACCTGGATTCTTCTTGCAATGACTCCACAACTGATGTCACTACAAAATAACCAATCTGCTTTTCTTATTCTTTTTTATAACTTCCTAAAGTACTTAAATAATTATTTCCAAATAACATTACATTTATTATGCAGCTTTTGTTTTTCCACAAACAACGATTTCAGCTTCGTGTGTTCATTCAGAAACAGTTTCTCTGTTTCTTCACGTTTAGCTAAAATTTTTGTTTTCAAATGACTGGCATCTCCACTGGCCACATTCATTTTCTAATATTCACATCAAATAATCTTGAGCTTAAACTATTTTTACATTCCTCAGGTTAAAATATTGATGTACACCAATCTAATAAAATAATTCTTTATTAATTCATCTCAATACAGTTTAAATATATTCTGTATATACTGAATATATATCAAGAATACTGGAGACTAACCTTAACCTACAAGTTGTGTTTTTTTCAATATTATCAGTTATTTGCCAGTCCATGGATATTAATAATCTCTATTGTTACCAATAAATATTTTTCTATTACAATCTAATAACTATTATTTATGTAAATATTTAAAACAACTGAGTTGTTTTTGTTATAATGAAATATATTAATTTATTCAGAAAAAATGGTCATTTACAAGACATATGGGTTAACTATTTTAATAAATCACTAAGGCATTGGAGAACTTTTTTTGTTGTACATGTTGTAATTGACATTTTAACTTTCATTGTTAGTATTATCCACACTTTTAAGTGAATTTGTTTATTTGAATCATATCGTTATGTATGGTTGCAGAGTAGTGTTTTTTTTGTTTTTTTTATTCTATTCTCTACACCATTTAGCTGGTGAACTAATTATTAAAAATATTTTGAAGAATAGTAGATTTACAATAACTGAAAAGAAAACAAGAGCTAAAATAAATGTAGTTAGTCATAAGCATTTGAACATATTTTTCATGCTTAAAAACAAAAAGATACAGATAGGCATTTTAGTTTTAAGATTTAGGCACATAGTAGATGGATTTGTTGCCTCCTGCCAACCTTGATTAATACTCAAGTGACATTTCTTAGGTACTTGAAGTCTGACAAGAATCAAGTTTCCTCACACACTAAGTGTAGCAATAGTTATTTTTTTCTTGAGATTGGAGTACCAATACTCATAATAATGCAGTCTTATGAAGAAAAAAACACACCCTCCTGCGTTTGAAGGTTAACTTTATTACTTTTAACTTCAAAGAAATATGAAAGGTCAGTTTAGATCTCAATTCATTTCATCTTGATGTAAATGAAGGGTGTGTATTGAAACCATGTCTTTTATTTAAATTAATAGTGGATTTAAGTAGTTAGAATAGACACGTTCTCCATGTGTTTGTTAGTACTGCATGGGAACGTGTTTAATATGTGCTGAGGTAGGCCCTACACTCCTCCCTCTGGTACCTGGGATCTCTCATACCTCATCTTTCTAACTTTTGGGTTTGTTAATGTCTCTTAAACAATAGCAATATGAAATATCAAAGTTGACAGTTGTAATAAGGAAATTTATTTATATTTTACTATTATTTATTAATCATCAATTAAAATACTTTCTTTATATAAATACAATAAATCAAAAAAAAAATTACACAAATAAAATTAATGATACAAAAATAGATACAATTAAACAAATCCCCATTTACACCTTTTTTATCGTTAAAACTTAATTAGGCTGTTTTTTTTATCTTCCTTTCAAGTAACTTATAAAAGACTGTTAAACGCTGTTGTGTTTCTGGACTGATGTCAGCACAAAGAGATTCGTCTGGGTCTAAACCATCATTTGCAAGGTATGTCAACACCTGTAAACAAATATAATAATGATATACAATTAAAAATATTAGTAAAACTTGTGTGTGATTTCAATACATCAGAAATAAAATTAACTAACAAGAAAGAAACCTGTTTATTGGCTATTAAGCGCAAATTCACTTACAGAAAAGTATCACAAGAGGACAAATAACTGTAAACATAGAAAGATAAATATTTGACTTACACGCCCATTTGATAGAGGTATCGTCATTTGAGGAACAGCTATGTTGTCATGGGTAGTCACGAGAGGACTTCCGTTCATAGAGACAGCCATTTCACCAGGAGTTGGCCTCCGAAGCACACTCAGTGGCCTGTCTATGTCTGGGCCGGGAGTCACTTTTGCGATATTGTATCCTCGACTATAGCCTATACGTTTAGGGGTTTGGTACTGTAAAAACAAAACAATTATATTGTGAATTTTTATTATAGAAAAAGAATAACAATATTAGTAAAAATAAAACATTCTGTACAATTAAATTAAAATTATTTAGATCAAATTGGGTCTACTATAATCTGTTTGTAGTGATATTTTTGGCTCAATAATAAATTATTAAATACTACTATTCCATCATATATTTTAAGAAATAGTAATTTTTATATGAAGCGATCATATCAGCTTTGATAATATTTATCCGTTAGGAGGATATAGTGGGTAGTTGGAAGGAATGAAGTGAGGCAGTTATAGGTTAGCTGTTGAGACAGTAGACAGTGCTAAACATTAACATCAAAGATGTTAAAAAATAAACAGTTTTAGGAGAAAATTGTCATTGGTTAAGATAGTGCAGCAAGCCCTTGTTGAAGATTTGGTTTGATCAAAAGAGTTGCTGATACAGTCCCACTAATTAATATTCTGTTTCGAAGAGAGAAGCTTTTAATCAAGAGCCGAATGACCTAAGCGTTCTCAAATAAGAATTGAACCTAAACCCTAAGATAAGTAAAAATGGAAAAATTTTTATTTAATTTTGTAAAAATGAATGGTCAATTATATTTATGGGCCTCAATATTTTCCTGATGACATCCCAAATTGCAATAGATAGAAAGATTGTTGGCCCAACAACTATAGCCTAAGGTTCTATTTGCTTACCCCTATATTATACCCATGTCTCCATGCTATTGTTCCTCCTGGAGTCTCCCTGACCTCTTGATGTTGTCAGTCAAGGACTGATTTCCTATTGTCTATAATCTACAAATAAGACAATCACTGTTCTAAAACACGTATTGAAAATAGGTGTAGACCAGAAAAATCTGCACCATGCAGACAAGTCGTCTCATGTGGACACTCCCATTCAAACATCACTACAGATCTTGTTCAATTGTGTAATAATACTATCAGATTACCATAGAACTATGGTAGATCTTTGTCAATGTACACAATGCGAGTTTTTTTCAGAGTTCATTTATTTATACAAGAGTTTTCTGTGCTTGGGGCGTATTAAATAAAAAGAATTGGGCGACCGGGACAAAAATAATCAGGTCTATGATGCTTTAGCGCTAGAGTATAAAGATATTGATCAAGTGGCAAACAGAGAAACGTTCACAAAAATAATTATTTCTCTCAGAACTGTCTACTGAAAAGAATTGGGAAAATTAAATAAGTCGATTAAAGACAAATAAAGTTATGGAATTGGTTAAGAAAAAAATTAATCATTACAAGACGACCCTTTTGACATATATGGAAAACTCATTTGCCAACAACGAACTTCACTTCATCAACAAACAAAATAATTTTGCCCAAAAGCTTATCAACTATGTTTTATTTGAAGCAGAAATGGACATTAAAAATTTTAAAGTTGTCGATTTGGGGAATTGTCAATATCAATTTAGGGCAACAGGAAGGACTTATGAATAACAACCTCAATGGAGTGCAAGAACACACTCCAACTCCACCTCAAACACTGTACATCAACAACAATAGATTCCATCACATGTTCTTCAACAAAACTTTCCTCTATGATTACTTCCACAAAATTGGTGCTGAAAACTATGCCATGCAGACACATTTGGTTTGCAATAATCTGATTTGCGTAAACAATGAAACAGACAAGTCATTGTATGTAGTCCCAACTTGGAATTACACCCAGCTAGAATGTCAATTGTTGCATGTTGGATACTCAGTTGTTCTGTAGACTCAATAGATTTCAGTTGTGTTTAAAACTCGGGGGAGTAGTTCTAAATGAGGAGAAAGGAGTGTGATAGATCATATTTAAAAGTTAATCATTGTCTGTATGATATGATGTTAATGTCTGCAGTTAAGTCTAAAGTAATTGGATATTGATTTACCAATAATATTTGAGTATTACAGGTATAATAAACCATAAGATAATGAAATCAGTGAAGTTAGTAATAGTTCAAAGACCATTAGTGATCTGGTGAATGCATTATACACCATTATTGACCAACGGATGAAGACAGCAAACAAAAACACCACTAACTAATTTAATTTGCTTTATTTCTAATAAATTCAAGTTTTCAATTGAAAGAAAAGGACCCATCTGAAATATAAGGTTTTAATAACATAAGTAATAAATAAAGTTTTGTCAGGCTTAGATTTTTATTTTACTTAATTAATGACACATTTTAGCTCAAAAATTTACTAAACAAAGGAAAACCAAGACAATAAATATTGCACCGATTTTAACTTATGCACACTTTAAATTAAGCTAAAAAGAGACTTGAAATAAATAAATAAGAAATTTAAGTTTGACAAACAAAAATGTATTTAATAAAGTGAAGCTTAATATCACAGATGGGTTTCTACCTTCCAATTAAAAAGTTGGACAATCATTATTTACTCTCTTAATTTAAGACTTGATTGTACGTAATACCAACACTCTCTCAATTTAAGAATTGATTGTACATAATACCAACACTCTCTCAATGGAAGAATTGATTGTACATAATACCAACACTATAATTCCCAACTGTCAACTGATGAATATGTCTAATCTCTCATTAACTACTGACTGGCAACTTATATGTCTATACCTCCAGCCCGACTGATTGTAACTGTGTCCACATGACAACAGACAACTGACTGTGTAAGCGCCATTATTAGCTGACACTTCCTGCCTACAACCTTCTGGGATCTCCATTCATCATCTATTCCCATGGCCTCCTACATCTTTACAATATTATTCATTTAAATGTTACTTATTTTTTATGAACGCAAAAAAGGTTGTTGCAGACCACATTTACTTGTTTAAATTATCAGAGAAATTTGTTATGCGGGGACATAATATTGAATTATAGAAGAAAAGAAAGAAATCATGGGATTAAAGCTACCATAATATAATAATGAGGATAAAATTCAAACAATAATATTAATCTACCTCTTTGCTCAGAGCTTGGGAAGCCTGACGTGTCTTCCTTGTAACAACTAAAATAAAAAATAAAATTATTAGGTGGCATTCTTAGCCAAGAATAGGTAGTAAATCATAAAAAAAAAAGTAACTTATAATATAACAAACCAGCAGGTTTCTTAAACACATCGGCAGATTCTTCATCTCGGGAATTGCTTTCAGTGTTTAGTACTAAAAAAGAACAAAAAGATAAATATTTGAATACTAAACGTAATAAATCACTTTAAAAAAAAAAAAATGTACCTTTTTTGTTCTTATCTTTTTCAGGTACTAAAAATGTTCGCTGTTTGGTCTATTAAAAATAAATAAATATAAATATGAGATAAACTCCATAAATATAAATGTGCTAAATAAAAATAATAAGAACCACTAAAATTTAAAAAAACATTTTCTGTTGTGTTCATATTACTTACGTCTTTAGCAGGAATGACAGTATCGTCTAAAAATAATAAAGGAAAATTATTCTTAACAATTAATAATTACATTACATAATAATTAGCTTAGTAATAGATACTTTTGCATCTATATAAAACAAAACAGAATCTAACTAATGGCATGGAATGTTATATAACTTTACCTGAATCAGAATCTTCTTCATTATCATCAGCTGCTGCCTGAAAAAGATAAAAAAATATATGCACTCTTGTATTCTTTGGGGTTTTGTTGCTTAAATAAATATTACCCCATAACATAACACAACATTTATCAATCTAATTATCAGTAAAAAAAACAATAACTTACAGGTACAGTTTTGGACTCATTGTAATAGCCACCTGAAAAGTATAATGATTAAATTAAAATTATTTAGACAGAAAATAACCATTTCTCAGCGGCTACAGATATTGAAAACAGAACTTTGTATCCACTTGACCTTAATTATAATTAATACTAGAAGAGTATTATTAATACCACATCCTTTTTTTTTTCATTAAAGATTTATATTTTTTTATCTACTTAATTTTTTTTTACAAAAATTATGATCTTGATAATGAAATTGTATTAATAAAAAAAATATATACATATATATATATATATATATATAAATATAATTTCAACAAAGTATGTAAATAGATGGAACACTATCGAGAGATAGATGTGCCCAAATTCGAGCCAGGTATAGGTATAACTTTTTTAAAAAGATATTGAATAATCGTAAAAAAAACCATCTTGGTCGCTGAAATCGCCTTAAAAAAATAATGAAAAGGGTAAAATAGTGACTGACTTGGGATGTATTTAAAACGCAAAAGTTCTTTTTTTGTTTACAGTTAGATCTTTAATACATCCTCAACTCTTCAGAAAAAAATCATAACTGTAAATCTAAAAAAGTTTCTGAGCCATGACTTAGGAAACCTTACTTTTCACCCCCATAATTTCAACATTTTTCAATTTCAAGCAAAACTAATCAGTGTACCTTTGAAGTCATATGTTTTATGTTTAAAATTTTTATAACTGCTACGAGAAACACAAGAACAGACCGATGAACTTAAGATGATCCCATTCCTGAATTGAAGTAGAGCTTTTCTATAAAGGCTCGGCAATTCATCTAAGTTATAACTTTCATAACATCATATACACAACTTAATTATTCAATTAATCAGCACTACATGAACAAAAAATATTAAATTCATACCTTTTTTGCATTTGGTGAGCATAGATCGGGCTACCTAAACAAGATGAAAACAACATTATTAATGTGTCAAATTTCTATTTTAAAATGTACAGAAAACTGGCTTTTATCGGAACCTAAGATTTTCTTCATTCTAAAAATAAATCAGCTCAAAAAATTTGGCTGTCTTATAAACTAATCGTCAATTTTTATATGTTTTAGTAGTTTTACACTGGTTGTAATGGGGGGACCGGAAAGTAATGTCTTTTTTTTTTTACATTTATGTCAAAAAATAAATTTTTAAAAAGTTTTTGTTTTTAATCAATGATGTAATCACCCTCGTTATCAGCAACCTTTTGCCATCTAGTGTGTAAATTTTCAATGCTGAATCGATAAAAATCAATTGGTTTTTGTACAAAATATCTGGAGATGGCATTTTGGACATCATCCAAATTTTCAAATTTTTAGCAATCAGAATTAATGGAAATCCGATGGCGCAGTATCGGACAAGTATGGTTGGTGAGGCTGGCGATGAAAAATGGGTCCTCTATGATAATCCAAAAATCTATCTCCACATGAATCGGCACGAAGTACAGCTAAGCCAGGTTTACACTCCAAAAAGGCATTTTGTGTGTTTGGTGGAGTATTCGCGGGGTTGTTTATCGCTGATATCTGTAAAAACTGTGAATGCAGATCTTTACAGTGAACAATTGGATTGAGTAAATCAATCTTTAATTGAAAATTGCCCAGCGATTGTCAATAAAAAAAGGCGTTATCCTGCAACACGATAATGCAAGACCCCACTCCGCCTATTTTTTCCGCAAAAACCCTGGGAAAAATTAATGAATTGGTGTGGAAGGTATTGCCTCAACCACCATACTCACCCGAGATCGATCACTACATTTTCTAAGTGGCAAAAAATTTCAAAATTTTGATGATGTCCAAAATGCCATCTCCAGATATTTTGCTCAAAAACCAATTGATTTTGATCGATCAGGCATTGAAAATTTGCAAACTCGATGGCAAAAAAAAGGTTGCTGATAACGAGGGTGATCATTGATCAAAAACAAAAACTTGTTAAAAATTTATCTGTTTGAATTTAATGTAAAAAAAAAAAAACGACATTACTTTCAGGTCCCCCTAATATATCATTCAAGAAATTGTCTCTCCACATGTTTATTTGTTATAATGCAAAAAATTGGGTACTTTTTGAAATCGTGTAAATGACACATTTCAGTCTAAATAAAAGTGTGTAGCAGTCTAAAGCTTCTGTCTTAAAGTCAATCAATGACTGGTTGAGGGATGATTTATTTTTATTGATATAAAATATGTTTATGTTACTGAATACAAGGTTTTTTTTAATTGGGAAAAAAAAACTGTCTGACACTAATTATTGACATTTACTAAGTAATGTTTTAAATTCTTAATCTTACCTTAAGAGTTTCAACCGTGACAGGAAAGTCAAAATCCCCACTTGAAATGATATCCCCAATAGATGTATCGAACTCTTCAAACATATCAAGCTGATATTTGGTTAGGTTTTCTTTGCAATCTTCTCCAAGCTTTTGAATATAGGAGTCTGAAAAAAAAAAAATGATATTCAGAGATTAATTAATAACATCTAAATAAATATTTAATACTATTATTAAATAATCAATTTCCCCCAATATAGCTTTTTTATGTGACAGAACCAAACTGGATTGCATATGACAATTACAAATACAATTATTTGACTAATATTCTCACTAAATAAATAAACATTCGTCCAAAAACAACCGTTTATGTTCTCCTGTCTTCCCAAACCTCCAACTACCGTAGCTTTCTCCAAGCTGTTCGTCCATCTCTTCACAGGTCACAGGTCTTTTCTTCCTAGCCGATCAGATATTTTGAAGAAGTATTTTTGGATAGTGATCCTCAGTCATTCTCTAGACATGACCATATAAAATTTATAGGCTTATAGTGGCACTCTGTTGTGGTCAGGTACTCAGAAAAACATGTTGCCTTACATGGCTGGGCATTAACATGCATAAGCAATGATTCAATACCAATGTAAGGCAATATATGATCTCGTAAAATCATTTCCACATACCTTAAAGCATTCAAGGCCCTCCTTGGATAGGTACCTACTCAGTACATATTCTCAAGACATGCCACCACAGAACATGATTAGCCCCTTCCGACACTTCTGACTCGCTGCAGTAACTGTACTATTCAACAGGTCTCCAGATTCTTTCATGACCATCTAGACTGTTAAGGGCCACTCTCGTCTCATCAGTCAATAGGATATTTTTCCATTCCTCTTCAGTCCAACATTGGTGTTCTCTAGGAAATCGTAGTTTTGGTCTACAGTGTGCTGCATAAAGAAGGGGCCCTTTCACAAGCCTTTTGAGATAGGGCTTGACTATCTCAAGTCTTCTTCTAATGGTTGCCTCTGAGACTGATATCACCCCAAATAACAGCAACCAAATGTCTAATACAAGCTGTTAAATTGAGTTTCATACGTGCTTGCATTGATATAAAGCGGTCATATCACCATCGAATCAATTGGTGACTTTTGGACGTCCTGAATTTGGTCGTCTTGAGCGACTCCGATTGCTCTGTGCCTTTTTATTTTTTATGCCAAGGCGATTAGAGATGTTACGCTAATCAGCTTGTTGTTCAGTCTTTTTCATCAGTCATGAAGATTTTCTCTCTTCATGAAGATCAATTATACTTAGTGAATCATCACGGCACATTACCACATAAACTTAACACCGAGTTAAGAGATAAGAGAGAAATTGATGAACAGGGCAAACAAAAGGTAAAAAAATTCAGAAAGGGGAATTGAAATCAATCAAGCAAAAGATTTCCTCCTTCCTTTGTTGACAAATAGTAACAATGATATGAATAGTCCATAATGTCTCTTATGTAACCAAACCTATTACTGAATGCCTAATCCTGTCACTATATATAAAATAGAACATGAGCTAGGCTCTAAAACTAAAAAAACTCAGGATTTCTAGGTAGGTATTGGGATAATTTAGATGAGTGTATAAACATTATCGAATGGCCAAAAAAGGTTAGTGGCGGGGTCAGGATTTGGACCAAGGATGTTCCAATCTTCTACTCAGCTATTCTTGTCCAACGTTAACTAGCCTAGTAAAAATCAAATCTCTTTACCTAAACTGAATGATTAATATCATGCATCTTTGTGTACATATATAGTTTCCCTGGATATATACTGTATTATGAAATAACTAGCAGTATTAATAAGAAATAACTTACTGTGCTCTTCCAAATGTTCTGCGAGTTCATTTTTACTCAGAGGTTGTTTTACTTTAGTTGATTTACTAGCAGCTTGTTGTTCTGTCAAAGGAGAAGAGGCAATTCCCGGATCAAACCCCGAAAAATTGGTAGAATTCAATTTTGCTTTTGAGAATGTTTTTCTCGGCATATTTATCACAACAATAAAAGTTTAAATATAATAATGGTCCGATGACAATAGATGGAAACTAAGACTGGTACCTATAATGCATTCTAACGAGTAAATCTTTGAAATAAACTTACTAAATTCATAAATAATGTTTAGAAAATTAACAAGATTGATAATAGAAAAGATCTCGAATAAACAGCAGCCGTTAAGCCCAATGCTGCCAATAACGCAAACAAAAATTACCTGCTCATAAATTTGAAAATGCCCGTTTTCCTTGAGAAATACCCGCCAATGCATTAACCAATACCATTTTTGGGGAATCTACTTTCTTTAAATACAATTTCATTATTTGGCAGTCATTTTGAGTTAATGCAACTTTTTTTTTAATTAATGAAAATATCAACTTTCAAACTCGCAGTTTAAATAAGTTGAAATATCATACATAATTTAGATATAAGTACAAATTGGACGATAATTGGCCGGTCTAATATTACGGTTAAATCTAGCGATTTATTTAAGAAATAGTTTAGTTTAAACAATTGGAGTGAAGTCGATGTCGGTATATAATTTTGTTGTCCAAGATGGAAAGACAAGAGAGGTAGCGATTTATGTTACCGCTGATGTTGGTCTTTACCGGCGATTTTGGTCTGTCAACAAAATGTACGAATCAGCCGATAATCGTCCAATATAGAGTTACCTTTACGAGCCATTGTTTTTAAACGAGGAGCACTGAAAATTGAAAGATTGATAGGCACAAAAATAATCCAGAAAACGATAGAACAATTGTAAAGAAGTTTTAAATTTTTAAACATAAACAGTATTAAAGTTTTGTCCTGACTTCAGTCTTATTCTATAACAAGAAATTATATGTCTACTCAATTAGGAAAAAAAAAATACTCGTTAACGATTGAAGTAAACTTAGTGAAATAGAAGTAGAAGTAAAGTAAAATATTAGGGAAAACTCACAATAAAACTAAAAAAAACAAAGTTAAATCTCTACATAATAAGACAGCATTATTAGCAATAGCTATATTACTCAACAAAAAGTAATAACACAATTTAATGAAGAAAATTTATTCAACGGCTTAAATGCTATTACAATCATAATTTTTTTTCTTTTCAAACTTAATTTATACATCAAAATCAGTGGACGTGACTCAATATCCCTTATAAAATATTATTAAATTCAACCCTCCACCATATCTTCATACCTTTTTTCAATGACTACCCAAACATTTGCTGATAACATTTTATCGTTTGGTTTGAAAGTTTATATGCTATTTATGAAGTATTTGACCTGCAAAAGCGCTAGGATTTCACATACAAGACTATTAAGAGTATATTTTTTAAATCGTTGAAAACCCTTTCCACGGCGGCGGTTGAAAAGGGAAGTGACAACAGTGAAGTAACAACTGTAAATGTTTTGGGATATATATTTTTGAACCACTATAGATTTTAATATCAACTCCCCATGCCCAAAATGTTGTTACTGGAATGATGTAACAGTCATTCAAGTCTTTAAAGATTGGATCGTCATTTGATAAGCTGCGTGATTCCCTCCACTCAGAATCAAGTTCTTGAAGATTAATATGATCTTTAAGAATAGGAAAGCGGGTTATAACTTTGATAAGGAATGGCAATAAGAAATGTTTCGAAGTTTAAATTGTAACCTTTTTTTCATTTCTTTAACCAGCATCGAATAGAATTGAAACAGGCCTCGAAAAATATATTGAGCTATCGCTGACTGTGTTGTGACAGTGATCTTTTATCCTTATTTCTCATAAATAAGCAGTAAGAGCAGGTGATCTTTCTCGCGCATGATTTTAGGGACAGCCATCTTGTGTATGGAGATAGTATTCTGTAATTGTCGATCTCCAAGAAATTATGAAATTTTGTGAAAATTGCTTGCCGAGAAGGACTCCTGCTAAAGTGTAAGCCTTTATTTCGCATGTCTTCGACAAATTGCGGCTACTTGAACCAAGCATTGGAAGCCCACTGATGTATCATATGACAGGAGCTCTTAATGCAAACAATTTCAAAAATTTCTTTTTTTAAATTGTTAAATACTGGATGAGAAGTACCTGCCATTGCGTTCATAGTATCCGAAGAAAACCCGATCAATTGTGTCAAACTGATTCCTCCACTGGCGAAAGCATCTAGCAACAGAGTAGATAAATAGTCTGCAGTACCTGTGAAGATTAAACGTCATGTGATTAAAACATAAAAATCTATACATAATAATGGATTTAACACTGGAAACAAATGAATACTAAATAATGCTCACTGCTTTTTGCTTCAATCAAATCAAAGAAACTATTACTTCTTCTAGTTGAGATTTGTATAGAGGGCACTTCAGTGGGGAAAAACTGCGCGAGCTCTGTTCCCCTACGGAAAACTTAACTTAGACTCTAAATAGAAGTACGGACCTTGAGCAAAGAGCTATTTTAATGTCCTTGGGCACAGACACTGAGATAACAAGGTGAAATTTAAATATCCTGCAAAGTCCCCAACGATACACTAGTGCTCCACAGATAATGTAACTAAGCCATTTTACCCTAAAGTATCCGATTTTTCCGGCTACCCGAAAATTACCTACAGAGGCAAAAAAATTTCCCTAAATCGGGAAATATTACCCGCACTGGCGCTGGTTTGGGCGGTTATATTTGAGCTGCAGTGAAGTCGGACAAAGAGGTAGCAGACACGGCAAATGTATCTTAATATTAACTACCATGCTGTGTAATATTAATATTTTTTGTTTTTATCGATAATTATTGAGGGTAATTAGCATAACTGCTTCATGATATGAAGGTCCAGGGTTCAGATGAAGTTTCTAGATGAAAAGTTAATTTATTTTGAGGTTAAAAATTAACAGCCTAAGAAAATGTTTTAAAATTTATTTCACTGTCTGTGAAGTGAGCGGCAGGGTAGCTACCCTTATAGATCTAAGTGGGACTACACACTAAATAACTAATCAAACCCTGCTAATAAATATAACAGAACTGATTGAAGGATTGTGTAAATATCACGTTGCCTTCCCGTATCATCATGTAAGCAGCACATTACCTCAATGATTACTTATTTCATAAAATCCTACATAAACCCTAATCCACCCGAGATCAGAGCCACTCATGCTCTGCGTTATGAGATGCACTATCAGGTTCATATGCATTGTAAATTAAAAAAAATATTTTACTGGATAGTAGAAAATAAACTTTTCAAAAGAGGTTAAAAACTCGGATGGCCCGATTCAAACGCTAAACATTCATGTCAGTGTGATGTACCGCACAACTAAAGGTTTTGTTACGGCTGTGTGAACAAACAGAGAACATATAATATATGTAGTATTGAGCCGGAAGTCAACATTATTAATTTTATACCCATCAAATTATAATGGGATCTTTTTTTCATTGCAAGTAATTAATATAAATTAATCACTCTTCATTATTTTTCTTTGCGTTAATTTTACTATTAGTACATTTTGCGAGTCAACTAAATTGTTTATACAAAATATCACCTCTTTCGTAAAACGATGTCTGCAAAAAAGTTGTTTACGGTGCTGCAAAAACACAATTGTTATCAAAGGTTTAGTTATGGATTTATGGTCCCATATTACTAACATTATTAATCAAGACCGCCAGGCTCTCATTGGCCAAAGCAGAGGTCACGTATTCGGAATTCGTTAATTAATCAGAATTAAAATTGCAGGTGGCAAATTTTGGAAAATCAAAAATTCAGGGCAACTTAATATATACCCAAACGGGATTTTATTTCTACAGAATATTTACCATGGAAATTCGTCGGTTTTTTTAGGTTCGGTTTTCGATTGGACACTGTTTTATGGTTTTGGCTAATTTAACTGGGCAAATTATGAACTCCCAACGGCAAGAGATCAACTTCCACCACCTTATAGCTAGTAAAGTCTGCAATGTGAAAACTATATTGTTAAAAACCCTGTTACAATAATATTTTATTTCTATTTTCAACTTAAATTAGTACTGAGTACTAAATAGGTGGTATGCGTTAAGCAATGTGGTCATTTTTAATCTTGACTGTCTGTGTTTGTGGATGTTCAACAATAACGATAATATAAGTAACTGATTCAATCGGTGGAAAGAATTAATTTGTAAATTAATATTCCACAACGCCTTGAAATATGCAGGTTTGGTATTAGGTAAAATACCATTATTTCATCAACTATTTTAGATTTCTCTGGTAGGAAGCCATTTAAGATGTAACGTACTCATTATTCACGCGGTTAAGGACACACAATATAAATGAATTTCGAAGATATTGCAAAAAAAATGTTTTGTGAAGCCAACAATAGAAGTCCCCAAGCCGGTTTTAATAGTAGGCTTTTATGTAAAATGCCGATTTTCTGGGGTTTTGATTTTTTTAAAGACAATTTCCGTGACCGAGATGATTTGATAAACAGAACTTAGTATTTTTAGAAGGAAATGCTGAGTTGTTTTTTTCAGAAACTTTCAAATGAACTACTATAGAAAAAATAACGGTGCGGACATGATGTCAATGACAGACGCCAAGAAACAAATTATAGAATATATGTTATTTAAAACAATATATCTGGGAGATGTGGTACAGAGGAATCCCGATATTTCGTATCCCGGTTATTCGTATTTCAGGCTAATTCGTACAAATTTCCCGGTCCCCTGAGAAAATCCCGGTAAGTGGTATAAAAACAATGCATTTCAGTCCCCTCGGTAATTATTATTATTTTTAAGCTCGAGGTCACTTAAAAGGTCATTAAAAATGCGTATTATAAGCATTTCCAGCTTAAAAACCTCGTATTCGTACTGTTTCAAGAAAGGGAAAGAGGACCAGATATCAGAATGAGTGCGAGATAAATGTTTTCTAGGAAATCAAGTCCCTTCTTCAGAAGCAAAAGGGAGGGTGAGTGAGAGAGACAAGTTTTCTATGAAATCCCATATGTAATTCGTACTCTTTTTACTGAAAGGAAATAAGGAGAGGAGAGAGGGAAAGTTTTAGGAAGTGTACTAAGCTTATCTTTCGTTTCTACAGTTCAGTCTTGTTTTCGTTATCATTGTGGCACGTTACCATGCATCCGAAAAAAGTTAGCCTCCCTATTAAAGAGAAACAACAAATCATAAACACCGTGGCCAGTGGCTTTATGCAAATTGACGTATCCAAGCGATTTAACGTCCCTCGTTCCACGATCACATCAATCCTGAAGAATAAGGATAAAATCACTTCCTAGACATCAAGCAGCAAAATAAAACGCTTCAAGACTGGTGATTACTCACAATTTGAAGAGGACTTAAAAAAGTGGCTCGCGCAAGCAAGGAATTCAAATGTACCAGTTGGAGGAAATATTTTAAGGAAAAAAGCTCGAGTTTTTGCAAAACAAATGGGAATTGAAGACTATCGTACAAGTGATGGACGGTTCGATAGATTAAAAAAAAGACACAACATTAAATTCAAGAATTACAAGTGCAAGTGTGTCAGATAACGTTTGTTCTGAGTGGAAGGATGAATGAAGAAAAATAATTTAGCCTTATGATCCTAAGAACATATTCAATGTCGACGAAACGGGCCGGTTCCATAAATTTCTCCCTGGTCGTTCCATGTCTTGCAGGGAAGAAACGCGCCATGGCGGAAAGCAGTTAAGAACCTGTAACCATACTGTTGGCAGCCAGCATGGATGGTTCGGAGAAATTAAAACCACTCATCATAGGTAAGTCGGCCAAACCAAGGTGTTTTAAAAATATAAAATGATTTCCAATGGCCTATCGTGCAAACAATAAAGCATGGATGACGGGCGAATTGTTTAACGAACGGATACAATCAGTCAATGCAGATATGGAAAAAAGGCAGCGAAAAATTTCACTTTTCATCAATAATTGTTCGGCCAACAATTCTATCCCACCTCTCAGCAATGTTAATGTTGTGTTTTTGCCCGACAATACAACTTCTAAGTTGCAACTTCTGGACCAGGGCATAATTAAAGCATTCAAAACGTTTTACCGCAAGGAAGTAGTGTTGCAACTTCTTGGCAGAATCGAGGATGGACTAGATCTTAAAATCAATTTATTTTCAGCTATGAACATAGCCGACAAGGGATGGCGAAACGTTAGCGAGAGCACAATAAGAAACTGTTTTCGTGCCTGTGGGCTTACCGAAGCAGGACCTCCGTTTACAGAAGATGCAGAACAAGATGTCGAATATCTTTTGGAATGGGATTGCCTTTCACAGAATAATGAAAATCTCATAATATTCGAATATTTCCTCCATTTTGACGACGGCCTAGCAGTAGTGGGGATGTTAACCAACGAAGAAACTTTAGATCCATCTGAAGACGTTGATGGTGGAGAGGGTGACGAAGATGATGTTCCAACAATTACTGCTAAAGTTGCTAATCAATACGTGAACAACGTGCGCCATTTTTTTTTAGCAAAATCAGATGTTGGTGATGAGGTATTTTTTGCTCTGAACTCTCTTAAGATAGCAATTGACAATACCCGTCTGCAAGGATTGTGTAAAAAAAAAAAATTACGGATTTTTTTCGAACAAATGTTTGATTGGTGTTTATTTAATCTAGAACATAAGTATGTACATATTTTCTATTGCATGTATTGTTTATTGTTTAGTTTAGTACTAAGCAGTGTTTATTGCATAGTTTTAATCCTTACTACATTGTACATACTTCTTAATACATACATGTTTGCATTAATAAGTTTTTTAATTTTGTACTCCCGATAATTGGTATCCCCGTTAATTCGTACCAAACTGTCGGTCCCTTGACAATACGAATTATCGGGATTCTACAGTATCATGAAAAGCCGGATCTGGATTCATGATAGAAACACGTTTTGAATAACTGATATAGCTGTTTAATGAATTATAAGCAGTAGATTACTATAGACACCCTCCCTCGACAAAGTTTGAACGCTACCAGTGACCACAACAGAATGAATCCACTGGGCCACCAGACCGTCTAGTCAGGGTGCTGCAGCTAGATGACGCGCTTGATGTGTATTCTTGAATTTCAGGATCTGCTGATAGGTCCAGTCGGCTACGCCCATATATATGTATATATTTATATATATGATTGTATTTATATATATATATAATATATATATAATATAATATATATATATATATAAGTTATCTGTCGGTAAGCCTATGGAAGCCATAAACAACACGAGCTGTGTAACTATTAAGTTGAGCCAGACAGCTCTATATATACGAGGTGAAGTAATTATAAAGCAGTTCATATCCAGTAGCTGTAGTGCTGTTCTACCCAACCCCGATATAATATGTTCAGTTAAGGAATTACCAACTCCCGGAATAGCTAGGCCCCTTTCAAAGGTAGTCCGTAGACACACACTCCCTTCCATGGTTCGTTGTCAATTATATCCACAATTGCATTTTTCAATTAGGATGGGAGAAACCTTTAGAGACTATGTAATTATTGGTTTGAGAATATGTCTAAATTTGTGTGGAAATTTGTTGAAAACTGTGGGTCATCAGAGATCAAAGGCGCGTCAAGTAGAACTACACCCGATACCTACCGTTCCTGAATCTTGGCACACTGTTCATTTAGACGTCTCAGGAAAATTAAACGGAAAAAGCGATAGGTATGACTATATTTTGGTTTTTATCTACTCATTTACGAATATTTATTGTTTTCCTTACTCGTAAACTCGTAGCTAATAGTCTCATCAAGTCTTTACGCTCCTCTATTTTTTTATTTGGCCACGTCGCAGATCAAGTACGATGCTTTACATCCCGTGATTTTCAACGGTTTTGTTCTAATGCTCAAATAAACTTCGTTTTATTGCTAGGGGGTTCTAGTAGAGCTAATGGTCAAGTAGAAATATTTATGGGAACAATAAAGGCATGTTGACAGTAGCTGAAATTAATGGCAATCGTGAATAGCAAGACACAATCCCAGACATTCAATTCGCTTTAAATACTACACCCCATCGCGTAACACAGGTATCACCTTGGTGTTCCGGAAACTCTTAGGTAGACAATTGTCTTTCACAACACATCTCGGTAAGAAATTAAAGAGTGTTAGGAAAAAATTCTACAGCCTTGGACACCTACTTCACAGCCCGGCTTTATCGGTACGCTCAAGCTGCTGATATACCAGAGCGTCCTGAGACCTGCTTTGATGTATGGGACCCCACTTTTCAAGTATCTAACTCCTAACACTCTAAAAACGTTCCAGCGATTTCAGAACAGAGTTCTCCGCACCTCCCTTAAACATAACCCGTTCGACCGAATGAAGGCCGACGAGATCCACGAAAAATTTGAAGTGCTCACCATTCAAGATTTAATCAAGAGAAGGCACATCAAATTTTGCGATTCACTCCGACACAGCTACAACCCACTATTTTCTGACCTTCAACCACCACCAATGCCCGTCCAATGGAAGCACTGCTGGACCGCCGAATCCTGGAGACAGATAGACCTCATAGAACCCTGACGGGGACTGAACGATCCACACCCAGCCGAGAGATCGAGGTTATATGACCTGACCGACTACAAGCCAATGCCTAGTACCCCTAGGCTCCACCATAGGTAGACTCTCACTACCTTCCCGAACCCACCCGCCTTCTTTAGGCATCCCACACCCCATATCCTTCTCATACATCCTTCAAATAGGACTCCCCTTAGTGAAAGACACCCATCAATCCAAAATAATTTTCCTTTTATTTTTCCCACATCCTATTTTTAAGTTTATAAGTTTGAGAGCTATGGGAGAAAAAAAAAAAAAGAAAAGAAAAAAAAAGTATCAACTATGGAATTAAAGTTTGGAAAGGTTTCTTGACCTAGGGAATTAATTAATAGGATAAAATCTCACTGGGAATTCTGAGATAGATTTAAAAGAAGTAAGAGCTCTAGCGGGTTATACATAGAGCTAGTCACATGACTGTTGCAAATACGGGAAGCCAACTGGAGTATGGCTATAAAGATCTCTCTAAATTTTTTAATAGGTTGCGACCCTAGACAGAAGAGGAGATTGGTCCATTTCAGTTGTGGATTCCATTTCCGATGAAATATTATCCCTGAGGAAACTCTTCGAGAAGGGTAGAGGCAATGTTGTGCCATCAGTTTGTATACTTTAAACTGATTATGGAAGTCTCAATGGAACGAGGGCATGAAACTTCTGGGGAACAAGTTATAAGGCAAAGAATAACTTTAGAAAACGGTCGCTTCTTTTGATTAACATGTTTCTTTAGAAGTCGCCTTCTCTCATGAACAACAAGGCTTAGGCTGTATTAAACCCTGATCCACCCTATCTAAACTTATAGTTATGAGACATGAAACACCTCAAAGTCAGATGAGCAAAAACTCCTGATATTCGAGAGAATTCTAAGCCAAATCTATGTCTAGGTGAGAATGGAGGCAGAGTGGTTGAAGCACCTGGAGCTCTCTAACCAAGGAGCCAGACGTAATAAGTGTCATCTGAGTAGAAGAGGGCAGGACATGTGGCAGAGATGAGCTAAGAGGGTGTTATTAAGTGATGTCAGGCCAACTGTATGGCTTGAATGGAGAAATATTGGAAGACCATATCTGCGGTAGAAGGTTTGTGTGGCAAGTAATGCCAGGAATCTTCTAGGAGTGTGGAATTGGTTCGGTTTCACAAGTAAGAAAGTAACCGAGTCCTCGACTGCTAAGTGCATTGTTGCGCAAATGCTAGTTATTATTATCAAATATAAAAGTTAATCCGTAACATGTAGTTGTTCAATCATTATCTAGTTAAAGTTATACTCTTACCATGCATATGCTTTCATCCAATAAAGTAACAATGCAAGTAATTCCTTTATTTGAGTGATTTTTTTGCTTGACAGATATGGACAAAATTTGGCACAAATTAAGTAGCTAAAATGGGAGAATTTCAATTAGTTTTTGTTGGAAATTAGAAAAAGGTGAACATTTCACGATTAGACTACTTGTGCACCTTCCTTGCTTCTGAACTCGGAGCAATGGGAAGAGCAACAATTCATATTTGCAAGCTTTTTTTTTTTTTCAAGGGGGATGAAAGCCATGATATCTATTCTACTTACTCTAACATTCTATTGGTTACTGCTCATGAGAATTTTTTATTTGAAGTTTGAAGTCTTGTCTTTAAAACTTTGGATTAAAATATGAAAACCACAACTATTAGAAATTCTTATAATTTTGTCTTTTTTTTTTTTAAACGATATGGAAATTACCCCGGGTAAAGTTGTTAATTTCGTTAGTTTTATATACTTTTTAGGAATTATCATCTTTTATGACCTTAGGAATTAATGCATAGCAGTAGTTTTTTTTAATTGATATATATATATATATATATATATATATATATATATATATATGAGAAAGTTCACAAAACTTGAATTATTTTCCCTTATAATTCAGTATTATATTCCCTTATAATTCAGTATTATATTTTGTCATAGTTAAAGAATGATATTTTAAGTTAAAATTGGAATCCTATGATAAGATTCCTATCATTGGAGTAGGAGATGATGTCATATTTGGTGGGCGTGATTACATTGCTCAGATAGGAATATATCTGTTGGTTGGCTGTTAGACCTGCCCAACCTTGTTGTCTTGATTAGGCTGTATTCATCTTTACTGTTTCTTTTACAGTTAATCCTTGTGTAAACTTTAACAAATAATCAAAATGAGTTCAGAAAAATACTATCCTTTCAAGGTAACCTATGAATCATGTCATTATTATGTTAACTTATAATTTTTAACTTAAATAAACTTCTTGAAAGTTTTTATCTTAAAATGATTAAATTACTGTATGCTTTGCTCCGTTTAGTTTTTGGTTTCTTTCGATAGTCCAAACTATAGTTGTGAATGTGTTAGTAGTGCACTCCGACTGTGACCCCTGCTGATGGTTTTGATGCGAATGCAGATGCTGCTGCACTCAAAAAGGCTATGAAAGGCCTGGGAACGGACGAGCAGGCTATTGTAAATATACTTGCTCATAGGGGTATTGTGCAACGCTTGGAAATAGCTGAAGCTTACAAAACTTTATATGGGAAGGTAAGAATATTGTTGACCTCTTTACTTTTTAAAAACTCATCCACCTTCTTAAAATGGTACATTGAAGTTGAAATGCTTAATATTTGAATGAATATACTAATGTGTATTTCTAATTGCTTATAGTAAATAAATAGCAAGTTACGAAACTACCAACATAACATATATATAGCCTTATTTCTTTTAATTTAAGTAGTATTTATGATATTTGGATTTGATTAAATATCATTGTTTCTGTGATACCCATTTGACCCCAAGCAAGGTCAGTGGTGAGAGTGCCTATAATAGAAAGGTGTGTCATCTGTTCAAACATTAAATATATAATAATATATTTAATTACTAATTATTAATTAGTTTTATTATCTTATATATTTATATTATTATTATTAATTCATTTTATATATTAACATTTTTTACTTAATATTTAAAGTAAAAGCAATTTTTTCATATTTCCAAAATATTTAATTCATAATTCATGTTTTTAAAAAAAAAATTGCCAACTTTGTTTACAATCAAGTGGATCTCATGATTTTGAAGACTAACCCTTCACAAAATTAAGAAATAAAACACTTTCTGCCTCTCGGCTGTCACAGCTGTGGAGAGGTTTTATTTTTTAATACATACATTCCTCACCATCAATAGTAGCTTTGTTCCAACGCAGAATCACAGACTAGTTTCATACAAGTTTTTGATTATTTACTGAGCTTGCGCAAACATTACTGTTATGTTGCGAAGAGAGCCGGTGAAGATAGAAAATGTATTCAATAAGATTGTCACACTGTAATTAACAAACTGTTACACTCTGGATATTTACAGATACACATACTACACATGGTATGGACACCCCTATCCACAACATTCCCCAACCCACTAGACCAAACCAATCACCCCAGAGCAAGGACCCCCGGTGGTCCAATGCCTTTACATTAGTTTTCTATGTACACTACATTTACAAGATCACAGATTTAGAGTTTAGAATTTTAATTTTTAATCTTGTGTTGATTATTTTCTAATGTATTCCGATTTTGAAGAGCTATCCGATTTTCTAGCTTCTGACTCCAGCTATGATGATTTCGATTTGGAAAGTTTATTACTCACACAATAAGAAGCAAAACCTTTTTACTGTCGGATAGTAGGGGGGCGCCCGCCACGGGCTAGGGTCTCTACGACCCTAGTTGCTGTCCGGCAGGCGCCAAGAAAGAGATAAAATGGGTAAACCAGTGGTCTTTGACCTTTGCTGGTGGCCTAGTTAGAGGGCAGATTTATTCGTATTGATCTGACTCCATAAGGTCTCAAAAGGTGATCCCCGACAGTGACCTATGCTCAGGAGAAGAGGTACAGAGTAGGTATCACTAGTAATTTATGTGGTATTGGAATGACCACGAATTCACACTCGGTATCTAAGGGTAGGTGAAAACCATCCGGATCCCAAAGGCTAGTGTGAACCAGAGAGAGGCAGACTGTATTGCTGGCGGAGACACTACTAGATACATTTGAGACTATCGTCCGCATAGAAGTGATCTCTTCCAAGGAGGTGCTAGTTTTAGCGAGACTATGGCAGAGAATCCCACTAGGAAAGTGTAGGGGTCTGACAAGGCTGGATTAAAACATAGCAAGGTTAGGAAAGAGAAACGCAGAGGTAGTTGAATAAGAAAGCCATAGTTCGAGTAGAGCAGTAGGCGCCAGTGCTCACTTTAGGTGCCGGGTTCCGAAGGAATGAAAAAAGCTCCAAAATTTGGCCTTATATATGCAGGTCAGTGGCCAGGCTATACCCACACCCTCTAGTGAGCTCCGTATTGTGATCCAGTTCCCTCTCTCTAACTGACGCCTGAGGTTTTTATTAATAAAATATGGAAACGTAGGCAGGTGTTTTCTGGTGAAGAGTGGAACTTCTATTTATTTGTGGCGAAGAAGTTGGTACAACACATACGTTTACCACCTGATGAAAAAATGTGTTAGATTTTCATCAAATTTATTTATGGACAATGCTTCGACATACTATATATGCCTGCATGGGGTCCTAATAACAAGAAAAGAAAGGGAAATGTCAAACATAGTATTACAATTATTATTAAGAAGAAAATAAATATGAGGTATATCATAAATAGTTAATAATATTGTTGTGATATTAGATATTGGAGTGTGTATATAAATATTTAATCCAACTTTGAATCAAGAAGGCAAACAAACAATTGAGAGTGGAAGAAAAAACAAAAGACAGTCTACTGGTAATTGTGATGATGAACACACACACAATTATTCTCTCTCTAGATATAATGGAAAAACTTATATAGTATACTGGTTGTTGTGATGATAGATGAACACATAAAATTACTCTCTAGTTTTAGCATTTATAATGAGTTGTTGTTGTGGTTCTGAGAAAACATACAGAGCATTATATTCACTCTAGTTTGGAATCAGCCTGATATATGTAAAAAGAAGACCATTGAAGAAGAAAAAGAATCAAATTAATAGACAAGTAATTATAAAATTAATATAAGTATATTTTTTATGTTTGTAAAATTAAATTCATCTTTTTGCCAGAATTATTTTGTTGATAGAACCTAATAGTAAATAGTAAATAAAAATATTTAAAGTAATAGAACTTAATGATATTTTACATATATGAAACAGTTAGTTGATCAGTTTGAATTGGAAAAATATGAACACTAACCTGTTAACCGAGCGGGACTTATAAATACATCAATCGTTAACAATATGAATATGTCCTTAAAATATATGTTGCGCCCTGGAATGGGCGGGACGTATATTTTCGAACAACAAAGTTATTAGCCATCAATACATGTCTTTACACGAATTTAAGAAACGGAGGGAATCAGTATCATTTCGCTATTGAGAGTGGTGGACGTGTCCTGGGTGAGCAGTGACGGGTACGTGCAACTTCTCTTCCATTCCGCTTCAAGTCCAAACAACAAATAACTTAAAGAAATTTTTATTACATTCAGATACATTTATCACGGGCTGATCCCAAAACTAGAGTGACCAATGTACTGTACTGTGTTCTCATCATAACAACAACAACTAATAGCCATTTTGTTTTTCCATCTTTCCTGTTTTGTTTTTGTTCGCCTTCTTGATACAAGGTTGGATTACATCTTTATATTTCAATTTCTTTATACACAAATTTTACATTAACTAATATCACAACAATAACTTATATTTTTTATATTTCCTACTTTTTTATTTTTGAATAAATTTTTATAAGTATCCATCAAAATGCATGAAAGCGATATCAACGATGACGAAATCAATGTACCGGCAGGTAGAAAAAGGAGACGTATTATGAGATTGTCATCGGAGTCATCTGACAGTAATTTGGACTACGACACAAAATTGAGCGATACTAAGAATGAAGATGGTGAAGAAGTTGATGAAGTTGCTCCTAGCAACAGCATTGTTTCTGAAGAATGGCTACCTCAAAATGCAGAAATACCACCATTTCCCTTCACTGCACATCCTGGAAAAACTTTTGATACTCCTCCACAAAAAGTTCCTTTGTTTTATTTTGCGAAGTTTTTAGATGAGGAACTTATCAAATTAATTACAGAGCACATAAATTTGTATGCCGCCCAATTTTTTTATAATGGTCCTGAGTTAAAACCATGTTCGAGAAATCGAAAATGGAAGGATACAAATGAAGATTTTTTGGTGGCTCCTAATTTTACAAGGAATAATTGGAAAACCGGCTTTTGAACTTTATTTTTCAAGAATAATAATAATTGAAACACCATTTTTTTATAAAACTATGAGTGAAAGCCGGTTTGGATTATTATTTAAGTTTTTTCATTTTGCAGACAATCTAAGTTTTGATCATGACACATCTAATAGAAAAACATATAAAATTGATCCAATCATCAATAATTTGTCAGAAAAGTTTAAAAGTTTTTATGTATGTGAACGAGAAATATGCGTAGATGAATCTCTTTTATTATGGAAAGGGAATTTATCTTGGAAACAATATATTGTAACATTCATGATATTTGAGAATAAAGATCATGAACCCTCACATATGGTAAGGGTAATTTTCCCTTATACTCCTAGGAGTGGGGATGAGATAAACCAGGCAGTCTTAGCCAAGCCTTCGAGAAGAACGCAGTGGCAAGCTCCCGAATTGGCGGTTACCATACTATTGAAGAACCAATAGTAGAAAGTAACGTTGGTTGGATTACAGGAAGAGAAGAGAAGAAAAGCAGTTGAACGTTATTGAATACCATGGTGTGTTGAGACAGATGGGCGGATAAGTTGTAGGTTGGTGTTATAAATATTGCTTATTATTTTGGATCCATTCAAAAAATTGAGCTCAAATTCATGTTTTGTAATTAGTAGTAGCTATCATAATTTAAAAGGACTTAAATATTTTTTTTATACATTTTGTCAATACTCTATGTTAATTATAATTATTTGTCATAACCATTTTATTTGAATATATTTCACAATTCCTAGTTTCTCAATTTATTAATAACCACAACATTAGCCTTGAGATCAGGCGATTCAATCGGAATAAATTCCTATGTCAAAGACATAAAACAATTTGAATTAAAGATCTCATGACGGACCTGCCAAGTTAGTTAAGTTAAATTGATCAAGTAAAGTAAAAAGAGAGATGGTAAAAAATGAGGTAGGTTTCAATATATCTACAAAAAGAGCTAGATTTGGAATGAAGTTGTTTATTTTGAGTGAAAGCCAATCTGGACACGTACAAAATATAATTTTATACACAGGCAAGGACACAAATTATGGTTCGAACTACCCACAAGAAAAACATTCAACAAGCATTGTTTTGGAGTTAACACATGACTTACTGAATAAAGGGTATAGGATTTACTTAGATAATTTCTATAGGTCAATTCATTTGGCTGATCTGTGTCAAAACAATACAGACATTGTTGGAACAATGAGGGTAAACAGAGTCGGAATCCCTAGTGAAATAAGAACATAAAAATTACAGAAAAATGAACATATAGTAAGATTCAAAGACAAACTTATGGTTTTAAATTGGAAGGATAAAAAAGACGTATTGATGCTCAGTTCTATTCATAGTGACGAAAAGACAATGTTTGAAAAGAGAGGAAGAAGGCAATAAAAACCGAATGTTGTCCTGGATTATAACAAGAATATGGGTGGTGTAGATTTGGGAGATAGAGTTATGGTGGCCTACACAGCCGTGGGCAGCCGCCCGTGGTAGGCTAAAAAAAATTTTTTCTACAATTAATTGATATGTGCTGCTTCAATGCATATATTATGTACAAAAAAGATAAAGGTCATTTGGATCGATTACACTTTTTGATAGAGCGTGTAGAGAAATTGGTAGATCACAACATAGTGAAAACCCACCCAAAGACATCAATAAGCAGCTCTAGACCTAAACCATCATGCTTAGTTGAAAGGCATTTTCCAGAACCGATGAAAAGCAATATAGGAAAAACTAAATCCAGAAAATGCCGAGTTTGCTACAAAAAATGTGTTAGGGAAGAATCTACATACCTGGTGTCCAGATTGTAAGGTAGCACTATGTATCAACAATTGTTTTAAAATATATCACACAGAAATTGAGTTTTGAATTTTTACATATATATTTTAATTTTTTAAACTCAATATTTCTATTATATTTGTGTGCTTTTGTTTATTGTTCTGTAATTGTTAGCTTTTTTTATATTTTTTATTGTGTATCTAAATACAAAATATATATTTTTTGTAATCTATGTAATTGTTTGTAAAATTTATAATTTTTTAATTCGATGTTTCCATTTTTTTTGTTGGTATTCTTTTCTATTTGTTTGTAATTTTGTATTTTCCTTGGTGCTTTATATATAAATAAACGAAAAAATATATATTTCATAGTCTTTTCATTTATTTTAGGCATAAATAAAAAAAATAATATTATGAAATTACATCCTCCGGGCATGACGTATTTACACATCCTATTGAAAGAGTTCGCGCCCGTTATATGCTGCGTAATTAAAAAGGGAATTCCCCGGTTAACAGGTTAAACATAACAAAAACATCAAGTATTAATTATTTCATAAATATCAATACAATTCTGAAAAAGAGTTTTTGAATTGCAGTAAAATTTAATTATTCTCCCCCCCCCCCTCAAAAAATAAGGTTTGATTCAAATCCCTGCCCTGTATCTTAGCTTTTTTGTGTAATTATACTAATTTATTTAACATTAAATTAATGCATTAATTCAAGTGATTGATGAGCTATTTCTGTGTATTAAGGATCTAGTAGCCAACTTGAAAAGTGAGCTTCGCGGCAACTTCGAAGATGTGATCGTTGCCCTGATGACTCCCCTCCCTGCATTCTACGCTAAAGAGTTGCACGATGCCATGTCAGGCCTTGGCACCGATGAGGAAGCTATTATAGAAATTCTCTGCACGCTCAGCAATTATGGCATCAAGACTATTTCTGCTTTCTACGAACAGTGTGATTATTAATTATTATTATCTTTTTCCATTTACTATTTCATATAGTTTTAATTAATGAAAAGATATATTCATAGAACCCTTTTTTAAAGTACGGTTATATATATTTTACAAATTATTTTTACCAACACTATTTGATTTATTATCTTTGCAATACTTATCAATTTTAATCCATTAAATACATTCAACTTAGATAATTGACAATCTTGTACTTCCATACACACTCAATCTTGTACATGGATTATTAGCAATATGTGACTCTTCACTAGTGTCCTGAGCAATCTCTTCCTAAACAGGTCTGCCAGAGGGCAAGGCCCAAAAGAATTTTGGTATTTACTTCTCGGATGCCATTTATCTTCTTCCCCCTATCCTTAGCAACTCTGTTTGATTTTCCCCTTCCGACGTCAAAGTGTGGTTCAAAAAAGGCTGGGTCAGCTCAGCCTAAAATGCAATTTTATCTTCTTTTTTTTTACTTTTTTAAATTTCAAAATACACTAGTGTGCATTGGATGCTAGATTCAAATAAAATTTAATTTACTCTATTTTTAGTTCACAATTACTTATAAAATGTTATTACGATATATTTGTTTTTGTTTTAGTATTTGGCAAGTCGTTAGAAAGCGATCTGAAAGGTGATACTTCTGGACATTTTAAACATCTCTGCGTTTCCCTATCGATGGTAAATAGTATTTAGCTTATTTTGAATAGAATAATATTTCTTCTATAAAAATTTCACATTATTTGTTATGTTTTTTAGGGAAATAGAGATGAAAATCCAAGTGTAGAGGAAGAACTAGTAAAAAAGGATGCTCAAGATCTTTTCGCTGCAGGTATCAAACTATTATCCAAAATATTTTAATACTATATTATTATGTTCTGTTTACTTTAAATTTATTTTATTTACTATTTATTATTAGGTTCTATTAACAAAAATAATTCTGGCAAAAAGATGAATTTAATTTTACAAACATAAAAAAATAAACTTATATTAATTATATAAATACTTGTCTATAAATTCAATTCCTTTTCTTCTTTAATTGTCTTCATTCTTTAAACAAAATTAATACTTCTTCTCTTCGTGCTATTTCTCTTCTGTTCTGCTTTAAGTCAATAACCACTAACCAACAAAGTTTTTAAGTTTTTCTTACTCACAATCTCAAGCTAATAACATGTACTACGGGCTGATTCCAAAACTAGATGAGTATAATTCTCTCTGTGTTTTCATTATCACAACCACAACTATACTAATTATAAATGGCTAAAACTAGAGAGTAATTCTGTGTGTCTTTCTATCAGCACAACAACCAGTATACTATCCTTTGTTTTTTTCATACACTCTCACTTGTTTTTATTTTGCCTTCTTGATAAGTTGGATTAAATATTATATAAAAACTCCACAATCTCTAATATCACAACATTCGGGTCCGCTCCGATTTAAAAATTTTTTGAGCTTGTCGATAAAAATTTTTCATTCCACTTTACTTTTAATTTCACTATTCACTTTTTTTAGCACTTTAACACTTTGCATTTTCTCACAATACAATAAATTTCAATTCAAGTTTTTACTTTTGTCCGATTGACATTTTTTTTATAATAAGTTTTTTCAATTGATTTTAATTTTCTATTGTTTATATAGATCAAGTTTTACATGTCATCTGATTAGCATTATTTCATAATAATAAAATATAACCTTTTTCTTTTTTTTTATAATTATACTCTATGGCAGGTATGGGCAACCTTTGACATGTTATGGGCCAAACTTTAGTGTGCAAATACGTTCGCGGGCCGCGTTTAAAAGTAGTGCATTTTAAAGTAGTGTTCATAATTTTTAGCGATAGATATCAGTCAGCCATGAAATAATACGACAATGTTATTACAACACAATTTATTAAAATAACAAAATGAAATGAAAAAATAGGTACCTACAGCATTAAATTAAATCGTTAAATTTAGAATTGTTACAAACTACGAAAGTTAAATAGCGACACCGAAATCAATGAGACACTTGAGCTTGAATTTGGGAAACTAATTCATCGATGTTTGGATTAATTCCACTGGTACAAAGACGTAAAGAATTTTCCAAATTATCGTCAGTCAGCCTTGTACGATGTTTTGATTTATTAACTTTCATCAATGAAAAGAACTGTTCGCATTTATAAGTACTGCCAAACGCACAAATCAATCTTCTTGCAAATTTTCTAAGCTGCGGAAAATGGTCTTCTTCGAGGTATTTTTTGTAGAAATCGCACAACTCCACGTCTTCAAATTTAGATTTTAGGAGTGAGTTTTCTTGAATCTCGATCAACTCCATTTGCAAGTGTATTGGAGCATTTTGTACATTACTTTTTGTTGGAGTAGCAAATAAATTGAAACAGTCTTCCATGTGTTTGAAATCGCTAAATCTGATCGAAAATTGCTCCGACAGTAACTTGAGTTCTTCAGCATATTGAGCGTAAGCAATATTTTCATACGCAGAGAGCGTGGTGAAATGGTAACTGTTACCAGACAGCATATGTGCCTCCCACAAGCGGATTTTGTTCTGAAACGCTTTCAAATGGCTGTACAAATCATTTACTAACTGTCCTTGTTTTTGAAGTTTCAAATTTAAATCATTCAAATGGCCTGTAAGGTCGACAAGAAATGCTAAGTCACATATCCATTTTGCGTCACTCAATTCAGATAGTGGTTTATCTTTTATTTGCATAAATTCTGCTATCTCATTTCTAAGCTCGTAAAACCGTTTCAGCATTTTCCCTTTGCTTAGCCATCTGACTTCACAATAATATGTTACGTCGTCATACTCGGCTGATATTTCATCCAAAAACGCCTTGAACTGACGATGGTTAAGCCCTCGGGATCGAATAAAATTGATGGTTTTTACTACCACATTCATAACATTCTGGAGTCGAATGGACTTAGAACACAAGTTCTGTTGGTGGATAATGCAATGAAGGACTATCAAACCATCTTTTTGCACATTTAATTCAGTTGCTTTTTCATTCAAAATTCCGATGAAACCTTTACGTAAGCCGACCATAGAAGGTGCACCATCTGTGCATACTCCAACTAATTTCGACCATGGCAAGCCAAAACTTGTGAATACCTTTTGAACTTCATTAAAAATGTCCTCTCCTGTAGTGGTTCCTTTTAGCGGCTGTAAAGCAAGCAATTCCTCAGTAATAGTGAATTCTTTATCAACACCTCGAATAAATATAGCCAGTTGAGCTATGTCAGACAAATCGGTGCTCTCGTCTAATGCTATGGAAAATGATTCAATACCAGTCATACGGCCAGTCAATGTTGTTTTTATATCATTAGCCATCATTTCTATACGTCGTACAACGGTTCGTCTTGACAAACTAATTTTTTCAAATTCATTTTTCTTTTCAGGACACAAAACACTGCAAACTTCTGACATACACTCCTTGATAAATTCTCCTTCGGCAAATGGTTTCAATGACTTTGCCAATTTTGAACTAACTATAAAACTAGCTTTCACAACATTATCAAGTTGTGTTCTTTGTCTATGAAATATTTGCTGCTGTTTTTCCAAATTTGCGGTAAGTTTCTGGATTTTGTCTTTTCTTATTTGTCCTGTCAGTGAGAGCAGCGTAGGATGCTTAGTTGAGTAATGCCTCTTTATATTGAATTCTTTCATCACCGAAATGGATTCATTACACATCAAACAAATAGGCTTACCATTGTGCAAGATAAAGAAGAATTCTTCAGTCCATTTTTCTTGAAACTGGCGACCCTCTGCATCTACTTTTCGTTTCCTTCCACCAGACATCATTTTCATTTACTTATCGTTCGATAAACTTAATAAGAAAATAGGTATAATTAGTAAGCACTCAAGATGCACACAAAGTCACAAAGCAAACTTATCACCACGGTAGCTCGAATAGGACTGAACTAAGTTCCGGCCATCCACCCGCTTATATAGGCAAAATGAAGGAATGATCTAGAATCGTCTAGTGTAGAACAATACAATTGCGAAGCAATAATCCTTTGTTGCGCCGCCAGTGTGGCGGCAAACATCAATGGCTTTGAACTTTGATGTTTGCCGCCTCACTCTTTGATGATCACCGCCACTCGGCTTGCTCGCTCACTTGATTCCATGAGTATGAGTAAGTAGTGTATTTTTTTTTTTTAAATTGGGTTTTTCAAAATGTCTCGCGGGCCGGATCAAATCTTACAGCGGGCCGGATCCGGCCCGCGGGCCGGCTGTTGCCCACATACGCTCTATGGTATTAAAAACACCTAAAATTATTTTTAAAGTCTTTCCTTTTATTTATTTTCATGTTATTTCCACTAAACTCGTAAAAGGGGATTTCACTAAAATGATATGAAATTTTAAATTCAAATTGATCCCAATCCAAAATTTTACCTATTGTATTTTAAATTTACTTAAGGTTTTTACTGGGTCAGATATTTTAAATTGTTGAATCTCTAACTTATCATGATTATTAATTACTCGTATTATATCACGATTAATTACCGATTTAGTTTCACTAGAATTACTAGTTATTTTAATTGTATTTTGTTCCTTTATACTTTTTATATCCTCCATTTCCTTCTCCTTTTTAGTACTTTTATCATTATTTTCTTTTTTATTTGTATCTAAATCATTTTTAATTAAATTTTGTTCATGATCTATGAGTTTATTTTCTGTTTCTAAGTTAACTTCTTTAAAATCATTTTTCTGATTTTCCAGTTCCGGTTTTAAATCCGTTCTAAAATATGTATTTTTTCATCCATTTCTACATTTAAATCATTGAAAGAATTTTGTAACTGTTTTCAATTCTTTCACATTTATCGTCAATTTTTAAAAAAAAAATTATTATTTTTATCTGCCAATTTATTAGATAATTCTAATAAATTTTTTTCACGTTTTAAATTATTTTGTTTATTCTCTTCCTTTAATTCTAATAAATATTTTTTATTGTCTTCTTTTATTTCTAATAAAATTTGTTTAAAATTTTGGTTATATTCGTCAAAATTTTCCATCATTAATCTAATCATCTTATCCATCTTACTCTCCTCCTTATCTACATATCTATCAATTATACTTTGCTCATTTGGATCAGTATTGACACTATGCTTATCTTTTTCCATGATTGAATCTAACAAAAAGACAAATACAATTTTTAACCCTAACCTTTATATCAAATTTAAACACAATTTTTGTGACACTATCTAAACAATCCTTTAGCCAGATTACTTCGTTATTGGTCCTTACATTGGGCGCCAAATATTATGTTCTTTTACTTTAAATTTATTTTATTTACTATTTATTATTAGGTTCTATTAACAAAAATAAATCTGGCAAAAAGATGAATTTAATTTTACAAACAAAAAAATAAACTTATATTAATTATATAAATACTTGTCTATAAATTCGATTCCTTTTCTTCTTTAATTCTCTTCATTCTTTAAACAAAATTAATACTTCTTCTCTTCGTGCTATTTCTCTTCCGTTCTGCTTTAAGTCAATAACCACTAACCAACAAAGTTTTTAAGTTTTTCTTACTCACAATCTCAAGCTAGAGTGAATATAATGCTCTGTGTGTTTTCCTTTTCACAACAACAACTAATTATTACTGGCTAAAACTAGAGAGTAATACCTGTGTGTGTTCTTTATGATACACCACAACTATACTCCTTTGTTTTTTTCATACACTCTCACTTGTTTTTATTTGCCTTCTTGATTCAAGGTTGGATTAAATATTTATACACAAACTCCACAATATCTAATATCACAACAATATATTTTAAAAAATACAGTTATTCTCTGATATATTTGGAACAACTATTCTTCTAGTACTGTCGCTGTTCCTTATTTTTAGGGGTTTAGTAAAGTAGATTTTATTTATATTCTTGTCCACATATTTCCTCCACTTATTTGGTGTTGAGAAGTTTATTTTGGATTTCGTATTTAGTATAGTTGAATAAGCTATCTAGAGAGACCTTTTGGTTCAGTCATTTCTGTGGTGTGAATATTTTTTACGTGTTGTGGCCACATTTAGCTCATTGTGTGTTTTGTGACCGAACGGACTAGTAGGTAATGCTTCTCACAGTTGAGAGCTGAGTCATTTTTATTCAGTCATTGTGGGGCTCTATGAGTTGTTTGTTTGGATGACCCACATTCTTTGCTGAAAGAAGAAAGAAGTCTTCACTGGGAAGATGCCAAATATTTAATATCTTATCCTTTAAAAGCCAATTAAAGATCTAATCGCCCAGACTAATAATAGATAATATTTGTGTTTGAAGTGTAATTACCAAACATAATTACAATTGTGTTCATAACCCCAAGTCAACCAGTGAATTTTTTAGAGCCATGATATTTTTCATGGATCCTCCAGTGATGCTTAAATAAAAAAATTAGTTGGTTATTGTGCAATGAAAAAAATATTTTTTTCTTAATGTATTGTTTAGGGTATCAAATTAAAGATCTTGATATGCTGATTAAGAATGTCTATAATATATTGGGAGTTTAGTATTGTAATTATTACAAAAACAAAAAGATTAATGACAATTTCTTTTAAAATATTTATCAATCAATAAATAAATACCTCTATTTGGACACTAATGTAAAATATTTTAGTATTTTACACAAAATTTTAACGGAAAAGAAAAATAGAACACATTCTTGGCTTGGGTCTGCTGGTTTTTAAATATTTAAATGAACCTGCTGTGGTGTAAGTGAAATTGCCTAATCAATGGGGTGTGTCAGAAAAAGCGCTTTAAATGTGTATGCTAATAGAAATAATTTAATTTATTAATTATAAAACTTAAGAAATTAATGCAGAGAGAGTAATTAGTAACAGGATCAAAACCCTTGATTGTGTTATTGGACATGTAACTATTTTTTTTAATTCAGCAGTGTCGAAGCTTTCCAAATATATTTAATAGATCTTCACTCAGCGGTTAATATATCTTCATTGAACTTGACAAGGATTCGTTGATATGATACTCAACCTCTTTGGTCCCCTTGCAACCCTTTCCACATTAGCTCCAGATTTTTCCACTCCTATAGAGTTTTTGAATTGTGTGAAACTACATAAAAAATTGAGTCAAACTTTTTTCAGTTTTAGGCTTGAGTTTTCCATCTTGCTCTATTGCTAAAATATGAATGTTTATTGTTGTTTTTTGCTATAAAAACCCAATTTTATCTATTTTAACTTAACTGTTTCAACCTTTGATCGCATTTTTGTTAACAGTGTTAAATTACCCGTTAAGCTGGTGGTTATTGAAAATAAAACAATCCAACCATCTAGGAACCACAGAAGCAGCTCATTAATGAGAAAATTCCTTTCTTAAACTCAGTCCAAATTCCGTTAAATAATCAATCAAAAAATCATTACACAATTTATATATATATTAATTTTGGGGTACTTTGACAGTTTCCAGAAATTTTTCAGAAGTTGTACACATATATAGTTTTTCCAGAAATTTGTGTTTTTGTCAAGTTTGAGCTGCTGCTGTTGTCTTAGATGGTTATTTTCAAAAATAGAAGTTCATTAGTCTTGCAGTAAACATAAAGCAGATTCTGAAAATATGATCAACCAGTGTCAAAATTAGGTTTTAATTACAAAAATGTCGTTTTCTCAGAAAAAAAAACTGAGATAAAAAAAATTATGGTTGGCAGTGTTTGATTAAATGCCCTTGTGGTCTAGCAAATATGTCATTCTGAATCTTAAGCTGAGAATGATCCTACATTCTTTATGGCTAAATGAAAGCAGTGAAAGAAGAAAAAAAACTTCACAAAAATTATGACAGTCTTAATTATCAATGTTTTTCTATGTACCTAAATAACTTTTTGAATCTTTTAATTTATTTTTGTAATATAGCTATTGTCATTTTTAATTATTATTCTAATCAATATAATTAATTATCAATAGGAGTGCAGAAGAAGTGGGGTACGGAAGAATCAGTGTTCAATGCGGTATTAGTGACAAGGAGCTATCAACATTTACGGCAGGTCTTTCAGGAGTATGCAACATTAACTGGTCATGATATTGAAGAAGCTATTTCAAAAGAATTTTCTGGCAACCTGAAGGATGGTTTATTGGCCATTGGTAATTTTTTTTTAGTTAAATTGGTGATAATAATAAACAAATTGCTTTTAATACTAATTATTTGTCAATGTGTTAAGCTGAAGGTGAGACTGACTACACAAGGAATAATTTGCGACAGTTTCTGTAAATCTTTCTTTTTGGAAATTAAAAAGGAGGAAATAACTTATTTAGTTAAAAAATATATTTTATTTAAGTTTGGATCAAAATTATACATTTTTTTTTTATAATATTAGAAGGTTATATTATGTTTTTATTGATTTTAGTAAAATGTGTGAATAGCAAAGTGAGTTTCTTAGCGGAACGTTTGTACAAAAGTATGAAGGGGATGGGAACAAATGACAAAACTCTCATTCGAATAATAGTTTCAAGATCTGAGATAGATCTTGGAGATATCAAGAGAACTTTTGAAGAAAAATATGAAAAATCCTTACAATCTTGGATAGAGGTAAGTACAAGTCATTTCTTGAATGAGCTAAATGAATAATACTTATAAATTTTTTTTTTTTAAATATGAATTGCATTAACGATTATGACTGCATAGATGCATGACTGCAATTGATGATATCATCTGCCAAATGGCTTGAAATTCCCCTATTGCATTTTGTTTCTCGTATATTAATAATAAGTGATAGTATAGTAGTAAACACTAACATGTTTTGATGTTTTATTTGAAAATACACTTGAAAATTTTATCCACTTCATTAAGTTGATATTTTATTCCTTTTTACTTATGCATTTTTTTTAAAAAAAATGTATGCTTCTTAAAGTTAATTGGATTTAAAATTCAGTAGAAACAATAGGTTTCAATTGAGGGGGGATAAGGAAATAAAAATAAATTATGATCATGTAGCGATATTAGGTTTGTTCCAACACGTGCCCAGCTATTATCAAACTAACTGGCATGAGCATGGGCAGTACATACTAACTCACCCGAAACCAAAACTCGACTGTCAGACATCTGTTCCAACACGTTCAAAACCTAATTTGAAACAGTTTGTGATTGTCAAAATGATCTGAGGATTGAAGTAAGGACTAAGAATCAGAGGCATGCACAGTCATTCGCCCCTCTTTTCCCGATCCAGGTAAAAAGAAAGGTTATTAATATCGTTAAAATTAATTTAAGTTATGTAACTCTTCACTATTTCATTTAAAAAATATTGTAAAATGGATAGATGTTAACTTTTATTTCGACTATTAATAATTGAGTATTCACTTTAAAATTATTAATCATTGAAAATCTTTATTAGTAGAGGTCAATTTTAATATTTTTAATGTATAAATGATTTTTTTCTTAAATTACAAATATTTAATCGTAAAACGTTAACGCTTATTTTGTCTAGTTGAGTATGCACTTTAAGATTATTAATCATTGAAATCTTTGTTAGTAGAGGTTTGAATTTTAATGTTTTAATTTATAAATGAATAGTTGCTTAGTTAAAAATTATTAATAATTAAAAAAGTGGCCAGAATACTAATTTTTGTATGAAGAAAATATTAATTTGACAGTATTTTACATTGTATTTAGGTCGAGTCATAAGTAACTTCCGTTTTTTTATCAGACATTTATTTTGCTCTCATTAAATAACAAAATTATATTAATTTTGGCAAATGCAGGACGCTTTTCATGGAGTGTCTCTTGCACTCTTTGCAACTGCAGAACGTATTTATCCGCAGTAATCGTTAAATTTGACTTCAACAACTCGTGAATTATTCCTTGACAATCCCACCATACTCACATTCAAATATTTTTAGGTAGGGGTAGGTGGTTGATCCTTATCTTTTGTCACTGTCTTTTGCGGACTATATTGTCATAGGTAACCCATTTTTCATCGCTTGTTACAATCCTGTTTAAAAAAGGCTTAATTTTTACCCGTGAGAGCAGACTTGTGGCGATTGACATGCGATCTTCTTTATTCCGTTCACTGAGATTGTGAGGTACCCACACTACTAGCTTGCTGACTTTCCCTAATTTCTCCAGGTGCTGGTTAAAAGTTTATTGTGGTGTATTCAACCTTTCTGCTATACCTCTTGTTTATTGACGTGGATTTTGCTCCAATATTGCCTTTAAAAGGTTGTCGTCAAAGTTGGAAGGATGTCCCGCCCTCAGTTGGTCTTTTAAGGTCGTATCTCCAGAACAGAATTTTATAAACCAATTTCCAACTGCCCGATACACCATATACACTGCAAATTTTTTCAGCTGTCGCCCTAGCACTATTGCCTTGTTTGAATTCCCAAAGCATTACATGACGAATATGTACTTTTTGACTCTCCATTTCAGAGGTTAAAAAAAACAGTTTAACGCAACGTGTATCACACCAAACAGTTGACAAAAGACTAACTGAAGCCTCATCTATATAGGGAACACAAAATCTTGTTGTAATGGTAACTCATATCGGGTAGATACAAACAATAGATTCTATTTAGCTGCATCGGAAGTTACTTATGACTTGACCTGATACATCCTACATATTTGATTTCTTTCATACATTAGGTTAAAAATTAAAACCAAGAGTTTCTTTAATAAAAACAATAAAGATTTTGCATTTTTGTAGTCCAACAAGCCCCTGTCAAAAACAAGTAAGTTGTTTTGTATAGTAACAGTAACGTGATCTTTTGTAAGAGTCAACATTCAGAGAGAAAAAGCATTCCAACATGTTATTAATCCGTGATGAGGTAAGTTCGCACATGCTCAGTAAATAATCACTAACTAGCTTGAAACTAGTCCATGATTCTCTGTTGGAACAAACCCCTATTCTAAGAATAAAGTTTGTAGAAAATAAATTATGTACTGCTGATTTAGAAGTATAATAAACAATTTTTTATCTATTTGAATTAATTTTTCTTATTGATGTTTGTCAATTCAATTCTATTCATTTTCAAATTCAATAAGCTGATAGTGATATAAAATGACATCAAGATCAACTTTTTGAAGCAGGTGAAATTTATCTTTTGAGTGTTTATTTTTTTAATAATTTAATGATAACAGATAAAGTTCACTTAGTTTTGATGGGCATGGTGCCTAAAATTTAAACTGTAGCATCTGTTACTTGCTTGCTGTACTTGAGTTAACTGTGGAATGTGGATAATGCATATTTCTTTCAAGTAATATTTTACAATAAATGTATGCAGAACTCAATAATAACTAATCAGGATATTTTTCCATTACCAGGGCCACAATACCAACCTATATTGTTAATTAATTGTCTATAATTACCTGGGTAAAGCCAGGCCCACTCGCTCCGACAAGACGTGTTGAATATTCTTGAATAATCTAGATCTTATAAAACAAAGGCTATGTCTTGTCTGATCGGAACAATAGTGGGATGGGGGGTTGAATGAAGGTTTGAAAATAAATCTACACACTCTTACAAGACTTGAAACATTCTTCTTCAAAGCATAGGGTCCAGGTTTCAAACCTTTAACCTGCCATTCAGACTTTTCCATTCAGACAAGGCATACATTGTGTCAGAGCATGTGGACCAAGGTTATAGTTGATCAACACATAATCAAGGGTAATGAGAAAGTATTAAATGAAATTTTAATCCCAAAAAATGCATGATAACTTTTATCTTTACTTCTGTCATCAGCTAAGCAAGGGCTGCTCCGAAGATTTCTTGATGACACATCTCTAATGTATGTTAATACAGTCAAAGTTATCAATAAGATGGGAATGTGAAATTAAAAGCACTTTAGCATCATTTAGCCGCACCTCATACTAACAAAAAAAAAAATGTTGTGAAGGCTGTTAGTTAAAAAAACATAGGTCTCCCAAGCAAGAGTGACCTCTATTGCGCTAGGCCATACCCTAAATCCAACAGTTAGTGAAATGGGACTCACTTATTTCATCTTGTCAGCGTAATCCAAGGGCCATATTTGGCATAGTGATTAATTACTACTAATGTGAGGGAGCTAATACCATGAAATTTATTTAAAATCCTATTTTATTCTTGGTTTTCATGAAAAATGGGTGAAAATTCTGTTTTAAAGATGACAAAATCCCAGTATTTTTTCTGCTTACAATAACACAACAGTGATTATTGTTTACAAAATATTTTAATCCGAAGTCAAAAGTCTTAACATTCAATTAAAAGGTATGTACATAACTACGTGGGCAATCCAGGATGGAGATCTGTGAGAGACTTCTGAATCAAATATAAACAGTAATTTTGCTATTGTACTCAGCAAGCAGTGGTAATGACCCCCTATTGCTGGCGCTAGGCCATACCCTAAATCTAGCAGTCAACACTGACCACTGGGGGTGGAGTGGGGAGTTGATGATCGGTCAAACTAGCCGTTAATCATCAAACTAGCTTGGTTAGCCACTCAGATCTTTTCTATCCTCAGTATAGCCATGAGTGAGGAAGAGATTCCTTCGTCTGTTGCACAATGTGTTATCATAAACTTTTTAACCAATGAAGGGGTTAACCTCTCGGAGATTTTAACTCGTTTAAATACAAAGTTTAGGGAAGCTACACTGTCCCAGTTTATTTAGGCCAGGCAGGAGATGTTTAGAAAACGAAAGTTATGATCAAGGTTTCATAGATAACAGACAACACCTGCGCAGTTTTGAGAGCACTTCGAAGGGGATCAACAGTTGACTGTTGATGAAATCATGTCCGAGCTTATCAGTATTTGGAGTACTCATACCATCAACCATAAAAATCTTGGCTTTAGAAAAATGGGTGTTCGATGGGGGCCGAGGTTGTTAACCGAAAATCAAAAACACGCCAGGATGGAGATCTGTGAGAGACTTCTGAATCAATTCCGGCAAGATGGGGAGAATTTTATGAGGCGCATTGGCACATGTGATGAGACTTGTGTCCACTCTGGAATCATAAATGGCAAGTAAGGATTGGCAAAGAAAGGATGAAGCCTGTTTAGTGAAAGGCTAAAACACAGCTGGAAATGTTCTCTCATTTTTTTTTCTTTGACTAAAGAGGAGTTTTACTTATTGATTATCTTTATGATCAATGTATGGTTAATGGGACTTACTATTGCCAGTTGTTAGAGTCAACAAAAGCCACAACCGAAACTAAAGACGAGGTGCGCCCGTCAGAAATGCCATCCTTCTCCATGACAATGCTAGGCCTCACACTGAGATTTTGACAAGGGACAAATTAGAGGAAATGTGCTGGGAATGGTTTCCAGGTGGTCCACCCTCCTTACTGTTCAGATTTGTCCCCCTATTACTATTTTTTGTTTGCACTCCTGAAAGCATTGCTTGGATGAGACAAATTTGAATATAGTCATTTCTAGCTATCAAATATAGCTGGTCATCGATCATGAGTGGTGCATTGTGCATTGACTGATATCAGTTAATGGTGGAGCTCATAACAGATAACCTTGTTGAAGGATATGAGTGGACATATACCTCATTAGTATCAAATTAACAACATAAACAATTGAGAATGTTTTCCTATATATTTAGGTTAGTTTAGACTAAGGATTCTTCGAGAGCAGCCCTTGTTTGTTATTGGAAAAATGTTCCATTTATTTTAGTTTTTTAAATAAACATTTGTAAAATTGATGAGCTGTTGCTTGAGAAACAATTTATTTTCAGGAAGAGACTTCAAGCAATTACAAGAGCGTCCTCTGTGGACTCGTTGTTGGTTAAACGAAACTATTTTTCCCCAATTACTCAGCACCTAAGTAGGTCCATCATTTATATTAGTGTGGCACGGTTGTAGTTTAGTTTTAGACATTTCTTAATTCGCTAGTGCCGTTTGAAAATTTTCTGCATCATTAAAGTAGTGTTTGACTTAGTAGAATTTGCTAATTGTTTTATTAAACTATCAGTGTAAATTTTATTTCCAGCATCAAGGTCAAAATAGAAAAGCTAATCTATCAATTAATAGCCTTTATATTAACCTTAAATATAATTTTTTTTTAAATATGTATTGATATTGCTCTCTGAGATTGGTTTTGTCATTAAAAAAAATAAAAAAGGAAATAAAAACCAGGGAGTTACTTTTATATTCCCTTTTTTTGCATAAGATTAAGTTTTGATAGCTGAATGTACCGTACCGGGAGGGACTGATTATGTTGGTTTTAGCTTAATGCCATGGTACAATGGTCCCTTAAAAATCAATCAGCATTATATATTTAAAATAAAAAATTTTAAGTATCTTGGCAGTATCCGGCAAATTGACAGAGAAACAAAAAAGGAAATAGAAAGAAGGTGATGAAAGGAAGAAAAGCTATTGGAATACATAACCCAATGGCGTGTGTGTGGAGCTATAACATTTTACCTTCCACATGATGGCTGATGTGCAACAGTAGCATTTTTTAACACAGCTGTGAGACCTTGATCTAGAGAAAGGAAGAGGCTATCTGCTACAAAGGATGGGTTTTAGGGGAAGATCTGTCTGTAAATCTAGGCTAGGTAGGATAAGCAATTAACAAATAAGAGAAAGTGTGGGCAAACAGAAGGACACTATTAAAATTCATGATGAAATGAGACCCAGAGAAAATAAGGAAGAGAAGTACACCCAAACTATCCTGAAGAATTATCCTACTTGAAGATGTGGGTGGGCTAAGAAAGACGATTCATGCTAAAGGTGCCAAAGGCCTAGATGGTGTATAAATATAAATTAATAATAAGCATAGAGAAACATAAATTTGTTTGCTTCAATAATCATTAAGTTAGATTTAAAATAGAATATGGGAACATGGCTTAAATATCCACTGTATTGTTGTTCAAATATGTTGGTGTTCTGAATAAAAGAAAATAACAATAGCTACTCAAAAATTTATCGATTTGGATAAAATGACTCAATGCAGTGATGTAGATATGACCTTTTGTACCACTGTACACTAAACACATAATCATCTACCTTAGCAGCTTACCTGCCTCCATTTTATTTTTGACCTTTAGATGGTGATACCTTTTTCCTAATTTGTGGTAGAATTTGCTTAATCTACTAGACCACTCTACCCAGCATCATTGGGGGACAACTAAAGCAGGGCATAGCATCCGCTGAACCTACTAAAAGATGGCTTAGCACCCACAGCACGAAATGACTAGCCTATTTATATTTATATGGGGCATTGTGGCCAAAAGGTTAAATGATCACGAAAAGTGAAGTAAAAATTTAGTCGAACTATATACTTCTGTGCTCATATTTCTATTTACGCTTAAATGTTTTATGCCATGTTGAATTTTTTACCAGGCATTGCCGAGATGAATCAAATTGACAACCATTAACCAAAGAAAAATGTAGTTTCAGGGCTGGGATTGACTTGAGACTGAGCTATTGAACTGGTGGGTTAGTCAAAATCCAATCTCTTTGGTCAGTCTCATACAACCTTTGAAAATAACACTAGAGCGATATCATTATTATATAGTCAGTATTTGTTATATATTTTAAACATATAATATCGAAGAAAACATAAAATCAGGATACATAAAAGCAAAGAAAAGCTCTTAAAAATTTAAATTACCTACATTGTAATTAACTTAAAAATAATTTCGCTCTAGAGATATTTTCTGATGTTATATATGACCAGCTAACAAGATCATATATTTAGGCCACTGGCTTGAAAAGGGTTCAGTTGGAAAGAGCCCTTAGCTGGTCGGAAAAAGAGGACCCTGGTTAGACCCTTGTCACTGTTCTTTGTTTGTGGTTAATAATTATTTAAACTGTGGAATTACATACCATAACTAGTAATAATTAATGTTAATTGTTTATATGAGATCATTTTAGCCTAAATATATTACATTATAACGCATACATACAATATCAATGTACTGGCTATATAAAGCTTTCAAATGTTTAATTGGGTATTATATCACATTTTAAAAATATATTTATTTTGGAGACAATTCTATTCAATAGTCAGCTGTTAAAATAATTTCAAAAGCAATTCTATTTTACAGCTGTGATTTTATAGCAACCCCATAACAACACCAGTGATTTCACTACTAATTTTCTCTTAAAAAATTTTAAAATGTGTTAAATTGGCTGGCTTAGCTAACTAACTTTAGAGAAAACTCTATGACCTAGCGGATGGCTTTTACCCTTATAGCATACAATTATAAACATAAGATAACCTTCCCAAAGTATATAACATACTAATAATTAAAAATCGTTGATTTGTTTATAACTATTTCTAGAACCTTGCTAACAGGACCAGGTAGGTCGAGAAAAGATTAGATTGACCAGAGATGAAACAAATATATGTTTTACATATTATTTTTTCATTAAAAATCTTTATTACATGCTCCTTGCTTTACAGGATAATATACAATTGAATTAAAGAAATGATATATAACTTCAAAAACTACATGGCCTTGAGACCGTCGGTGGAGTCTGCTAAACATTTTATTTTATTTGTTTACCTATTATTATTTCTATTTATTGTTATTTGTTTTACATATGAATTTTGTAATTCCCACTCGCACTGCTATGAATATGTAATGGTCAGAAGTTCTCGCGACTATTTATATCCTAAAATTTTTTTTCTCAATGTTTTCCCAATGTTTTATTGGGTTTATAATTTAGGCAGGTTTCGTCAATGTTGTAAACTTGCTCGGCAAGCAAGTTGTTTGAACTTATCAATGAATACATCTGTCCCAGCATTGTCAGATGAAAGCTTTTCACCCAAAATCGAATATTGTTGAATTCTATGGCAATTTTTGAGTACATATTTTGGGGGCCATGAGTTAGTCAGACTACCCAGACAGTCAGAATAGCAGAAGCTGGATTAGTGAGGTTCTACTGAAATTTATTAACTTGATATTAATGTCAATATGCCCTGGTAACTAAATAACTACCAAGGCAAAATGTTATTACTTTATTTTTAATCCTATTATGTCCTGAAATTCTTTAATATTTATTTTCAGATTAATCAATTGCATGCTTCCTTCCATATTATATTTTTACTGTTTTTTTGTCTAGTTCATATAGTAACTTTATAGTTATGATTGAAGTCAGTTCAAATCACATCATAGCCTGCTATTGACAGTAGGAGAGAAACTATTTGCTCTCTCCTGGTTGCTTTAGAAATGTCTATTGTGTCATGTCAAACTCTCATGTATTTATGGTTCTTCATGAATTAAACGACTCCACTAAAATTATAGAATATAGTTATGAGACTCAACCTCTACTACTTTTCAGACCTCTCCTTGAATAACTACCACATTTTTTGAAACCTTGACCACTTATTACCAGTTTGGTAAAACTTCGCCATTGCCAACACTAAAAGAAGCTACCCTCTCCACTGATCTGAAAACTACCCCCTACCTTTTATAATTTAATAAACAAATTAATTACTAGCATAGAATTATTTTGATTAGAGACAGGCCTAGTTCACAGTCCCACCACAGAAGGCTCGGGAGCATTGACATAGTCTGATTTGTCATAACAAATGGTCTCTCCTTGGCTCATGTAGAAAACTACCTGGGTATAAAAGGTTGGCTCACAGTTAATTTTTTGTCCGGACTGGAATAAAACGTTCTTCATTCCAGTAGACATATTAAATTCTTTGATTCACTGCAATTCCAGACAAATACCGTTTTCATCACGGTATCCCCACTACCTACCCACGGTACCACCATCATCTCCTCATCGATGCCAGCAGGTGATCAAAGCCGAGACACTAGGTTTAAGTTAGTTTTAGGACAGTTTCTTCCTTTCAGTATTCTAGATAATTACTTGATTGATTCACTCTTTGCTGTGATTCATGATCACATGATGATGATGTTGGAACTGATAGGTAATGAAAGGAGGAGCTCAGCCAATTCACTAATAAAGAATGTTTTTAGATGTATATCAAGCACTCACTGAATTTTTCTTGACAAAGTTCTATGGTTTTCCTTTACTGTTACAAAATAGTTAATGTTATGTTGATTACGTAATTATTATTTTGCATTTAATGCTAATTTTTTGTTAATTCCAGGGGGACACTTCTGGTGATTACAAAAAGACCTTGTTGGCAATCATTTCTTAGGCTAAGCTTTTCTTCAGTATTCTCATTTTATATTTTTATATTAACCCTTGGTTTGGTGCGATGGTTATTAAAAAAAAAATAATAAAAAAATTAATAACATCTGTATGAACACTTATAAGATCTTAAAAGTTTTATTGTTTTGTTATAAAATAAAAAGTTACCAGATTTGAAATCAAAAAGTGCGCTACTGTGCCCTGTTAATTTAATTTGAAAAAAATCCTGTGATATGAAAATATTAAAAATTTTATTGATCGTTAAAATTTGAAAGAGAAATTCTCCTATGGATCATATTTTATGTCAAAAACATTTAAGAAGTGCAAATATTTTTCTATTTATTTATTTATGTAAAATGTTTATCCCTGTATGAATAATTATATGAGAACTCACTTTTCTTAAATATGAATAGTCTATTGTTTTAATTAATATATCTATATTTTACTGGTTATATCATCATATATATATATTTAAGTAAGCATATATTTCACAAATTGCATTTTGTCCTATCTTCTGGACTGCTGAGTTAGCTACACAGCTTTTGATTATTATTACTCTTCTTTATTTTTATTGTTGTTTGTGAATAAAATGTATTGCATTGTAAACAAATTTTATGACCTCACTGTTGTTGTTTTTTTTTTCAATAGTAAGAAATAACTAAAGTTAAAGTGTGTTTAAATTATTTAATAATAATATATATTTCATTTCTACACAGGTGGTCTGTGTAAGACAAATCTAATCTTTTCCAAATCAAAATTTAACCCTTTACTAATTAAGAAGCTACCCTCTCCACAGATCTGCAAACTATCGTCTACCTTTTATAATTTAATAAACAAATTAATTACTAGCATAGCATTATTTTGATGAGAGACAGGCCTAGTTCACAGTCCCACCACAGAAGGCTCACTAGGAGGGAGCATTGACGGAGTCAGACCTGATTGGTCATAACAAAAAGGTCACAACATATGAGTTGAAACTCCTTCCAACTGTTATTGTTACCGATTTTATTTCAATTTTATTGTTTCCATTCCAATATAACCCTAGAAAAAAATCCCAAAACTTAACGTACTGTAAATAGGTGAATTTGTAGCCCCAGAATTCACCTGGAGAAATGATCACAATTTTTTTTTTTATTTTCAAAACTTATCAGAACAAATATTATTGTTATTTATAACAGTAAACTAATTAACATCCTCTTACAATAGTAATTATAGCTGTCCTATAATAATTCCTTTTACAAAAAAGGAAGGAAAAAATAAAAAAGCAAACAGTTGAATTTTTTTTTTTCAAAAAAGTAAAAAAAATGTAAATTGAACTTAACAACAATTAAAGGGCCAAGTTAATAAAGTGATATGTTATAATCACCTGAAATTGAGAAACATGTCTGGTTGTGTCAACCTCTTCACCACAAATAAATAGAAGTTCCCCTCTTCTCGGCCCAGAAAATACCCACCTATATTTCCATATTTTAATAATAAAAATGTTAAGAGAGGGGTTAACTAGTGGATGAAACAGCTTAAGCCCACCAGGGGCGTGGGTGGGGCCCAGCCTCTGACCTCCTTATATAAGGCCTGGATTTGGCCCTTTTTCCCAGACTCGGAGAACACTGCTCTCTCTCTCTCTCTGCACCGGTGCTTGCTGCTCTACTCGAACCATGGCTTTCTTATTGAACTACCTCTACATCTCTCTTCCTAGTGGGATTCTCTGCCTTTGTCTCGCTAAGCTAGCACCTCCTTGGAAGAGACCTTTTCCATGTGGATGATGGTCGGCTGGGGCCCTACAAACTTTACGTAGTAGCGTCTCCCCCAACGATCCAGTCTGCCTCTCTGGTTCACACTTGCCTTTGTGATCCGGACCGAATTTTGCCTCCCCTTAGATATTGAGTGTGAATTTGTGTCATTCCAAGACCACATAAACTACCTATAATACCTACCCTGTTCCTCTTCTCCTAAACATAGAGTACTGTCGAAGCATACCTTCTAAGATCTTATGGAGTCGGATCAATACTTTCTTGACGCTCACCGGGTCGTAAAGACCCTAAAGGGGCGGGTGTCCTCCTCTCTTGGGGCGGCCCAACACCTCTAATGGTTTTCAAGGTCAGGGCTTATAGTCTTACCAAACACCTTTATCCAGATGAGTTTTGGGGAAATTATGTTTTCAGAAACTAGCATGTAGTCATGATAAGAGTACCATATAAATCCTTCTTCCAAGATGAAAAGACAATTTTTAAAAATGTCTTATATCACTTTTATTTTTTACAAAAATTAATAGCACCTAGAAAAAGGATTTTATTCCTAAGGAAAAATTTGAACTTAGTAAAATAATTTACTTAACTATATCATCATCATTAATGTATTGGATTTCCAGCTGTTGCTGCATTATCATGTCCAAAATACAATTGGTGCTGTCTTAGGAGCTTACTCCATTTATAGCCCAGGCAATGACTTCAACCTATACTGTCCTCATCTTCCTCACTAAGAAAACTTCTTGCTGCTAATTTTATTTTTGAAAGAGTCTTATCCACTTGATTTTACGTTTGTGAATATGGAGGAGATATTTTATTGTGAAATCAATTTCCCCCAATGCTTGAGTGACAGTGTGAGCGCTGCCATTATCCATAATCAAATAATAATAGTCTGGATCCATCTAATTTTCTTTAACTCCGATTTAAAACTCAATGAACTTATATGAAATATATCTCCACTTTATGGTTGGAATATGAACAATGAAATGGGAATTTTTGGGACTCTGCCTGAGTTTTAAGGTTTAATTAAAACCGGGCTCATCAATGAATATAAGTTTTTCTCTTTGGGTAGACATAGATGCCCAATTATTAAAATTATTTGCATATTGTTTCCTTTTTTCAATAGTTTCAGCTGAGTTATTACAATCAATTTCCTTTGATGCCAGTTTCAGCGTAATTTTTAAGATTCTCAATCCATTATCTACAGTAAATTTACTATATTGAAAAATCATATTATGCACTGAATTTCCTTTAAAGACCTTCTCCTTAACTAGACACTTAATAGTTTCAAGAACTTAAGAGGTTAATTTATTTAAAATTAAAATTATTATCATTTCTCCAGGTGAATTCTGGGGTCCTAATTTCACCCATTCCACAGTTCATTAAGCTTTTGAATTTTTTTCTAGGTTACAAATGGAATTTCAATTACAATTGAGTTAGAAGGAGTTACATATGGTTTGGAAAGGGTTGCTTGTGTATTTTAAAAGGTTACGCTCGACTTAAAAAAGATTCAAATAGACTCGGAAATGCTATGTTACAAATTTTTGACTATAGTTAGAATAGATGGCTGTGTTTTTCGTTGATTAATTTTAAAAATGGCAACTTGTCACTTATACTGACCGCAAGTGACATTACTATATATTGGATAATGTAAAAATAGGAGTTCTCAACATTTTGTCACTAACAATTATTCAGTTATTGTTAGATCCTCCTATTTTATAATTTATGTTTTTAAAATATTGTATAACCCCATTTTCTTCCCCATATCCTATTATTAAATACATTTCAGCTTTAAGAAACTAAATTATTTTAAGTTTAAGAATGAAAATTAACTAAGTATTTCTCTCAGCATGATTCGAAAGATCTATAAAAATAATTGCTGATGGGAATATTTAACAATTGGACTTCTATGTTCTACTTACCTCTGCTAACTATTTAGTGATGCAATATACAACTGTGTCATGGTAACCATATGTTTCTATAGCAACCTCTCAAATTTTTAAATACTTCAAATACACTGATGGACAAATATTAATGCACCACTCTTTTAGTTAAAATTAATTAATTTATTTTCTGCTTTAATTTGGATTAACTGTTGGTATTTTGGTGATATCAGGGTGAATATAAACCATGAATAATGCTTTGTTTACTCTTAAAAACCTTTTTCACAAACAGTAGCATTTGCTCCATCCAATCTACACATTAAAAAATTTTCTCTCACTCATTCCCTCTTTTTATAAACGTTTTTAATTTTTTCCATTGGCCCTAGTAAGGCATTTAAGTGATTATGATTCCATTAGGGCTGTGACATTGATAGAGGAAGGATACAGCCAGTGTGAAGTCGCCAGGAGACTGGGTGTACATCACTCGGCCATAGGCAGGGCTCTGAAGCGATTTAGGGAGATAAAGCATCACTCAAGAAGAAAGGGTCAGGGGTAGCCTAGATGTACAGCAGAATGAGGCGGTGATAGGTACATCCGGAACCTGGCTTTGCGAAACCGGAGCATCACAGGAAGTGAGATAGAAAGTCTCATAAACAAAGTCTAAAATGTTTTCATTTGTAGCAGGACTATAAGAAGACTTAATGAAAATAACCTTAGGGCTCAACTTACTGTCTGTGGACCTCTCCTTACCACCGCTCACAAAATGGCCAGGCTTCAGTTTGCATGTGAATTGGACTTGGGGAAAACTGGAAGAGTTCTCTTAACAGATTAGGTGAGAGTTGGTTTCAAGTCTTCAGATGGATGTAAAATATATATATATATATATGAGATTCAAACATATTTACATAAGGATAAATGGTATAAATAAGTATATGCAATTATTTATGAATGCAAAGTTTATTCTGGAAGCATTCTGATAAAATTATATCTTTTAAATATACTTTATGTTGTCTGAAATGTTACTACAATTTTAATTATTGAAAAAAAGGTTACTAAAATACATAGATAGCTACAAAATTGGATTTAACAGTTAACTATTTTACATACCAATTTAATTAACATTATATTTTGGCCAAAATCAGTTATTATTCTGAATAGATAAATGAATAAATTTTGTTAATACTCCATAGACAAAATATCTAGGCTGCTCTTTAAATTATTTTATAAATGAAGCAGAGCACACAAATTCTAACAGGGTCTGTTCTAGATGAAACTGTGAAGTTGTATTATAGTCATGCTAGATTTCATATATTAAAAACCTCATTTAAAAACTCTAACTTAAATCTTAGTAAAGTAGTGTTGTAACTCCTCAAAATGGTACATAAATGACAGACACAATCTAACAAAACAAATACACTAGTTAAAATTTACATTAGCAATTTAATCTAATTTGGTTGAAGGTTTTTAACAGAAGTTACCTTTAACATAAGGGAAAATTAATATTAATTCATAATCAAAATAACTAACACTTTTAGTATGAAGAAAACTCAAAATTGTCAAAAGCTTAGAACATAATTCATTATTAATTCTGTACAAGTTTTTAACTTACTAAATTGAGATGGAAGATAAAGATTATTACCTTTAATAATATAAAGGACATAAACCCCTCATGGATGTAAGTAAGTTTTACGACTGCATGTGTCAGATATATTAGTTTATTGGCAATTTACTTAAATGTTAGATCACCATCTCCCACTTATCTTTTGCTGTATGGTATACTTCCCTTCCCAGATAATTATTACATTATGTCCCATAGGAAGCTTTCTGCCTATTTTTTTTATGATTCACATTATTTACCTTACATATGGCAACTGCCCATCAGTGGATCACCGAAATGACCCATTAGACTGATAAAGTTAGAGCTGTTAATAGATAATCTGGCTGAAAGTTACAAGTAACCTTAGAACACCTAGTACCTTCATTGTTTGGTACAGTACTTATGGCATTTAACAAACAGGCATGAGGATAAACAAGAATATTCTCCTTATTTCTCTTGAGAACTTAAGACAGTCAATGGATAGAGACCTAAAAGCTAATACAATGCAAAAAGAAAAGCCTGAGTAATAGTGAAACTAGACACAATTGAGTATAGAATACAAAAACAGAACAAGTTGAAAGAAAGGAGCCCCAAATGTACACCACTATTGGAAAATAATGTATTTACTATTGTATAACATGCCATTATTTTTAGCATTTTAATGAATTTTTCTAATTTATAGTTTAACAATACAAATTAAAATTTGCTAATGACAAGATATTCAATTTAATGCTAATAAAAGTAATTGTAAAATATATATTTTTTATTACTAAGGAATTAATTAATTATTTAATGACACTTGATCACGTTTATACTTTTCATGCAATTGCAACATTAAATGGGACTTCCGTGTAAAAATTTCCTAACTGAAAACCATCACTGTGGCTTGGCATTAGTGAATACATGTTCATTAGTTAATATTGATTTACCTTGAAACACTATCAAAAATTAAGTAAATTTTGTAAATACTTTATTTTTGGGAAAAAATGGATGCATCTTATACATAGACAAATACATTAATAGGATAGTATACTTACTAACTTATGAAATAAAGGCATTTACATATACTTCTAATGTAAAAATACAACTCTATTATAACATATTCAATGGAAAAGTTCCTTTCAGTTCTTTATTAATGTTCACAATTCGGAAAAGTTGCCATGAAGTTATCACTGTGGTTCAGTTTCCCACTTGAATAAGTAAAATACATTTTGAAAGAAATGACCTAAGGAGGTCATCGCTTGGATGACTGCAGCCATTAGAACTGACACGGACAGGGTGATGATCTTCCTTTTTAAATCTTGTTCTTCAGCTTCTTCTTCCTCCATTTCGCTTTTATCATCATTGTCTTCTTTTTCTTCAACTTGTGGTTTGTTGCTATCAGAAACCTCAATAGTACTTCTGGTGTTTGGGTATCAGCTTATTACTTCCTCATTTTCTTGTAAAAGAGAATTTTGACTATTTTTTAAAAATATCTAAAACAAAAAAAATAATAATCATATGGTGATAAATTGAGCATCAAGTAATTATGTATAAAATCATGATCTCACTACGAGGAGGCCTAACCAGCCATTATTCAAATCCAGAATATTATAAATTTAGTTTACCTTTTAATGTTTAGTACTGAAAATATGGTATGTTTACTTGAATTTTTTTTCATAAATGCTATTCGAATTGTAAATAAGGTAAGCCATCTTAATTGCTTTTTCTTTTTTTACATTTGCACAGTGGGTGTCGGATAATTTGGAATGTTATGAGATACAATTTATCAAATAAAAAGATTGGAATGGTAAATGATGAATGATAAATGAAATTAGTAAAATAACAAAGCTGAGATATTTTTTTATTTTGACATGTACCATCCATACACTTAAATTATAATACGGTAAATTTATTGAATATAAAAAAACAGTAATTAAAACAGAAACTAGTTTATAAATTTGATTTACATATACTTACTTAAATCATTAGGAGAAGAGATATATATGTTCTAATATAAACAGACTATTATTGCGTTTCATGATCTGCTGAGGAAGACATAATCACACTTGTTATAAACTTAAACTACAATTATTTTTCTCCCATTGAAAAATGTCTAGTTAAATTTCTCAACAAATTGGGACAAAATGCTTATTTTAGGAACACAGCTGATATAGAAAATGGAGTGTGACAGTGAACAAAAAAAAGGTCGCATGAAACTAAATCATTTAAATGACTGGATTCAGCTAATAAGGGTGTGCAAAAATAAAAAAACATTCTTAGTAACGCTGATGGCTTTAGTGCATGTTTATGATTTTGGAGCCCTAGCCAAGAATGGTGGACCTTTCATTTGAAAGAAATCTGACATAAATGGGGAAAGATTTTTTCGGAGAGAATTAACATGTTCCCAGTACCGAATTAAATCTCCGTATGAGCTTTTTTTTTAACACAAGTCTAAGTAATACAGAAGAATTTTGAATTTTTTCATTTTATTGACGAGGAAAATACATTTCAATTATAGATTATTTTAGGAATCCCAATTCCGATCAGTACAACTAGAAAAAATTACTAATGGATTCGATTCCATTGTTAGATAGTCTGTTCCATGAGTTTCATAGAAATGTGTCAGTTATCAAAAATGATACAATTGATCCTGATTTAATAGAATACTCGGAAAACTGTTGAGTAAAATAATTGTAACAATGTCTATTAAAAATATTATAATAAAATTGTATTACACTATCCACCCCTTGTACAAATTAAAACTAAAAATTTACTAATATTGTCCAAGGAGTTTTTATTCGATAAAAGATAATTATGGCTATGGTGCGTAAGTAAAAAAAAAAACAGAATAAAAAAAAAAACCTGCAAACTAACTTTAGTCATAATCAAATGTGGTTAACACATAATGTTAAATTAAAAATGTAATAAAATCTTAAATTGTTTATACGATCGGTTTATATTTTTCCAGTATCATAATTACTTAAAAAATCAAAAATCTGAGCCTAGAATGTCATCCCAGTATTTTGGAATTGCTATAAAACTGCCAGGTAGCCGGAATTCACTAATACCAGTGAAGGAAACTATAGCTGTCAACGAAGTTAGCAACTTAAAAAAACTGAAATTAATGTTAAGAGTAAGAAGCCTAGTGTCAACCACACCACCTACCGACTACATTAACAACCCTACCTGGTCAGCCTCATTTCTTCGTAAGGCAGTGTACGATGGGTGTTTTTTTTTTTATTTGAGTTAGTACAGCTCAGAAGTACCCAATCCCAAAATAAATCTGAAACCATTGTTTGATTTAACAACAAATAACTAAAATAAAATAATGATCTCACCTGGGGATGAGAAAAGGATATTTCGCTGAATTCTGAATAGAACGTGAGAATGTATATACAGAAACATATTGCTACGATCCATTCAGAGGCAGTGCTCGCAACATGTAATTCCCAACCACCATCGTTGGGATACCATTTCCGAGGATTATCGCCTAAAAATAAATATTTTACAGGTTAAATAATTATTATGTCTAACAGTCTGATTAATTATATCATAATTGCCTATGAGAGGTGATAAAAGTGTGAATCATTTTGCTTTTATATTCACAGAATCATCAAATACCTAGAGAAGGACATAGGTGATTCAAAGCAGCATAAACTCAATAACAGGTTATATATATATATATATATATATATATTGTTGTGATGATGTGATGATTTTTGATGGTGTTTTTGAGATAAACTCAAAATTAGCGAGCGTACATGAAAAATATATGACCCATGGTTCACGATTCATGAATGTTTAAACACTATTCGTTGCGTTGTCTCTACCATTAATATTTATAATAAAAATAATATCAATAATTAAATATAAATATTTTATTTTAATGACTTCAAAACAAGAAAAGTAATCATATATGAGCCAAAGAGGATTGAACAACCAAAGAGGTCAAGAGATCAAGATGGCAGCGAAAATGTAGGAGGAAAAGGAACGAGGCCACAAGGTCACTCTTTCACTGATGGCCCAACTGAGCAGACCCGGGAGACTAGATCATGATCACCACGAGGTAGCAACCCTTTTCACTTTCACCCGGCGCGACAACAAAGGAAGACGATTCGGACCACGCTATGCACCGGACAAAGGAAGAACACACCAAAGGACACAACATAAAAGAAACACTGGCCAGCTATTTAGTAAATAAGGTACAAATTTTAAGTTAGTTTTAATAATGTTATTTTATTACGTACGTAGTTTAAATGTATATTCAATCTTTGAATCAATTTGTGTAAATATTTTTATTAACATTATTAACAGATTAATTTTATTAACAGAACCTTAAGATAAATTAAAAGTTAAATATAAAGAATAAAAATAAAATATATAAAAAATATATAATTAAAATATATGATAAATAAATATTTTATTATTATATAGATTGGAATGTTATTTTAAATTAGAAGAAGTGCAGGAAAAAATGGGCTAGTGTTGGTCGTTAGAAAGAAGTGCACGTTGAAAGGAGAAGGGGAGTTGTTTAAAGTGACTGGAGGGAGGCAGTTGTTTTGAGTTACGGGAGTGGAGCTATGGTTAATAAATTTGAGTGGGCAGTTGTTGAGAGAGATAATAAAGAAGAAGTGGTCAGTTTTAGAATATTTGTGAGAAGAGAGATGTTGATGAGGATTTGCTCCAGTTTGCGAATGGTCAACATATCTGACATGAGGGCCCTTACATGTGTCTAACCTCATATTTATTCATATTACCTCGTAGCATACTCGCAGAGTCTACAGGAGGATTGGGAAATATTGTATTCGGAACATCAGGATCACAATATTCAATACTTGGATGAAGCAAGGCAAGCATGCGACAGAAAGTTAGTAAACAACTCAAAAACTGTAAATGTATTAAATTATTTTTTTATTTCTTGCATGTTTGGTTGTCAAGAACCTAACCTGAGATATAAAGAACAAATTAGAAGAGTAATTAACTTTTGTTTATCATAACTAAGATAATAACTTTATTATATCTATATTAAAGATTAGAACTAACAAGTAAAAGCTTAATACTTATAAAAGATAAATAAAGTAATACCATGAAATTTGAGATGTGACATGAGGCCTGCAACTGCGACGACAAAAAAGAAGATGGTGCATATCATTGCTAATGTCAGGCGGATATGAGCAACAAGAATGCTATTGGCTACAGGGTACATGTGGTATGAGCACATTGCCTGCAACAGAAAGAAATGTAAGCTTGAAATTATTAGCCAATGAAAAGATACAGGCACCATATTTTTTATTTGGATAATAATCATAACACCAGGATAGCAGATCACAACTAGTAATTATTAACTCAATCATGACATATGGGAGAAATACAAAAACAGAAAGAAATCTTTAAAGTATAAAAGTTTACCTGTATCCAGAAATACACAGTGCCGATTCCAAAACAAAGTGTTCCGCCAAAGTAGTGAACATATTTAACACTAGTCTCCTGGAAGTTGGCGACAATGCTCAATCCTAGGCAGGCAAATAACCCAAGCCAAACTCCTGCTTTATTTAGTCGAATAACTTTAGGTGAGATGGAATAACTCTCATAATATTGGCAAACTTCACAGTATCTTATGTACACTAAAATGCTCACTGTAACCATGCAAATAAATGTAGTTAGTTATATAACAGATCAGATAAATTAGAAAAGGTTTACATATAACATTTATGATTTTTTTTAAATAGAAAAAGTAGTGGCAGGGATAGCCAATAGGAAGAAGGTCCCAGGTTTGAATCACAGTCCTTTAACCATTTTCTTTCATTAACCAATAATTATTAAAATTTACACCAGAAGAAAAAATAATAAATATGAATATGTTTAAAAATAAAATTGTGAAGGCTTTTCTTACGCAGTACAGCACCAATGTTAATGAGTTGTCCGAATACACAACTTTCAGGCGGGTAAGTGGCAGCATCGCTGATATACGGGAACTCAGGTTCAACATGTCCAAGCAGAACTGCTGCTATATATCTGAAACAGGGGACCAATAAAGGTAAATTGTTATGTTAGTGGTACCACAAGTGGTAGGTATGTGTAGAGAGCCCTGTAAACAGTAAAATTTATTTGTCAAATATAGCTTATTTGACCGTTTACAGGGGTCTTAAGGTGTTAGACTACATGTATTATTTTTCGTAAAGGGGCAAATAGGAATACCCAAGCTTATCTTGCATTGATTTAACCATTTTGCATAAAAAAAAAAGAACAAGGTGATCAAAAGAATGGTTAAAATTAAGAGATAAATATACCCTCTGCTAAAGCAGATACTTCTCAAAGAACCAGATGATTATACAAACATTCTACGAATAGACAGTAAAACTTTTGATAAGGTTTAAGCATTTCTTCGCCTATTGCTCAAATTGTCATGTGAACCGTCTTCCACAATGTGCAAAGACTGACCATTTGGTTAACAAACATTCGTGTTATTCAAGCATTCAGTTCATTTGATAAACAGATTAAAAACTTTCATAAACTGTCCAAAAATAATTACACAAAAGCAGCTTAATTGAAAAATGATTTGATTTTTAACCGAGACCTTCCGTCAGTCTAACATGAAAGATATAAACAATGAGGTTGGAAGTATATCCAAGACCTAGTACAGTCCCTAGTCTCTTGGAATTTTAGGTGTAACCCTTTATTGGGTTGGAAGAAAAACCTGGCGATTGGTGAGTGATACTGACACATTAGCTCCCCACATTCTCCAACTAAGGAAGGGAGGCTATCTTAGGTCACACACCTATAGTGGACATTAAACACCTGGACAACTATTGTGGAGACAGCAAATTGTCAATTCGTCCAAATCTGGATCCTTCATGGAGCATCTGCTTTAACAATTACACCATATGTGAGCTCTTGTAAATTTTTTTTATTAAATTAAATGAAATCGTCCTTTAGATAAAGACTTATTCTTTCGCTTAGAATTTACCCTAAAATTAAAACATTAGAAGCACAAGAAATTATTATCAGTCAGTTAGATGCAGTGAAGTAGATAGGAAAGAGAAGAGAATTCTGGTCAGATATGATGAGAGGATAGAGGGCAGAAGAAAAAACGAAATAATTTTCTGTTATCAGCCTGATAAGATTAGATTAATATATTAACTACAATCTAACAAACTGATCTTTGACACATTCACTGTTCAATAATTAGGTTTAGCAACAATTGTAAAATACTTATTTAAAACATAGAAGACAAGGTTAAAAAAATATTAATAGTAAAAAAGAACCTAATAATATAGCTTACGTTCCTAAAAATGTAGTTGGAAAGAGAATAAACAAAATTAACGGTAAATAATGAATACCCGATATTGTCATTGTATTAAAATCATTTCAATAATTGATACTAAGACTTATCATTAATAGCGAGTAATATCTGTCACACTATACGTAATAGACAAGTGACCGAAACTGACGTTGAGTCTTGAAGTCAACAACAAATATAACCTTCTTATCTGCTATCATATTTCAAACCTTACAACAACCCCGTGAACACTATAACCTCTTAGTTAAATGGCTTACAAACTCAATTCCGAATTGATACAAAATAGGTTTTTAACTTAAAAGAGACTGTTCAATCGGGAAAAATGAGTGAAGTGGCACGCAATGGCAACAAAGGGACTTTGAAACAGACATTATTGGTCAAATTAGACTGTCATTTGATTTCATCATTGAAGAAGCATTTTGGTTTTACATCTTTCAAGAGCGAGCTGCAGAAGAATGCAATAGAGGAAATTTTATTGGGTCAGTATCGTGTACTTTTTAAAACTTTACAATTTGATATCAACTTTAAATTAACTTGTCATTTCCCGATCAGTCTTAAAATTATCATGTTGGAGATTTTGTTTTTCATTTTTCAGGAAAAACAGATGTATTTGTGTCCATGCCCACTGGGTCTGGCAAGTCACTATGCTTTCAATTACCTGCAGTCATGGCTGATAATAAAGTGACCATCGTCTTCAGCCCGTTGATTGCACTGATGAAGGTCTCCATCGCATTATTTCATTTATCCTGCTAATTTTTATTTATCTATTCTTGTCTTTATTGTTTCTCTTCAGGACCAAATAGACGGTTTAAGAAAAATGAAAATCAATGCTGAAACTATTAATTCAAAGATGACACAAAGCGAACGACAAAGAGTTATAAATGACTTAAAATGTGTAAAACCAAATACAAAGCTTCTATATGTTACACCGGAACAAGCAGCTACTCAAACATTTAGGGTATAAAAAAATCATCTCGCCTAATATTCTTGCCGTATATTAAACTTATGCTAATTTTGTCCCTCCCCCCTATAATTACAGGATATACTTTACTTATTGCACAAATACGATAAATTGGCGTATATAGTTGTTGATGAGGCACATTGTGTTAGTCAGTGGGGGCACGATTTCCGGCCAGATTATCTTAAACTTGGTATTTTAAGAACATCATTACCTGATATACCTTGGATTGCATTAACAGCCACAGCAAGCTCAACAGTATGTATTAGTGTAAATTCAAAGGATCATATATATAACAGATTAATCAACATAATATTATTTATTAATTTAGGTTGTCAGTGATATTCAAGCACAACTAAAATTGTCTCAACCACTGGCTTCATTTAAAACACCAGTTTTTCGTCCAAATCTTTACTATGATGTTGTGTTTGATGACCTTTTAGAAAATGCTTATGAACATTTAAAGGATTTTATTAAAGAAACTTTGAACGATGAGCCCAATACAAAAAAAGTAAGCTGCTAGCTTAATTACTTCTTAGAATTTATATTAGTTTTTAATAATAACTATTATTGCAGGATGAGCGTGGTTGTGGTATTATTTATTGTCGTACGAGGGAACTGACAGAAGAAGTGGCAACTGTACTTTCCATGAAGGGAGTACCTACTGTTTCATATCATGCAGGTTTGTCAATTCGTTATTTGTATCTTAATATTAAATCAAAGGATATTTTAGGAATTTAAATCCTCAATCGGCCCTACAACAATATACACACGTGCCTCCCCAAATATTTGCTTCCTTAACTGCTCTTTTCTCGTCCATCCCTCTTTAAAACTTAATACCTCCCATTATCAGTCCTACTTTTCTCCCAGTTCTATGATTTATGATGATTTATTCTTCACTATCAACCTGTAGTTGCCTGATACTCACTAGGTCGAGTACTACTTCACTATCAGCATCAGAAGTGATCCGAGCTATCTCCTCCTGAACAGATATATCTTCCCTTCCTTTTTCATCATGGATCAGTACCTACTCCTTCTCTTTCTCCCCAATCTCCTATTCATCTATTATCTGATTTTTACCTAATTCCAATTTTTCCAAAGATGCCCTGAGTAGCCTTGGCTTCAAATGAAAATTACTGTATAATATGTCTAATTTATAATAATGTATTATCAGCTTGTTTCATTTAAAATAGTTTTAGTTTTCTGACTATGTGGTCCAGGCTATTGAAGCTTTCCTTGTGCTCTTTCTGACAGTTTTCCTTTTGCTGCCATTCTTCCTTCCATGTCTTTGTGTTTGTCTCAGATACTCTTATTTCCAGATAGAGCAAAGCACTATAAACAATGGAAGTACTGAGTCTATTTGTGAGCATCTGAAGAGACTCCACCTAGTATACTTGTGATTTAATACATTTATTCTTTCTGTTAGCTTATAAGATGTTTATTGTCAAGTTTGTTTTTAAGGCCTTAAAGATAAAGATCGAGTGAAAGTTCAAGAGGCGTGGACACAAGGTGATTTTCCAGTTATCTCAGCAACTGTCAGTTTTGGAATGGGAGTTGACAAGGCTACTGTAAGGTATCTATTTTATTTTCATTGGATTTACCACATTGTAATTTTCTTATTATTTATCTAGTCTATAATTAAATCTGTACTACTGAAGAGAGTGTTGGTATCAATAAATAGATTTAAAAGCTTGGTTCCGTGGCTGTATAATTTTTGCAATCCGGAAGGGAGAGGCTTTGTGTTCCAATAGGTTCAGAGTGGTTATCTGTCAGTATGTGTAGTGGAGTAACAAAATATTATTTTATTGTTCCTAAAAGGAATTCATGACAACTATGAAGGAGCGATAAGGGGGAATACATAATGATGCAGGGGACAAACAGAGTCAATTATTTAAAATATAAAGTTATATCTGTTTTCTTTAGTTGTTAAAAGTACATGATTAAATCATAAATCTTCTGCCTCTCCACAATATAGCTTTCATACTATTGCATATCATTAGAGATGATCCATAAATATAAATTTTAGAGAGCCAACAAAAAGTTGATTTTGCTTATTTAATATCATTTTGTTGTAAAACTTACAAGCAAATTTCCTTGACCGATACTGAGTACTTTTTTCATTATCATCAAATAAGGATTTTTGAACCTCACAGAGAGCCTTGGGAGTAACTCTTGATATTATTTATTATCACAATATAATTATATTTATTTATTTATTAACTTTCTAATCTTTATTTTATTTAAATAGTGAGAATTTAGGGCATGTTCTGTTGTTTTTTTTAGGTTTGTTGTTCATTGGGGAGTAGCTAGCAGTGTGCCAGCTTATTACCAAGAGAGTGGTCGTGCAGGGAGAGATGGTGCACCCGCACATTGCAGGATTTACCACTCAAGGGCAGCTCGCAAGGCCCTCGACTTCATACTCAAGAGTGAATATTCAAAGGCTAAGACAAAAGATAAACAGACAATGGCCCTCGCAGCTTATAGATCCTTTGAAAAGATGGTTGATTACTGTGAAACACTTAGGTATACAATAGTAATGGTCTTTACTGTGTCACAAATAAAAACAAAAATTTTAAGTTTTTTTGTTTATAAAAATTTACTATTGTTATTGCAGATGTCGACACTGGGCTTTCGCTCAATATTTTGGAGATGAAAAGCCAATGTGCTCGAAAAGTTGCGATGTTTGTGCCAATGAGAAAATGGTTGAAAATTTACTAAATGATTTCCATCACATTGGTGACAATAAAACACTTGCCATAACGACTACAGAATATGAAAAAAATTTTAATGACCTGTATGAGGAAGGTCGCAGAGGATTAAAAAGGTAAATTTTTTTGCATTATTAACATAAATAATACTAATACTCTATGTTTATTGTTTATATCTGGATGAGCCTTCACCAACTGAATCACTTTCTCAAGCCTTCGAGAATTGCCCCATACTTCATGTATTTATCTTAATCAATCGAACCAGTTTGTTGGGCTTTCATGAGGGGGTCTTACTGACCTAACCTTGGTGGCGGAGAAAGAGTTAGGTGATTTATGACCTTGACAAATGCTTGGTGACAGGTCTCATCACTGATCTACCTGACTTCATATCTGAGAGGGAGGTGTGTGCCCTGACAGTGTATATTGTTCAGGAGAAGAGGTAGGTACAGGCTAGATTTTTGATAATTTATGTGGTCTTGGAACCCCGAGTTCGTACTTGGAATCTAAGTGTAGGCAAAAACTGTCCCTAAAAGCTGAAAAGAGGCAGATTGAACCGCTGGAACAGTGCCACTAGGAAGGTTATAGTTCCCCAGAAGCTGTTGCCCGCTTGGAAGGTGTCCCTTTTGAAGGATATACTAGATTAGCGGGCAGAAACGAGGAAACTCCACTGGGAAGGGTGTGGAGGCTGACAGCGCCGAGACTAAATCTAACTGGTTAGGTTTAAATTCAAACAAGTGAATGGTTGTGGCCAGTGTGAATCAGATGGGAAGAACGCCAAGAGTCAGGTGCTGGAAGGAGATGTAAGTTGTTTGTGAAGTTATGTTGAGTTTGCAGAAAGTTAAAGGTATTTGTCTTGAAGGCCCTCCTATTTTATTTCTTTCATCGCATACCATCATATTTACATGTACCTCTTGTTTCATTTCTTCGTATTTCCTAATATCCTGGTATTTACTCATACGTATACACAAATGAATTACTCATCAGATTGGCAGAATCTACAGGAGGCCATTGAAGCAGCATTACAGTTGAAGTGTCGGAATCAACAAAACACATTACTTGGGTTGGAGCAAGACTAGTCAAGACTGAAAAATTGTGAAAAACTCAAAAACCGTATATGTTTTATTTTTTTATGTTGTTTGATTGTCAAGGACCCTCCTGAGATATGATAAATTATAAGTTTAGAAGTTTTGTCAATTTATTAATACAAAAAAATTAATTGACATTATTAATTTTTTTGCATTAATAAAGTGACAAAATATTACAAAATGGCTTGCCATCAACGAGGAGCTTTTTCATATTTATGTTTAAGGCCATAACTAAATATTGCAATATAGCCAGTTGGTAGACTGTGATCCACCAATAGGAGGCTACTAGCTTCAACCGACCAATCAGGAGGGCTTTTATTTTGACCAATCAGGCTCGTTGCCTCCCTCCTAGCTACCTCATCAGTTTATGCTGGTGATTCAAGCGGCAGCCTGTGAACTGTATGCAAAAAGACTGCAGCCGCGTTGGTGGTCGCTACACAGGTGACCAGCCTAAGTGTCATAACTGTACCTTTGACGTAATAGTTGATGTTTGTATGAGTATCCTTTGATCCCTATTGTCGGGGGTGTCACTAGGAGGTGCCTGTTCACCTAACCCTGGCGACAAGTGCGGATTGTTCGAGTTAATAACATATCTGACTCCATGTATGCTAGGTATGTGTCCCGACAATACACTGTGTTGTACACAAGAGGTACAGAGGTTTCATAAAGAATAAGACCTGTTCAGAGTTCGAACGGGGCACGGCAGTGTAACAGGAGCGAGGCCTCAGAGGGTCTGCAAGAGGCTGTGAGACAGGGTGACGGCGCAGAGGTGTGGCAGAGAGAGTGTAAACCAGGTATGGGCAACCTTTGACATGTTATGGGCCAAACTTTAGTGTGCAAATACGTTCGCGGGCCGCGTTTAAAAGTAGTGCATTTTAAAGTAGTGTTCATAATTTTTAGCGATAGATATCAGTCAGCCATGAAATAATACGACAATGTTATTACAACACAATTTATTAAAATAACAAAATGAAATGAAAAAATAGGTACCTACAGCATTAAATTAAATCGTTAAATTTAGAATTGTTACAAACTACGAAAGTTAAATAGCGACACCGAAATCAATGAGACACTTGAGCTTGAATTTGGGAAACTAATTCATCGATGTTTGGATTAATTCCACTGGTACAAAGACGTAAAGAATTTTCCAAATTATCGTCAGTCAGCCTTGTACGATGTTTTGATTTATTAACTTTCATCAATGAAAAGAACTGTTCGCATTTATAAGTACTGCCAAACGCACAAATCAATCTTCTTGCAAATTTTCTAAGCTGCGGAAAATGGTCTTCTTCGAGATATTTTTTGTAGAAATCGCACAACTCCACGTCTTCAAATTTAGATTTTAGGAGTGAGTTTTCTTGAATCTCGATCAACTCCATTTGCAAGTGTATTGGAGCATTTTGTACATTACTTTTTGTTGGAGTAGCAAATAAATTGAAACAGTCTTCCATGTGTTTGAAATCGCTAAATCTGATCGAAAATTGCTCCGACAGTAACTTGAGTTCTTCAGCATATTGAGCGTAAGCAATATTTTCATACGCAGAGAGCGTGGTGAAATGGTAACTGTTACCAGACAGCATATGTGCCTCCCACAAGCGGATTTTGTTCTGAAACGCTTTCAAATGGCTGTACAAATCATTTACTAACTGTCCTTGTTTTTGAAGTTTCAAATTTAAATCATTCAAATGGCCTGTAAGGTCGACAAGAAATGCTAAGTCACATATCCATTTTGCGTCACTCAATTCAGATAGTGGTTTATCTTTTATTTGCATAAATTCTGCTATCTCATTTCTAAGCTCGTAAAACCGTTTCAGCATTTTCCCTTTGCTTAGCCATCTGACTTCACAATAATATGTTACGTCGTCATACTCGGCTGATATTTCATCCAAAAACGCCTTGAACTGACGATGGTTAAGCCCTCGGGATCGAATAAAATTGATGGTTTTTACTACCACATTCATAACATTCTGGAGTCGAATGGACTTAGAACACAAGTTCTGTTGGTGGATAATGCAATGAAGGACTATCAAACCATCTTTTTGCACATTTAATTCAGTTGCTTTTTCATTCAAAATTCCGATGAAACCTTTACGTAAGCCGACCATAGAAGGTGCACCATCTGTGCATACTCCAACTAATTTCGACCATGGCAAGCCAAAACTTGTGAATACCTTTTGAACTTCATTAAAAATGTCCTCTCCTGTAGTGGTTCCTTTTAGCGGCTGTAAAGCAAGCAATTCCTCACAATAGTGAATTCTTTATCAACACCTCGAATAAATATAGCCAGTTGAGCTATGTCAGACAAATCGGTGCTCTCGTCTAATGCTATGGAAAATGATTCAATACCAGTCATACGGCCAGTCAATGTTGTTTTTATATCATTAGCCATCATTTCTATACGTCGTACAACGGTTCGTCTTGACAAACTAATTTTTTCAAATTCATTTTTCTTTTCAGGACACAAAACACTGCAAACTTCTGACATACACTCCTTGATAAATTCTCCTTCGGCAAATGGTTTCAATGACTTTGCCAATTTTGAACTAACTATAAAACTAGCTTTCACAACATTATCAAGTTGTGTTCTTTGTCTATGAAATATTTGCTGCTGTTTTTCCAAATTTGCGGTAAGTTTCTGGATTTTGTCTTTTCTTATTTGTCCTGTCAGTGAGAGCAGCGTAGGATGCTTAGTTGAGTAATGCCTCTTTATATTGAATTCTTTCATCACCGAAATGGATTCATTACACATCAAACAAATAGGCTTACCATTGTGCAAGATAAAGAAGAATTCTTCAGTCCATTTTTCTTGAAACTGGCGACCCTCTGCATCTACTTTTCGTTTCCTTCCACCAGACATCATTTTCATTTACTTATCGTTCGATAAACTTAATAAGAAAATAGGTATAATTAGTAAGCACTCTAGATGCACACAAAGTCACAAAGCAAACTTATCACCACGGTAGCTCGAATAGGACTGAACTAAGTTCCGGCCATCCACCCGCTTATATAGGCAAAATGAAGGAATGATCTAGAATCGTCTAGTGTAGAACAATACAATTGCGAAGCAATAATCCTTTGTTGCGCCGCCAGTGTGGCGGCAAACATCAATGGCTTTGAACTTTGATGTTTGCCGCCTCACTCTTTGATGATCACCGCCACTCGGCTTGCTCGCTCACTTGATTCCATGAGTATGAGTAAGTAGTGTATTTTTTTTTTTTAAATTGGGTTTTTCAAAATGTCTCGCGGGCCGGATCAAATCTTACAGCGGGCCGGCTGTTGCCCACATACGGTGTAAACCTACAGGTTTTTTTTTTTTTTTTTTTTTTTTCAAAGCTCTCAAACTTATAAAAATAGGATGTGGGGAAAATAAAGGTAAATTATTTAGGGCTGATGAGTGCCTTTCTCTAAGGGGAGACCCCCATTTGAAGGATGTATGAGAAGGATATAGGGTGTGGAATGCCTAAAAAGGCGGATGGAATCAGGAAGGTAGTGAGAGTCAACCAAGAGTTGAGCCTAGGGGCACCTAGGCAATGGATTGTAGTCGGCCAAGCGAAGCCTGGTGACCTACAGGGCCTAATCTCCTGGTTTAAATACTATTTCCCCTTCCTAGTGGAAGGTGGAGTCAGCTGAAAGGGGTATGTTTTATGATGCCCAGGTGGCCAATCCCCCTTAGGTTTATGACTGTTGGCCTAAAAGGGTGTGTTTTATGGCTGTTTTATAGCTCACCCACTTAGGTTTTATGACCGCCTAGAGGTGCCCCTAGGTCTGCCCGGGTCTGTTTTATGACAGTCAGGTGCCGTTTATGACGGTGACCCCTCATTTACCTACCTGTCTTGCTACAACTGCCGCATGGACCCACCTGGTTTATTACTGGAAGCTTACAAAGATTTACATTTATATTATAATACATTATTTGCACCAGAGTATAGGGTAATTTACATATGTGGTTGGCGATCGCTACACCTATTATATCTTATTCTTCATTCTCCTGTTTAAGCATCTTTTTCTGGACCAAGGATGCTGCAAACTACTCTGTTTTCAAAAAAATGTAGGTTTCTCTTCTAATGCTTCCTAAGGGATACTCCCTCATCAATAGAGGAATGGGTTTGATGACTGGGCTGATATTTACTTTCAAGCATTAGGACTGGATACCTGGTCTTAAAAGTGGTATCAAAACTTGTATGTGTCAAAAATATGATCTTTTTTGTACCTGAAGATAGATTTTTGTTTTAATAATTTTTAACATTTTGAGGGTTTAAATATTTTTTAATAACAATATTTTATTAGGAATTATGAGGACTACCAATGTGGAGACAGCGATTCAGACAGTAATAGCAACAGAGAAAAGCCCAACCTAGAACTAATGAATTTAATAAAAAAACAATTTGATATACGCAGGAAGTCGGGAAATGAAGATGATACACCATCAAAAATAAATTCTGTTGTCAAAGTGCCAGAAGCCACTGATCGTAAAATTCCAGGCCTCAAATTAGCTGTAAGTGTTGTCCTTCTTTTATTGTTTCATCTATGTCATGATCGTTAGGAAAAGAAAGAAGATAGTAACAGGGACCTGAGACCTTCTGATATTTGGCCAGGTTTTCTTCAAACAAGGTCTGGCTGGCTATGCTTTCAGTGGTTATATGAACCCATCTAAAGAGGTTAAATATTGACAAGAATGGCAGAAAACCTGGCCGGAGAACAGAAGGTTTCAGGTTTGAATCTAATAATTATTAAAGCCGTGAGATTATAGACCACAACTATAATTTATCTATATTTTATTTTGTGATATGATAGTTTCTTCTCAGAAAGTGATGTGTAGAATTAATGTAGTGACATTATATTGAACTCGGTAAAGGATTATTATCATTTTAGCGGTGCCTGTGGTCTTCTAAGAACCATCGCTTATCCTTAGTTGCACTCCTACAATTCCTGACATCAAGAGGACTCTCCTCTTTCCAGCATCTCCTTCGGACTCAATTCCCATCTCTCCTCTCTTTGCAAATGGCCACCTTGCTTATTCCTTATTGTTGCTTTTTTCAATATACACATTACATTCAAACAGTGTAAATGTACAATGTAAGGTAAGGAAGCCCTTATTTACTTTTATTCTCAACCCATAATGCTCTTGCATTGGAGGTTTCTGATATCCCCAAAAGCTCGTACACATACCACCATGGACTTCTCCAACTTTGACTTAAAAATATGGCTAACTTGCTCTCATCTAAAACCATTGTATATGCTCAAATATAGAATTTAATAACAGATTTAATTAAAAGCAAGTTTAGCTAGGAACCTTAATTAAACTGTTTTCATAATTGTTTACTTTTCATAAAAATGGCTAATCACAACCATCCAATAGCTTCTATAACATTATTTTTCATTGAGTAGTTTGCTTACTACAGTCACCGTCATGAAATTAGGTGCTTGGGATGAAGGGGCTACTTGGTGCAGCGTAGCAACGTATGAGCAGGTGGAGGACTAATCACCAATTTGCTTATTGTTTAGCGATTGACATTATCGAAGTAAAGAGATTACATGTATAGAAGAGAAGCAGTGCACATGGCGGCAGCAGGACTTGTCATTTATTGTAGGTCTTACGCTTATAATTTTGTGACGGCAACTATAGTCATTTGTCAGAGAATTATTGCTAGTGGCCTTTCCCCATAAACCTATAATTCTATGTGGAAGGACATATTGGGACAATGACGATTTCATAAATTTTTACATTGTTTTCTGATGAGAGTTAAGTATACCAATAGTTCTGTTAGTCATCCAAAACTATAAATTTTGTAATACAACTTTTATGTTCAATTCTACTATTATGTATATATATTTTACAGGGAAGAGAAAGTTATGTTCATTTTTTTAAGGATTTATTGAGCAAAAATCTTTGTAAATGTAAGATTGTCGACCCACCAGAGAGAAGCATCAGTGAGAAGGATATTATAAATATTGGCGTTGATCTCGAATATAGTGTTTTTACTAATGCCAGATCTATCACTGTCTACAGAAGGAACATTTCTAAAATGGTATGTGTTGGAAATTATTTTATGGGTACAATTTAACATATGTTAATTTCAATTATGAATTACCATTTTATTTAAATATCTCAGTATTAAAATAACAATAATGAAATAGCTATTTTTTTCATGAAATTTAAAATGTAAAAATAAATCTAAAGATCAAAAAATTGTTGTTTGTTATAGTTTCATCTCAACTGGCATTTGTCACATTTTATTGAGTCAGTTACTTTTTACTTAACAGCTGATTAATTTTTTCCATCATCATAAATATCATTGAATTGTTTATAACAATTCAGGTTATATTTCCTATTATTTTTATAGTAAATATATTTATATATGATTTAAATAATATAAATTATTAATATTATTGTTATTAAAGCATTTAAATAAATATTACATCAAAGTTTATGTTAGTTCTCAGATATACGGAAATGCACCGACGAAATGAAATTGTTTAAAGAATTGAAACATTACAGGCAGGATGATAAAAAGTTAGGATTGAGTAAGCTGTTGGAACATATGAAAGCTGAAAGTGAAAAAAGTGCGGATATGGAGAAACCGCACCCAAGTTGTGCAGATAGCAGTTCATCTAGCGACAGGGATTCCAAAGAGCAACCTCAAAGGCCTTATCAAAGGGACAAAGGGGAGAAGTATTCACCAACAGAAGAGAATTATGAATCTGACAATTCAAATAAAACTAATGTGACGGGCAGGAATTTATCAAGGGAAGAAACACAAAGTCAAAATAACAAAACAAATTATCAATCTGAAAAATATTCACCTGGAGACCCTTACAATGAAGAATCTGATGAAGAAAATGAACATTCAAACCAGTCTTTACCTGCCTGCGAGAATAATAAAGGTGCAATGGTTAGTGACTGTTTGAACAATGAAGACAGTTTAGATAAAAAGGTAGCAGCCAATATTTCAGCAAGTGTGGAGACCACCAATATATTCAATGAAATCTTAAAAGTAGGTAACCAAACCATCCTCAACTACACATGTAATGGGACTTTCCCTCCGAACAATGCCACCGAGTTATCAGAACCTAAAATTGTTCCTCCACCGCCGGCCACTACTACTTTTGAAATACAAAGCCTCGCTAACCATGAACCAGATAAAGGTGTTTCACATAAAACCTTAAAGAGGAAATATGATGATTTGTTTGGAAGTGATAGTCCAGATCACACTAGTACAAAAGAGTCTAAGAAAAATAGTAAAGTAAGTGAATCTGCTTCTTATAAAGAAAAAGCAGAGATAGAAACGATTCCGAGAGGGCGTTATAGAGAAAAGAAAGTGGTGAGTGATGCAGTCGTAAAGCATTTAATGCCGTATTATAAAGCAAAGAAAATATCCTCTCGAGACACTTTTAAGTCTCTTGCTCGCAAAATAGTTCATAAGCTGGTTTTAGATCAAAATCCTTTTGGTAAGCTTATTTTATATACCATTTTTCATCAGCATTATTCCTTTATTTTTTTTAATTGAATTAATAATGTTTTTTCCAGGGGAAAAGGATATAAAAAATTACATCACAAAAATCTACAAAAGTGGCCTTTTTTATAAAAAGGCTGATGAATTGGAAAGTGTGGTCATATGAAACTTTGTAGACTTAATGGTTTTAAACTCATGCTTTTGTTTTTTTGTTTTTCTCTTGGAAGCATCAAATTTTATTTATTTTTTTAAAAGTGTAGTTGGTGTCAAGATAATTAACAAACTATTGGCAATACCTTAACATTAAATACCTACACACTAATTAATGCTGGTGGGCGATTACGTTCGCTTGTAATATTGTCAACATTTAATTTCTGTTTCTAGGGTAGTAGATTGTATAATAAATATTATCTATGTTTGTCATTCATAAGAAATGGTTGTCGTTGTTATAGGGGTGTGTTGCAACTTCTGGCTACAATAATACAACGGTAGTTAATGTCACTAGTAGTGTAGTTCACTCTTGCATATATTTAAAAAAAAGAATAATTGTATAATAAGAAACTTTTTCTAAGAGCCTTTTTATTTCACCCTCTGTTCAAATTTCCTGTTAAAAAAAGGAAACTTTAAAAGTGTAGTTTTGAAGTACAATTAAAGTAAAAAAAAAAAAATTGTGAAAACAATATTTTTAGAAAGTTGGGATTGTTGTTTGTTCATGATTTTTTATGTATATATGTATAACTTTAAACACAGGCTTAGAAGCAAAGTCTAAAGGTAGTTAGTTCCAGATTTTACTTTAGAAAATAACCTTATGCATTGGTCACTCGCTGGATGAATAACATATTACAGTGATAAGAAAATTGCATTCGATTTCTCTCAAAGAATTATTTCTTTAGTTTTTTTCTATTCTATTATTAACATTGAAACTCTGAATTTAGGTTATTTTTAATTAAATTGAAGTTTGACTTTTCAAAAAGTTGAGAAGCATTTTCTACAATTATTAGCATAACCTTTTTTCTCCTTTATTTATTATCTTTATATTGGCTACATTTATTTATAAAAAATCTTTCTACTGTATGTTTTAAAATCTAAATATTTTCTCACATTAAATTGTTATCTAGTCATCTTTTTTTGAGAAAGCTTTATAATTTGACTGTAATGAGAAAGATTTAGTTAATTGTTTTAAAATTTCTGTAGCTTTTTTGGTATTTTCCAGATAGAAGAGATAACATAACAATTCTTAGTCATTAAAGAGGCTTTATTGTCTTCGATAAAATATGACTGCTATTTGTTTCTACAAGGGAGATTGCAGTACATATGTTGAGATTATGTGGTCCTTATGGCTAATAATTTACATTAGTACAATAGATTTCATGGCATCGTTGACCATGTGATTTTAACATAATCTTTACAAAACATTCTTACTCATGGCAATTAGAACAAACTGAAGTTATGGGTATGGTTTTCTGAACCTTCAGAGTAGGGAATAAAGAGATATTAGCTACTGCATATGCTTTTTTTTTATTAGATTAAATAATTTAAGATGTCTGACTGCAGTACGTATTTGATTTTCACTACATACCCTTTCAATAATTATACTATCATGGTCTGGTGGATACAACACAAGATGCAGTGTATTAATACCAACAATTTATTAAGCAGTGATTAAAATAATTTAAAAATGTAATTTGAAATATACAAATAAATATGTTATGAAGAAATTATGGTCAAATATAAAAATGTGATTGTAGAAATAGAAAGTTAATGTAAAATTTTAATTTTGGAATATTAAAAGGTTAAAAAATTATTGTTAAAGTTTTTTAGTATAACATAATTGTACTTATTCATAGAGTACATAATGTACTGGTCATTGTTCTATTCCACCAGAGTGAAAGATTTTACCAAGAATATTTCACCGATCAGACAAAGTGATTATTTCAGTTTAAAGTACTAAACTTTTGTTTTTTTAAATTACTGTGTAGGTTTTAAATAATCATTTAATCCTATATGTTCTGTTCCTCCTATATTTTGAAATTATCTTAATCGCTGCTTAGCAGCATAAATGTTTATGAAAATACAATCTTCCTTTTATTGTAGTCTTTAGATGTTGACAGTATGATTTCGGAAAGTTATTTGTGCTAATTTAAATATAATACTGTGAGTAGACACCTTGTTTTGTTTATTATCTGCTACTCAGTCTAAGGAAAATACGCAAACTTTATGATACAAAAGCTAAAGTGGTCTGTGAATCCTATTGTGTGGCTTCTCTCTCAATTAATTAATTCCAGCCTCGAATGTTAATTCTGCAAAATTCTCTAAGCTAAAATGTTTTAGTTTTTTCTTTTCTGAAATGGAAACTGCTGTTTAGGAATAACTAACGTAAGCAAGAGAATTGAGAAGTCAAATGATTCTACAAACATGTTTACCTAACATTGGTTTTGCGTAGTTACATTTGTGAGCTTACTAACTTCTGTTATGACAGATAAATACAAATGAGGTATATAACAAACAATTTTTCATACAGGTTACTGTTTTTTATAATGATATGTCTATGTTTGATACATTAATAGCTTATGTGTTTTATTAATAAACTCTAGAATAGTTCATCCACACATGCATAGGCGCCGGTTACATTTCTAAATGTGAAAGAGATTGTTAAATTAGCAAAAAGTACTAAGAAATTGTATTTTATTGTTTATAATATTCTTTTTTAATTTTTGTTTCTAAATATCTGTGAATTATCAATTTTCTAGTAGCTGCTCTAACTGGTTCTTTGGTCTTGTTCTGTTTAGCTTCCTTCAGTTGTTTTCGATAATTAGATAAAATTTGCAAAGAAAATGAGAACTGATGAGCAATAAAAAGGCTGGAAAATTCAAGAATAGTGTTAATTATGTTTTTTCCTGAAGTGCTGAGGCAAAGTTTTGAGTCATTATTTATTTATTTTCTAAATTATCAGTTTATTTTCTGTTATTCTCATCCTGGTTTGTTCATTTGTTAAATATAATAATAAAAATAATTTTTGAGAGTTAAATTGCTTAGGCCAAAGTTTTTTAGGCAAATTGATTGCTGATTTTTAAGTTCGGAGATCTGTAATAATTTACAGTCCTTGGCAATTGTTTTATTTATATGTTTTTAAAGGATTTTAAATTATGTATTACCTGAAATTTTCAGTTTAGTTACAATTATTACTCTTGTCCTTTCTTTGTGGAGTCTGCTGATTACATCATCAAAATTCTTTTGTAAGTAATATATGTAAATTATATGACTTGTTATACTTTATGTTATTATGAATTGTTGATGTAATAAGGCAATTTTTATACATTTATGTAATATTTGTAGCCTTTTGGCAATCATTGCTAATGTTGTGTTATTAGTTTTGTCACAGTAAGCACTATAAGTTTAAACAATTAAATTGAATTATATTACTTTTATAGAAAGTTATTATAATGGTCCCTACTGTAATATTATTACCTATTCCTTTCAAAATTATAAGACATTTTATTAGATGTATATTGTAGTGATTCTCCTTTATTTTAAAATGTATTTATACTTTCCTATTTTAAAAAGTAAAAGAAAAGAAAATGCATTAAGAATAACAGTTTATTTGATCATGATCATGTTAATATTATCCCTGGGCTCAATTTGCTTCAAGTGCATAACGTTACAATTTTAAATGTTTCATATTCATACAGGGTTCCAGATTTTTATTTTTGGGTGATGGGTTAGCTTAATTGTTTCTTCTTTCCATGCTGGCTTCCCTGGCCTAGCACATCACTTATATTTTCCTCGCTTTAACTCCTGGATGTTGACCAACTTGAGTGACAAAGGCAAGATCTATTCTTAGTTCTAATTTCTGTCAGGGCAAAATCTTGTTTTGTTTTTTTCAAAACCCCTTATTTATTTACAATGATTCTATAACAGCCTAAATTGCACTTTGTGCTTCTAGTGTTTACTGTAATAACACTACATTTTATACAGTTTCTGTGGTTTAGAATATTGTTTTACTGACTGATCTATTTACATAATACAAGGTTTTTTGATGTTAAAAGGTGATGGGTCCTCACCTTCAGGATGATTGTAGGAAGTAAAATAAACAACTTTAGTTTCCTGTACTCGCAGTAGCCATCAATGACTTATGATCATGGAAAGTTGGCAGAGTCATAGTGTTAAGTAATAGGGTTTGTAAGGTGCTGCAACAAGTCCTAAAACGTAATTTGTATGTGTTCCCGGTGGATGAACTCGCACACCAAGGATCAGGCACAGATCAGGGTTCTTTAGGCTCTTGAGACAGGTAAATATATATGTCTTTTCTCATTACTGTGTATAGAAATTATTGGAGATTTAGCTAGATACAGGGTATAACGTAAATGATGTCTGAAACTTAAGGAAATTATAGACGTCAAATGCAACAGAAAAGTTCATTTTGGCTATAGACCAATCCTGAACACTGAAGAACTTGTTTTTTTTTAAAGTTGTCAGGTTTTTTTGTTGAATAGGAAGTGACGACCTAAAAACTATTTAAGGTAGGTAATTTCCAATTCCAGCATCATAAACTAGACATTTTCTTTAATACAAGAAGAATAAATCTTTGTAAAAATCATTTGAAGGGGCTTTCAAGCGACTAAATTACGCAAAATAATGTTTCTCCTGAAATCATGGATTATTCATGAATACTTCTTCAAGCTCCTATTGGACTATACTTTTTAAAAAACTTCTTGTTTAGCAAACATTAAGTCCATGTTAATCGAGTTGAGAATTATTTGAAATTCGCCGTTTTGTAAAACAATTATGTGATGTGAAATTCTGTCTCCTCGAAGTACCAGTGTTTTCAGCAAAACTGATTACAATGCTTTTTCTTCTGTGACCTGGGATGTATTGCAATAAATTAAATACTTAAATATATTTTTTGAAGCAAAACTTTGAATAACATTGACTTAATACTCATTAAACGAGGAAGTTTTTCTAAAAGTGAGGAATTTGTAGTCCAGTAGCAGACTGAAAAAAAAAAAGAAGGCAATAATCCATGATTTTACAAGAAACAGAACTTTGCGTAATTTATCCGCTTGAAAGCTTCTAAAATGGTTTTTACTAACAAATTCCATTTTTATTTTAAGAAAATTTTGTCCAGTTTAAAATGATGCTGAAATTGGAAATTACCTAACTTAAATAGTTTTTTAGTTATCACTTCCTATTCAAGAAAAAACGTGGCAACTTACTTTACTAAATTTACTCCTTCCTTGTTCGGGTTTAGACCATAGCCAAAATGAACTTTTCTGCTGCATTTGAGTTCTACTAATTACTTCCATACATTTCGGACCTCATTTACGTTACACCCTGTATATAGGGGCACCGTACAGCAGAACTGACCGGAGAACACATTTATATAGCATCTTCCAATAGGGACTTCAAAACTTTGACAGTTAATAACGGTCACATTGTTATTAATCAATCTGTCGAGTTGGCTGTCATTTATTCAATCTGTTTTGCCAAATCACCATAGACGGATATAGCGTTCAACAACACGTCCTAATGTTAAAATTGTTTTATCAATGTGGGTGTTCTATTCGGGCAACGTTCCATGCACTTCGCCCATTTTACGGTCGCCATAACCGTCCTACCGAGAGGACTATTCGCAGTGTGGTGGATAAATTTTAGTCCACTGGTTTAGTAAACAATCAACCAACACCCGTACAAAATTCAACTAACCCAGGAGCTGAAGGTAAATGACGTGTGGTCATCTCACGTGGAGGTGATGTGAACTGGCCACTGAGATCGTGCGATTTGACCCTGTTATACTTTTTCTTGTGTGGTTTTCTTAATTCGCAGGTCTATGCGAATAAGCCACAAATCACAGTGGTCCTCAAAGCCAACATAACCCATGCCATCGATCAAATTCAGCCTGATTAATGCGCCATTCATGAAAAATTGGACATTTCGGATGCTCACCACCCAGCGAAGCAACAGCGGACATTTGCACGATGTTATATTTTATACATAATGGCATCAATAGGCTTTTCAAACGAATAAAAAATGTTGATGATATCTCACACACACACTTTGTTTTATTTAAATTTAAAGATAGGAAGCGCCTAATGATAGACCCTTCAGTTTGAGAGGTAGTGACAAGTTGGGTGAAGTCAATAGTGCAAAAGCTGGTAAGACTTGATGATTACTTTTCCTATTTTTGTTCCTGAGATGAGCAGAGAAGTCTATCTATTTGTATACTAAAAACGGAGAGTTTACGTGGTCTTCTATTGTATAAGATTTTAGCAAGGCCTTTTAAATCTTTTGGTAGGTGAAGCTTATGCAGTCAGTCCTGGTGTTCATACTGATGTTTAACTTACCGAGGTTGTCACCTACTATGTTACAAACTGACTCAGTCTGTTAAATAGCTCTTGTCGCACATATCACTATTACTGTAAACCACAATGTGGCCAGTGGAAGCGACTCAGTAGCTTTTTTGTAATCTTTACAAAGAAGAAACGTCATATTTTGCACAATTTCGTCACCATAAACAGCCGAAGAAACGCCCATTTCAACTGCTGAGCTGTCGGGAAACTATGAACTCCAACCAACACGACTTCTCTTGAAATTACCATCACCCATCTAAGGACTGGCTACGTTGCTCCATTCAGTTTACAGCATTACAGTATAGGGGATCTAATGTTTACATTTTGAGTTTCTAATGAACATTCCATTTCAACCGGACTACAATTGTCAACTTATTTCAATTCTACCATGTAAGTCATAAGCCAATAATAATTATTAATATGCGTCGTTTAGATTATTATTAATACATAACAATAGAGCAGGGTAGTAAGCCCAAATTTAATCTACCATGTATACTCTGAGGGGAAGAATTTATTGGGATATCAACCTAAGGCGAGTTCCCAATAAATTCATCCACTTGGTTATTTTCTATGGCTGCCTATGAACTCCCACCATATATATTGTCTATGTATTCTGAAAGGTGAGTGATTAAAACAAGAACTTTGGAGGAGTACTCTTCCGACCTCTTAGGATTAAATACCCCACTTGGTTGAGCTGTTTGTTCACGATCGACGTCAGTTGTTTGTAACTCTAGCCAGTAGGTTTTTAACCACGTGTTTTATTTCTATTTTGAATTTATCCGTAGTGTTATAGATATAATTCCAATCTAAAAATTAATTTTTTAAACCGCTTTAACAAACATATAATGTTTACCAACACGGAAAACTCAAAGAAAGGTGGGAAAATCAGAAAGCAGCAAAATAAACCAAGTATTGACCCAAAATTATTGGCAAAATACTCAAGAGGTCCCGGAGTAAAAGAGATAAATAGGATCAGTAATGTCTTTGACAGGGCAAAAGTGTTAAGTAAAGAGAAAACTGTGCAGTGGGCTGAAGAACAGGCAGCAAGGACAGAAGTTCTTCTCACTGAAGAAGCAGGGTATTGTTTTTTCATTAATTACAGACTATTAGTTTTGGAAGTTTGTTTTCATTAAAGCTTTGTGTGGAAGTATTATAACTATCACTTTCAATTCAAGTGAATTTTAATATTTAAAAAACTTTTTTGATGGTTAGATGTTTGAAATGAATTATATTACTTACATGCTTGGTTTCAGATATATTGTGCCTGATGACAACGTACCGACAAAGAAAATAACTCAAAAAGATATTAGAAAAGCTGTAGATATAACAAGTGCCACTAAGTATTTTGAATTGGACCTCAAATTTGGCCCTTATAGGTAAGAAGAATCTTGCATCTATTTGCAGCAGTTAAATACAATCAACTTACCTTCACACAATTAGATTTAGGATTTCAGATTTAATACAACTATTTAATTAAATTATCATTAACAGCAACTAGCATATTTTACATCTTTCTGAAAGTTCTAGTGTGCAGTTTGATTTTTTTTCTTGGGGGATTTTGTTATTATTATTCTCAATAGAAGTAATCGGGTCATTCACTCAGAAAACTTTCTTACACATTTAGCAGTGGTCTTATTAAAAGGGCTCTTGCATAATTTGAACAAAACAAAATATCACGTTTTTACAAATTAATAAGATAGTTAATGTTTAATTCTCAGGTTTGATTATACAAGGAATGGGAGACACTTATTGATAGGTGGGAAAAAAGGGCATGTTGCAGCAATAGACTGGGTAACAAAGAAGTTGCTTTGTGAGATTAATGTAATGGAAGAAGTGTGCGATGTACAGTAAGTTGGAATTTATTTAATTTGTTCCTAAATTAGTTTAAATGAATTACCATTCTATTTAATGCCTTTGAAATTTAGGTGGTTACACATGGAAACTATGTTTGCTACAGCTCAGAAGAAATGGGTTTATATCTATGACAGTCAAGGAGTAGAACTTCACTGCCTCAAACAATTGTATAATGTTTTAAGGATGACATTTTTACCTTACCATTTCCTTCTCGCAACATCGGTAATTATTTCATTAAATCATTTTTATTGTATTTCCTTAGCATGATAGTTGTATAATTTCAATATTTATATTTTTTATTTTATAGAATGCTGATGGATGGTTGAGCTGGTTGGACGTGTCAATTGGTCAGCTGGTGAGCCAGTATAACACCAAGCATGGGCGTCTCGCTGTCATGAAACACAACCCATACAATGGGGTTCTTTGCACAGGCCATTCCAAAGGTATTTAATGCTTTACTTATTTCTTATGCTTATTACTTTTTCTAAGTCTTATGTTTCATTTAAGGTTTTTTTCCATTACTTTTGGGAAAGTAATGTTTTATATATTTTTATGGTGATAATCTTGCCTATTTGGAAAGTACCCTTTCCTGGCGTTAGGCTTTTCAGCAAACTTGGTTAAACTGTAGACCAAGGCCTAATTTTTTTTAAATAATAGTTAAAAAGGGTCTTATTTATCACTGACAGGATAATGTGACGTATCCATAGGTCTCACTTGCACTGATTTATGCATGCCTGGGAATACCAACTTTGATCTAATTGGTTATGAATAAAATTTAATATATTATTGTGATTATTTTAAAGGTGTGGTAACAATGTGGAGCCCGAATGTACAGAAGCCGCTGGCTAGCATGCTCTGTCACCCAACAGGAGTGCAAGGTATTGCCATCGACTCAACCGGAAAGTAAGAATTTTACACTCATATTTATCTACTCGAATATTACTATTATTATTATCGAACTTACTATTTATATTAATGATATATTATTCATCTATACTTATAGGCATATGGCAACTTCATCAGCAAACAGCCAAATCAAAATATGGGACTTGAGAAATTTGATCGGTCCATTGAAGAACTATCAATTGAAAGTGGCACCGACCGATCTCAGCTTCAGCCAAAGAGGCTGCCTGGCAGCAGCTACACAGAATTCTGTACAAGTAAGTCTACAGCATAAAATGTAAACATTCAATACAAATATCTTTAAGTATATTATGTTTTTAATTGTCGTTAATGTGTCTGTTATTTTTGTTTCCTACCTTGAGAAAAAATATTAAGCCACTGGGGGCCTTATGATTACCATTTAGATGCCCTTTTCATTAATGGTTGAAAGAGTATCTGAAGAATAATCAGAGGGTCCCAAGTTTGAAACCTAGTCCTGTTTCTCTTTTCATCTGTAATTAGTCACAACTAACTTTTTAAGAGATTTCTTTGGATTTGGCTTAGGTAGATAAAAATCTAATGATCTTCCTTTTATCAACCTAAGCTGTTTACTGATACACACAGATTAACAGTAATAGTTTATTTTTTACACAAAAATCAAAACCATGCTATTTCAGTCTAAGTGAAATGGGTTAAAATAAATGCTCAAGCTTTTTTCACTACTTTTACATCTTTTTATATAATGAATTTAAATTTATTTATTAAAACAATATCTAATATATAAATTCATATTCTAAGCTGGCAGCTGATTATTTGTTAAAATTTCTTGTTTATTAATATACTTTTCAATACCTTTGCAGATCTACAAAAACTGTCATATAGAATCAGTTAAGGAGCCCTATTTAGTTCATAAATCGAGAACCTTCATCCATGAAGTTAACTTTTGCCCATTTGAAGATGTTTTAGGTCTTTCTACCAGTAGTGGCTTCAGCAGCATTCTAGTTCCAGGTATAGACAAAAATTATGTTTATATTATTTTCTCCACCCCAGTAGACTCTTAAATTAACAAAAAATATAGTTACCCATATCTTCCCAGTATCATTGTACTGTTTGTTATCATGATGTATATTGACAACTTGTTGGACCTTGAATTCCTGGGATGAAATTTCAGTAGGCTTAGTTGGATGTAGATGCCTGATTACTACCTGCGAAGCTCTCAGGTTTCAGCTGGTATGTGTGAAAATCAGTGTTTGTCTCTGACAGATATTTGACGATTGCACGCTGAGTTTTTGGGATATCAGGTGAGATCCTCTTGTCTCTAGTGCAGTATAGGCATGTTCAGTTGTAAACAATTAAATTTTGTTTAATGAATATTTCGGGTGGTTTAGTTTATTTGGTTGATTCTATGGCTTCTATTTTACAGTTTATTAAATCCTTGAATTTGTTGATTGAGAAGAATCTTATCGTTCACTCCTACCTATTTCTAACCATTATTTATAAGTTTGCTGCGTCTCAAATAATCAAACGACTTTACAGTCGAAAAGCTGGTGTTCCTGAAGGCAGTGTTACGGTCCTTCTATTGTAACGCAACATTCCACAGTCATTCCTAATATTCCAGATGTCTTTTTTGCTACCTTTGATAATAAAATAAAATAAATAAAAGTTAATGAAGGTAAGTGAACCCACATTACTTTTTATCTTATGACAAGATCTTACCCACCAGTCCTCTTTGACACTACCCCTCCTGAAATCTGACACTATAAGATACCTTGAATTCTTCATCGACAAAAGATTAACTTGGAACCTACACTGGCAACTTAAAATACAAGAACTAAATCAAAGTTTTGGACAAGTATATAGCCTGCTAGAGAGAAAAATCATACCTCACAAATATTAATTTATAAAACTAATGTTTACAACCTTTAACTCTGGGGTACAAAAAATCAATCTTAAGTCTTTAAACTGCCCTATTCTATGACTATATATATACTGTCCTTGAACATCCCCTCTAAATTTTGAAAATTCCTTACAAAATTATTCACTGTTACTAATCCCTATTTAGATCAGTATCATATCTAGCTCCCTACATCCCTACAATCTTCCTGCAAAGCATTGATGGTCTCCAGATTTCCTATAATTAATCTGTTTTTGGAAGTCCTGGAACTGGCCTTTTGCACTATCTTTCAATCTGTACTCCTAATGTATGACTTTAATATAGCTGCAGGTGCAACATGGGAAATCTCTCTGATCCCTCCTTTGCTAAGGTGATATTACTGCAGGTGATTTTGGGGGATCCTCTGGTATTTGTAATATAAAGTAAATAATTTATGAAACAGAGTACTAAGTAAATCAGCCTGAAGACTTTAAGAATAACAGCATTAGAAAAACAAACTTTAGTAATTTGTCTCTATACCTTCTCAAGGATCAAGAGCTGTCTTGTATTTTTTGATTTTATTTTTAACTGCATGCACCATTTATTATTACAGTTGTTTTTTGTTCTGTATTATCTTTCGATTGCTTTCTCATTTTCTCAGATCTCTGATTGGATACAAAAATAAGAGAAGTAAGAAAGTCCATTAATATGGGCTAATTAATTTGTGGCAAACTTCTGTCCTAATAATGTTTTTTTTGTTATGTATTTTCAAATTTAATTTTTAATTATCAAACTATTTTAAGATTATATATTTTATTATTTGTTCCTTTAATATTTTTAGGTTCTGGGGAACCCAACTTTGATGCTCTTGAAGTTAACCCACTTCAAACTAAATCTCAAAGAAGAGAAACGGAAGTGAAGTCTCTACTGGAGAAAATACAACCGGAAATGATAGTTTTGGACCCGACTATAATTTCTGAAGTGGACACCGCTACTCTTAAAGACAAAATGGAAGCTAAAGAAAAACTATTGGTAAGTTTTATCCCATCTTCGTGTTAGTATGAAATCCTTTCCATGACTTTTTTTTTTTAATTACATATTGTTTGTTTCAGTACTTGAAAGTACCGAAGATTGATTTTACTCCAAGAAAGAAGAGACGTGGCAATACAGCCAGAATGGCCCGTGTGAAGAAGATAGTCACAGAAAACCAGAAGAAAGTAAGTAGTATCACTGCAACACTTGTTTCACATTTCGTATTAACTACTAATACTTCAAAAAAAAAAAAAGAGACTCACTCCTTAGAAGCATTAATGAGTTTTTTTATTCACCCATTATTTATTTTTATGGAATAGATTATTATTGATATAATTAAGCATGAATCCAAATTACAAAAAAAAAAAATTCCAGACAGTTATGTCACAAGACTGAGAGATGATGATCTGCAGATAACATCCTATATATTTTTTTATTTATTGAAATGCCACAGCAGTATGAGCTGAGGAACTAGCATGGTTAACCCCTCTCAAGCTTTCTTAACCGCATTGTTACTTTCTTATTCAAGTAGCTCATCATTTATCCTCACTAGGATGAACCTCAACTCTGAAGTCTCAGCATGCTAACCACTAAGCTTACAGAGATACCCATTCACTTATAATGATAATTATATTACTTCAAAGAGAATTCCCATACAAATACAATTAGCATATTTTTCTTTTGCTGGTCTCCTAATAAAATTGTTGTGCAGTACTGATGACAATCAAAGAAATTGATTATTTTTTATTTTTCTTGTAGGAATTTATCAACAGCTTGAAAGAAGCTCAAAAAGACATAATTGATGAAGTGAGTGCAAATGGAGGAGACAAGAAGAACACAGCACCACCGAGTGTTCTCGCCAGGTTTATAAAAAAGTAAGATTTATTTATTAAAAACTTATTCCATTGACAAAAATATATGTATCAAACTTTTCAACAATGTATATAAAATAATAAATATGATTACTGTATTAAAATATACGTATAAAATCTAAAATACCCTAACTAACAATTTTTCTGTTTCAGGAAAAATTAATGTTTGTTACGAGAGGACATCCATTCGAGGAGTAGTGGAGTATAGTATGTGATGATACAATCAGCTCCTGCAAAGTGTTATGTACAGTTAATTATGTAAATAATGTAAGATATAATTATGTTTTTATTTATTATCTGTTCTTATTAATAAAATTAATTTTTGTAATATTTGATATAAAATAGTACCTAAATATGGTGTGGACGGATATCTAGTTTTATCTTTTGATACGGGATAATTCAGGTGTTGAAAAATTAATTAATAAGAATTCATCTCAATTTTCTAAACTGGATTAACTGCGCCTTTACTCAAATAACTAGCTACTTGTGTGGCAGGTTAAGTAAACCTTGATGAAATGCATCCCCTTGAGAAATAACTTAGTGCATGAATCAAACCTGGGCCTCCACAGTTAGTGGAGAGGTACACTAAACACTTGTGAAATCTTCTAATGAAGTAGTAAATAACCATTATTTTACTGCTACAATTGATTCATAATATTACCATGATGAAATTAATGCTGTCAGTTTAATCATTGGCAATATAAATTTTTTTATTTAATATGACGTGCAAAAGGTTGTCTTTTCAAGCTATAATATCTCATAAAAGTCTAAACTATAAAATTACCTGCTCGACGGAAGCTAGTCATTGTTTCTTCGACAGCCTTCTGAAGATCGACAGCATCAGCTTTGGCAGCATGATAGATCATAGCATACTCTCCGGACACCTATGACAACTCATTAATTAATATCAAGTATTGCTATACTTTAAAACATAACATAACCATTATTTGTGGAATCTTTTCTTATTTTTGTTAGAAAATAAATATGTAGCCAACAAAGAAAAGTAAATGATTACCTGGTAAACAAAAAGAGGATGGTCTGGATAACGTTGCTTAGTCGCTTTGAGTATATCCAAGTAAGGCAGCCCAGGTTTGACCATTAGCATGTCTGCGCCTTCTTCCACGTCACGTTCCTAAAACAGCGAAAAAAAAACTAAAACTGTACCAGAGTTATCATTTAGGTAATTTGTAATTATAACATTATTTTCAATATGTATATATTAATACAATTGTAAGAAAAGAAACATACCACAGCACGATGGGCGAGTCCTGAGCTACCCGGGGGGAGTTGGTAACACTTTCTGTCACCAAAGGACGGAGCAGACTTGGCAGCATCTCGAAAAGGTCCGTAGAAGTTAGAGCAGAATTTGGCCGAATAAGATAGAAGACTGACGTTATTGAGACCCAATGACACAAGACCCTCTTTGATAGCTCCTATGCGCCCGTCCATCATATCTGATGGGGCCACAATATGGGCACCTACAAAAACAAAAATAGTCAATGTATTCTACTGAAATCGATAATTTATTAAAATACTTTAATTTTAAAGATTATATGTTATAAAATTAAAAAGTACAGCATAACCTTTTTATTTTTGCTTGTTCCTTACCATGCCCAGTGGCCAAAATGGGGTGTGTTGTAACTTCTATGCTAGGGAGCTAAGGGCTGGGGTTTAATTAAGTATTATACATATTTATGTATGATACTACTAGTTCCCAGATTTATGGGAAAAATTTTAAATATTAATATTGCATCCAAGGGTCATCCCCATCAACATTATCTAGAAATGGCCATGAAATCCCTCATGTCTGGGAAAACTTGGGGTAGTTCAGTAATAAATATTCTTTAAATAATAAAATTTTGAGAAAATTAAATGTTTTGGCTCAAAATTTTCACATCCTATTTCCTTTGTTTTTTTGTTTGAAAACCACAAAAATAGTAGTAACTTCAGAACGACTTTACCGATCCGCACAAAATTTTACAGGGATCTAAGGGAGACATGTCATGACAACAACCAGTTTTCCCAATATGAACGGTTCGTTTATTCGACACATCTCAAGGTTTTTTCTAACTTTTTAATAAGCTATGCACATCTAGTAAAATCTGGCATATTTTTTCCATATTCATCGTAAAAAGCAAATTGGATGGTAGTCTTTATTTCCCACCCAGAACAATGACCAAAAAATGTAGTTTTTGAACTTACATGTGCCAAATATTGTTTGACCCAAAAAAGTTTCATTGAAATTGATGTCTGTCCCCGAGTGAGTATCTTCAATAAGACACTTACCTGCTTTAGCGTATGATATAGCCACGTCACTTAGTCGTTGAATACTCTTGTCATTGTCTAATAAGCCATCAGAGTTCAATATGCCACAATGTCCATGAGATGTGTAAGGGCATAAGCACACCTGGAATATAATCCAAATACATTAAAACTTTCAATTTTATATCTTTACAAAAAATAATAACAATTAAGTAACTAAATTTATTACTGTATTGTTGGTATAATTCAACAAGCGCAGCACCATTATAATTAAATATACTCACATCACAAGCTATAATCAGTTCGGGGCACTTTTGCCTGATGAGTGGTATAGCTCTCATAACTGGATTTTCAACTGAGTCTGCATTTGTACCGGTTTCATCCTAAAACCGATTATTATTTATTTACAATATGTCATGGTTAATAAAACATGTATATTGAAATAAACGTACTGAATTCTACTTGCCTTTGTAAGTGTATTTACAACTCCAAAAAGTAAAACTGACTTCAAATTGTTGTTAACGAGATTTTCTAAAACTAACAGCAATGATTTAATGCCGTATCTATAGACTCCAGGCATACTGGCAATTTCTTCATTAGCGTTATCATCCTCACTAAAACAGCATTATATCCAGTAGAAAATTATTCCAACTATACATAAACTGCTGGCAACATTTTCCATTTAATTTAATATCTTATCAGGGCAGGCGCTGTGGCCACAGGGTTGTCCTATAGGAAACTTCTTCATATTCATGAGATCCCTTCTTAATGAAATTCTCATTATATTGTTATGTTTTTTATATATATTGTTTATTCTAATTTAATCTGAGGTTTTAAAGCTTCTGTTAATATAAAAAATAATTCTGGCAAAAGGAAAATTGTTTAATTACAAAACTATTCATTAATTTATGTACAAGCAAGCCTGTGACAAATAACAATCGTTTATTAATTTAATTTTCTATTTACCTTAATATTATTCGCGACTACCCAGATTTATTAAATTTTACGTCCTTTTCTGTTTACTTCATCTACTTTCTTCATCCTTCGGCAAATTCTTCCTTATTCATTGTTAGTTGTTGTGCCACGCAATCATCCTTCTTCTTCCATATCTTAAATTACCATAAAATAATATTTCTTCAAGTTTCACTATTCTCTTCTCTCAACATTACGTCTACTCCGGATCCCCAGCAGAACAACTAACGCTATATTATTTTTAAAACCTCCTCTTTGTTTTCTCGCCTTCTTGATTCTTTACCTTTTCTTATTCTTTTTGGGTTCCCCATCAATTTAGTGAGGCTAACCTCGCCCAGAGGATTTCCATCTGCGATTCGTTGCGGAAACGGGTCCTTTTTTTATGAGAATGATGACAGGGGACGAAAAGTGGATCGTCTATAACAATGTGGAGCGCAAACGCTCATGGGGGAAGCGCGGCGAATTACCACAAACAACCCCCAAAGCAAGACTTCACCCAAAGAAGGTTATGCTCTCGATTTGGTGGGATTGGAGGGGTGTTGTCTTTTACGAACTTCTTCCCACGAACAGGACCATCAATTCAGATGTGTACTGTGACCAGCTGGACAAATTAAATGCAGCGATCCACCAGAAGCGTCCAGAAGTAGCCAACTGTAAAGGGGTTGTCTTCCATCACGACAATGCCAGACCGCACACTTCTTTGCAGACACGCAGAAGTTACTGGAGCTTGGGTGGGAAGTTTTGCCGCACCCTCCATATTCTCCCGACCTTGCAACTTCAGATTTCCACCGGTTTCGGTCTCTTCAAACTTCATTGATTCATGAACAGACCTTCAACTCATAAGGTGTAAGAATCCACTTGGAAAAATTTTTTGCCAGTAAAGACAGGAAATTCTTTGAGCATGGAATAATGAATCTGCCCTTGAGATGGCAGAAGATAGTGGAACAAAACGGCAATTATATCATTGATTGAATACACCGCTTTGTGTTTAAAAGATGTCTTATTTTCGCTTAAAAAACCGAACGAGATTTTTTGGCCAACCCTTTATTTGGGAGTATCTCGATTCTATTAGTTTTACTATTACAAACAATTTTAAGTAAATCCTTCAAAGTAGTATAAGACCTTAAGGTTCAAAAGTGAGATAGCATGCAAGGGTATATTGGGGAACATTTGGTCAATCAGTTAATCAGGGGGAGTTGGATAATTTCCTGCTACCACTGAGAACCCGTAAGTTCGAGCAAGGAGTCCAGACGTCACAATAGGTTTTTACATTTTGACAGCCCCTACTGGAGCTAGATATTTAAGATAGCCCATATTGCATAAAGAAAAGACAACTCGAATTGTAGTTAATTCAATATGGCCTGGCCCTATGTCCATGTATGTGGAATGACTGGGCTGCATTGTGAAGTCCAATCGTAACCAGAGAAATTCAAAGCACTTGAGCGCTTTGATGGCAGTTTGATGTTGAGCATTGAGAACATGGTGGTACCAAACAAGTGGCTGTTACAGTTGGAAATTTTAGGCACACCGTAACACTCAGGAATAGTCTGATTGTTTAACTGGTGGTAGTTGCAGCACGGTTGGATCATACCACCTTTATTGGTTACAATGTGGAGTGGACTGCCCCAAGGGCTATCAAAAGGTCTACAAATGCCTTGGATGTCATGCAATGAAATTCCTCATCAGTGGCTTGGTGCAAGTCGCAGTGCAGCTTTTCACATGGGAACAGCGTGTTTCGAAATGATGATCTACCTTGGTCAGATGACTAGAGTCCATAAAATGTTGTGGCTGTGTGAGCTGAGGGTAGTGCCGCAGGAGATTGGCATACTTGACACTCAGGTAAGCATAGCGACGTGTGTCCGTCCGAACGTGCTGCCCTGTGATACTGTCTATAAGTTGGTGACGCTGAAGATATAAGTGGTAATGAGCCAGAAAGTCAGTGCCAAGGATCAGTTCATGCAGGGCGAGATCAAGGTTTTATTCTGTCTCTCTAAAGGAGGAGTAGGCAACCTACACTTATTGGGCAGAGGAAGGAAGGAGATTGTGGCCCATATATCCACTAAGTATGGCTGCCACATGTGAAAATCAATGATAAACAAGCAGCAAAAGGTTAGGTAAGCCATGGGTACAGCTTTGGCCATGGTGCAGCCTAGTTTGGAATCGTTGGCACCATATTAAAATTCAAATTATAATCATTTTTTTTATCTATCTAGAGATAGTCTGATTAGGTCATCCTATTCTTTGTTGTTCTGTGTAAGTTCAACTTCACCTAGCTTTTGGAGGATATGCCCTAATCATGGAGAGTAGTGCATAGGGTTCTGTTGTTACCATTTCCTCTTTATTATATCAATACACATTTTTGTCAGAGATATGTGTTGGAACAGTACTGGATTTCTCATAACTTTTGCACTCTCAGGATGATCGATTGAAGTTTGCTTGCGATACTGATTTTCCTCTTCTTATTAGTTGCCTTATTTGGTAATTGGCACTAGGCAGTTACCTCTTTTGTTTTCTTAACAAGATTTGTTACTTTTTTATTTGAGTAGCAACTCATTTACCTTCAGGAAGGCTGAGTGATTTCCAACCAATCCCATCCCCAAACAAAAAATCTTTATGAAGAAGCAGGGTCTCCGAGCTAGAAGTCAGCATGCTCACCACTAAACTAGGGGTTGGCCTAATGGAGTCGGCAGCAGTCTCGAAAAGAGCAGGCTCTTTTCAGAATTATCTTGTTCTAGTGAACATTTCTGTAACTTAGTAATACAGTCAGCAGTTCAAGTATGCATTGTTTGAGAGTGAAGCTTCTTGAACGAACTTAAAATACTTTCAAAAACATGACAGGTCAATAAACTAATGAAATTCTACAGAAGGTATATTCATGATAAAATGAACATTATAGATTAAACTTGTAAGTCTGAACGATAGATATATCAATGACCTTTGAGCTCACAACCTTATCTCTTAAAATATAGTGATAAAGCTTTTTTATAAATTTGTTTCAAAATTTGGAGATAAACAAATTTATATTTTTTTAAAATATGTATTACAAATACAATAAGCTTCCTATGAAACTACAATAGAAAATAAAAAATTTGTCTGAAAAATCAATTTCGCAATAATTTCCCGGGATTATTTAGTTCTCAACTTGAAACTGAAATAAACACCAATAGTTGAAATAGGTAGGAGCTTACACAATAAAAATAGGAAGCATCAATGAATCTGGGGTTAGAGTTGCACTTGTACAATTCCAATTTCTCAACAGCTGGTGGTGAATTCCAGGATGGAGTCTGCGATTTGGAGTGAATTTTGAAACTTTATGGTTCATCCTGAAAAATATATGTATATATATATATTTTTAATATAATTTAAAAACTTTAATTAAAAGATTAAATAGAAGAAAAATCTCAATATTGAGCTGATAATATGCCGAGCAATACACTACAGGTAACGGTATAATGTAACATTTAAAAAAAAATGTTTGTAATGGTACAAGGTGTTATTTGACTGCCAACTCCCCTCCTGACTATGAATTTTTCTTAAGATTCAATCAGAAAGAGGTAATTAAAGAGAGGAGTTTGGAGCATTAAATAGTATTTTAATGATGAATGTAGGAATATAGTTTGTGAGAAACTACTCTATGTAAATAATGTCTTCATTCTCTCAACCTATTAATTAATATTTTTTATGGCCTTGATAACAATTTTAACCTTTGAAAATAATAACATAACATGTATTGTAACTACAGAACTTCAACAAAAACGTTGTTTTAATACCACTAAAGGAATACTTTTTTTTAGTTCTAAGATTATAGACTAATGTGGGGTCCTTGCTTAAAACTTTTTTGGGCAAAGCTACGTTGAAACATGTGCAGAAAAAAACAATCTCTGTTTGATTAAAAGTAATTTAGAGCTGTAAAATTTACACAAAAAAAGAGAAACATAGTCAAAAATAATGACAGGAATTTTTTAAGTGCAAAATAATGTACAACGATAACCCCCAATATTTAGCACTTCAATATTTTTTTGGGGCCTTCAGGGCCCAGTGCAAGAAACTCCTTGACAAGGGGAACCTCCATTTGTAAGAAGGAATTCAAATTAATCAATTTGAGGCTCAAATATGTTGTAGAGGATAGCTTAACGATATGAAGGTTCTGTATTTTAATGCAAGTGAATTTATTTATTATCCATTAATATATAGCTGGATAAGATACAATTTTTTACCTTTCAGCCCCAGATGGGGGTGTAAATAAATAAACAAAGCTATCTATCTATACTTTAATAATGAGGGCATGGCATTTCAAAAAGGCTTGAAATTAATTCTCATAATGTAGGTTTTAATTTGCATTGATCAATCAAAATAAATTCCTAACCAACAGAACTAGAAAGGTTTGTCTGAAGTTGATGTAAAGAATGGCGATAAACCAAAAAAATCTTTCATAGAACAGCAACTCAAGAATCTCATTATTATTTTTTTTAAAGAAATAGGTTTGAATAAAACCAAGAATTTCAACAACTCATTTATGTTTTCTTTAGCCAAGGTATAAATTCCCATGGGTTATAAATGAAAATAAACTTTCTGGGAAGTGACAATTACACAATGAACTATTTATGCTCTGTAAATATTTGACATTACAACAAATGACAGTCTTGTGGCTATCCCTTCCCATGATGAAAACGAGACAAGAGATATAATGTTCATGTTATCTAAATATTTACCTCTTAAATATTTATTAAAGAACAGAGTTCTCCGCACCTCCCTCAAACATACCCCGTTCGACAGAATGAAGGCAGACGAGATGCATAAAAAATTTGAAGTGCTCACCATTCAAGATTTTATCAAGAGAAGGCACATCAAATTTTTTGACTCACTCAGACATAGCCACAACCCACTATTCTCCGACCTTCAACCACCACCAATGCCCGTCAGATGGAAGCACTGCTGGACCGCCGAAGCCTGGAGGATGATCGACGTCATTGAACCCGATGACTGAACGAACTACACCCAGCCGAGATATCGAGGCCGATCTCCCGGCCGACTCAACCGAAGCTACAAGACCCCATCTACCTGTTTAAGCAGGGTAGACCTTCCGGCCGAGTGGCCGACTTATTTCAGCCCCCTGCCGGGGCGGGCCAGGCTTGACCTGGCCGACTACAAACCATTGCCTAGGTACCCCTAGGCTCCACCCTCGGTAGACTCTCACTACCTTCCCGAATCCACCCGCCTCCTTCAGGCATCCCACACCCTATATCCTTCTCATACACCCTTCAAATGGGGGACTCCCCTCAGTGAAAGGCACTCATTAGCCCAAAATAATTTTCCTTATTTTTCCCACATCCTATTTTATAAGTTTGAGAGCTAAGGAAAAAAAAAAAAAAAAAAAAAAAAAAAAAAAAAAAAAAAAAAAAAAAAAATTTACCTTAAACTGGGTAAGAGACTTGATTTATCTAAATAATCAATATAAATAAATTAAAATGAGATTCTGAGTTTAAAATGTAACTGGTATGAACGTCTTATTATCCACAGCTACTGATTAAAATTAATTTGAAAGTTAAATGTGCGTGGCCTGCTACCGGCAAGATGATAAGCAATATTTTATGGGAATAGATAACGGGACATTTAAATAGTGTGCAAATAATTTTGAATCGAAGTAACATTTCATATGAAAAAATAACTATACAATAATTTCAGTTTGGAATATAAAAACGAGAGATAAATAAGCCGGTTAACATGTAAACAATTAGTCGGCTTAGCGCTGAAATAGTCGTTCGGGAACGTCATGGATTGAGCAAACCAACATCGTAATTTGGTGACATCACAATATCATATTTCAGCGTCTGCAGATTGGTATGATGAAAAAACAAGGTAATATATTTGTATGCACCTGCTTAAAAGTAGTCACTGATTTCCGGCTCACAAAATATAGTAGATGGGTGATTCCGATGTAATTTTCCATTTTGAGTGAGCAAAATTATGACAAAATTCCGTGGTATTCAGGACATCTTGTTTATGGTTTCTCAACATCTGGGTCAAATATTTTTCCATTATCCACCTAAATTTTGGTATATTATGTTAATGACAGTATTTCTTACGGAAGTGAAATAAGTAGGAAAGTCAACTTATGTGTACAAATTTTGAATGATAGAGCTTAAGAAAAAGTTATGAGGCCACACTAAAAATATTATAATATCAATTAGGGGAGAAAAACAATATTTTCTTTAAAAAATAAATGATTTATTCGTAAATTAACTCTAATTAAGGTCACAATCATATAACTAAACACTCATATAGTTGTTTTATCACAGTTCAAACAAATCAAATATTTAAGTATAAAATGATACTTTCTGAATTGCAATTTCTAGATTAAAAACATCAGGGTAATGTCAAGGGTAAAAAAACTCAAGAAACTTCAATCAAGCTTTCAAAAAATTATATTTCGTTCGTCAAGACATCAATTTCCAGTTTAAAAAAAATAAAATTACCGTGTTGCTTTGGCCTCTAGCTTCAAACAATATTTCATAAACTAAGAAATGAGTGCCACCTGGGTAAGATATTTTTGGGACTGAGTGACCAAACCAACGCGGTAATTTTATTTTGTTGATCTTGAGAAATATAATTTTGTTATTTTAAAACGCTTGATTTTACATTTTTTGAGTTTTTATGTACTTGGCCTCATTCTGAAATGTTTAATAAAATATTAACACACAAAATAAAATTCTAACAACAAAACTAACTACATAATACTAAACAAAAGCTAATTACAAGTTTTTAAATTTTTTTATATAAATCAGGATAATTTCTTCTTGCTCTCCTTTCCCCAGCTGCTTTGCTTTTAGCCTTTCTTCCTTAGTAGTATGATTTTTTGGTATACCCATCTTTATGCTAGAAAAGGATAAATTTAATCATCAATGCATGTCAAAGGCATTTTGAAATAATCCTAAGTTTGTGTGAGGAAAATAACTTTCATTTCTATAACCAAAATTGTCATTACCATCACAAAAATCAATTATGGTGACAAGTGCGGATTGTTGTAGTTTATAACATGGACCATGTTCCATGTCGGCGTTAATATCTGACTCCATTTTATGATAGGGATGTGTCCCGACAATACACTATGTTCAAGAGAAGAGGTGCAGAGGTTTCATGAAGAATAAGACAAGTTTTCAGAGTTCGGGCGGGAGACCGGCAGCATCACAGGTACAAGTCGGCAGAGGGTCTGCAAGGAGGCTGAAAGGCAAGGTGCCAAACGCAGCGGCGCTTAGGAGAGAGTGGGCTGACGAGGAGTCTAAGTGACTGCCTTCCAGGGCCAAGTGGCCCTGGCGTAAAGCTACACCGAGTAACTGCGGATGAAGATAGATAGAAAGTAGAAGAATGAGTTCCCGGGCCCGGCGGCCCGGGCGTAAAGTGTCCGAGTGAAGGCGGAAAGACTGAGTGGGATTTTGGGCTAGAAGCCCCTGGATTAAATAGTATTTTCCTGTTTGGTGGGGGAAGCGTGCAAGTGAGGAAATGCGCACACCTGCGACCCCTTACGTGCCCCTCGACCCCTAAGGGACTGTTTTACGACTCTTTATGGCATGCCAGGTGGCATTATGACCGTCGGAAGGTGACCCTAGGTCTAACAGGGTATGTTTTATTACGGCCAGCTTTTAGGCCGGTGTACCTGACTTGTTTTACGACTGCCGGTCCCACGCATGGTTTATTACTAGAAGCTTTTACCTTGATTTACATTAAATTACAATACATTATATATGCACCAGAGTATAGGGTAATTTAACTTAAGTAGTTAGCGGGTGCTACACATGCTTTAAGATTTTTGGCATGCCTTATATAAGATCAAATTTGTATATATCAGTATTAATTTTCAATTTCTTTTCTTTGATTTTTACTTTTTGTATATTCTCTTTGTGAATTATTTCTAATATACGTAATTTTTCTATTCCTTTGAATATGTATTTTCTTTGCTCGTTAAAATTGTAAATAGATTTGCATGAAAATATTCTGCTTGCTGCTTTATAACTTCACCCAGCCCTTTTCCCTGAACTAGCCTGGAATAGCAGGATTATGGATATAGCCATTTATGGTTTTGTAGTCCCCTCCCTTCATTAGAAGATAACGTAAAGCTTGGTGTTCAGCATAATTTCAATTTTTTTGAAATTTATTTTTTAAATTACATATTGGTTATAATTTATTAAAAAAAAGATGAGACCCGTTTTAATGAAACACATTATACAAGGTTTCTTTTGAATTCTACATATGTGTGTTTGGTATCACGCTTTTCTGGATTTATTCAACTGTAATGTCCTGCCATTGGAATCTGAAATTTGTATGGAACTTTAAAGTTATAGACTAAAGACCTCAGTGAAGTGCAGTTATTAATTTAATTTTCTTTATTAAGAAACTAGCCCCCCCCCTGTGTTTACCATAGTTGGATACATAAAATGACAATAAAACATGTTATTTACAGTGTTGGGGAAATTCATCATAAAACCGTGGCATCGAGATGAGGAGAAAATAGTGCAGAAGCTATCGAAGATTGGTGGCTAGTGCTTTACAAGTAATTAGCTCTTTCAGGACCCATTACAAATCAAATGGAGTAAAACGGTCTAGAGACGCAACAATTGTTGATAAGATAGTGTGCATTTATTACAAGTTGTTAAAAATTGTTCAGTTAGACCGGTTTAAGAATTATTATCATCATAGCAAACCAACGGACATTAGGCAAATTCATTATTAATATTATAATAAAATATTATGAAGGTTTATCCAGGGTTTATGTTGAGAGGGTTACGTTTCATCCAGTGATATTACAGAAAAAATGAGTAAATAATTAAAAATACCCTTGAAGTAGGTGGCGGAAGATCAAATGAAGGGGAAGAAGGGAGCATTTAATTTTTAAATAAATCACATGTTAACAACTTTATGTTCATAAAAATTGGTAGTGGGGCTCCCATACGGTGTAGTTATATATATAGTTATACTTCGTGATATGAAGTAGGGCTCAAATGTCTATAGGTGGTAAGTGTATTTATTTCATGTTCAACAATAGAAGTCGGTGACGCCCGATAAGATAACCCTAAATGGGAATATATAAGGGTGTAAATAATTAAACAAGCATAAAGTAGAAGGTTTCTGTAATTTATACCCCATGGTCCCGTCAACAGCGAGCGAGACCCATGAGGGAAGCCCGTCTGGGATGTGGATCCCGTGGTAAAAAACAAAGGTTTCTGTAATATAAAAACCAATAAATAAAATAATGAATGTGACTTACCACAACGAAAACAAAATACTAAAAAAAGATTCACCCGATTGTAGTAGAGCCAGTTTTGAACTTCCATTGGTTTACAGTTGTTGGTCCCTACTATGAGACGCACTGCACGTTGTGCACACATAACTTATGAACGATAAAACTGTGCAAACCCATTTTTTCCTAAAATAGAACTATCTGTCAAAAAACATTATACCTATTGGAGATAAGCAATTCATTTTAGAGACTTTATGTGGTCTTTGAAGTGTCTAATGTTTGCGAAGCAGTCACATCTACATGTTGGTATCCCGTTTTTCTTTCTGACTGTCTTGGATGAAATGTTCGAAGCTCCTGAAGTTTCCAGGTGTTGAGACGGCATTACATGTTGCTTGGTGACAACATCGTGGCTAACTCTACAGATAAAGTGTTCGAGGGACCTGAAGTTGGTGTCATGTGTTGAGTTGGCATTACATTTCGGTTTTGGCCTACTTCCATTTAGAGTCGTTTTTTTGAGTTGTAGCGAATATTCACTCCCCCTTTATACCCTTTTTTTGGTTTATTCAAAGAATTTTATTTTTCCCTTCTTTTTTTGTTTTTAAAGTTTGTATTCGTTTCAGGTATCTAACCGATTCTCTGAAAACCAGATCTCTTAGCTACAGTTTGAGACGTGATTCAGTGTACACGATTGCAATGGAAACTTGCAGGATCATAACTGAGACTCCTAAGAACGAAATGGAGAAAATAACGTCGTGGAATCACTGAGATCCACTTTGGAACTTTCTGAACTGTTCACGCACTTGGTGGTAAACATGTGACAATTCAACACCCCCCCCCCCTTATAGTTGGGTCGCTACACATTAATTATAAGAAAACTTACTCTGTTATACTACTAGCACTTGTTGATGCACAATACAATTTTAATTTAAGTGCTTATGGTAAAACAGCGTCGATGAAATTTTCATGGTCTGATATTGGAAAAGCTATAATAATATGATATAAATAATAATAATAACATGATGGGTTCACGTACAACTTTGATGTAGAAATTGCGAATAATATAAACGATACTCCAAAAGACAGAGTACATAATTCTCATATGGAAAGCGGAAATGCAACAGGTAAATTTGCAAGAAAGCGAGTCACTATATTTCTATTCAGAAGTTGGGAAATGCCGTGGCAAGTAGGCAGTATTTTGAACTACTAGTTGGGATCTGAAAAGAATTGACACGTGCTGTCACGTTATCTGCAGGGTATTATCCACTATAATTTAATCGTAATTATCATTCGCCAAGAATAGAAATTGTTATAAGTAAAATTGTAGTAAGAAATAAAAATAACAATCAACAGAAATCACAAACATTTCATTATTAGTTTGTATGAACATGAACATGAATAGAGATATATAGTTAAGTAGTGACTTTAACAGGTATCTGATTTTTTATATTGAATTTAATTTATTCAACTTGATATAGTCAGCAAATAGCAAATAAACGGTTTTAAGACTCTAAAACACAGAATAACATTTTAAAATTTTAGTCCAGTTTCAAAATGAGAGTTACTTCGTCCAGAAGACTATTGTTTTTCATATGTTTGAATAAGCCTAGGTGGGGTTTGAGTTCAAAAATTTAACTCTAGTGTGATACATAAGGCAACCATTTTTTTCAAATTTAAAACTAGGATATTTTTTGTTTAACAAACACTCAACAGGCTGAGATAATATTCGCTGTCTCCATGTTTCTTTTTCTTAGATTGTTCATAAAATTTCTAAAGCTATTTAGTATTTTAGACACTCAGATCAACTGTTTTAACTCACATTAATTCTTTGCGATATATCTTGGTAGTTTATAATATTTGTTGAGTATATACTTTAGTGTTTTGTTAATTTATTATAGATAAAACAAACAATTTATACTTTTTAACTTATACTTCATTATCTTTAAATTTAGGGAGGGCCTTTACAACCAAACATTTAAATAATTCTTCTTCATGACCTGATGAGCTGCCTTCATGACCTTCTGTAGACTCTGCCGATATGCAAATATGACGTATGAAGTGATATCATGGCATGGGGTGATACGAGGTAATATGAAGAAAGAGAGGTATGAGGGCCCTTATGTCTAATATGTTTGACCATCCGCAAACTGCACACAAATGTCAACACTTCTCTTCTCCAGCAATTATAAACAACTCACATCTCCTTTCAAGCATCTATCAACTAATCCCCTCTAGTAACTGTAAACAATTGAAGTCTAACGTCTCTTTCTCAGCTGTTCCAATTACTGACATACTTTCTGTTGTTACATTCACTTAATCTATACGTTAATATCTGTTTGAAACGTTATGATTTTTCAGGGAATCTTGTCCAAAAAAAATGGAATTTTTTATGGCATTTAGAGCTTTTTTCCCAAAAAGGTACAAAATCTGGGAAAGAGGAGAGATGTACTTTGACCAAATGCTATTCCTCCTAGCACAAAGGTATACTAGTCCAAATGACAGGAATGCAGCTCCATTAGAAGAAGAAGGAGAAGAGGATTTTTGTAAGAGAAGGATCTAGAAGAAATCAAAGGGCGCTCCAACAAACAAAGTCTTAGAAGAAATTTTTTATCGCAAGAAAACAATCATGTACACGTTTTGTTCCCTCTTTATATTAAAAGAGCCACCTGTGGATGACAAACTTGATGGTAAGATTCAAATTTTACAAATTCTAAAATCTATCAGAAAATTATCTTCTCTGAGGTAGCCAGTGAATCAGTATTTATTTCTCCCACCTATACCCCTATGCAACCATACCGAATGTCATCCAGGATAGCTCGAGGCATGTTTGTATAAGTAATCTGTGTCCAAAGCTACAACAATATTTCAATGCTTTCTTCATACGGATAGTTTTTTGTAAAATTTACCTGATATTAATTACTTAATTGATCCAAACTGAATGAACCCAGAGGTCTCTTTTTGGTTTATTTTTTGATTTCGAAGCACAAGTGGGAAGACACAATGTCACCTTGTTGACGTAAATTTTTAAACTAAACTTGAAAAAAAATAGTGGATCACTGCACACCCATTGAGATACTGGTGCTTCCCTAACTATTATTTTGTAGAAATGAACAAAACATCTATTTTGATATTAGTTTAGGAATTATATAGGTACTAAGAAAGAAAAAGGAAAAATAATAAATAAGGATACCTTCACAATTACAACAAAAACATTTATTTTTTAAAAGGAGGACTATGTGCCGAATCATGAATCATTTTATTGTCAGATTCGTGAGCTTATTTTATCTTATTAAAAAATGTAAAAGAATATCTTGTGGAGCCTGATTTTTTGATTGTCCATAATCCAATTGTGTATAAACAATAAACATAATTTTGCATTTTCTTTCTAAATAAATATATTTATCTAGCATGTCTTGTTTTATTTCTTGTAGACTACATCATTTTAAATTTTATTTACAATCTAATTTATGACAATGCTGTTAACATAACACTCATCCATCACAACATAACACTCATGAATTGTAAGTAGAAAATGTTTACATAAATATACTATCTGTGATACAACATTCATAAAATCCAGAAGATAATTGTGTTAGATTACAAAAAATGTAACCTTTTTTTCTGTATTAATCAGTATTGAAAAGAACGAAACGGGTTATTTGATCAATGATACAAAATATGTTCGGTAAATCATAACAGGAAGTGTTGGATTGAAGTTCCAGAAGTTAAGAATGTGTTTTCAAAGGTACAAGGTGGATCTGTAAAGAAAATCGATAAATAATTACGAAATATTTGTTAATATTCATGGCTAAATAAACTTCTGGATACAATTAACACTTTGTATTTTATATTTGTTTATTTATTTCTTCATTAGAATTAAATGGAATTGCTCTAACCAGCACTGGTATTAGTAATGGTGACGTCAAGTGCCCATATCCTTGGGAAGTACCAATTGTTACTTAGCTACATACTCCATTGATTCAGGGAGACAAGCAGCAACTGTCAGAGACAAGGGCCCCTTCAGCCAGAGATGATCATTTCATTACGTTCTTAGCCTTAAGACAGAGATTCCAAACAATAGTTCAAAATGAACTTCATTTGGCCAGAAACATGGTGATTTCAAAGCAAATAATAATATGTCTCCTCCATGAATCTGACCTCCAGAAGCCTTTCCACTAATCCACTTCTCACCAGACATCATCGAGTAACCAGACTTGCAGTATGCAAATTGGACAATCACTGATTGGAGAGAGTTTTGTTCAGTTACGAGTCAACTTTTGCCATACATTCTCCAGATGTTCGGATAAGGGTGCCAAGACACCCTGGAGAGCGGTTTGCTGCCTGCAACATTTCTCTAAGAGTAGCGTTTGTAGGTGGTTCTGTAATGGAGTGTGCTGGCATAAATTTGAAAGCTTGCACAAAGTTACACATAAAGCATCAATGTTCTGCCGCTTCCTCCAAAAATCCTGGACCTTAATCCCATTGAGCACGGGTGGGATATGCTGAAGAGGCGAATCAGAGCTCAGAATCATGCAGCAGTGGCACTTGTTGAACTTCAAAATGAATTATTGGAAGAATGGGATACGATTCCTCTAGAGGACATGGCCTGTGTCATCCAGTTAATGCCGATATGACTGGAAGCTGTTACACAAGCAGAAGGTATTACCAGATAATAACACTGTAAACATTTTTTTCTAATTAATTCTTTGTTTGTGACATACTCACATTAAAGCTGTTTGTAAAATTTTTCTTGTTTTTTTTTTCTTACTTACCATTCTAATGCTGATCATGTTACTAAAAAATGGGCTTTATTACAAATGCCTAAAGAAAAATATGAGAGGTTGGTAAGGAAGTATGAAAAATGAAGTGATGCACTAATTTTGTCCAGGAGTTTATATTTTATATGTAGAATGTAGTCTAAAGTTTACTTTGTTTTACTTACCAAATCTAAACCATTCGTCTTCAAGACCCGCATCTTTTCTTGCGGACACTAACACCTGCCTTAAAGCATTGACAAGTGTAAGTGACATGCAAAGTGGTGGTTCTCCTGTTGCTAAAACAAACCAATATTAAATCAATTGAATTTGTGCAAAGGTGATAAATGTTTTTTAATTATTTTTTACTTTATTAGTTTTATGTTTCTCTTTATGTATGTTAAAGCTATCTGTCAATATGTTAAAAAGAAAAAAATCTATCCTTTGCCATAAAACATTTCCTTGAAACCTAAGAACCTATAATAGTACTTATGTATTATTACCTTTTGAGCGTAAAACTCCAACTGGGTTTGATGCATTTTTTTTAATTGTCACTCTAAAGTCAATTGGAATATCTTTTGCACCCGGTGGCCAGTAAGTCTGAAAAGCATTAGTCAACTATTAATATATCATTAAATGACATAAATTTAAAAATGTATAAACATTTTGATGAGATTTAAATGAACTATAATAATTTAGAACAGTATAATATTATTTTTTTATCTAATTTTATTAATTAAAATTAAATATGAGGTTTATAGGTTCTTGTTAATATAAAAAGAAAACTCTGGCTAAAGACAAATCAGATTTTACAAAATTCACCCTCATTTTATTTAAATACACTACAATAACTTCAATTTTCAACATATTTTATAATTTACCTTAACATTTAACTCTAAAATGGCCAGAATTACTAGTTTGTATATATTATTCTTCTTGTTTTTTCACTTTAACTTGGTTTGCCATGCTGTCAGTAATATCCACTTCTATCTCTTCAATCCTTCTTCTCTGGATAAAATTATTCTTCCTAATAATGTTCTTCCACGTTCCAATTCGCTATTAAAAAAAATTGTTCATTTTTCTTCAAATTTCAATACTTTGCCTCATGCTTTCGCTAAATGAATAACGCTAACCTTCATCCTTCTATCAGAACAAAACAACAATTCCTACTCTCCCTCCTTTTTCTCATCTTCCCCACTCTTTCCACTGGTCATTTACTGCTCTTTTTCAAATTTTTCAAATTCAAATTTCACAAGCCAAATATCACAACAATATATATAACGTCCAATAGAAAAATTAACTTTCTTTTATTTTTAAACTAGACTCAGAACTTTAAAAGTATTTACTATTATTTACCCAAGTCCTGGTGGTGCGCAAAGCTCCATCATTGCTATCATAGACGATCCTCTCACTGGACAGATATCCAAGGCCCATCGTAAAAGCACCTTCAATCTGCCCGATGTCCAATAAAGGGTTCAAACTTTCTCCCGCATCTTCAACAATGTCAGCTCTCACTACCTGTTCAAATAATCAGTCCTTTGTGTTTAAATATAAAAAAACAGCAGATACCAGCATGTGAGATGTTTATATAATGAAGTGTTACCTGATATTGCCCTGTTAAAATATCCACTTCAACTTCCAATACTGTCGCTCCGTAGACTGAATATGGTTTTGGGACTGCATCTGTTACTGAGTACCTGTATTGAAAATTAAGCTTGAATTATCAATATTTAAGGTTTAGATAATATACTGTAGTTATATTATTTGTTCATTTATATTGAACAAGCAGAGTTTTTTTAAGTATTTAACTTAGTTCTGATTTTGGATGGTTTGGTTGTTTCATTATCTAAATTCCCATATAAATGTTTGAGAATTAGCTGTATTTTGCAAATTATCTATAATGATAATATTTTTGAAATAGTGAATTGTAAATTGATGTCAAAACAATTTAAGTTAGTGGAAATGTGAGTTTTTGACATAAAATAAGGAGAATTCAAGTTTAAACCAAAAGATGAAGTTCATCAAACCACATGCATTTTAAAAAGTCAAAATAATGATTCTGAGGTGATCAGGTCTGGATTGGAGAGATTCATGCTTTAAAAGCCTAAGGAGACAGTAAATAAGACATCAGTGAAGAATAAAAATGAAAATTATAGTTTATTATTTAATGACATTTTTAAATTACAAATATTTTACCCTAATAAAACTTGAGATTTTAAAAAGTAGAGATAAGAATTAAATAAATTTGACTTTAGATTAACGCTTATAAAAATGATTTGTATATATTATTATTATCTGTAAATATTACTTCAATAATCTGATTTTAATATTTACTCTTTTTTTTTATAGCATAAAACCATTCAATATACAGATGAAATTAAAAAGAAAAAGGATGGAAAAACAAGTTCGAAGAATCAAATTTATAACATGCAAACAAAACTAAATACAGGTCTTACATATAAGATGCTTTTAAATCCACTCCTGCTGTATTGGCAGCCGTTACTAACTTAACCCAGCTAGGATTGTCCATTTTTTGTCTTATCGGTAACAAGCGTCTGTTAAGTTCTTCACAGCATTTCATTGTTGCCTAAAAATAAATTTTAAATGTATGTCTTTACTAATTACTGTGTCTCCCTGATTCCCAAAAAGTAGCGAATCTGGTTTAAGCCACCAAAAAAAAGGTTACGGGTTAATGATTAAACATTGAATACAGTGCATACCTCAGCACGACATCCCAACTAGCAGGAAACTTAATTTATTTATGTTTTTATGTAAAATAAACCAGAGTGAATTGTTAGCTCTGAATTTATAAACGAGTAGGTGCATTTGTTGGGATATCGGCTTATGCTGATAAAAAAAGATTTATTAATGGACAATGCTTTGACATATTATGTATGTTTTGAATGAAGTCAGTTAGCTTGAATCAAGCAGCTTGTTAAGCTGCAAGCATTTTCCTTATATTATCCAATCACCTGACACTACTAATGATTGCATTATTGTTATTACATGTTTCATGAAATCTGAGTGTATCTACGGTAAACATTGGTAATGAATACCAACGTGTAGTTTAGAGAGTACTGCTATTTAAATAACAAATCTGATGAAGTAATTAAGGTTTACTGAGGTTTTGGATGTAGTTGGTAAGTAGTGCTGAGGCCTATGTTGGGTTGTTACCTCTTAAACTTTAGTTTTCTATACTGCATTTGCTTCTATATTCAAGAAGTGCTCTGATTGAGCCTTGATTGTCAAAATTAAACATAATTTTTTTTAAAGCAAGTAAAACATACTAACGTTAGTGTTAAGTTAAAATATATCAGCAATATTTACATATGTGATGGTGTCAGTGCCAATACTGGCGGATGTTGGTTTGTCATTTGGGGAAATCATGTTGTAGCACGGTTTAATTTTGATCATGCTCATATCTATTCCCAACATATACGCACACATTTGAACCACCTGCAACATAATGCCATTATATATTTAATAATAATTATATTTTCTTTTATTAAAGCTCAAAGTTATTCATATAATAAAAGTTATAGAATTTCCAGATTCCAAAAAACAAATAAAATAGAAAAAGAAAAGACATGAATGTCCTTTTACTTTACCTGTTAAAAAGTAAGAAATTATAAAAATATTTAAAACAAAAGCAGAATTGTTACAATATATTTTGTATTTCAATAAATTTCCTACTAGTCTTTTTGTGTAGATGGTAGAGTAAAGGTGGGATCAGAAAAAGTATTTATGACATAAAGGGATAACCATCCTAACTGGGTGTAATGCTGTTGTAGCGACCGCTAACTACATAAGATAAATCACCCTACACTCTATTGCATATATATTGTAAGCAAAAGTAAATAACACAAACTAAATGTATTATAGACAAATGTAAATAAACAAATATAAATCATTGCAAATGTGTTAAGCAATAAAAGACGGGGACCAAGCAAGTAACATGAGAAGGGGCAACAGCTGTCAGTCATGAACATAACAACCCTTTTGGGGCCTCTCTACCTCCAGGGGGCAAGGGGTCGGGTAATTAAGCGTCGGCCGTGGGTACATCACCACATGTGTGGGCAACCTCCAACCGTAGGCCCAGCACCCTTGCAGCCCCCAGTAGAGAGGATACTTAAGGCATGCTCCTGGCCCTGTTTATTAGTCTCTCGCGACCTTTACTCGGTGAAGCTTGGTTTCCGCTCGACTTCTGAAAACTTGATTAATTCTTTATGAAAAAAACCTCTGTACCTCTTCTCTTGAACATAGTGCATTGTCGGGGCACATACCTATCAAAAAAGGAGTCAGATAGTAACGCCGTCATGAAACGAGTGTCCAGGTTATAAACTCAAACAATCCGCACTTGTCACCAGGGCTAGGGTGATCAGGCACCCCCCTAGTGACGACCCGACAACTGGTGACCCCGGCGTGATCGAGAAGGTAGAAGAAACCATTTCTTATGATGGCCGACCCACCAGCCCCGTCCGACGAAGCATGCTGTGCAACCGTACATGGCATTTCTCGGACGCGCAAACTGCCAGAGTTTCACGAAGAAGACCCTATACTAGCACACAAAAATAAATTAAAATCAACGCCATGGTTTAAGTATAGAGGCAGGCCCAGTGCAGTGAAGAGTAGCAAATAATTTTCCTTGTGAGTTACTGTGCAATTAAATAGCCGACAATATTTTTAGAAATCCGAGTAAATATAGTCTTAACCATACAAGAGACAATACATCCACTTGGACTTCATGGGACCGTTGCCACCGCCTAAGAGGATGCGATACGAACTCACTAAGGTCGACTGAACTTTAAATGGCCAGAGCCGTCGAACCTCGGCGACATAGAAGCTACAACCGTAGCTGTCGCTTTCTAAAAATGGCTGGTTAACGACCTTAAAACGACTATCATTTCTTCGAAGTGCCTCGAGTTCATCCACTAGCTTGGACCTGCCCCGGACGCCTGCTAATCGACTACGACAGGACACACGGAACCCCGGGGGAACTACTCACTGCATAGAGACGACCCGTGACACCCGGGAGATGATACAACAACAAAGATGCGAAAAACAACCCAAGACAAATCGACACTCCACCACCATACCACCTCTGCACAAGAAGTTCGGTAGCGCGACGGTAAATATAAAATAATCATGACTGATAAAATATAAATTAATTTTTTTTTTAAGTTTGTTTCGAAATATACGCTATAATATTTTTATATATTATATTATGACCTAAAGTTACCACTTGTTGCTGTAAGTCATTTTATATCATATGTTTTTTTTTTTGTTTTTTTTCTTGCATAAATGTTAGCAGCGATCAATAGACCACAACAATTGTAATATAATGTTAGTCGAACGTGTATGTAAATATGTTTATCTAAATACTTTTAACTGTTTGTAGTTGTTACATTTTAATTAGCTAACTTGGTCCGTTATCGAGTAAGACGTTGATTCTTTTATTGTCATTCATGTGAAAGATAAAAATATTTTTAGTGAAAGAGCTATTTAATTATTTATTTGTATTAATTGTTCGACAAATTATTTCCAATGTACATAAAAGTGTAAATAGTGATTTAAGAAAGATTAATAGAAATATGTTTGTATTATGTACATTTTTTATTATGCAATATAATTCAATATAAAAAAACTGTCAAACTTTACCGAGTGTAGGGTAATTTGGGGGAGCTGTCTAGCGACCGCTAACTACATAAGATAAATCACCCTATACTCTATTGCATGTATATTGTAAGCAAAAGTAAATAACACGAACTAAATGTATTATAGACAAATGTAAATAAACAAATATAAATCAGTTTTTTTTCCTTAGCTCTCAAACTTATAAAATAGGACGTGGGAAAATTTATTTTGGGCTAATGAGTGCCTTTCACTAAGGGGAGTCCCCCATTTGAAGGATGTATGAGAAGGATATAGGGTGTGGAACGCCTAAAGGAGGCGGGTGGAATCAGGAAGGTAGTGAGAGTCTACCGAGGGTGGAGCCTAGGGCTACCTAGGCAAGGGTTTGTAGTCGGCCAGGTCAAGCCTGGCCAGCCCCGGCAGGGGCCTGAAATAAGTCGGCCTCTCGGCCGGAAGGTCGACCCTGCTTAAACAGGTAGATGGGGTCTTGTAGCTTCGGAGATCGGCCCCGATCTCTCGGCTGGGTGTTGATCTTCAGTCTCCGTCAGGGGGCAGTGTAAATCAGTGTAAATGTGTTAAGCAATAAAAGACGGGGACCAAGCAAGTAACACGAGAAGGGGCAACAGCTGTCAGTCATAAACATAACAACCCTTTTGGGCCCTCTCTACCTCCAGGGGGCAAGGGGTCGGGTAATTAAGCGTCGGCCGTGGGTACATCACCACATGTGTGGGCAACCCCAAACCGTAGGCCCAGCACCCTTGCGGCCCCCAGTAGAGAGGATACTTAAGACAGGCTCCTGGCCCTGTTAATTAGTCTCTCGCGACCTTTACTCGGTGACGCTTGGTTTCCGCTCGACTTCTGAAAACTTGACTAATTCTTTATGAAAAAACCTCTGTACCTCTTCTCTTGAACATAGTGCATTGTCGGGGCACATACCTATCAAAAATGGAGTCAGATAGTAATGCCGTCATGAAACGATTGTCCAGGTTATAAACTCGAACAATCCGCACTTGTCACCTGGGCTAGGGTGATCAGGCACCCCCCTAGTGTCGACCCGACAGCTGTATTTGTGGGAGTCTGTAAGGGTAAATCTGGTTTTGGTATTAAGGATGCAGTTTTAAAATTTCTTCCCTGGGTTGTCATTATCTTATGTTTTCTTCTGGGTGTTCATTTTCTTTTAGATAATTGTTCTCTGTTGCAGGGGCTCTTGTTCAGAGGCTCCTGTCTAGACTGGAATCCTTTCTTAGAAGCCTCTAAAGATAATTCACCTGCAACGAAGGCCGAATATGTATAAAAAAATGGACACCGGAGAAGGAGCTGTTTAAGGATCCAACTATGAATTATTTTCTGGGTATCATTTTTCAAATCTTGACAGGTTGAGAAACAATCTGTCTTTGAGATAAGGAGCATTTTTAATAGTTATAAATTAAAAAGCCTCATGAATTTGAAACAATATCTACACAATAACTAATTAATTACCTTTGTGTTGATTCCCTGACCAATTTCAATGCCGCCTGAGGAAATTGCCACAGTGCCATCATCATAGAAAATAGAAACTGTTGAGTGAAACCCAGGGAAAAATATCAAATCAAATTTCATTGCCATTACAGAAAGCCCTCTTTTTCTCCATCTATTAAGCTTAAAAAAAAAAAAATCATTTAATTCATATAATTATACTGTATACTGTATTATATATATTATTCAAATATTTATTATTTATATATATTTTAATTATATATTTTTTCATATAATTTATAACTTTATATTTAACTTTTACGTTATCTCAAGGTTCTGTTAATAAAAATATAGGAAATTTCTGGCAAAAGGAATAATTGTTTATTTTCACAAATTGATTTAAAATTACTACACAAATAAACTACGTACGCAACAAAAGAATAATATTAAATCTAACATTAAAATGGTACCTTATAATTATTCGTTACGTTATACTAATACTGGCCAGTGTTTCTTTGTGTTGCTTTCTTCGATGGTCGTCTTCTATTGCGTGATTCGGATTAGCGTCTTCTTCTTGATCGTCAGTGAAAGAGTGCGTGGATCTTGTCTCGAGGTCGGATGCAAGTCTGATGCACCACGAGGCAGTCGCCGGGTCTTAGCGTGTTGCTGCTACCTTGGCTGGAGTCCCTCCTCGTGCTGCCTCGTCCTCTGCCGGTTCCAAGATGAATAGAATGTGCGTCCTGCTCTTAGCCTTGTCTCTATCCTACCTACCGCTGCCTTCTTGACTCTTGGCCTCTTTGGTTGTTTGGATATTTATACTTTGCTTAATTTACGTAGGTTATAAAATAAAATATTTATATTTAATTATTGATATTATTTTTATTATAAATATTAATAGTTAATATAACGGCAATAACAACGTTCATACTTTCATAGGCATGAACCACGGGTCGTTATTACGTTATTCAACGCTCGCTAATTTTGAGTTTATCTCAAAAACACCATCAAAAATCAACACATTAAAATATCACAACAATATATAGCAAAATTTAGTTTTTTGGACAAAATAAATAAATGTGTATGAAGTAAACTTAAAAAAAAAATCACTGAAATAACTACGTATTTCACAATCTAAAATAAAATGTTTTTTTTCAAATCTTCAAAAATGATTAAATCATCTTATACAGTTAAATAGGATCATCACAATTTTGATTTTTGATAATGACTTTTTGTTATATTTATAAAACATGAAGTAATTATATATAAGGATGTTAATATTTCAGTAAATGGTCTCCAAATTTATATTGGTACCTATAAAGAACTTTATTTTGTTTAGGTTATAGTGCCTACCACATTATATTTATTAATGGAAGACATTCTCTTGTCGTAATCAGAACTTTGAAGTGCTTCTTGTAAAACTTCTTCCATCATTGTGGAAGATTTGTCGGCGAAGTTTACTCTTCTGACACTAAGAGGATCCAACTTACAGATGGCTGCAATGTGTTCCATAATATGCTCTATTGCTGCCATACCTTCAAGTGTCCCTAATCAAAATAATTTACCAGAATTAACATTTAATAAAAAAAAAATCATTATAAATCAAAGTAATTTATCTATGTTGTGAGTCATGAAACCAAATAAATATTCAGCCTAAGCAAACTAGAAGCAATGCTTTGGTATACTCAACCAGACAAATTTCTCAGTAATTAGCCAACAAATAAATGAACTTTAACTATTTCCATGCAGTTGTTATTATTTTTATGCTTATTAGGACACCTGTACAGTGGAATTCCTCAGAGAAATTTCATGGTACTAGGTCAAACAGGGGCTGAGAAATAGTTGTGAATACGATATTATTGACAGTTTTGACGGCTTATTGTAATTTCAATCCATTAAAATTCAAACAAATATTGCATATTAATAAAAGCTTAAGAACTTTCTAAATAAAAATCTTCTTATAATAAAACTTTTTTTAGTGTTTATGTTAAAATGTATTTACTTGCTCAAGTTTTGTCACGGTTCTTTCAGTTCTTCAATAAATGGTAATTGCCATTACTGTAGAAAGTAATAGCTGTAACCAGCTTCCTGACCTCAAAGTGTCCTTGAAAACATCCCAAGACCTAGATAATACAGTGCATTCTTTCACTACTCTGATCCAGGGGTCAGCTTGGGAGGTTTCGTTGCCCCACCGTCATCCAAAAATTCACAATCAAAATCGTTTACCTCAGCCTAATTTACCAAATCTTGTCCACTATTTTTTAAAAATTACATTCCTCTCCCTGTATCCGAGAGAGTACGGTACTTAAGGCTTCCATCTCGATAAGAACTAAACAGACGCTTTGGATAACTTTACAGACTACTTCAAAGGACATCCCATCTCTCAACAGAAAATAAATTACTAATTTACAAAGTTATACTTAAGCCAATCTGAAGATACGGAATAGAGCTATGGGGGACAGCAAAAAAGTCAAACATCAAACGTATCCAATCCTTTCAATCAAAAGTCCTGCGCTGCACCACTCATCCCTATAAACCTCCTTGGAGACCAAAACGGCAGTGGCCTCGTGACCTGCTATAAATGCGTAACAGTGGGAGTCCTGGCAATGGCCAGTTTCTCCAATCATGTCCTGAGCGTATGTAGCTCTCGCGCTCTTCGTCAGCTTCCACTTGGTTCATATCCGGTGACGTGACAAACGGAGGAGCGCGCTCTAGCGTGGCGGACTTCCCAAGACTACTTCAAAGGACATCCCATCTCTCTATAGAAAATATATTACAAATCATCAATGTTATACTTAAGCCAATTTGGACATACAGAATAGAGCTATAGGGGACAGCAAAAAAGTCGATCATCAAGCATATCCAATCCTTTCAATCAAAAGTCTTGAGAAAAATATTAAATGCCCCATATTACGTCAGCAACAAAACCCTTTGTAACGATCTTAATATACCTTACATTCTTGAACTCATCCCTTCCAAGTTCATGAAATTCCATAGCAACCTATCCAACCACCCTAATCCCGTAGCACAGTCATTGCACTGCACCATTCATCCCTATAATCCTCCTCGGAGGCTGAAACAGCACTGGCCTTGTGACCTGCTATAAATGCATGACTGTGGGAGTCCTGCCAATGGCCAGTTTCTCCAATCATGTCCTGAGCGTATGTGGCTCTCACACTATTCATCAGCCTCCACTGACTCGTATACGGTGACGCGGTTGATGGAGGAACGTGGGGGACTTCCCAAGACTCAACTTCCTCTTTTGCATGCGAGGGAGGTGACAACCGTGTGGATTTGAGAGGTCTCTGGGCTGTTTGTAACTGCTGTATGAATGACCTAGTGAATGAAAATTGTAAATCACAATTACTTATTGCCTAACAAGGCAGATTGTTATTTTAGCTCAATAAAGAAGTTTCAATTAAGACAGCTATGGCTTGGAATAAATGATTTGGTTCCAAGGGAATATCATTGGGAAATAGAAGATGGTGGATCAGGAAAGCAGAACCAGCATAAGCTATTACATTCTTCTGGTTAGGTACTGAAGGGTCTATTGCTAGTCTGTCTTGTTTCTGTGATGAGAGCCACGTAATTGTTCTTGTCATACAGTAGTGATGTAAATTCATTTGTATGGTTTCAAAGACCATTTGTGTTCCAAAGGAGAATGGATAAGGAATGTGGTAGTGTCATCACAATATGAGAGGAGTATATCCTCATATCATAATAGGTTTGGAATGAAGTGAGTAAACTACTGATATCTAAGGAGTTCAAAGGTAGGGGTGTGTATATGAGGAATGTGATGTTGAGGTTGTCAATTAAGAGGCGGAACTGGGATATTAAGATGTGTCCTTGGCTTTGTTGATCCCTAACCTGAGACCCTGTGCATAAGAGTTGCTTGGCTTCATGTCCTTGAAACTTCTCCCATTGTAATAGTAGATGCAGGTTTTACCTGTGAGTGGGTTGGTTGAATTCTTGTTTTCTGAATTTTTTTTTACAGATTTGGCACCCTTTGGAGTTAGCCTGATTACCAACTATAGTATTAAGCACATAGAGAGACATGTATGTTCATGACGGCTGCCGGGAATAATGCCTATATGTTATTTTATAGAGCTAGCATTATTTTCATTGTATTAGAATAATATGTGAAACCATCATGTAAAACTCATGTATCTAGGTTAGGCAGAGAACTTACAATTGGCAGAACAGAGAAATCAACAAAGTGGTGTCTTGTTTTGAAAAAATAAAATAAAGAAAATCCCAAAAAATTAATAATAATTGTTGAAATATTATGAATTCTCACCTGGTGCTCTTGTCCATGTGGTTGATGCAACATCAGTTTTAACTAAATAACAATTCACAGTCCATTTTGATACATCATAACAGTTTTTAACTCCGTCAATTGTAAATATAATAACATTGTCACTGAAGCCACAACCCATATCTTCGTAAAGGTCAGCTTTTAGCGACTGTATTGCCCCTTTTTCATCTACTCCTACCTGAAATTTAGCAATAATTCATTTTGTTTTATAATTAGGAAAGCAGACAAAATTCAACTAAACATTTAGCAAAAAAAAAAAAAAATCTTCTGAAGTGGAGAACTATACTTCCTAGACTTTTATTATATTATTGAAACAAAGTTAGTAGGAAATTTATATTAATACTAAAGCTCCATAAAAATAAATTATATGGCGATTATGTCAAGTAAAATATGTTACAGTACCTCATATTTTAATAGAAACCTACACCGCTTTCCGAAAGCTTTAGTAGTAGTTTCAAGGTTAATGACAGTTCTAACTGGCTTCTGCAATATGTGTGCTGCCAATGCACAAGCACCTGCCACATAAGTACTGTTTGTTATTCTTGCACCGTAGGCACCACCAACACGCTTCACTTGAACATTTATACTGGAAAGATAATTAAAAATAATAATTAGTTAATAATTTGTTGCAATTCTTACAATTTTAAAATATATCTGTTTTTTATTTATTAAGAGGGAAAGTAAGAGGAACAGAAGAGGAAAGGAAGAGAACTTCATAACGAATAACAGTTTATTTTTAGTTCAAATATCTCTGGGTTCTTTATGGTTTTAACATATACATAAGGTTACTTCTTAAATGTTTGACTATTGAGTTATAAAGCAGGATTTTAGGCTCTGACTAAGTAACGAGGCTCTAATGAAGTGAGTCCATATGCATTCCATTCAACAAATACGTTTTAAAATAGAAATTAATTTTACCATAAAAATATCATTACAAATTATTATATGTGGTATGTAATCTTACTTGTGTATATTCAAACAATTATTGCTTGAAGAGAAAATATTTTTTCATTACCAAGACCACTGAGAAGCTAGATAGTCCCTTGTACTAGAGAACAAGGGAAAAGTCAGTTGGAAGGGAATCAGAACATCCATGGTTCCGGAATACTGACCACGTTCCTATTGTTTTTCTCTTTCATCAGTAATGATGAAACTAGGATTGTACTTAAACTTCAGGAAATTGTGTAAAAAAACATCATCTATCTGCTGTCTTATGTTAAAGCAAAATTGGGGTTCTGCCCACTAAGTATGTCAAACTGCGGGGAGTTTGGGAAATATAGATACTCCACAAGATTGATGGGTTAATATGCTTGAGGATCAGGAGCATGTGATGAAAATATGAAAATAATCAGTAATTAAAGACGGATGGCTCAGAAGGCTTGTCCATGTGTTCTATGGATGAATGGCAGACCACACTTCAGATATTTCTATAATGGAAGCCGATCTACATACCAGCACTACTTTTTACACAACAAATTTGGCCAAAATGGTGGATGATTGTAGCGCCGGACAAAGCCTAGAGGTGTGGCTGGACAGGAAAAGGTCCAATGGAGAGGATAGCAGCACCATGGGAAGAATACAGAGAAGAATACTCTTAAAAAGATAAATAAAACTAATTGGATTTCAAAAATTAAATTATGTGTTTTGAAATGGTTACAATAATTAAAAGATTACCTATTGAGCTGCGTCCCCAATAATTTAGATATGACTGCCTGTACGTTGTGCATCCATTGAGTGGAAGAATAGACATCCATTCCGTCTTCTTTGGGAATGCATACACATGTCTGAAGTTCCATTGTATAATGATACTGAGAACCCATCTCATATTCTCCGAATATTTTATGTACAGGCTTTCCTGGTCATCAAATATTTGTTATTACTAAATACGATAAACCAGATAAAACAAGTAGCCTTTGGAATGATGAAGACAAATTATTAATAATAATATTCATTGTATTACCTGGTGTGCCAACTGGGTCTATACGGCCCATCTGTTTGACTCTTGACTTATCCCCGCTATCCAACACATCCTTAATGGTTATCAGTGGTTTAGTTACAGTGGAATAGTTTACTTTAACTAATGTGGCTGCTTTGTCGGCCAAATCTTGTGTATTAGCGACGATTATTCCTATCGGCTGCCCTGCATATTTTATATCCCCACTGCAGAAAAGCTGGAAAAATCAATAAATACTATCTATATTGTTATGGAAACATAAACATGACATCAATCAGACAGACAGATGTTTATCTTATCACATTGACATGGATTAATCTTGTTAGCAATAATAATAATTACAATGTAACCACCAATCATTGATAGCTCTTCATTACTTTTAATAAAGATTATCAAGCGAATGAAAATGTCAATCAAATAAACCTACTTCAATATCTTCCAATGTAATAAGTCCATCGACAATTGTGTAGGAGTTGACTCCTTGTATATCCTTAGCGGAGAAAAATGCTTCCACTCCGGGTAGACTCTAAAAAAAAATAATTTTTAAATGAAGTAAATAATAATGGACATAATTTAACCAGTGGATTGTCCTGGTTTAGGGTGTTAAATTAAAAAAAAAAAGTCTATTTTAAATGAGGTCACTTATTTTTTTCTTGTGTTAACAGGCGTTGACTTGAAGGCTGAAGTCTGCCTCTCAAAATTGTTTGAATCACTATTGAACAGTACCCTCATTTACTAGGCCATTGTCCCAGACTTTCAGTTTCTCATCAAAGAATTCAAGTTTTTTGATTGTTCTCATCAAGTTTGAACTCCTAGAAGGAGATCAAATGAAAACCACACTTTGACATGTAAAGAGTGAATTATTAGCAAGTAGAAAACACGGTATACAAACATTGTTTGAAAGAGGATTATTTAGTAATGATCTATAAGAATAATTTATTAAACATTATTTAATTAATTAATATAAAGAGTTAAACTGAAGAAAATCTTCAATCTGGCATTATTTTTTGGACAACCCAATATTAAGGACAGATACTTTTTCTATTACATATAAGTTCCATATTCACTGCGGAACTATTGGCAATATATCGTGCACTCATGACACGTGACTCATTGACATAGATAAAAATAATGTTCTTATTCGGCCTTCACTCTAAATTAAATATAAAATTTATTCACCATAATTGCGGCAGTCAATAAAAACCTGTTACACATTAAGCAAATTGAAGTAGGATTCTCTTCTCACTCCTTTTGGTATCAATCAAGGTCGAAAGGGCTACAAGCAACGTTGAGGTAGTGCCGAATGCCACTCTACAATGTGAAGGATCATTGTGGAATAATGTGGGGGACATCAAGTTTAGAATGATTAAACCACGTCTCGATCCAAAGATGGAAGTATTGTAGCCTGTCAAGAAGAGCGAAAGCGGCCTGAGACTAGAACCTCAAACTACCTATCAATGATACCTAGAAACTTTCCACCAATGTACTAAGTAAAGCATAACTCGTCCACATCGCCAATAAGAATCTTGGACATCAGCAACAAAGAGAAAGAATGCCATCGGAGAAGACATCATTGAAACAGGATATGCTAGAAAGACGTAGTTATTGTTCATATCGATGGATAGTCATTGTTGGCTAAGCTGCTGAATGATTACGTGAGGTTCCGGGAACAATATCATAAAAAAGTAGTGAATTTATGGCACTTGAAGCTCTTAAAAACACGAAATACCTCACAATAGCTCGCGCTTCTAGTCATAATATTGAGTACATGGGTGAAATTGTAAATAAAAAAAATACGGAGACCATGCAACAAATATTAAAAAACTATCACCGTTGCCGGAGAAGCATCTACAGAGAGGATTTTTGCCCGTGCCCTGTCGGCGATAACAAAGGCTCCATGAAACTGACCTGGAATATATGGCATATCATCGATATATTCCGCTTCGCCTGGAACACAAACGACAAATATTAAGTTACTTAGGAATTTACACTTTGGAGCTAAAACCAAAAAACTATAAAAGCCTCACCTGAACACTGTATGAGACCTTCAACTTTCTGTTTAGGAAGGTGCACGGGAGCTTCTTTCTCGATTGTCGGAAAGTCCTGTTTGCCAGATGACAACGGCCTGATCAGGTTAGGCCCACCAGATCTGAATTTATCTGCAGCGTAATCTCCGTTAACTCCAAGAATAAACTAGAACATGAATAAGTTCGAACATAAATAACACCACTAACATTTTTTTTTAAATGCCAGCCTTTTGGCTTAAAGGCTTGGGTTTTTGAAAACCACAAACCCTTACGTTGTCACTTATGTGTTTGTTACTGTCTTTGTTAGTCCCCTGATCAAGCATCAAGTTTGTGTTACTCGTTTTCTTGGGGCTAGTTATTTTTTGGGGTGAGGGTTTACTTTACCTCACTTGTAAAAAATAGATTATTAGATGAAAGAGTGGACTGATGACCTCTCTCTACGGTAGATTTGGAGAAACAGACAACCACAGGTGAATGTCCCGAAACCTTGTTTTCCTACACTTTCCCGATTAACACCCGTCACCTCGCAGCTAGGTCTTCTTCATTTGTCAACTGTCTTCGAGCTTCGGGGTGGAATTGGTGAGTACCCTTTAAGTTTCAATTTATATATATGTGTAACTTACAGTCTTTCAGTCTCCATCTCAAGCTCACCGGAGTGACATATTGATTGTACCCACTTTGAGCTTTTCTCGTTTCCAGTCAAATTCCATTTTCCTTCATATTATTTTTGTTAAAATTATCTCGTGTTTTTCTAGCAACCAAACAAATTTTGTTTTTATTTTCAAATATTATGTACGCATTTTTAAGTTTATCACACATAAAACCTGCTACAGGTTAATTTTAATTCTATGGAATCTTACGATAGATTTTATAATTCATGAAACCTACCAGAAGTTAATTATAATTCTGTGGCATCTTATGGTAGATTTCGTTAATCATAAAACCTACCATAACTTAGATTCAGAGTCGAATTTAATTGATAAAGCTATCAAAGGCAAGTTTAACTAATACGACCAGTTATATAATACTCATTATATCTTACATTTTTAGTAGAAACGTGTACCTCAGTTGAAATTATTGCTTGAACTTATGGCTTATGTCTTGAAATTTATAATATATTATAATATAATAATATATTATATCCCCTTGTTTTTTGTAAGTAACCATTTCCTCCCCTAAAATCCTACCCTTTTCTTACCTGTTTAGGGCCAAGACACCCCCTGTTGCGTCTAAGCATTCAACAGGGTATGTTCTAACGCTGTAACTGATTAATATTTGTATATATACCAGTGTTTTGATTGTTTTTCATAATAACGTTTTTTAAAAGACTCTCCTCTACAAGATTATTGAACTGACCTATCAGAGGATCATATAATTTGAAATTTTCGAGTTGGCAATTTCGTCTACATGTTCAAAGGTCCACGTTCAGGTTCATTAATTTACCGGAAGTACCTAGATTTACGAACCTTGGAACCTATCTTTATTCAGTTTGTAAAGCAGTCTTATCTTGTCTGTAATCCGTCTTGAGGAATTACGTGTTTATATAGTCTGGTGTCAATTACTCGTCCCCTGGGCGTAAATAATCACGCAATTTGTGTGCAATTTCCGTTCACGGCTCTAGAGGTTTAATTTCTAATTTACATTTTTCATTTACTTATTACTTCATTAAGTAATTTTCTTTATTTAATTAATTGTGTGGGTCTGACTCGCAGGTCTACTTTACAAGCTCAAAACATATTTACCACAGACCCTTTTCCTAATCCTACAGTCCCACCTTTCAAACCGCTTCTGCCAAGTCCGCTGTGGCTTAGAATATTCTAACTACTATCCCATAAAAGCAGGAGTTCCACAGGGCAGTCTTGGGTCCCATCGTTTATAACTTATACACCGCTGATGTCCCCTTTACCCCCAATACCTTCTTGGCCACATTTGCAGATGGCACTGAAGTCTTGTCATCCCATTCAGACCCTGATATAGCATCCCATAACCTTCTGACACCCTATAACCTGCAGGCACCCCATAACCTGAGAAACACCTTGATGAGTTCGAGCATTGGTGCAACGAATGGCGGATTAAAGTTAATGAAGCAAAATGTTCCCACATTAACTTCACCCTCTGCCGCAAGTTTCGTCCACTAGTTTTTTCAAATTACTCTTACCAGTTGTAGCGCACGCACATCGTTTGTCTCTACGCATTGGCGCTTTCGGTACATGGAAGCTTTCAGTCTCCATCCCGAGCTCCCAAGAGCGAAATTTTGATTGTATCCACTTTAAGCTTTTCTCTTTCCAGTCAAATTTCGTATTCTTTCATATTATTTTAGTTGAATTATTTATTATCATAGTATTGAAATTACTTTGAGATTTTCTAGCTACCAAACAAATTTTGATTTTATTTTATTACATATTATGTACACATTTTAAATTGTATCGTGCATTCAGCTTATGTATGCACTCAACGAACCCTGAGATATTTAAGCTTAAAATAAACTGTTATTTGTTATAAGGCTTTCTTCCTTCCACTTTACCTCTTAATAAATAAAAAACCAATATATTTTAAAATTGTAAGAATTGCTAAAATGTGAGTAAACAAATGTATCCTACTTATAAATTGTTCTGCATTAGGGCACATAAAGTGTACACTCAACGCTGATCAACAGCAGGTAAATTATTGTTTTACACATTACGCATTCCTTCATTCCTATATCTATCTCAGAGTTAAAATTGTTTATTAAAGATTCAAATCACCTTGTAGAACAGTGCAATGGCGAGTTTTTTCCGATAAGTGACAGAAGCTTCTTCGGGGCTTTCTTCGTGAGGCTTAATCTCTCTTGCAAGACATAACTTAGCAGCGTTGAACACAGCTGGATCCAGAAGAGACTTCCCGATGAGGAACTCTTCTGTTTCATAAGGATGCGCCTGAGAGAAGAAAACAAATCTACATCTTATCACTATATTAAAATCAGTTGCATTAAGATCCAAAGCTAGTTAACTTACAAAAGCAGGCGAGATGTGACCAAAAACCATGGTAGGTCTCTCTTCGACTATGCATCTGTTTGGCCACTGAAATCTGAACAAAAAACCGGCGTTCACGTACGCATGGACGTTCTGTCTTCGAGACATGATCTGAAACAAGGATTGATTATTTTTAATTACTCTCAATCAAATATCTAAAATAATACCTATCTTTTTTAAAAAATTTTTTTTTCAAGAAATGTAATTTAAAGAGCAATTAACAAGGAATACGTTACTGAAATCATTAAAAAATGTTTTTGGTTTATTGTTTTCCTAACAAACTATGATTTTATTATAGAACAGGGCATATGAATTAACTTGCATTCAACTTTATTAATATTATTCGTAAATAATGAAAATTATTATACCTTAAAAGATCTGAAAATATAATGCTTATTGCTCAGTGCTGGTACAATTACGTTTACAATTAACTTTCTGTCCATATTCATCTCCAAGAAGTCCAAGAGTGGAACTGTAAAATCGTTGCCAGTTAAGTCTCCTGGAAAAATAAAAATTTCTTACATATTAATTATTTTTTATTATTAAATACTTTTTATTGACATACAATTACAATTTGACCTATTGGACAATAAGCAATCGCGATCAATGATCTCATTCATAATACATTAACAGTTCTGGATTCATTTACTCATTCATACAATATTTACAATATTCACACAGCCCAGAAATCTCCAAAATCCACATGGTTGTCACTCCTCTCACATGCAAAAGAGGAAGCAGAGTCTTGGGGAAACCCCCACACGCTCCTACCACGTCACTGGATACGATCCAGTGGAGGCTGACCAAGTTGTTGGAGAATTTGAGGAGTAAGGAGATCATATCCAGGGGATTTATTTGTAAGGTAAGTTTTTCAGAAGGTATTTGACCTCAGAGAGGTTAACGGCTTTTGGTGGAAGTGAGAGAGGGATAGGTGAAGTGAGGAAATCAGTTGTGCCATGAGTATGGTCTGATGAAAAAGGTGAGGGAGGTGTGAAAGTATGGGAAAGATGCAGAGCGAATTCTTCCGATCTTCTCCCATCCGAAGCCGCCCTGATAGACAAAGATGAGAGGTGGGCCTTATAGGAATCTGCTGATTGGAAGGGTATTAAATGCCGCTTTACCAATCTGCAGTAATAACTGCACGAGTGACCATCAGCATGGTTATTTGCCACACTGTTGCGTTGTGTTTGGGTTGGATTAGGTCTTTGAGATGCTTATGATTATCGTTGCAAATTTTTTGATGAAGGCGGGGTGACGATCTCTCCCAAGCCGACCTCTGGATCAGAGTTGTGTAATTATTCACTGCATCGTCTAGGTCTTGGAATGTTTTTAGGAACAGGTTGAGGTCTACGGAATCTGTAAGAAGCTAGTGGAAGTGGTACCAATCAATTGGGTCACTAATAACTGAAGGAGGAGGCAGTTTGTGAATTAGTCTTAGGGAAACGGTTAGTATAAAAGGGCTATGATCAGAGGGGGAGGTCATCAAGACACGTAAGTGAATCTTTTAGTATTCCTAAACTTATGTAGAACAATAAGTCAAGGAGATCAGGATTCTGGTTGGTACCAGAAAGCCCCCTATTGGAGGGTGTGTCAGGAGAGATAGCGGAGCAATGTTTCCGGATGAGTGCAGACAGCAAAGTACGTCCTCATCAATTAGTGGATCTGGAACCCCACTCAATCAATGCCAATGGAATCTAGAAATGAGGTGATTTGGGAATCGGAACTGGACTTAATTGGAGGAAAATACTTCGATGCTAGAGTGAGGGGGAATGAGAAGGTGCTGATTGCCACTGCAATGGACTGAAGGAAATCATGTGCTACCAAAGGAACTAAGTGACGTGAAAATTATTGTCTTTTTTCAGTAATGAAAGATGTCAATGTTCATGTCGTGGAGTAGTGGTGTTAGTTTGTTTTAAGGGTGTGAACACCGTTTGCATTCCAAAGTGGAATGGATAAGGAATTGGAGGGATGCATTTATGGATGTTGTACGGGGATAAGGGGGAATATGGTAGAATATAAGATTTGTAAGAAGGAAAATCTCTCTAAACAATTAAGTTAATATGCTAGTGAAATCTGATGAGCTTGAAGGTGGAGGAGTATGTGGAATTTAGGAATGTAGGAAAAAAGGGATGAGGAGTGAGCAGTTCGTGGTACTGCTCTCTCTTTCAGATTGCATCGGCAAAAGAGTCAGAAGGCCTCAAATTTGTAGTGGGCCACTTCTTGAGCTGCCTGTAGATGTTACCTTTCCTCTGGCCGACTGGACGATCCTCGTTCCTAGACTTACTGATTCGATAAGCTTTTGTTCTTCTTCTTGGATAACTGGTTATTGTGTTGACCGCGCACTTCACATACCTGGGAGGGTGGCGACAGCAATCTTCCCAGCCTGTATTCTTGTGTAGTACAGGTGGGCTAGTTCACAGATTTTCACTACTCCCGGTGATCTACAAAATAACGGTAGTGGTTATTTAATCACTTAGTTTCATTCTTAATCTTTACGCAGCACATTGATAATTTGGCGGACTCTGTATCCTAGAGATGTGGGCTAGAATTTCAGACGAACATTGATGGGGGTTTAGGCTACTTAGGCGCCTAGGTACTACTACTAGTACTACTCCAGTATGTTTTAGCACCTCAAAACTGATTGGCATGAAGAATGTAGAATGGTATTTTCTGTCTGAGTCAAAATTTCCAGTATTATCGCTGGCCCAGACAGAGCCAGTCAAGGAAGGCCTGCCTCCAATATGGCTACTTTTTTGTGAGATGTGAATAGCTATTTATGACAAATACTGAATGCCTACAGTCATAATTTCTACTCATACGAATAGGGCTCTCTCGTGAACAGCTCACGATAAGTGTCTGTTAATTAAAACATAAAACACTTCCTTTGAACAGTAGTATAAAATGTTGAATTGCAGAACGATGTGGATATGTTGTAGCACACTATCGCAAGCGCAGAATTTCTTACATATTAACTATTTTATGTTATAATACGATGTTGCATTCATGATTTGTTTTTATTATTCATTAAAATGTATCATTAGGCCCTTCTACAGTAAGCTGCCAACAGAGTTGGGGAAAATTACAATTACATTGTAATGTTGGTAGAACTGCTAGAAAATTATTTATCAGATGCAAGTAAAATCTGAAACAGAAAAGAAGACAGTTCTGCCAACATCTCACCTGCAGGAGGAAGTACAGCAGGATGCCCCACATAGAGTGACTTTGCTCAACTATGCTAATGATAAAAACTAATTAATAGTTTAGAAAGCATGGATATTAAATTAGATTGCTGTACATCACATAATATTAATAAAAAAAATAAATAGTAAGCACATAATGTCAATGAACAAGTGAAGACAGTTAACAAGCGAATTATAACCATCCTGTTTTTGTTTTTTTAAAGAAGTTCACGCAGTTTCAAATTTTAGATCATTAGTAAGGTGAGTGGCCATAAGACTAATCATTTATTGATTTTTTGTTTTATCATTCATAAGTTAGAAGTTGTTTTGTCAGCTAAATTATATTGTAGGTGTGCACTTTTAAACTGTTACATAGCTTTATGATTATTATTCATTTTATTGCTTATAACTAATTTTTTTTTTTGTCTCCAAATGTTAAGTTTTTATCAAATGATTATTTATTTATAACTCAGCAATTCTGCAGAAGAGCCGAGCTGCCAAAAAGTTTATATTTGTTGTTTTGTTTAATTAAATATTATCTAACTACAACCGGCACCAATGAAATGTCATTATTCATTTTTCACTATTTCTTCTGCCCTCTTTTTATCCTTCTCAGCAGAGCTGTATGTTTTAAAACCAACCCTTACAAAAATTAAGGATAATGACTATCATAGTGTTGAGGTCTGCTGTTCGGACTACTAAAAGCTATTAAAAATAAAAACTTTATCAAACCCATAGCCAATGATTTGATCAGTCTTTACACGAACCCCGAGAGATAAACAAATAATTTAGTTGGCAATAAGGCAGCTGACGTAGCACGCCAATAGAAACCCACAACTTTTATCACATCTGATTTCATCTTTTTGCAAACATTCCATCCCATCTATTTTTTTTAAATGTTATAATTTAAGGCCCATATATATTGCGTTTGCCTTTAAAAAAGCAAAACATAAAACCCAAAATTCACTCAAATAAAAGATATTGAATGTTCAAAATAAATTATAATTATTATAATAACTAAATAAATATTACTCTAATATATTATTAACTTGCCAAATGATAACTATACTAACTTGTTGCATGCATATCACAAAATTATGTTGCAAAATTTACTTATGGTTATCCTCGCTCCGCATGTTTCTAAGATGAGGAATAAATCGGAAGGAAACTCCCTGTGCTGGTGCTTGATCATCAAATTTCCAGCAAGAGTCGCAATCTGTTACAAAACAACAATGATTAACAATGTTATGAGGTAAAATCATAGCTTGGCCCATATTTGGATTGGTTACTGTCATTGTTCGCGCTAGCCCTAGGCTGGTTTCGCTCTTTACTCAGGGGACCTGATGGGGAGAAGATGGGACCAATCAGCCTGCTTCAAGAGGCAACCCTTATAGGATGCATGATATTATTTGACATTCTTCTAGTTCTAGTTCTGCTTTTGACACAGAGAATTGTATTTTATCCCTAACCATCTGTCTATGAAATCTGAGATCGAAGGCCCCATGGTTATCACTCGTGCAAAGGGAAAATTCCAGCCAAAGAACAGGGGGTTGTGGGAAAATTCGGAGTTTACTACCGAACTATCCACCTCCCTAATATAACCCATTCAAGAAACACAGGATCCCTATTCAGTACAGAACCTAGAGCTCTTCAAGGACTGCAAAGGTACAGTTTTTTTTTTAAATTTATTAATTCATTTGTTCAGCTAATCGATACCAGAAAATGTAAAATTTAATACTCACATTTCTGACAGGGACATTGGCTACGAGATCTATGTGGTCTGCCAAGCCTTTGGTGTAACCATAAAAAAGTGGGTTATGGGTAGAAACCTTCTGAAAAAGTGAGATCATATCCGTGAGGGTTATGTTCCCTCCGAGGACGATGGTTTCTGTGTAGACGATTGCTGTCTTCAATTCGGGGATGTCATTTATATCGATATAGACACTCGGCCTGGTTGTTGGTCTATAAACACCTGCAAAAAAATTTATAAGCAGAAGGATTTAACAAAATGTTCACCTAATATTTCATTGATGCATTTGTATTCTAGGCATTACTGTTGGTTGCCTGAAAATATCCAAGAAAGTAAGAAATGAGAAATTATATAAGACACTAATATTGCCAGAGCCAGGGTTACAACCTATGATCTCCTGATGGACTGGATTATTGTGCCCAGGTAAAAAATAATTTTTGTTTGAAAATGTAATAAGCAACTAATTACTACGCTTTCAATGGTATTGTGTATTTTACCTTGAGATGTATTTCCCGCAACTAGCATGTATGTAGCTCCATCTATTAAGTCAAAGAGCTGAAAGACTTGCGGGATCTCCGTTACTCGGTACCAGATAACACCAGTCTTCAGACTTAGTTGGAGGTTTTTCGGAGCCATGGCCGTTTCAAGAAAGAGTTCTGAATAATCTCTGTCATTGTCATCTTCTACCTTGTGGCACTCTTTGCACTCTTTCTTACATTTGATGGTACACTTTCTGACCAAATCCTGATTCAACACAGCATAAATTAACATAAACTATAATTCAGAAGTTGTTTTAAAATATTTATAATAATCACCTCAATGTCTGCTAGTTTGTCTTTAAGGTCTGGCGTTGCGTCGGATGCGAGGGATTTGAAAGCGTCCAAGATCGGTCTATAGCCTGTGCAGCGACAAATACTGCCACCAAATGAGTTCTCCACTTCTGCCATTTTGATATATGGATTAGATTGAAGGAGGCTGAAAAATAATATTGGCTTTAAATCAAATAACCAATCTTCCGTCTCTCCACGATATCGTTTACGCCAACAAAAGCTGACATCTTCAGTTGTCAATTTTTAGAATGAAATGGTTCTGAATCAATCTCCTAAACGAGTTGGGCTATCTCCACTGACTTTACTCTATGATTTTATTATAATATTTTTAACTTATGCAATACAATAGGTCAATTAAATTTAAAAGTAATTTATAAGGTATGCAGTTGAAAAGAATTCAGCCAATTTGGTTGTTAATAGTTAACATTAAATATTCTTGAAAGTAAGAAGTGTTTGAAGGAATGAACCTCTGTCTTTATTACCGTTTTGAATACTCCGTACTCTACTCCTCTAGACTTGCTGTCCCTTAACCTTGAATCAAACCCGACTAAATTTCATATTCTTTCAGCAGTATTCAAATGTTGTACTATAGACTGGCTAGAAAAAACAATGATAACCTCTGTATTATTTTGTCCCTACCCAAACAATTATCAATGTCTAATCGGTAGGACGTAACCCTTGTAGAATTTATATCTTCACATTTTCTATCACCTAATCATAAATGAATCAATCAATATATTAGATTAAAGCTTACCTGTACATGTTCATGACCTGACCTGGAGAGCAGTAGCCACACTGGGTTCCGTTGAAAGTGTACAGTGCCTTCTGTACCTTGTGGTAGCCTTTTCTCTTGTTTCCGATACCTTCGATAGTTGTGATAGCTGCACCTTGGCAGGACAGTATAGACACTAAACACTAAGTTTTGTAATGTGAAAATTAGTGAAATGTGGTTATTAATATACAATGTGAAAAAAAAAAATTCAAAACATAAAAAGGGTTTAACAATCAAATTCTAAACATTTTGTTTAACTGTCAGATATACTCAGAAGAACTTACTGAGTTGACAGCATAGCTCCTGTCATGACCTGTAGATGGGTCTTTGGTCGTCATGGTAACTATGCAAGCACCGCATCCTCCCTCCCTGCACATGTACTTGGTTCCTTTGAGGTTAGCGTACTCCCTTATGTATGTGTTCAAGGATGTCTCCGGACCTTCTTCAGGGCCAGCTGAGCAAACGTCAAGAAAGAATTAGATTTCCACTGGATTTCGTAGCTTGTAACGATAGCTACAATTTAATAGACTTTGTTTTTTTTAATAGGTTAATTCTATGCTAACATATTCAAGAAGAGGGGCACCACCAAGGGATGGCTCACTCACTATTCACCCTGCATATATCTAATGCATCACCAATAGGCTATATCTGTGGAAAGCACTGAGACAAAGGTCATCATCATCAGAACAAAGATCATGTCTATCTCAAGAATTTGATTAGAAAAGCGGAAATGATGAACAAACTTGATGATGAGAGATGACCCACGATGACCCATCCTGAGAATCAAGTAATACATCTAGTCATTATCCATTTGTGAAAAATCCCTACGATTTGGTAAAAGCCATCTGGATGGAGATGTTAAAATTAAATTTTGAATACTATAAGAATAAAATTGCCACTTAAATAATAGCACCGGACGATTGCAGTTTCAGCTGCATTTTCAATGTGGGTCCATAGTAAGTATTATGTATTAAATCGTGGGCCACAAAAAAAAAATTAACATATGGGAATAAAGATGACACATAATGACTCCTCACTCTGGGTCTCTATAAACTAATAATTATAATTAATAATAATAGCAACGGGGAAAATGTTATTAAAAGCTCCGCAGTGAGTAACCGCTTACAAAGAATTTACGGGATGTAAGCTCTCGCCAGAACCCGTGATCACTCAATCGAGAACATGACTGGAGGCAGCGATGTTTTAAGCGGAACATTTCAAGTAATTGAGACAATTTATTCTCACATTTTCTGAGAAAGCCCAATCTGTGACAAATATGAAGGGCACATTATGCCCAACTAAAATTAATACGGATTTAGCTTTCATTCAATCGCCTTTATCATGTTTGCCTTGTGCAATATTACAACTTAAGACAAAAAAATTAACGCTGAAATCCCAAATTCACATCGTTGAAAAACGTGGAAAGGAACTAAATAACATAGATGACAAAGGTTGATTGTTGATGGATAATTTTCAACAGTTCTCCTGGTAAGGATATCTAAAAATAATAAACGGTGAAGCTGTGGGACCTGAGTCAGTCCTCTTCCTAGGACCTCAAATAATAAGTTGCTACAGACATTTCTTTAAGAAGAGCTTCAGTTTGAGAGATCCTTTTCCCAGCTAAAAAAACATACTTAGCGACAGGCGGCACAGTTTTACACAAAATAATTGAAGGTATATCACTATTACCAGAGGCATAGTTCCAGGCAGAGATAAGAGAAAAGTCTGTATCTTTTATCTATGAGTCTCAAAACTCATTCTTAAGGTGAGTCTCATCACTTTCTATATTCACAAGCCTCGTATTCTATATATCAGCCTGCCATAGCAAAATTATTGGAAATCTCACAAATTATATAAAATGTAGCTACGCTATAGTAAATATACTAAGCACAATGTACGTTTATGTAAAGATTCCTTATTGTGGAACCTGTAATAATCAATCTGTATAAATTAAATAAAAGGGTTTGAAAAAAAATACCACACAATGATTTTCAGTTTAACAGTGTCAAATTTTCAATGGTCAAACTTATTACTGTAAACTTGACCATTTCTGGATGTTGCTTCTCCAGTTTCGACGTCTTTCCTTCCATTTAATTATATTTAAACAATACAGTTTGGCTCATAATTGACGTAAGACAAATATTCTTTAGTAGGAACACCTTACCATGATATACAGTCCCATTTATAGTAAAAGTGACGCTGCTATCCCTGGAAAAACAAATCAGTCAAACGTTAACATGATATAATTTCATATTAATATAATATGTGGGGGTGGTTCATAATGGAGAAAAAACGTGATAAATAAAAACATATATATTATAAAATAATTATTATAAAAAGTACTAAGTTGAAAATGTGATTTCAATGCCGGGCAGGAATATGTCTCTTGCCTGTTAGATATTGTTACTCATAATCGTTTATGGCCCAATTCTATTGTTATTGTGAGAGTCATGCATTTTGGGGCGATAGCATGGAATGTTTTAGCTACTATGTCGCTTTTCGAGCTGTTTAATAAAGTTCATTAGCGGTGAGGAGAATACTAGTTGTTGGATATCCATAAAAAAAAAATTAATTATACGATTTAACTGAAATGCCAAAATTTACAACTTTAGGTTACATAAAATTTCAGTTGATAACAATAAACAATCAAACATCATTTAACTTGCTTATTTTCAGACAAGACTGTTATTACAAAAGGTCTCAAAGATCTCGATTTTGCAGACATTGTCTGCCTCCTTAGTCTTCTCGAAGCAAGAGAGTCTAAGGGAAGAAACCACCAAAGTAGGCAGGCATGATGATAAATGCATTGAAAATGTAAGATCTTAGGATTAACTGCAAAAAATGATGATGCCTCACTTGGTGGCCAATAAATCCAAAGAGAGAACGTTTTACATATCTTGGGATTGTTATTTCGAAGAATGGAGGTACGGAGATGGATATAATCTCAAGAGCGACTAAAGCCAAACGAGTTTCGCTCAGCTGTTTTTCATTTGGTGGTCCAATAAGATCCATTTATGGATTAAGCTGAGAATTTTTCGGACAAACGTGAAACCGGCTCTGCTGAACGGATCTGAAACGTGGAGGCTAAAAATAAATAGGTTTGGTAGACTATAAGTTTTTATAAATATATCTCTGTGAGGCACTCTAGAAACCCGATGGTCGGAACAGACAACCAATGATGACCTGCTGTGAAGGACAGGAGAAAAAATTATAAGAGTACATCTGTCTAAAAGGAAATATCGCTGGCTCAGACACTCTGATAAAGGAGAGAGGCATCTACCTGAGTCTGCAGGCCCTACCTGTGTTGAAAGCCCGGGAATGTGGTAGAGAAGAACTGTGGAGAGAGAGAGAGAGAGAGAGAGAGAGAGAGAGAGAGAGAGAGAGAGAGAGAGAGAGAGAGAGATAGAGAGAGAGAGAGAGAGAGAGAGAGAGAGAGGGGGGAGGGAGTGAGCTCCAGGGCCTGGGGAGGACACGGAGAGATGTTAAGAGCTGGCGGAAGGAGGGAGGAATGGAGTGATTTTATGAGCAGGCCATGTTCCTCAATACTCAAAGGACATGAAAAATAAAAGGTGGAATTAGGAGTTATAGCAGTTGAGCTGTAGGAGTTCATTACGAGTAAAAGCCCGACTGGTACCCTGATTTCTTCCCTTCGGTTAAGGATGTGTCATGAGTGGTAACACAACAATCGAAACAGCCAGCAATTGAAGTCGCTTATTTAGCATGTCATGAATCTATGTAAATAAAAATGTATGTGCGCCAGTATGTATGATCTAGTGTAACTCTGGAATCCATAGTGCAATATACTTAGTACACACATGACTTGAAAAAATAATTAGGTGATACGATACAGATCAAATCCATAGTTTCTGGTGGCACTACTCTCGATGTCAGTAGAACCATCTGGAAGTTTTTTGGACTGTCATCACCTTGTGTTTTACTTTAAGTGGGATGATTTTATTATTTTTTTCTTTTAGAGATTAGATAGTGAACTTAAACTTGAAAATGGGAGCAATCTCTGTTCATTGCTCCAAGCTTATTACGTCAAGATTTTTACGCTGTGTATTTTAATAAAAATGTCTAGTATTGATTCTTTACTTTCTATTTCCTTAGTTTAAATATTCTGTTTATATATATTTTAAAAAATCTAGTTCAGTTGGAACTACTGATCCCTGAATTAACTACTTCTGGTAATGCCTTTCTATCAAATCGCAGAACAATCAAATCATGTCAGACAGACATACCGTACCTGTTCCGAGGCTGTACCATTGTGGTTTGTTCGTTATATAATTGGTCATCCAATTACTGTACCGAAGTCCACACAATTTCGGGAACTGTTTCACATAGATAAGATCAGATTGTGGGAAAGACGAAGAGCTCTAAACCTAGTACTCTCCCGAAAATTAACTGTCTGTGTGTTCATTGTTCCGTAGGGTGGAAGAAGTTATACAAACATAGAGAATTGTTCCTAGCAAAACAATGGCCACAGTGATGTCACACTTGTTAATTATGTTATTATTGCCGAACCCGAAGAAGGAGGCTCTGCCTATAAAACTGTACAGGGTGATCGTATTTAAACTGCTCGACGGAGGCTATAATTAAAGTTCTCACTTTATGGTATCCATGACCCTTGTGGTTGACATGTACTAACAAAAAAACACGATGTGTTAATTTCTTTAAAATATGAGTTTTAGTGGTAGTTAACGTTTAACAAATAAAATGAAATATTTTTGATCAAAAATATTGAGTAGATTTTTCACAATCAGTTAATAAGTATTCAAAAGACTCTCGCAGTGTCCTGAACATCCCAAGAGGCACCTCAAAGTCTATTCTCAAGAAAGAAATAGAAGCCTCAAGAAGAAACATTCTTCGCTTTTATAATACTCCTTTAATTTTACCTTTAACATCAGTTTACTGTTCCATGACATGAAAATATCCTGTCCCACCGTCTCGTCCTTGCGAGAACTTTCCCGTGGGACTTGCCTTCACTAGGGCCTTTAGGATGACCTAAGCAGATACCTTGGGAACCTTTAATTCAAGGGGCGACACACATCTGTAGTGGTTAAAACAGGTAACTGCTTCATGGTGTCTAGCCAATACGAAATACTAGCTGGATGAATTTCGTTCTTCTTGCAACTTCTCCCATTCAAGAACGAGAGCGACACAGTTATGGACTGTTAATAATTGTTTTTTTAATTAAGAAGTTCGCTGCTTATCCTAATTACTCCATCTTGATAAATTACTTAACTTTCAATTGAATTATTTTAATTAGCATACACATTAAAAATAATATTTCGTGAAACGGCTATTTGATTATATTTCTGAAGCTAATACTGACTTTTTATACTTTCTGTTAAGACCAGTAGTGTTGAATCAGAGTGACTACTTGATTTTTTTTGTCCACTACGGATTAACTTAATTACTCTCTTCAGTCACCTCTCCTCTGGTCATAGTCTGGTACCACCAATATTCCCTCCAATTCATCAGTGGCAATAATTAGGACCGTTTCCGCGAAATCTTGCCGGATTCCATTGGATATAGAATCTCCCTCAAGAACAAGAACTGGATAAGGCCGTCCATTCTTCTGGTCAGCAGTGGGTCTGGCAGCCTTCTAGACCAAATCCCAATCCCAAAGCACTCAACATCATCCATTGCTTCCAATCTTTCCAACCCAAAGTTCTTAGAAAGTCAGTTATTGTTCCAATCTGCACGACCAATAAAACCCTCCATACTGACCTCAATACCTACTACCCTTAAATTCATTTTCACTGAATTTTAAAATTTCACGTAAAAATAGCCACATATCCTAATCTCAACTGCATGGCCGCTATATAGCTCCACACATCCGAATAGTCCTCCTCGGAGATTGAAGTGGCAATTGGTTTAAGATCTTCTATAATCAACCCATTATTGGGAGCGTCTGCGGCTCACTGCTTCGTTCCTTTGTCTGGAGAGGTGATATTGCCACAGTTGGTCTAGGAGGCTATAGATACATAGCCCATGATATATTGTGTGTGTGTATATTGTAATGACTGTATTTATGGTAGTGTGAATTAAATATTGTATATATGGTATGAATGAGATCATATATCAAAATTCTCTACTCCCCTATTAGGGCAGATTATTATTCGTCAATTGTCAACTCTTGAACATTTCAAGGATTATTTCTACGACCGCTATTGAAGAACTAGGGATATAGGCTGTAGGTACCAATTTGAAATTAGGTACAATAATGAATATGATATTCAATGGATAATGTGTCAAAAATAAGTAAAGTCGTTACATGAGCGGAACTTCAATATTTTTAATTTGATACTCTTCTCAAAATTATAGAAACATAATTTTTTAAAATACAAAAAAACTCATTAATTAATGAAACTTAATCAAATTTTATGAAGGTGGGTATAATTTTTATGTCTTTGATTTTGAAAAATCAATAAAATTCAAAATCGAGGTGGAGAAAGCTGTCCGACCAACATAACTATATAGAGATAGAGGTAGAGGTAGAGGTAGAGAGAGTGAGAGAGAGTGAGAGAGAGGGAGAGGGAGAGGGAGATGGCAGGCGGATTAAGCCACTCCGAGTTGGACGACGACACCAAAAACACGTGAAATAAAATTTTCAAATTCACAGACGAAACCGGGAGTACGATGAGAAATTATTTTATCAATAATAAACGAAAAAAAAAAATTTAAGGTTCAAAATATGAACTTGTGATTGAAAACTTCCCACAGACTATTTGTAAAAGTTTTTCGACGGTAAAAAACAAATTTACTAGCGATGATAATGAAGGAAATTATCCTGTCACTACTTCACCTTCAAAAATCAATCACTCTTTGAGGAGTTTTCATTAACTTCAATAAGAGGCGTGCTTCCGAAATCAATACATATCACTAAATACGCTGAAGAGTAAATACGAAATGATTCCAGAACTCTTTGTTAACTTATGTTTTGTTAAGACAAAGATTTCATTGCAGCCAGCTACCAATGCAGGTTTATTACCACTTATAGGAGAAAATTTATCTGCCAATGGCCCTATCGATACCAAATAAATATGTTATCTCTGACTGGAAGCTCTGCTGAGACATTCATAAGATATCATTTTTGCAGAAATTTCTTCGGGAGACTGAAATATTACCGGAGAGTAAATTTTTATCAGGCAGGCACTATAGTCGTTGTAAAATAATTGACGTAATATTTGCTCTACTGTCTTACACACGTGCCATTTAGTTCACTTCATGGAAACAACTGACCTTTGAGTGGAACTTTGCCTCCTTGAACTGATTGAAAATAAAAATCCATCACAAGCTACATTTGTAGATTCATTGCCTAAAGATGTATTGATATATTTCGAATCATACCAAACTTTCACCGAAGCCACTAAAAGAGGAGATCACGGGGTGGCAGCCAATTAAGACTGTGTTACTTAAGTGTCGTTGAAGTGTACGTAAGACTATGCCGGTCAGTTAAAATGAACGATTTGGATTGATATACCTATGGTATCATGGATATGATATCATCAGGAATATGTTTGTTATTTATTAAACCAGTCAATAATAAAGAGTATTATTGACGCACTAAAAAATGGTTCTTTTAAAGAAGAGTTCATTGAGTTCCTTACAGAAGATTGGAAAGCATCGCATTGGACCAAACATGAAGAAGCAGACACCCGGATTTATTATCATTACGCAGAGTATTGTAAAAATGAAATCCTACGTAATAATAAAGGAAAGAATGTCATCCTGAACAGAAGACACAGCCTTATTGGTAATATTTATTGGAAATATCCTCAAAATTGCTTTTGTTGCTGAACGCTATCCAGTTTGGCTAGATTTCAGGATAGTACCCAAAAATATACAGTTGATAGGCGTCAATGCCATTGTACGAAAAATCAGAAGGATTGCTTTTTCATAGCAATAGCAGGCTTTCATTTGTTTACAGGATCAGACATAACAGCGGCGTTTGCGCGAAAGACGAAGAAATCCAACCATTAAAGTTGTTAATGACTGATAAACATAATGCAAATGTTTTTGAATGATTAGGCTCTAGAAACATATCCGCATAGGACTACTCTGGATTTGAACAATTAGTTTGCCTTTCGTACGGACAGAAAGGATGTAGTACCATTGTTGAAGAATGTTGACCCATCAGGCTTAGCTCCTTGTCTTTGAGAACTAACGTAAAACGGTGCAAGTACGCAAACTATTCCTGGACCCATTGCCACCAGATAAATCCAATTTAAAACACCACGACCCCCGAAACTTCAGGAGACTACTGTCCCGCTTGGTTTGGCGCTCACGATTTCCGGATGACAAACTTGAACACTCTGAGGACTATGAAGACAACGAAAAAGACTATAAGGAAACTGAAGGTGACATCGACCATTGAAGAAGAAAATTATTAATTGCAGTGGCATGTTGAGTGTTATTTCAAACAAATAAATTAATAAAAAATATAATAATGTTATGTACCTTGTAAATCATTCCATCGTTTTGAATAAATTCTATCACATTTTTCGTACCCATAGCATGTGTTTTTGGATTTTTTAAGCATATCTCTCAACATACAGCATTTTGAAATAAGAATGTTTTGTAGGGGGTATACCATAATTTTTAAGGTAAAGAATGATTTTCAGAAGGATTATATCTTCTTTGAGATACTTCCCCACGACCGAAATCTGTGGCATAAATTTTATTTCAATATCATTAATTTTGAGTTTTTGTTTTCATATATTTTGATATACTTTATGCGATTGGCTCAAATTGATTCTAAAGAAAAATTAATAAATGAGAAAAAACATTTCAATTTTGGTAACTTGTTTGTATAATAAAATATATCTTTTCCCTCAGAACTCTATTTTGATGTGAAAATCACTTGAGTTGCTCAAAGCGTAAGTATTTTTAAAGTATATTAAACTTTTGAATTTGTTTGGTTAGTCAAACCCACAAACTTATGTTGTCCATTTTCAGGGAAGTTAATTCACGGGAGTCAAGAAATAAGCCTTTTCACAAGGTTGCCCTTATGATGTAATTTCTACAAAACATTTCAAATTTAGCTAACCCAACACGATATTTTTTCACAATTTTATGGACGACTCTTCAGCATAGTCCTAACGTTGATATATGCAGTTTCTCAATGCAACTGCTTATTTCGAAACTTGAGTCAAAGTTTTCATGTTTTTCTATCTGGAAGGGGTAAGAAACCAAAAATGTTTGTTTGGTAGGTTTTTCCTGAATCATCTTTATCAGTACATTTTCATGTAAAAATTTCTAGTGCTTCTTATGACATAATTTTTTTTCTTCAAATTTTAAAATCTGGTTGGTCAAAATCACCAAGATATTTTGTATAAATAGATTGTATGAAACTCTTCTGGGAAGTCTCAACATTCCTATAAAATATTTCAGAATTACTTTAACTCAAGTTTTAAAATTTTTGAATAATTGTGCAGGCTAAAGCCACTCTAAGAAACTACTAGACAACACTTTTTTTCAAACTAAACGATGAGATCTTCCATATCGGCTATAAAACCTTTTCTTTTGCTGCTCATGACGCAGTTCAAAAATTGCTAGCTCCCGGACTAAAATTCTAAACCTAAAGAACGCGATGAGAGTCATTAACACAGTGTGGACGCATGGTATTATTGAATGTTTTTACGAATTTTTTTTATTGTAATGAGGAAAATGAATTAATGATTCTTAATTATATTTTATATATTTGGCAGTAGTTTCACGCCTTCTAGTCATCCATCAAATAGAACCTCAATGTAAAAAAAGGAAAATTTAAATATAGTATTGCTTTTGTGCTTTGAAAAAAAAAAATAATTTCTTGGTTATCCATGAAGAATACATTACAGCAGTTGTAGATTAAACTAATATAATCTGTGTGTAGTTATATAATTTATGTGAGTAGTAGAAGACCCATTTTATTTGTTTTTTGAAAAATAGTAGATCCTTCCATCTTCTATTAAAAAATACTCGGTTTTCCCTGAAGTTCAGTGCTCGATTCGTCGGATAATCAAATTGCAGCATCAAAGTGATACCTGTACAGACCTAAAAAATAAATATGATTATCATAATTTACAGAAATATCTGGTTAGGAATGACCGGTTTCTTCACAGACTGACTTTGTTACAGCTACAGGCTACAGGATTGCTAGGCAATCGATTTAATCTATGAAGGTGACATAATAGACCTTTAGAAAGCATGAATTTATGAAAATATTTCTTACTGCCGAGCCCGAATGTAGATATTCTACTTTTATGTTCGGATGGATCGTATTTTGTCTAGTTGTTTGTCTTCCTATATCATGGTAATGGGCGTGAAATTACAGTACCGATCTGAACATTCAAAAGTATACTCAACGTGTTTTGGTTAAGTTGTTAAGTAAAGGAAAGTAATAATAGAAAATTAGACATGGGAAATTCGTGAACTAATTTTTAAGGTTTCATCCAAGTCACATCTCAGGGGTTAGTTAAGATTTTAAGTTCAGATTTTTCCCTGAGGTTAAAGACATACAGGGTGAACTGGCATATAAATATAAACAAGACTGGTTGAACATTGTGAGGTCGCTCGCGAATGGTTCGTTCACTATGGCTATATCGCGAGTGTCAAGTGACAAGCTATTTGATGTGTCGTACCGAGAAGGCAACAGTGTTGTCGCATTTACCTTATTCCCAAAAATTATATATCCAACAGCCCTTCTATTACGGATTGGCTTGAAGTTTTTAATTACACAAAACCTCTTTTGCTGTCACCAAGAACTTTATTTTTACTTTAAGTTATTAAATATAGAGAATATTTCATGTTTATTTAGTATCTTTATGTTCTTATGTTATAAACGTATCTTTATGTTATAAAGACTAAAGGTTTAATCTCATGTTATTAATGCCTTCCAATCCAATTTAAGTAGGTCATTGGTAAATATTTGGCAATTTAATTTAAATAAATTCCTGTTTTTAGTGACCGAGCTTGAATTAAAATTGAAGTGTTTTGGTCAATACACAATCATGGTGTTCCGTGATAGTATCTAGATATTGTGTTTTAACTTTCTACTTTATTTTTAAGGTTTCGTCAATTTTGAAAAAAAAAAAAGCAATGAAACCCTTTTGATGAATGTTTTCACCAGTGGGTTCTCGTTAAGGTCTTCGTGAGCCACCGTTGAAGCTATTTAATGTTGGGAAGAAATGAAAAATATAACCATATCCATAAAAAATAAATAAGTATCATTAATTAATCAACTATTTGCTATTAAAAATTTTTTTTTCTATACTTTTGAATATAGTACCAAACTAAAGATCTAGGCATCCACACATAAACAAGTACTGGGGTATTTTTTCAAAATTAAAAAAGTTGTTAAACCTGATATAAACAGTTTTCACAATTTACACTCAAGTAGTTTTATTTTTAAAAGAATAATATTTTGTTTAGTTATACCTAGGGATATTAACAACAAAAGTAAGCTCATTAAAAATAATGAAGGGTAAATTTTAAAAATAAACATTTTTCTAATATATTAAAAAGGTGTCAAATTAAAGATCTCGACGTCCTTATTAATGATTTGTGCTATGTGTTGGGGATTCTTGGGGCGCAGTACATTTTACTTAAATTTCGCTCTTAAATATTCCATAAAAACAATGAAGAGGCTTGTGATCTATGATTCAACTTGTATATAAATCGTACCTCCGAGATGAGAGTCTTAAGGCTGTTAGGGTTTTTTTCTTACACTTGCTATCGTCGAAGCTAACGGAAACAATTTTCTACGGTGGTTTTTCCCGATCCAAGCAACTTCCGTCTTAAGATTTCTTCGGTCAGTGAAGTATTACAAAACGTTCCACTTCCCCCGTCCACACGTTGAACATAACATATTGGCCTCTACATATTCATGTCGAGTGAAAACTGGATGAACGGATACATTACCGCATTGAATAACTCATCAAAACAGAACATGAATTGGGAAAGTGGAGTTTCCTTAATTCTCACCTGTCTGTGTGTATGTATCTTGAGAACGTTTTTAAAAGTGACTCGATCTGTTTGAAATTTTGAAAGTATATGCATATATTGGTTTTTGATTAAAATACAATAACGGGAATCTTTGAAAAAAAATTTAAACTGAAAATAGTTGAGTCTGTTTTGCTAACATTTAGGCCTACTACAATTTTAGAGATTCCTTGGAAAGATATAATTAGAAAAGCAAGACTTTTTTCTTTGTAATTGGAATTATCTCTGTAAATTTACATGCAGCAGTACATTAATTTTGACTAAAGAATTTAGACATTTATTTTCAAAATATTTTTTAGCAGTAAGTTGGCAAAAAAACACTTTTTTTTTTGTTTAAAATAAGAAGTAATTTTTTCAAACCAATTAGAGATAAGATTGAAGACATTATTAAGCCTTATTGTAAGATAGTAAAGATAAGAAAACAAATGTTACCCTTGAAGAAGCCAGTCCATGATGAAGAAGTGGAAGCTGGAGAACTACTGGCTTTAAATCGGGTGGATGGAGGTGGAGGGGGGGGGGGGCCCTGTCTGCTTGAAGAACATCATGACGGCACATGTAACCGTTACGACAAAAAGCAACAAAAGCGTATGAAGTTTTCAAGGTAACTTGAGAAGGATTCGAGGAAAATCTATTTATGGTTTCGTTGGGTTTTTCAAAACCAGAAACCCTTATAATTCATAATTAGTTGTGTTACGTAGTACCACTGTTATAATAATTAATAGCCAAAGGTAAAATATATAAACTGTACCGGTTCGATAGGGATAGCTCACTGAATAAAACACTGGACCGGGAGATCATGAGTAGCCATCACGTCAGGGAGGGGTGTCCAACCTAAGGCACTGTGGGCTTCGGAACTGGCACGCGGCCGGCCAGCAGGTTTTAAAATTTTTATATTTTATTTTGTTATTTTTAAAAATAAAATTCAAATTCTCTTTCTGAGATGATAGGCTAATTTAATCTCGGCATGTTTGATATAGGTAACACAATTACTATCCCTATTCCGTGGTTTTGAAAGGGAGAGGAAATTTGGTTGATTACATATCAACCCTTTCATTATACTCCTGAAGAGCTGGGCGAATACTTTTCCGGTTCGCAAACTGTAATCATCGATCTCTAAAATAATGTTCCTTAAAATAGTGAGTGCCAATCCCCGGCAGATTACGTTACAAGCTGGATGTTCATGTCATCAGGAAATTTCCCACAACTCTAAAATTTTGCACTACAATATTCCTGCAGGTTTGGTTCAACATTATAGCAGTATTTCTCCAACATGAGCATGATAAAAAATAAATATCGTTCTTCGCTCATGGACCAGTGTTGAACCTGGCTTTGAAAATCTGGCCAAACAAAAGCAGATTAAGAATTATTCATTATGCATTATTGTGTGAATTATTTTCTACTTCATTTTGTATTTACGTATTTTTTATTTATTTGTTGTAATATTTCTACGGAAAATATTTTGTAAAATTATTCATTTTGAATCCTTTTACTACCATGATTTCCTAGAAAAAGAAATTTTTTTGCAATAATATCAGTTTTCCGAAAGGCTGAAATAACTTCGAGTTAGTGGAAATTAACGATTAGCAAGTAGGTTGCACGGTTACTCCAAACCTACATTTTTATTGATTATACGATTATAACCCTACATTAGTTATTAGCTGGTTTCATAAAAACGTGCACCTGTTCTATATAGAAATAATTACTGTGAATGTGACAGGGTATAGAATAAGGAGGGAGGGGTACAGTGTGGAGCGCTTCAATATGGGGAACCCTTGGTTATAACATGGTTGGGCACTCCTGCACCAAGTCATAAATGAAAATAAAATGTAGGGACTTTAATAGGCTATAGCACAAACCAAAATAATTACAACAGTCACATGGTATAAGTAACATTTGAAGGTACGAAAATAAATCTAGAAGGGATCCCTTCAATTCCATATCTACATACGTCTAACAACACTGAGCTGGAGAATTACGTGGGTAGGGAACACGCAAATACTAGATTTAAAAGCCTACCTACCTTGAGGCACTTTTCTCAATATCTAGGTTTGGGTAGGGTTTAGAATAAATACTAACACGTTTCATACTCTTCGTAATACCTTGTTTTTTTTTAATGGCTTGTGACATAAAGCCTTCAGATTTCCCGAACTAGTAGATATATCGTGAAAATAATTAATGTTAACAGAAGAAAGAATATAATAGCTTTCTGTTTCTATACAGCTTGTAATCGCTTCTGATAAAAAAAATAGTGATACCAGTAGATCGCCTTTATGGTAAAAGGCTAAAGGGCAGGAATGATAAGTAACGTGGCGGCTGTCTGTCTTTTGGATATACCTCCGGAAATTGGACCCCGAGATGATTTCCCGTACAAATCTGATCCAAATATGAAAATAGTGTAAAAAACGAAAATAACACACAACAGCTTAACATTATAACAACTCTCGAATACTCCATAATGATTAGATAAAAACAGCAATAAAATTATATTGTGAATATCAATCTAAGATGAAAATATTATAACATTGTTTAATTAAAGAAAATTGTAACTGTAACACAAATAACAAGTGTAAACTACAATAGGTATAATATGAAATAAAATTATTAGTGTCGGGTCGTCACAAGGGGGGTGCCTAGTTACCCTAGCCCTGGTGACCAAGTGAGGGTTGATTGATTTTATAACCTGGACAATCGTTTCAAGACGGCTTTACTATCTGACTCCATTTTTTGATAGGTATGTGCCCTGATAATGCACTATGTTCAGGAGAAGAGGTAGGTACTTTGTGTGGTCTTGGAATGACCACGAATTCACACTCGGTATCTGAGGGTAGGCGAAATCCGTCCGGATCCCAAAGGCGAGTGTGAACCGGAGAGAGGCAGATTGATTCACCGTGGGAAACACTGCTTGGTAAGTTTTCAGGGCCACGACAACCGTTGTCCACTAGGGAGAGGTTTCTCCCCAAGGAGCTGCTAGTTTTAGCGAGACAATGGCTGAGATTCCCACTAGGTAGGTGTGGGGTCTGACAACGCCGGACTAAAACGTAGCGAGGTGAGGAGAGAAAGAGATGCAGAGGTTTTTCACAAAGAAGCAGCCAAGTTTCAGAGTTTCAAGCAGAGCAGCCACGAGCCAGTTATAGTTCCCAGGAGAATGATAGTACCTGCCCTGGCAGCTGGTGTCCCAGCTCATATAACTAATTGGCTCCTAACAGCATGTTTTATTGTTTACCATATTTACAATGATTTATATTTTTTTAATGTTAAAGTGGGGTTAAGATTGGTTGTATTTTGTTGGATTGTTCGGAAATAACAGCAGCTTTAGAATGTTATACTAAAAAAAATTTATTTCAAATAACATTTAATCAATCAAAATAGAATTCATTACAATCAATGTTCTACACTGTCGAGAACGTGTTAAAAGCTTTTTGGCTTTTATGGCCGAAAACCATAATTTCGGAAAAGAAATTAATAAGCTTAGAATTTATAAATCATAAAAGGGCGTTTCCTAGCCCTTGGACTTTCAACTAGAAGAGAAGATACATTTTAGAATTGAGAAAGGGTGAAATTTTAACAATGATCAAAGAGGAGTGAAACTAAACGTCTTGTCGTTGTCTTCATTTAACGACGCCTAAATTGCACAGTATGGAATCTACTCGGACACTGATAAATAATTACCTGTGACCTTCAATCATGTGATTATGGACCTTTTTTAATTATTTAGTTGTTGACCAAATATTTTTTTTCGTGTAAGTAGTTGTCTAGGTGACTAATTCAATCTAACAATCTTTATTGTGCAATAATTACAATCTGCCTTTTATAAGGCAATAATAATACAGATAAATGATCTCATTCATACCATGATCTCATTCATACCATTATATTAGTCTATACTAGTCTAGGTGACTAAAAGTTATAGGTAGTCGGTAGGCGAGAGGTGTAGAAATTAGGCCGGGCGAGGCTGAGTTTCAGATCTACTACGAAGTGTTGCCCAACTTGTGTTGCTTAAAATATTATTTTTCTGCGAGTGTCAAATTGTCCTCATAAGTGGTTAGACCACATAACTAACACTACTGTGCAATGCAAAAGACTGACGTTTCAAGTAAAAAAAATATTCTATTGAAGAATGAGGAAAAAAGAAGAAGATTTTTTATCAATTCTAATTGTAGGTTAAGGTGAAGGAGATTTTCTACTCATAAGCCAGAGTTGCATAATCCATGAAAGGAATCGAAAGCAGGCGTCGCTATTCGATAAGGATTCCGCGGAATACTCAAATTGGAAGCATTTGCATTTTTATGGCCGTCCAAGAATGGATTTTCTGACGTGTTTTTTCCCAATACTTGGAACCTTTCAGCTCGAAAGATTCAATAGCATGTATACATTTTTGGATATGTTAAAAAAAATCAGCCAGCTATCTCTTAACTAATAGGCAGTTATATAATGCTAAGAATATTATAATGCTAATGTTATATATAATGCTAAAAGTAGAAGCAAGCTCCTTCTAGTGTATACCTGCCTCGTGATAGATCCTCGAAAGTATATTCCAAAAATACCCTCTATGACATATTTGGAAAGCCTTAAATAAAAAAAAATATTCCAAAATATTTATATACTAGTCGACTTGAGTAACAGTTGCCAAATTTTTATTATAAGGTTATTTTTCTTTTTTTAATGTCTGAACATTCACCACAACGTTTCTGAGAAGGGACAAATATTTAAAGCAAGAGGACCGCATTTTTTCTAGATTTCTTATATATTTTATATAAACGAAAACACACAGAGTTTAATTTAAGGTGTTATTAAATGTACGTTTGAAATTGATGAATTGTATTATTTTTATGAGCAAGCCCTATCTATGAACATGCAGAAAGACGAAAGACGGTTATTTATCGAGTACTATTTTTTATAATCTCCTACTTCAGGCTTGGAAACCCCATTTTATTTTAGTTTTAAAATGTCTCGTTTACTGTTCGTAGTTATCGCTAGTCGACATTAGCACATTAGCATTAGCTAGTTGCATAATCCCTGAAAGGAATTGAAAGTCGACTGGTATCGTTGGAATCCAAAGGGTGGCATCGCTGGAATTAGGCCGTCTTATTGGATAACGAGTACACACGGAGGCATGTGAGTTGTAGAATCCACAGCAGGATCGGGTCTGTAATTAAATTGTTGTTAAGGGTCGGTGGAGGAATATACTCGTGTAAACGAGAGAGAAAGAAGGGAGGGGGGCTTGAGTAAGATTGTCCAGGATCGATTCCATTAGCGCGATTTAAAACTAGTTGAATTGTCCAAGTGATTGTATGCTCGATCCTCTGTCCACTCTCTCACTAACAAGTTTGCCCTTCTGCTCACCTGCCACTCTGAAGAGTCTGTTTTCGATTTAATTGTCCGTTTTCCTTTTTTCACATCCTATAAAAGGCACCTGCCTCAGGTAGTTCGTGACTACTCTTTTATAGAAAATTTCATTATAACTAGACATCACAATTAACTCTATTAACAAAGCAGCAGCCTTTTGATTGAGCTGAGAAACACACAAACAACAAAAAAGATCTTTTATAAGTAATGCATGCAACCAATGGTTGGGAAAAATTATCTACAGCAAATACTCATAGGTAAATGAACGTCTTCATTGTGATGGAAACTGGCCTACATAAGCAGATGAAGTATTATATCAATATTTAGATTTCATGTCAAATTATGGGAGAAAAAACGTAAGAAATGTGGATTTATGAGTATTTAAGAGCAGATATTTAAAAAAAAAGCGTTCTAGGAAGTGGATTTGAGAGATGATCATAAAAATGTAGGTGCATTAGATTTGGCTATATATATTTTTAAATAAACCAGTGTAAATATTTGAACTAGTCCATCGATTCGCTGAATTCTCTGGACGCTTCTTCGCTAACCGATAAGGATTCCGCGGAATACTCAAATTGGAAGCATTTGGATTCTTATGGCCGTGGCCAAGAATGGATTTTCGGACGTGTTTTTTTCGAATACTTGGAACCTTTCAGCAGGAAAGATTCAATGGCATGTATACATTTTAGGATATGTTGAAAAAAATCAGCCAGCTATCTCTTAACTAATAGGCAGTTTTATATATATATATATATAAGTTAAGTCCAGGCGCCGCTAGTGCCCAGCCTTAATCCCCAAACATATGTTATCTGTATATGTTTACAGGTAATACCTATAGATAGAGGTATCTTGGTCTAAATAAAGCAGTCTTGTTATAACGTTCTACGTGTTCTTATTACCAACCTTTCTTAGCTTGTAATTCAATAAACATTAACTGGTGCCGAAACCCGGGAACCGTGGAGAAAGAGAGTTATCGAGTGCGAGCGTAATTTTTTTTTGTTTTTTTTTCTTCTATACGCGAAAGAGAGAAGATGACTGAAGGAGGAGTTTTGAGACAGCCCGTCTTGAATCTCGTAGAGGGAGCAGATATTAGAAGAGTGGGAACTATGCCAGAAGTTCATGCCACGGCGCTCGCGCTGATGAGGGTAAAAGCGATGAATACCCAGGATCTGAGGAAGGCTGTTGCGGAGCTGGAGAGATTCACTGGGGAACTGGGTGAGCTGAACCATTTCCTAAAAGGAGGAGACCGTCTCACAGCTTTAATTGGAGCTAAAGCAGAAGAAAATTTAATAGATCCCAGAGACGCGGAATCGTTGAAGGCGGCCCTGATATGTCGGGTCAAGAGAAGTATACTGAATCAAATTCAGGCAGATGAAGAAACCCCGTGGGAATTAATTAAGATGAGATTGAAGAAGGCGTACGGAGGAGGACGATGGACTCCCGAGGAGGACATATTCCAAATGTTTAGGGAGACAAAGTCCCCAAGACAAAGTAACGGGCAATATGCTGCGGGGTTAGTAGTCCGTTTCAATAAGATAACGGAGAAGATGAGAGAGTCGATTAGCGTAGAAGAGGTGGAGGGTAGAATGGGATTCTTATCCACAATTCTTAAAGTGCAACTGGCCAAGGAGACAGGAAGAAAGGAAGGATTCTCTGATGAGCGCTCGTTCTCGGAGTGTGCACAATCAATGATCGACACTAGTGCCAAGGAGGAAGAAGTAAGGGTGCAAGACGTCGACAATGAGTGGAGCCGAGTTGCATACAAAAGAACCCGGACCCTGAAACCAACCTGGAGGAGACCAGAAACGTCCGTTATTGGCAGAGACAAGGGAACGACAGGAGAAAGAAGATTTAGAGGAACGAGACCGAGGTATGCCTCGCCCAGGGAAGAAAGAAAATGCCACGGATGTAGGAAGGCAGGACATTTAGTGGCACAGTGAAGAAGCGAGGCGCAGCAGAAACAGGAGACAGACAGGGCAGAAGGTCGAGTCACGTAGATGGGAGCAACGTGATGAAGCCTGAGGACCGTGTTGGCAGAGAGGCGACCGCATCCTGAGATGTAATGCAATTCGGGAGAGGATGTGTGCGTTGCCAATAATTAGGGTCAAAGGAGGAGAGATGTGTCTGGTGGACACGGGAAGCACCAACACCATCATGTCCCGCGGAGCGCTGGAGAGGCTGTATGGCGGAGAGAGGGCACTCCAGATTAAGGTATGTAATTGTAGTTTAATCACCCTGGGAGGCCCTTGCGAGGTAGTGGGAGAGTTAGTCATAGGGCTAAATAGGTGGGCGAAGAAAGGGGGAGATCTAAAGATACATATCGTAGGAAACATGCCGCGGGAGTATCAGGTGATAGTTGGGTGCGACATGTTGGGGAAGGTAGGCGCGCGTGTGGAGAATATCGGGGAAAAATGGAACATTAAGTTGGGGAAAGTGGAATATAAATGTCAAGGGACTATATGGGACGGAAGAGCGCGGATAGGGGCGGTTAATAAAATAGAGGGCTGGAGGGAAGGCCTACAGAGGGAGTTTGAGGATATTTTTTACGTAGAGGGAGACACGCTAGGAGCGACTGGGAAGACGGTCCACGAGATCCAGTTAAAGAAAGAATGCGTCACATACGTGAAAGAGAGACGATATCCGCAGGCACTACGTAGGCATATTAGAGAGGAGCTAGAGAGTCTCAAACGGCAAGGGATTATAATTGATAGCACTTCGCCATATAACAGCCCTCTATGGGCAGTGAGGAAGAAAAATAGACCTGGGGACGAGACGGAGAAATACAGGGTAGTTATCGATTATCGGAAGTTAAACGAGAACACGACGGACGAGAAGTATCCTATTCCCCGATTTGAGGACATATTAGACAGATTGAACGGGGCGACAATATTTAGTACCCTAGATCTAAAGGCAGGCTATCACCAGATCAAGATGAGTGCGAACGACCAAGACAAAACGGCCTTTACATTTGAGAGGGGGCATTATCAATTTACCAGGATGCCATTTGGACTGAAAAACGCCCCGATTACCTTTCAACGCCTAATGGATGAATTTTTGAGGGGAATAGACGAAGCGGTATGCCAGGTCTACATGGACGATCTGTTAGTTTTCAGCAGAACGGAGGCAGAGCACGTTGAGCACCTAAGAAGTGTATTTCAAAGAGTCCGCGAATTCGGATTAAAATTGTCCATGGAGAAGTCTCTGTTGGGGAAGAAAAAAATCAATTTTTTGGGCCACACCATCTCACAGGAGGGGGTTAAGCCAGACTCTACGAAGGTCGAGGCGATTAGAAGGATGGTGGTGGCCACAGATGTAAAGGGGATCCGTCGACTTCTGGGGACGCTTAATTATTACAGAAGATTTGTGCCGGACATGGCGGCATACCTGGTGCCTATTAATAATTTACTGCGAAAGGGAGCGAGGGTGGTAATTACCCCAATCATGGAGCAGAACATCCGGAAATGTATGTCTAGCTTACAAGAGGAACCAATATTAGCATTTCCCGATTTCCAACATCCCTTCACAATCACCACTGATGCCAGCGAATACGCACTGGGGGCAGTGTTGTCGCAGGAGAGAGACGGTGGGGAGCGCCCGGTGGCGTACGCTAGTCGACGGCTCACAGAAATGGAAGCGCGGTATAGTGCTCTAGAGAGAGAGCTCCTAGGTATCGTCTGGGCTATAGACCATTTCCGCCCATATGTCTTCGGCAGAAAATTCCGTGTTCACACCGACCACAGACCCCTACAATGGGTAGGAAAGTTAAAGGAGTCCTCGGCGCGGGTCACGAGGTGGAAAGAGTTTTTGTCCCAGTACAATATGGAGATCATATATAAACCCGGGAAAGAGAACGTAGTGGCAGACTGGCTGTCCAGAGCCATTACTGTGAATGCATTGGAAGAAGGGGAACCATCCGGGGAAAACCAACAGTTTCTCCGGGAATGGACACCCGGGGAGGATGGAAGCCTCGGTACGCGAGGAGATAGCGAAGGTGAGGAAACCCTTGAAGAGGAAGGTTCCGCCGCCCAAAGACCTGTTGAAATGGAAGTAACAGAAGGGATCGTGAACGACAAAAGACGGCAGATCATTTGGAAATCCAAGACCTCAGGGCGGCTGCAGATCGCATATGACAGTTATGGGAGAAGTAAAATCGCGACGATTTGGTCGCCACCAGGGGTTAGGAATGACCAAATTTGCCGTGCATTGAAAGATGCCTCGGAACCCGGAAAGACCCATCATGTATTTGTAGGGAATGCCACTATTTGGGAGAAAATTCGTAGACTCTGGCGAACGGAACAACTTGGAGTGGATAGGATATTTATTCGGTGCACGTCGATGGTGGAGACACTCAAAGACAGAGAACAGCAGCTGGAAGTGACGCTGGCCTATCACCAAGGAAAAACGAACCACCGTGGAGTTCAGGAAACGTTGCGAGCGTTGCGGCGGAGGTACTTTTGGTGGGGAATGAAAAAGAGCATACAAGAAATGATAGGGGCATGTGCAGTTTGTCTCACTACGAAGTATGACAGACATCCGCCACGGGGGCGACAAGAAGAATCGCCCACCGCCGAGACACCGTTGAGTGACTTACAAGTGGATACCTTCACTTGGAGGGGGTATAAGTGGGTTACCACAATCGACAGCTTTAGCAAAGTGGCCATGGCGCACCCGGTGCAAGATCGGTCATCAGACGCGGTAATGCTGGCATTAAATACCTGGTTCCAGTTTTACGGAGTACCAGACCGGATCTCGTCGGATGGGGGCAGAGAATTCGACAATGCCAACATCCGAAAAGAAATGAAGACTCTCGATGTCTCTTGGCATCTTAATACCCCAGGGCACCCTAAGAGTAGAGGAGGGATAGAAAGATTGCACAGCACCCTGAGTGACCACCTGCGGGTATATCACGCGGAAAAGGGTCTGCCGGCGAATGAGGCAATGCCGAAGGCGGTGGCCGCTTACAATCATTCGATCCACACCGCGACGGGGTTCTCCCCGTTCGAGATCCTCTTTGGGCTGCGCGAAAGACGGAGAAATGGGGCAGAGACGGTAGCAGACAAGGGAATGGCGGAGAAAATGGCGAGTAATACTGTCGGTTTGAGGAAAATATGCGACAAAGTCCGAGAAAGGATAACGAGGGACAAAGCGAGACGAGTGGAACGGGAAAACCTCAAAGTCCGGGATCGAATGGGGGAACTTAAAATCGGGACTATCGTCTACAAAAAACTAGGGTCAAATAGGAGCAAAGAGCTGGTGCGATATGAGGGCCCATTTAAAGTGGTCGTGATTAGGGAACACAACGTCGTGACAATTGAGAGTATACGACCCCCTAAGAAGCGGCGAAATGTCCACATAGAACAGTTAAAGCTTCCACCAGGGGGGGAGGTTGTAGATCAGGAATGAGCTGGAGTGTCCTCGCAGCATACACGCAAGGAACATTGTAAATAGTTATAGTTATGTGATTTTCCCACAGAAGTATTGTTTTTTTTATAAAAGTCAAAGTTTTCTTTTATGTTTTTTGTTTACAAGTGACAGTTGGTTTTTACGTTTTATAGGATTAGAGCTTAATGTGAGGGATTACAGGCTGTGTACGGGCGGGGCTGGCCTTTGCTCCTTTGTAACATTAGCGGAGCATTATTTGAATGGACTAAGACGTCCGAGTGTTGGACTTCAAAGTTTGCGAATGGGTGTTCGTAAACTGGTGGGGGGGAGTTAAGTCCAGGCGCCGCTAGTGCCCAGCCTTAATCCCCAAACATATGTTATCTGTATATGTTTACAGGTAATACCTATAGATAGAGGTATCTTGGTCTAAATAAAGCAGTCTTGTTATAACGTTCTACGTGTTCTTATTACCAACCTTTCTTAGCTTGTAATTCAATAAACATTAACTTATATATATATATATATATATATATATATATAATATATAAGTTAAGCTCCGGGCAGCATCAGTACTCAACCTTAATCCCCGAACGTCGGGATGTAAACATTCCGAATGTAAATATACAGGGTTATAGACTCGAAATAAACAGTCTAGTTCTAACTTTCAAGCGTGTTGTGTCTTTTTTCCCTTTGTTTTTTAATTCTAAAGCCGGTAAGCATTAACTGGTGCCGAAACCCGTGAACTCGTGGTGTGGAAAGAAAAGTAAGCGACGTCTGTTCGATTTTTTTTTTTTTCTCTTCTCCTTTTTGCCGTGTTAAATAAAAAATTGAAGAAAGAATGGCGGAAGGAGGCGTGCTACGACCACCTGTTCTGAACGTAGCGGATGGCGCGGAACATGTAGCACCGAGAAGGGTGGGCGTTTTGCCAGAAGCTCATGCTACCGCTCTTGCGTTGATGAGAGTGAAAGCAATGAACACTCAAGATCTGAGAAATGCAATTTCAGAGCTGGAATGGTTCACTGGCGAATTAGGAGAACTTAACCACTTTCTGAAGGGAGGAGATCGCCTCACTGCCTCAATCCTAGCAAAATCGGAGGAAAATCTTCTGGACCCCAGGGATGCAGAGTCACTAAGAGCGGCCCTGATATGTAGGGTCAAGAGAAGGATTCTCAACCAGATCCAAGTGGATGAGGAGACGTCGTGGGAAACGGTGAAGATGCGGCTAAAGAAAGCATATGTAGGAGGGCGATGGACGCCCGAAGAAGATATTTTCCAGATGTTCCGGGAAACAAAATCATCAAGGCAGAGTAGCGGCCAATATGCCGCAGTTCTTCTAACCCGTTATAATCAAATAATGGAAAAAATGAGAGAGACAATGAGCATCGAAGAGGTAGAGGGCAGAATGGGATTTCTGTCTACTATACTGAAGGTACAGTTGGCGAAGGAAACAGGGAGAAAAGAGGTATTCCCTAATGAGCGCTCATTCCTCGAATGTGCCCAAGTCATGATTGACACCAGCGCCAGGGAGGAGGAATCGAGGATACTGGAGGATGAGGGAGAATGGAGCCGGATAGTGTACAGGAGAACCAGGGTCCCTAAATCAAATTGGAAAAAAGTCGAAACACCAACCGGTAGGGACAGGGGAGCGGCAGGCGAAAGGAGGTTCAGGGCGGCGAGACCCAGGTACGGACCCCGCAGAGAAGAGAGAAAATGCCATGGGCGCGGGAAGACGAGTCATTTAGTGGCACAGTGCCCCCGCACAAAATGTTTCGAGTGCAGTGAGGAGGGGCATATCGCTAGGCATTGCCCTTACGTGTATCGGAGGAGAGATATTCATAGGGCAGAACCCATGGAAGTGAATACGCAAACGATGCGGGAAAGAAGAAATATATCACCCAGGGGTAATGGATCTTCAGCTGAGGAATCTTCAGGAGCGTCAGGAACGTCGGAACCGGAAGAAGAGCCGGCTCGCGACAGGAGCCGAGAGCATGAGCGAAAGAAGACTACTTCGAGAAGATGGGAGCGGCGTGTGGCAGCCTGAGGAGGGTGGCAGCAGAGTGGCGACCGCACCCTAAAGTGCAATACAGTGAGAGGGATACTGTGCGAGTTGCCAATAATCAGAGTCGAGGGGGGAGAGAGGTGCTTGGTGGATACAGGAAGCACCAATACCATAATGTCACGCGGTGCGTTGGAGCGGCTATATGGCAGAGAGAGGGCACTCCAGGTCAAGGTATGTAAGTGCAAGTTAATTACCCTGGGCGGGCCCTGTAAAGTAGCGGGAGAGGCGGTCGTGAATTTAAAGAAATGGGCGAAGAAAAAGGGCGATATTAACGTACATATTGTGGAGTACATGCCGCGCGAGTATGAAATAATAGTGGGGTGTGACTTATTGGGTCGGGTAGGCGCGCTTGTAGAGAACAAGGGAAAGGAGTGGCGGATCAAGTTGGGGGGGGGGGGTTTCTTATCAATGTCAGGGGACCGTAAGAGGTGGGAGTGCGCGGATAGGGGCAGTCAAGAAAGTTGTGGACTGGAGGGAAAGCTTACGTAGGGAGTTCGGAGATATTTTTTACGTGGAGGGTGATATGCTTGGGGCAACGGGGAAGACAGAACATGAAATCCCATTAAAATCTGACCGAATAACGTACGTGAAGGAGAGACGATATCCGCAGGCACTCCGCCAACATATCCGGACAGAAATCGACAGCTTAAGACGACAGGGTATAATCGTTGATAGCACATCCCCTTATAATAGTCCTCTGTGGGCAGTACGAAAGAAGAGTAAACCGGGAGAGGAGGGGGAGAGATATAGAGTCGTCGTCGGTTTTAGAAAATTAAATGAAAACACAACGGATGAGAAGTATCCGATTCCCCGTTTTGAGGACATTCTCGACAGACTGAATGGAGCCACAATCTTTAGCACTTTGGATTTGAAAGCAGGGTACCATCAAATCAAAATGAGCGCTACCGATCAACACAAAACAGCGTTTACTTTCGAGAGGGGGCACTATGAGTTCACTCGGATGCCATTTGGTTTGAAGAACGCTCCGATTACTTTCGAGAGATTGATGGACGAAATCCTGAGGGGGATAGACGAGGCGGTATGCCAGATTTATATGGACGATCTGTTGATCTTCAGCCGAACAGAATCCGAACACATCGAAGATCTCCGGAGGGTATTTCGACGTTTGCATGAATTCGGGTTAAAATTGTCGATGGAAAAATCATCGCTGGGAGAGGATCGGATCAACTTCTTAGGGCATACCATCTCGAGGGAGGGAGTCCTGCCGGATTCTGCAAAAGTCGACGCAATTCGAAAGATAGCGGTGCCGAAAGACGTCAAGGGCATTCGGCGACTTTTAGGTACGCTAAATTACTATCGGCGTTTTGTGCCAGACATGGCAGAGTATCTCGTACCCATCAGTAACCTGCTGCGGAAGGGGGCGCGGATAGCGATTACACCTATTATGGAGCAAAACCTTCGAAAATGCATGGCTCGACTGCAAGAGGAACCAATCCTGGCGTTTCCCGATTTTGAGAAGCTATTTACAATCACCACCGACGCAAGTGAGTATGCATTGGGAGCGGTGCTGTCGCAGGAGGGAGATGGGGGGGGGGAACGACCAGTGGCGTACGCGAGTCGAAGACTGACCGACACGGAGGCGCGGTACAGTGCCCTCGAGCGTAAACTTCTTGGCATCATATGGGCTATTGATCATTTTCGTCCATACGTCTTCAGGCGGAGATTCAGAGTACATACGGACCACAGACCTCTTCAATGGGTGGGGAAGCTTAAGGAATCATCCGCCAGGGTGACACGCTGGAAGGAGTTTTTGTCCCAATACAACCTGGAAATTGTATACAAACCAGGGAAGGACAATGTAGTGGCGGACTGGCTATCTCGAGCGATTACCGTAAATGCAGTTGAGGAAGGGGAAACGTCCGGGGATCACAGACAATTTATCCAGGAATGGGCGCCCGGGGAAGATGGAAGTCGCGGTACGCGGGACGATAGCGATGGGAGCGAACACCAAGAAGCGGAAGAATCTGCCGGAGAACGTCCGGTGGAAATGGAGACGATCGAGGGTATCATTAACGATAAACGGCGACAAATTATTTGGAAGACGCAAACGACCGGCCTGATGCGAGCTACTCATGAAAACTATGGCAAGAATAGTATTACGACAATCTGGTCCCAACCGGGTGTCAAGGGTGACCAAATTTGCCAGGCATTGAAAGATGCATCCAGACCAGGGAAGACCTACCATCTATTTGTCGGCAACGCGACAGTGTGGGATCTGATCAAAAAATTATGGAGAACAGAACAACTGGGTATTGATCGATCGTTTGTTCGTTGTCTGTCTATGGTCCAGACACTGCGTGATGAGGAACGGCAGCGGGAAGTAACGCTTGCCTACCATCAAGGGAAGACGAACCACCGCGGTGCGCAGGAGACTTTGCAAGCATTACAGCGACGGTACTTCTGGTGGGATATGAAAAAGACGATCCAAGTGATTATAGGAACGTGCGATATATGTCTTAAGACTAAATATGATCGACACCCACCACAGGGACAACAGGAGGAAACACCCACAGCAGAGACGCCACTGAGTGAACTACAGATTGACACGTTCACTTGGAAGGGATATAAGTGGGTTACGACAATAGATACCTTCAGTAAGGTAGCTATGGCGTACGCCGTACAAGACAAATCATCCAACGCCGTCTTACAGGCATTACGAACGTGGTTCCAGTTTTATGGGGTACCGGACCGAATTTCGTCGGATGGGGGTAGGTAGTTCGGACGGAGATGAAAAATCTTGATATCGTGTGGCATCTCAACACCTCAGGACATCCTAAGAGTCGCGGAGGCATCGAAAGGTTGCACAGTACCTTGAGTGACCACCTGCGGGTGCATCAGGTAGAAAAGGGTCTGCAGGCGAACGAGGCGATGCCAAAGGCAGTGGCGGCATACAATCATTCCATCCACTCCACCACGGGGTTTACGCCGTTCGAGATCCTCTTCGGACTGCGCGCGAGGCGCCGGAACGGGACAGGGACGGTGGCGGACGAGGGAATGGCGGAGCAAATGTTAAGTGCTCACTTAGAGCTCGGAAAACTTTGGGGCAAAGTTCGTGACAAAATCGTGAGGGAGAAGGTCAAGAGAGTTGCTCAGGTAAACCTCAAAGTCAGGGGTCGAATGGGGGACCTTAAAATTGGGACGATTGTATATCGTAAAATTGGCTCTAATCGGAGCAAAGAGTCGGTCAGATACGAGGGTACATTCAATGTGGTGGTGATCAGGGAGCATAACATCGTCACCATCGAGAGTACAAGACCTCCGACGAAACGGAGGACCGTCCACGTCGAACAGTTAAAACTCCCACCAGGGGGGGAGGGTGCAGGCCATGAGTGAGTTGGAGTGTCCTCGCCTCTGCACGTAGCCAAATTTGGTATGGTATACATACGTACACTTCGTACCATTTGTAGAAGTATTTTTTTTTGTAATTCCTATTGTTGTTTTTTTAGAATGTACACAGGCTGTGTAGAAATATCGACTTTGCGTACCGTGTAAGATGCCATTGTTTTCTGTGAGTGATGAGCCATGTAATTTTTTTTTTTTTTTTTTATTTTGTCACTAGTGGCTGCAGTGTTAGAGGCAGCCTTTTATTTGGACTATAAGTGTCTTATAAATACGACCGAATGTAAGGGATTACAGGTTGTGTACTGTTTGGGCTGGCCTTCGCTCCCTTAGTACGATTAGGAGAGTGATCGTAATATCGCCTAAGTCGTCCTCAATTTAGACTTAGACTTCATAGTTTACGAGGAGATGTGCGTAAACTGGCAGGGGGGAGTTAAGCTCCGGGCAGCATCAGTACTCAACCTTAATCCCCGAACGTCGGGATGTAAACATCCCGAATGTAAATATACAGGGTTATAGACTCGAAATAAACAGTCTAGTTCTAACTTTCAAGCGTGTTGTTTCTCTGTACCTTTTTTCCCTTTGTTTTTTAATTCTATATATATATATAATCCTTTATTGTGCTAAAATTACAATCTGCCTTTTATAAGGCAATAAGTAATTAAGATAAATGCTCTCATTCATACCATATTTACAGTTCATCATTCACTCGCTCATTCATACAATATTTACAGACAGCCCAGAGACCCCCCAAATCCACCGCGAAGAGAAAGCGGAGTCTTGTTAAGTCCCCCACGCTCCTCCGTCAGCCGCGTCACCGGATACTAGCCAGTGGAGGCTGACCAAGAGCGCGAGAGCCACAGACGCTCAGGACATGATTGGAGAAACTGGCCATTGCCAGGACTCCCACTGTCACGCGTTTATAGCAGGTCACGAGGCCACTGCCGTTTCAGTCTCCGAGGAGGATTATAGGGATGAGTGGCGCAGTGCAATGACTGTGCTACAGGATTAGGGTGGTTGGAAAGGCTACTGTAGAATTTCATAAACTTGGAAGGGATGAGTTCTAGAATGTAGGGTATGTTAAGGTCGTTATGAAGGGTTTTGTTGCTGACATAATAAGGGGCATTTACTATTGTTCTCAGGACTTTTGATTGAAAGGATTGGATACGCTTGATGTTCGACTTTTTTGCTGTCCCCCATAGCTCTATTCCGTATGTCCAGATTGGTTTAAGTATAACTTTGTAGATTAGTAGTTTATTTTCTATTGAGAGATGGGATGTCCTTTGAAGTAGTCTGTACAGTTGTCCAAAGCGTCTGTTTAGTTCTTGTCTTTTTAGTCTCGTATGTGGGTTCCAGGTCAGTCGTTTGTCAAGATGGAAGCCTAAGTACCGCACTGTCTCGGATACAGGGAGAGGAATAGAATTAAAATAAACTAGTGGACAAGACTTGCGACAAAGGGTGAAGGTAATGTGGGAGCATTTTGCTTCATTAACTTTGATCCGCCATTGATTGCACCAATACTCGATCTCGTCAAGGTGTTTTTGAAGGTTATGGGATGCTATGTCGGGGTCTGGGTGGGATGACAAGACTGCAGTGTCATCTGCAAATGTGGCCAAGAAGGTATTGGGAGTAGAGGGGACATCAGCGGTGTATAGGTTATAGAGGATGGGGCCCAGGACACTGCCCTGTGGAACTCCTGCACTTATGGGATAGTAGTTAGAGTATTCTAAACCACAGCGGACTTGGAAGAAGCGGTTTGAAAGGTAGGACTGTGGGATTAGGAAAAGGGTCTGTGGTAAATATCTTTTGAGCTTGTAGAGCAAACCTGCGTGCCAAACCCTGTCAAAAGCTTGAGCTATATCGAGAAAGGCAGCAGTGCAATACTGTTTGGTTTCAAGGGCTGAGGAGATGCGATCAACAACGCGAAGGCCTTGTTGAGCAGTGGAATGTCGTTGGCGGAAACCAAACTGGTGTGTGGGAAAAAGGTTTTTGGATTCAACAATTGGAAGTAGACGTTTTAGTAGGAGTTTCTCAAATATTTTTGAGAGGATAGGGAGTAGGCTAATTGGACGGTAAGATGAGGTGTCATTAGGTGGTTTACTAGGTTTGGTGAATAGGACAATAATGGAATGTTTCCAGAGGAGTGGAAAGTGCGTCGTTCGGATAATGCAATTATATATATATAGGTTAGGAAGATTATGGCTTTAGGAGGAAGTTGTTTGAGAATTTGAGGAGTAAGGAGATCATATCCAGGGGATTTTCGGTAAGGTAAGTTTTTCAGTAGGTATTTGTCCTCAGAGGGATTAACGGCTTTTGGTGGAAGAGAGAGAGGAATAGGTGAAGTGAGGAAATATTCCACAGTTGTGCTGTGAGTATGGTTTTGATGAGAAAGGTGAGGTGTGAAAGTATGGGTAAGATGCAGAGCAAATTCCTCCGACCTATCCCCATCCGAAGCCGCCCAGGACCCATCATCACGACGGAGCGGATGTGAAACAGGTTGATACTTTAGGATTTTTTTGGTTACATTCCACAAGGAGTTATCCCTGGTAGTCAGAGAGGAGATGTAGGAATTGAAAGAATCGGAACGGAAGGATGCCAATCGCCGCTTTACCAATCGGCAGTACTGATTGTACGAGCGGCGATCGGGAGGATGCCGGGATCTTTGCCACACTGTTCTGGAGCGGCGTTTGGATAGGATTAGATCTTTGAGATGCTGAGGTAAACGATTATGATTATGGATTTTTGGGTGACGATGCCTCCCAAGCCGACCTCTGGACCAGAGTAGTGAAAGAATGCACTGCATCGTCTAGGTCTTGGGATGTTTTCAGGGATAATTTGAGGTTTACGGACTCTGTAAGAAGCTGACGGAAGTGGTCCCAGTCAACTGGGCTCCTAATAAATGAAGGAGGAGGCAGTTTGTGAATTGGTCTTAGGGAAATGGTTAATAATAAAGGACTATGATCAGAGGATAGGTCATCAAGGCGCGTGATAGTTTAGTGTTCTTAAACTATTGTAAAAAAAGAAGTCAAGGAGATCAGGATTTCGGTTGGGATCAGATGGCCAATAGGTGGCTGTGTCAGGAGTGATAGTGGAGCAATGTTTCCGTGTGATTGCAGACAGCAAAGCACGTCCTCGTGTATTTGTGGATCTTGACCCCCAGTGTTGGTGCTTCGCATTAAAGTCCCCACCCACAAGGAAACGATGCCCGATGGAGTCTAGAAAGGAGATGAATTGGGAGTCAGAAGTGGATTTATTAGGAGGGCAGTACACTGATGCTAGTGTAAGGGGAAAAGTGAAGGTGGTGATTGACACTGCAGTGGGTTGAAGGAAATCATGTGCTACCAGAGGAACTATGTGGTGGGATATGGAGTTATGGACAATGACAGCGGTACCTTCATGAGCTGTTCCATCTGGGTGATCAGTTCGATAATTCTGGTACTGTCGAACGGTAAATGGTCGTTTACTCGTCTTGTTTCAGTAATGAGAGCTACGTCGATGTTTTTGTCGTGGAGTAGTGCTGTCAGTTCGTTAGTGTGGGTGCGAACACCATTCGCATTCCAAAGGAGAATGGATAAGGAGTCGGAACGATCCACTTATGGATTTTGTTTAACGGGGATAAGGTAGGAGACAAGATTTGTAAGAAGGGAAATGAGAGGGGTTATTAGGGTTCTGAACTCTGTAAGGAATGAGGTTAATAGGCTGGTGAGATCCGAAGAACTTGAAGGTGGAGGAATATGCGAGATGTGTGGTTGAGGATGGGGTTGAGCTTGAGGGTTAATGGGATGAATGGAATGCTGGGAAAGGTGATCTTGCGGACAGGGAGTGGGCGGTGCCTGTGACTGCTCTCTGTTGCGAACGGCATCAGCGAAAGAGACAGAAGGCCTCAAATTTTTGGCTGGGCCGCTTCTTGTTACTGGCTTTTCCTCTTCTGGCTGACGACGTTGTTCTGTCCTGGACTTCAGTGTTTTGTAGGCCTCGCAGCCCTTGTAGTTGGCCGGATGTCCTTGGTGGCAAAGCACGCATACCGCAGGCAATTTCAGGGGCTTTTTGCACAATTCAGATTTGTGCTGCCCACTGCACTTAACACACCTGGGAGGGTGGTGGTAGTAAGATTTTGTGTGCACATATGCCTGACAGTTATGACACTGGACGATATCGCGTTTGGGATACGGTTTTTCAACCTGTACCCTTGTGTAGTACAGGTTTGTTAGGTCGTATATCTTCTCGATTCCAGGTGTCCTCTCGAGTTCGACAAAGAACAGTGGTAATGCTGTTTTTATTTTTTCATCCTGTTGCCTATCCTCACGCAACACGTTTGTTATTTGACGAACTTTGTATCCGAGAGCTGAGAGTTCTTCTTCTATTTCGTCAGCTGGTGTGCATGGGTGCAAATTTCTGATCACCACTCGGAGTGATCGTTCCTGCTTTAATTGGTAGGTGTGGAAGTCTGCCTTAGTTTCTCCTAAGTATTTAGCTATTGCTCGGTATGTTTCGGGAGTGTCCGGAGAAACTTTTGTGTCCCGGGACCGATTGAGGCACGTGTATTTGCCTGTACCTACAATTTTATTCAATTGGGTACACATTAATTTAAAGTTATTAATATTTCGCACGAATATAGCTGGTGGCTTGGGCTGTGTGGGCGTTTTGTTGACGTCCATTTCATCAGTTTGAATATTTTTCAACGCCTCAAAGATGTTGGGCGTGAAGAAAGGGGAAACTTCAACGGTGTCTTCTTTAGATGTGCTGGCCTGTGGGGGTATCTCTTCCATGGAACTAGTGGCAGAGGAGGTTATTTGTATGTTCCTGCTTGAACGTCTCGGTTTTCGCTTTACAGGCGATTGTGTCGGGGTTGGACCTAGTGACCTAGATCTTTTTTTTTTATTTTGTGACATCAGTTGTTGATAAAACCTCATTTTATCATAACAACGGTTTTTGCTAGTAGCAGTTATATAATGCTAAGAATATTATAATGCTAATATTATATATAATGCTAAAAGTAGAAGCAAGCTCCTTCTAGTGTATACCTGCCTCGTGATAGATCCTCGAAAGTATATTCCAAAAATACCCTCTATGGCATATTTGGAAAGTCATAAATAAAAAAAAATATTTCAAAATATTTATATACTAGTTGACTTAAGTAACAGTTGCCAAATCTTTATTATAAGGTTATTTTTCTTTTTTTAATGTCTGAACATTCACCACAACGTTTTTGAGAAGGGACAAATATTCAAGATTTCTTATATATTTTATATAAACGAAAACACACAGAGTTTAATTTAAGGTGTTATTAAATGTACGTTTGAAATTGATGGATTGTATTATTTTTATGAGCAAGCCCTATCTATGAACATGCAGAAAGACGAAAGACGATTACTTGTCGAGTACTATTTTTTACAATCTCCTACTTCAGGCTTGGAAACTCCATTTTATTTTAGTTTTAAAATGTCTCGTTTACTGTTCGTAGTTATCGCTAGTCGACATTAGCACATTAGCATTAGCTAGCATTAGCACGAACATTTATCTTATCTAAACGGAGAAAGTTTCATATACTTTCAAACTATTAATTCCAACTTGAAAGCCTCTACCAGAGCACATCTTTATCTCAAGCCAGTACTGTTTTAACAGTCTTCTGTACTTCACCATGGACTGGCTACAACTTGGGTAAATTTTGGTCGTATTTTGTTGGGTTGGGAAATAACTAGAGGTTTCGGATTATACTAAAAGTTCTATTTTAAACAAGATTAATTCAATTAGAATAGAATTCATTACAATCGATGTTCTGCTCTCTTGTCAACGTGTTAAAAGTTTTTTCTTACTTTTGGAATAGAATTAATATTCTTAGAATTTATAAATCATAAAAAGACGTTAGCCTTTTTAAAAGAAAAAGTATCCTTTTTTTAGAATTGTGAAAGGATTAACTTACAACAATGATCAAGGAGGAGTGAAACTAAACGCTTCATCATTGAACGATCCCCTAAATTTCACAGTATGACATTTACTTTGACACAGATGAATGATTACCAGTGACCTTCAATCATGTGATGGGTTTTATGGGCCTTTGTAGTTTCTTAGTTTTTCTGTGTATGAAAAGGTTCAGGTATTTAAAAAAGTGTTAGGAAGTCGGTAGACGAGAGGTGTGGAAATCAAGGTAGGGGAGAGTTTCAGATCCAAGCTCCAGTAGTTTTTGCAAAAGCAGACGTGTGCCGTGGTGGTTGTTCAATTTACGAGAAACCAAATTTTCCAAACTTTTCAACTACCCAATCGCCGTGAGGAGGCTTTGCGTCGGTTGATTTGCCCATTGAATGTTTCTCTCGTAAGATCTCCAAAAGTTGTTCTTGGATTTTCTTCAACCAACGTTCGCAGATGGTCATCCTTGACAGAATAAGTTCTTCTTTCACTACCTTTATTTTATTTAAGGCTCAGAACATAATTTTTGGTATGAACCTGAACAGGCCATAGATATACCGGATAAAGGAAGCCTTAGTTGTTAGGGTGATATAAATTGTAATACTAATTTCTCTACTGTAGGAAGTTTCAATGATAAAAAAGAAACAATTTTATTCTTGGACACCCAATCTTTACTTATTGTATTGTTTGCAGCTTCAAAGATAACATTAAGGAAGTTATTCAAGATTATATGGATGTTGGGATAATTAGTCTCCAAGAACGTTTAAGGTAATTCCACTGACTAATTTTAGGGTCATTTCGCAACTATATACGAAAGAAAATAATCACTTGTTTTGCTATCCTCAATACACACTAGAAGAGTTTTTGTCTGTGCTGTAAAATGACTTATTTTGCAGTTACCCTCTTGTTCAATTAGATGAGCAATTTATTTGAATTTCAAAACAAAATACCACTGACTGACTCATCACTGTACATGAAGAGCAACCTAGAAAGCTGACATTTCGCACCACCTTATCCGGGATATTGAAATAAGCAGACAATGTTTTTTGTATTAGTAAAGCATTGCAAGTTAACAAGGTCCATCATACTGTAGTTCTGACGACAGAGTGAAGTAACGTCCTCAGTCCTCAACTGGATGAAAAACGAACAGTGCCACCCTAATCGCTAAAAGATGTTTAGCATGCATTAAGAAAGATTTTTGAAAAATTTGACTCTTTAGTGATTCCAAATTGGTCTAGGGTCAATATCAACTTATCAGTGTTAAAATTTAAAAACGATTCAATTTATAGGGATTTGTTGGTGCTTTCTTTTCATAACTCAAACCATCAGTTTTAACTCGTGTGGCAGTATGTCTGCTCTGGTTTTTAAGATCCCCCAAGTTCAAGCTAAAGACATCAAATTTTACACGAAAGTTTCGTTTGATTTGAAAAAGGCATTTGTACCTACAAAACATGATTAAGTTTAATGAATTGATTGGTTGCTTGGTATTGAAAAAGTTTCTATATTTTGAGTATGGAATTACTTATCAATATGTGTTGGGGCTAAAATTGTTAAGTGTTTTAAAGACTTTTTTAAAGCTTAAAAAAGGCTTTACTTAAGGCTTGATTATGTAAAGCTATTAAAACTGTCATTAAAAGTGTTTGTTGCATCCCCAGTTTGATTTAGATTTTTTTTTAGATGAAAATTTTAAAAACAAAAGTAAACCTTTAAAAAAATAATGAAAAGTCAACTATTATCAGTTACTTGCAAATAAAAAATAAATATTTTTAAATTATATTATTATATAATATATTATATATATTAAGTAGGGTGTCCAATTAGAGATCTTGACGTTCTGGTTAATAATATAATACATGTCATTAAACAGTCAATAAAATTGTTCCACCCAACGATGATTTGAATAAAGCAGAGCCCTAAGTCGTTCAACGCATTACAATTTACTTGATTTAATTTAAGCTGACTTGATTCTTGCAATGTCAGTACTTTAAATTGCTATTCTTTTAAACAGTAGGTTTTACTGACTCATACAATCGTGACAATATTGCCACCGTGTTAATAGCCCGTCGTATTGACAAATTGCAATGATAAAGTACTCACTTTATGAACATTGTGCCGCGATCCTGTCGTTACAGCTGTAATTAGCCTGTGGGTTATATCCGGTTTAACCTTGCCAGTGTCCTTTGCATTGTTGCTTTTAGCAATTATCTCCTATGATCGAATTGTGTAACAAACAATTGAGGTGATAGTCATACATACACACCATTTTGTTGGGAGGCACGGAACGATCGCATATCATTTATTTATATTTTCATTAATTGATGTATTAACTTTTAAGATTTCTCAAGTCACAGCGCAGAATACATTTAAGATATAAAGTTGCACTTTTTCCCATTTATAGACACATTTATGAAAGTAACACAAAAATAATTTCAAAGATATCCCAAAAACTAATAATAAATAGTTCAAAAACTGTATTATGGCTATTATTATTATTATCTGCCTTATTGGGCAATAATTAATTGAGATAAATGCTCTCATTTATACCATATTTAAAATAAATAAAACATTTTGGGTGATACTAGGCCGAAAGATATTTGCCACTTGTTTGGGTATTTCTTCCGATTAATTCCGAAAAGTACCTAAAAAAAAGAAAGAACATCTTTATAGTAACTTTTAGATCAATCACACCGTACCTATAATTGTCTAGTGCCAAACATAAATGTTTGGGTTGGTTACCCCTAATTTTTGAACTGAAAAAGTAAAAACTCATCTTCATCCTTTTTTTTTTTTTTATAACAACTTTACTATGGTAAAATTACAATCTGCCTGATTGGGCTATAAGTAATTGTGCTATATGATCTCGTACATACCAATTTACAATTTTCATTCACTCGCTCATTCATACTATATATACAACAGCCCAGAGGCCCCCAAGTCCACATGGTGCGAAGGAGGAAGCGGAGTCTTGGAAAGCCCCCCACGCTCCTACGTCAGCCGCGTCACTGGATAAGAGCCAGCGGAGGCTGGGCAAGAGCGAGAGAGCCACAGACGCTCACGACATGATTAGAGAAACTAGCCATTGCCAGGACTCCCACTGTCATTTATTTATAGCAGGTCACGAGGCCACTGCCGTTTTAGTCTCCGAGAATGATTATAGGGTTGAGTGGTGCATAGGATAGTATTGTGCAATGGCTGTGCTGGGGAATTAGGGTGGTTGGATAGGTTACAATGGAATTTTGTGAACTTGGAAGGGATAAGTTCAAGAATGTAGGGTATATTCAGATCATTATGAAGGGTTGCTGACGTAATAAGGGGCATTTACTATTGTTCTCAGGACTTTTGATTGAAAGGATTGGATGCGCTTGATGTTTGACTTTTTTTCTGTCCCCCATAGCTCTATTCCGTGTGTCCAGATTGGCTTAAGTATAACTTTGTAAATAAGTATTTTTTTTACTATTGAGAGAGGGGATTTCCTTCGAAGTAGTCTGTACAGTTCTCCAAAGCGTCTGTTTAGTTCTTGTCTTTTTAGCCTCGTGTGTGGGTTCCATGTCAGTCTTTTGTCGAGATGGAAACCTAAATACCGTACTGTCTCAGACACAGGGAGAGGAATTGAATTTAAAAAGACTGGCGGACAGGACTTGCGGCAGAGGGTAAAGGTTATGTGGGAACATTTTCCTTCATTGGCTTAGATTCCCCATTGGTTGCACCAATACTCGATCTCATCAAGGTGTTTTTGAAGGTTTTGGGATGCTATATCAGGGTCTGGATGGGTTGAAAAGAAGGTATTGGTGGTAGAGGGGACATCAGCGGTGTATAGATTATAGAGGATGGGACCCAAGAAACTGCCCTGTGGAACTCCTGCTTTAATAGGATAGTAGTTAGAATATTCTAAACCACAGCGGACTTGGAAGAAGTGGTTTGAAAGGTAGGACTTTAGGATCAGGAAAAGGTCTGCGGTAAATATCTTTTGAACTTGTAGAGCCAACCTGCGTGCCAAACCCTGTCAAAAGCTTGAGTTAGGTCCAGAAAGGCAGCAGTGCAATATTGTTTGGTTTCAAGGGCTGAGGATATGTGATCAACAAAGCGAAGGATTTCAGGGTCTTTTTGCACAATTCGCTTTTGTGCTGCCCACTGCACTTTACACACCTGGGAGGGTGATGGCAGTACGATTTTGTGTGCACATATGCCTGGCAATTACGGAATTGGACGATATCTCGTTTGGGGTAAGGTTTTTCGACCTGTATTCTTGTTTAATACAAGTGGGTAAGCTCGTAATTTTTTTCCACTCCAGCTGTTCGCTCTAGATCCACAAAGAATAAGTCTTGATACTTGCATCATTTTCGTGTCTTTCCTAACGGAGCACATTCGTAATTGTGTGTGTAGGCGAACCTTGTATCCTAAACTTAACAGCTCCTTTTCTATCTCGTCCGCTGGTGTTGTGGGATGCAGGTTTCTAATCACCACCCGCAGCGATCTTTCTTGCTTTAATTGGTAGGTATGGAAGTCGGCCTTAGTTTCTTCTAAGTATTTTATTATTGCTCGGTATGTGTCGGGAGTGTCCGGAGAAATTTCTGTGTCCCGAGACCGATTGAGACAAGTGTATTTGCCTGTACCTACAATTTCGCTCAATTGAGTACATAGTAATTTAAAATGACAAATGTTACGTAGAAATATCGCTGGTGGCTTGGGTTGTGTGGGTGTTTGTGTAGAGTCCTCAATTTCAATATTTTTTTATAACACCTCGTAACTATTGGGCGTGAAAAATGGAGACTCATGAGTTGTTATTTGTTTTGATGTGCTGGGTTGTGATGGTATTTCTTCCATAGAGCTGCTGGGTGCTGAAGAATTTACTGGGACGATATTTCTATTAGATCGCCGTGGCTTACGTTTGACCGGCGACGGAGTGGCGTAGGTCCCAGTGACCTTGAGCGTTTTTATTTTCTGACATAACCTAACATAACGTTTAGAACAGAAGATTTAGAAGCAGCAGACGATTCTGACACGGCACGTGAACGTTCAGAAAAAGTAACAAGTTCAGCAGAGGAAGGAAATGATATTTTGGATATTATGCTGGGGAGCGAGTTTTGGCCAGTGGCCGAATCTATGAGTGCACAAGCAAAGACGATGGGTTTTGAGCAGAAGTGCTCTCCAGAATCTTTGGTGAATAGCAAAGTCGAGTAGCTGGGTAATCTTAGGAAACGCATCAGATAGAAGCTGGGTTTCAAACTGATGTCGAGACTCAGGATCGAAGTTTTGGAGTGTCAACGCAAATAGCAGGAAGTTGGCCAAGTCACCGAAGTTTAAGAGCCTGAATAGGATTTTAATAGGCGATGACGAGCCTTTGAGTATAGATTATAGAGGATGGGACCCAAGAAACTGCCCTGTGGAACTCCTGCTTTAATAGGATAGTAGTTAGAGTATTCTAAACCACAGCGGACTTGGAAGAAGCGGTTTGAAAGGTAGGACTGTAAGACTAGGAAAAGGGTCTGTGGTAAATATCTTTTGAGCTTGTAGAGCAAACCTGCGTGCCAAACCCTGTCGGTAGTGTCAAAGCCAGTTTGTGGAAACGAATATTGATGTCAAGACAGAGATCAAAGAAGGCGGGATATTCAGGAGGGGTGTCCTGATTTCTTTCTCAGCCTACAGTCTAAATTTCGCTTAACCGAAGAGAGAAGAGACAGGAAAGTTACAATTAAATAAAGGTGGAAGACTAATAGAAAAATGACCAACAAAAAAATATACATAAAAAAACGTTATGAATGAAGGTAAACAAAAGAAATGATGAATTGACCATGTGACGAATTGATTGACATACAGATCGACACGGAGATTGATTTCTTACCCGATACGAGCAATCGATTAATCGATTTTCTATCAGGCTGAATTTATAAAAATGTTTCCTTGGTTTTAGCACCAGAATGAATCCCTGCATGGATAATGAAGAATTCACTTCAAAGAAAATACGAGAAAAATAAAACCAAAAAACAATTACGAGCAGATAATGAAATATCTACGGATAGAGTGTTTTGGTGAAAATCACTCTCTAACAATATTATTAATCATATATATGTTTAATGCCGTTTGTGGAAGGGCATAGGTAAATAACTAATCTTTTGTCATTGAACAATATAGTTTAGCTACCACAAACGTTTTCGAGAGCTTTATGCTGTCATCTTCAGTTGACAATTCTCGGTATGAAAAACTTTTGACATTTTAAAATATTTATTTGAAGTCACACTTTTAAAATAGGTTGGGTATCTCTACTGACTCAACTATGTGACTCTATAGATGGAAGATTTGTTACTAAATAAAAGCGTGTTGGAACGTACATGCTACAATCTATATGTATATTGCATAAAGTATTTATAAATATAGATGTGATAATTTATGATTATTTTTATTTCAGGGATAGCAATGTTACATTCACCATAAACGGTAAAGTATACGAAGGTAAGACACTGAAAAATTAATATACCGTAAGTTTCGTTTTTACCGTGAATATATCAATGATTAGTTGAGTCTGTTGGGCATTTGGGTTAAGTTGATGAAAGAGAGTTTTTGGGTATTCATCAAATTTATTTATGTACATCGTTTCGATGTAAATGTAAGTCAACATCAGTTTCCCCAACGGTCAACATCCTCTACCATCGCACACTAGTAACAGATGCAGAAGAAACGGTGTCCATTAATAAATTTGATGATAACTCATCAACAAGCACTCACAAGATTTCATCTAATAGAGCCGATTTCCTAAGAAACCCTTCTACTCTTTGAAAAATTAATAAAATTTGGTCAATTATATAATGGGTTTTGTTGAGTTAATGAACTTAATCAATAAAATTCCTCAAAGGTAATAATTTTGAAATGCACACAATACTATTGCCAAATAAGCCAACAAGTGCCAAATGTGATATAAAAACTTTTAATAAATTATTAACGACTGGGCAGTTGGTTCAGATGTGAGTCCGGAGACATCCTTGAACACATACATAAGGGAGTACGCTAACCTCAAAGGAACCAAATTCATGTGCAAGGAGGGAGGATGTGGTGCTTGCATAGTTACCTTCACCACCAAAGATCTTGCCACTGGGAAAGACGGCAGTTATGCTGTCAACTCGGTAAGTTCTAATGTTATTTATGTTTCAGAAAGTTAAAAAATAAATAATTGAATCATTTTTAACATTTTGTATTCGCATAGAACAACTCAATAATGATTACATTACATGTCTAGTGTTTAGTGCCTGTGATGTCTTGCCACGGAGCAGGCATCACAACTATTGAAGGTATCGGAAACAAGAGAAAAGGCTACCACAAGGTACAGAAGGCGCTGTACACTTTTAACGGGACACAGTGTGGTTACTGCTCTCCTGGCCAGGTCATGAACATGTACAGGTAATCTTTAATCTAATATACTGATTCATTTATGATTACATGATATTACCACATCGTATGATAAGAATATAATTTTGGTATAGGCTGTACATTAAGGATGACCATCACAAAGCAAATGTAACCAACCTAATTCAAAGTGGCACTACTGGCCCATTCCATAAACTCAGTCTATGACTGAACTCCTTATCTTCTCCGCGTCTTTTCCCACTTTCACTGCAGTCGTATGCAACCATTTCTTGTTGGCTCCCAAAACTTTACTTCTTGGAATATCTTTCAAATTAATTCTAAATAATTGTCTATAATGTGGTGTCACTTATCGGGTCATTATCAAATATTTGGAAGAAACCAATGCCGACTTCCATACTTATCAACTAAAACAAGAACGATCGCTCCGAGTAGTGATCAGAAATTTGCACCCGACCACACCAGCTGACGAAATAGAACACGAACTCTCAGCTCTCGGATTCAAAGTTCGCTAAATAACGAACGTATTACGCGAGGATAGGCAACAAGACGAATCAATCAAAACGGCGTTACCATTGTTCTTTGTCGATCTCGAGCGAAAACATGGAGTGCAGAAGATATATAATCTAACACACCTGAATTACACAAGAGTACAGGTTGAAAAACCGTATCCCAAACGCGCCATCGTCCAGTGCCATAACTGTAAGGCATATGTGCACACAAAATCGCACTGCCACCACCCTCCCAGGTGTGTAAAGTGCAGTGGGTAGCACAAAAGTGAATTGTGCAAAAAGCACAAAGAGGAAAAACTAGCAACAAGAAGCAGCCCAGTCAGAAATTTAAGGCAACAGAGAGCAGTCACAGGCACCACCCACTCCCTGTCCGCAAGATCACCTTCCCCCAGGATTCAGTTCATCTCGTCAACCCACAAACTCAATCCCATCCTTAACCACACATCTCGCATATTCCCTCACCTTCAAGTTCTTCGTATCTCACCAGCCTTTTAACCTTATTCCTTACAGAGTTCAGAACCCTAATTACCCCTCTCATTTCCCTTCTTACAAATCTTGTCTCCTACCTTATCCCCGATAAACAAAATCCATAAGTGGATCCTTCCGACTCATTATCAATTCTCCTTTGGAATGTGATTGGTGGTCGTACCCACACTAACGAACTGACAGCACTACTCAAAAACATTGAAGTAACTCTCTTTACTGAAACAAGACTTACGAGTAAACGACCATTTACCGTTCGACAGTACCCGACTTATCGAACTGATCACCCAGATGGAAGAGCTCATGCAGGCACCACTGCCATTGTCCATAACTCCATTTCCCATCACATAGTTCCTTTGGTAACACATGATTTCCTTCAGTCCACCGCAGTGTCAATCAGCACCTTCCCTTCCCCCCTTACTTTAGCATCAGTGTACTGCTCTCCCAATAAATCCATTTCTGATTCCCAATTCATCTCCTTTCTAGACTCCATCGGACGTAGTTTCCTTGTGGGCGGGGACTTTAATGCGAAGCACCAACACTGGGGCTCAAGATCCACGAATACACGAGGACGTGCTTTGCTGTCTGCACTTACATGAAAACATTGATCCACGATATCTCCTGACACAGCCACCTATTGGCCATCAGATCCCAACCGAAAACCAGACCTCCTTGACTTCTTCTTATACAATAGTTTAGGAACACTAAACTATTCACTCACGCGCCTCGATGACCTCTCCTCCGATCACAGTCCTTTATTATTAACCATTTCCCTAAGAACAATTCATAAACTGCCTCTTTCTTCATTTATTAGGGGCCCAGTCGATTGGGACCACTTCCGTCAGCTTCTTACAGGTTCCGTAGACTTTAAAGTGTCCCTGAAAACATCCTAAGACCTAGACGATGCCGTGCATTATTTCACTACTTATCGAACTGATCACTACTCTGGTCCAGAGGTCGGCTTGGGAGGCATCATCGCCCCACCGTCATCCAAAAATTCACAATCCAAATCCTTTACCTCAGCATCTCAAAGACCTAATCCAATCCAAACGCCACTCTAGAACAGTGTGGAAAAGATCCCACATCCTGCTGATCGCCGCTCAGTACTGCATATTGGTAAAGTGGCAATTGGCATCCTTCCGTTTCTTTCAATCCCCACCTCTCCTCTCTGTCTACCAGGGATAACTAACTCCCTGTGGAATGTAACTAAAAAAATCCTAAAGTATCAACCTGTTTCACACCCACTCCTTCGGGATGATGGGTCCTGGGCGGCTTCGGATGGGGATAGGTCGGAAGAATTCGCTCTGCATCTTTCACATACTTTCACACCTCACCTTTCTCATCAAAACTATACTCACAGCACAACTGTAGAAGATTTCCTCACCTCACCTCTACCTCTCTCACTTCAACCAAAAGCCGTTAACCCCTCTGAGGTCAAATACCTTTTGAAAAACTTACCTTACCGAAAATCCTCTGGATGTGATCTCCTTACTCCTCAAATTCTCAAACAACTTCCTCCTAAAGCCATAACCTTCCTAACCTACATCTATAATTCCATGATCCGAACGAAAATCCGTGGTATGAATGAAAACATTTGGCTCAATTACTTATTGCCTAATAAGGCAGATTGTAGGCAGATTTTATCATAATAAAGTTGTTTATCTATCAAAAAGTAATGTGGTGTTAACTGTAGGACAAACATAAGAATTTTAAATCTTAAATAACTTCTGACTTAAAAGACAAGAATTAAACAGACGGTTTAGCTAGAAAACATATTAGTTAAACAAACTCTCTAGCCTTAGACTAGGGTACATACAGCACATATACAAACTGTACCAAACCCCGTTTCGACTTGCGGACTGGACTGGTCTTTGCCAATGGCAAAACTGTCGGAACGGGAAACTCGGAAGCAGTGGAGTAAGCTGGTGGAATTACTTTAGAGGTGGGGGGGGGGGGCTCATGGACAGAATATCTATGAATTGTACTTAAGTAATTCTTACATCCCGATTAATAATTAATAGTAAGCGAATCGTATTTTTTCAAATAAAGATCTTAATATAAAATTTTTAAAAAAGAATTAGTTCTGCGAAAGTCATAGAGGAACAAGCATACGGACAGTCAGACAAATCTAGTCTGACAAACAATAATGTATTTTCATTATATTTAGAGTAGTCTCTAAATTTGATAAGTAATCAAAACTGTAATTAGAAAAAAATTACACATTATTTTTTATACATTTCAATATCTATTTTATATCGGAAGTTAAAAAAAACATTAAAATGTTTTTAAATACATTCTCCGAAATTTCCTCATGGATTTCTATCAGATCAAAATTTTATTTTTCAGCCTTCTTCAAACTAATCCAAAAATAAAAATGGAGGAAGTTGAGAACTCATTTGGAGGTGTTGTTTGTCGTTGCACAGGCTATAGGCCGATCTTGGACGCTTTTAAATCACTCGCATCCGATGCATCGGCAGACCTCAAAGACAAACTTGCCGACGTAGAGGTTAGTATTTAAATATATTTTTAAAAGAAAAAATGAATTGAAAGAAGTTTATTATTATTATTAATTTCCCCAGAAATAGACATATCTATATAGTTAGTTAGCAGACGGATAGAATGAAGTATTGTCGTTTAACGAGACTTGTCTCCAATTGAAATCTCTTTGGAGGGTAACTAATCCCTGCACTTGAGTTTTGGTCGGCAAAACCTTCCAGTGGAGTTTATTAAATATTAACAAGTTAGTGATAATCACCTGTAAGGAAATCAGAGTGACATTTTATAACTCTTGTATACAATTTTTACACCCTTGTTGTTTTTGTAAAAAATAAAATACTTGCCTTTTTCAGACGTAGTTTGGTTACAGTTTTCGAATAATCAGCTGCATAACAACATTGGTAATAAAATACAAGTATCATTCATTAATGCAAATGTTTTTGTAACGACTAGTTACAATTGTTTTCCGTGAATGTTTTTAGATAGTAGAGAAATTATTAAATTGATTTATGTGACACTAGTAAAGATCTCAATCAAAATAAATTCCTGTTATCTATTATTTTGGTGATTTTTTAAACTTTAAATTTAATAAAAATCAAACTTAAAATACGTTTTAATAATGTATAGTTGAATATTTTCAGGTTTAAAAATTGTTCGAGTTTGTTCAATTGATCGCTGTTTCAGGACTTGGTTGGAAAGTGTGCCATAAATTGTAAGAAGTACTGCAAGAAAGAATACTGTGGCAAGGATGACGATGACGGCAGTGAAGACTATTCAGATCTCTTTCTAGAGACGGCTCTGGCCCCGAAGAACTTCCGACTGAGTCTTAAATCCGGTGGGACTTGGTACCGCGTTTCGCAGGTTTCAGAAATATTCCAGATCTTCGATATGATCGGCGAAGCCAGTTACATGATTGTGGGAGGAAATACATCGCGAGGTAACAGTGACAGACAAAAACTCAAAATACCATCAATAAATTTTTCAGAACCAGTCTTTCTCGTTTAGGACAGCTAATACGCCCTAATACATTTAACGTTACCTCCATTCTTAATTCAACAGGGGACAATATTTCTTTCCTTAAAGGTCTTTGAATTTGGTACACCTCGACATCACATGATGTAGAGGGAGTAGAAGATCTGAAGAAGTAAATAACTATAAAAAAACGCGGAGTGCTCAATTCGAATCCCGTGAAGCATCATCTCTTTTTTTCTATGGTTTCTTAATTGGTAATTTCAACTCTTTCAAAATAAGCCAAAGGAATTCAGTTCCTTTCCGTTGCAAGTAACTAACAGCCGGCGAAATGGATTTTTAAGAGGAGGTTAAATTAGTACAAATTATCAAGCACAAACAATTTATTAGGTTTAATTCTATATTTATGAACTTTCTTATTTATCATTCAGAGGTTTTTATCTTAACCCTGACCTTCAATAATGCCATTTAATAATCAAAACAAAATATAACCATACAATACTAACTAATTTGAATCCATTAAAATCTTTTTAACTTAGCATTTTGTAATTATATATATGCTTCCTATTCTTCTAAGTCCCCATTGGTGACCTATCCTTTTCTTAAATTCTATTTCTTGATTGACCAATGCTATGCCAAAAGTATGGCACTATTTCAATAGGTCCTACCTTGGTATTCTCCCCATTAAAACTCTTTTTTTTACTCTCTTCGAAGGTGTCTACTCTGTCATATTTTTACCAATGTGTTAATGTAAGAAATGTTAACTACACTTAGCATAGTGGCCCACTTTCTCATTTATTGAGCAATTTTAAACTTGGATATTCACTTTAATTTATGTTTTTTAAATAATTTCAGCTACTACTTGGTTTCCAGATTCTCATTCCCGATATTTTCAGGCGTTTACAAACCAAAGTTTGAACCAAGCACATACATCGACGTAACCAATGTGACTCAATTGAGAACTGCAACTGTACTCAAAGACAGGATCAGTATCGGAAGCAACATGACCCTCTCGGATATCAAGTCACTCTTCGACAAGGAGTCCACCGAGAACAAACTGTTTTTTGGATTCGCCAAAGGCCTGGCCGACCACATAGATCTCGTAGCCAATGTTTCTATCAGGAATGTATGTAGTTGACCTTTACTGCATTTTTAATAATATTTTTAAGGACTTTAATTTAAAATTAATCAACTTACAATTACGAAAATTTAATTAAATTGTTCCTCCAGGGCTCTTTTGTATGGAACCCAACTTTTACAAAGAATAAAAATGGTCACAAAGAAATCCATTAAAACGTTAGCTTACTTTAAAATTAGCATAGTTTGAACTTTAAATCTTTTTGCTTTTTGTTTCACTTCAACAAGATATTTTTAAAAATCACTTAAATTTAGGCGGTAATACAAACTGTTTATTTATTTAAACTTAATCGTTTTGAAAAAAAGGCATTGTTACTGAAACAAAATTTCTGTTTTGTGTAAGATATTGATTGATAAAACAACCTTATAATGATAAAATTACAATCTGGCTCATTGGGCAATAAGTAATTGTGATAAATGTCTGCATTCATACCAAATTTACAATTTTCATTCACTCGCTCATTCATACAGTATGAGTAAGATATTTAATAGTAACCAATTGATCTCCAAACATTCCAAGAAAAATTTTTGGCCCGTGCTTTATTAAAACCAATTCACCACTTGAGATTTTTATATAGTATTATAGGGTACTGAATTACAAGTCACATTTATTCAGATTTCTTTAAATCGAAGAGCGAATCCGACATATAAAACCAAAATTGAGATTGAGGGTAACTAGGCACTTAACACACTAGGACAGTGGTCACCAAATGACGGACCACAGGCAAGTTTTGTGTGAACCGTCAGAAAATTGTGAGTAACATAAAATAATAATTTTTCAGTGGACAATGATTACCATTGTTGTGTGAAAACAGTTTTTCACTTATGCCTAACGGACCAGTGAAGTGGCAGATGTTAGGAGGAATAAAGCTGACCTACAGTTAGAAATAATGAAGTTCTAAGAAGATGGTGTTTTAAAGGACATTTACGTTAAAAACAAATCTTGGGAGCGACCAATTTTGGATTAAAAATGTGTTTGAAAAAAGTATCCAGAACTAAACGCTTTAGCCAAAAAAATTGTGTACCATTTTTGGTTCAACTTATGTGAATTAAGCAGTATTCTCAAAAATGAGCTTCATTAAGATCTGTACAAATCTCCATTCACAGGAACAGCTTGATCAGATGATCCAACATGACCACAAGTTTCAGACGGTTCTTCAAAATAAAACGAACTATTTTTTTCATTGAACATTAACCACAATGTACTTTAATGAGTAGTCTTTTTGAGTTAATGTGTACTTTTAATTGATTTGTACTCTAAAACAATCATAAAAAAACTATTGATTTGGTATTTACGCACTTCATTTCTTTTGAGTATAAGATAACAGCTGATTTCAAAGAAAAGCTTTACTAAGCCAAGCAGGTAGCCCTGGGTTAGTAGAGTAGTTGCTATTGTGGTGGGGGGGGGGGTGGAGGCTTAAGTTTATTCGATTGTGAAAGTGACCACTCCACTAGTTCCTCAGCACCACCTACCAGCCTCGGCGACAACCTTCGAACTTACATCCTTATGAGATATTGTTCCATGGATTTTTTAAAAATTAGTATCCTTATTCAAAAGCACATAATCATTTTTATGATACTATTTTTTATTTATTTATCCTGCTCAGTAACAAATTTGAACATTTAAATATTTAGAACATTTATGATATGGTTTCTGATAATACATATTATAGGTTCTCTCGCAAACTTCATGCTCTAGGATAACATTTCCTTTACTTCGGATTCAAATTGCTATTTATTTGCAGTTTTAGTATTTTTTTGTTTTGATGTGTAGCCTCACGAGACCAATGTCAAAAACTTTGTTTAAAAAGCTATTTACAACATCAAAAAATTTATTGTATTATGCACTCCTCCAAATGCATTTAAATGCAGGAAGAGGAGAAATTTGTAAGTCGACTATTATTTTGTTATTTTTCTTTTGTACATTGTATTTGAGGTTATGAAATAAAAAAAAAAAAAAATTGCTGTTTTCTACCCTCCTTCAAATACATCTGCGTATGCAGCCCGAGGAGAAATTTTGTTCATTGTATTTGATCATCTCTTTGTAAACATTTTTGAATAAAAAGGAGTTTTGAAAAAAAAAATGCTATTTAATGCATCATAGTATTCAGCAAGAGGAGTAATTATTCTGTAAATTTTGTTTAATTGTATTGTTCATTTGCTTTTAAAAATGTTCAAATAACCTTTTGTAGGAGGGGAAAAAAAAAAAAAAATGACTACTCCATAATTAAAATTTGATATGTTTTTAAATAAAAATTAACAGCCGTAAGAATATCGTATAACATATATATTAATTTATTATTTTCAGAGAGCAACTTTAGCAGGAAATTTGATGGTCAAACACAAGCACAAAGAGTTTCCTTCTGATATCTTTCTCATCTTGGAAACTTGCGGAGCGAAAATAACAATAAGTAAGTAAATTTTACAACTATCTTTCAAATGTTACTATATGTTTGCATACAAAAATTGTTTAATTGTGTACACCTATGTATACTCCTTGTAGCGACCCTAACTACATAAGTGTTAAATCACCCTATACTCTGGTGCATATATAATGTATTGTAATATGTAAAACATGGTAAAAGCTTTTTCTAGCAAATAAACGCATGGACCGGCAGTCGTAACAAGTCAGGTAACAGCAGGTGCACTGGCTTAAAAGCTAGCTGGCCGTCATAAAACCCTGGAAGTAAGTCCACTCAGTCTTCTACTCTATTTACCTGCTGTTACGCGGTGTCACTTTTACGCCAAGGCCACTTGGCCCTGGAAGGCAGTCACTTAGACTCCTCGTCAGCTACGATCTCTGCAGCACCTCTGATTCTGTCACCCTGTCACTCAGCCTCGTTGCAGACCCTCTGGCGCTTTGTACCTGTTACGCTGCCGGGCCCCCGCTCGAACTCTGAACATGTTTCATTCTTTATGAAACCTCTGTACCTCTTCTCTTGAACATGAAAGTTCACTTTCCATGTCAGATATTTGAACCAAGACTCTTCATATTATGAAGCAGCAACGTTAACCAGATAAGAGCCCTTTCATGCAAAGATTTTGTTAGAAACCTGAGAATTTAAATGTAGTGAATACTTTTATTTATTCTTAACTCAATGTTTATTTACTTAAATCATTACAATATTTCAAAACTTTTTATCTTGAAACACAAGGATTTATGTTGAAAATTGTTTTTTTATTTTTTTATTAACATTCCATTGTATCTTCAGTAATTTAGTGCAACAGGTTTTCCGTTTGCTGTACCTTCATTCCAAAAAAAACATTTCCACCGTGATTTGTTATCAATAAGTCATATTCACCCAAGTTTCTACTGCAGGGGTAGCCAACCTTTTACGCATTGAACAACTTATTTTTTCTATGCTTATTCAATACAATAGGAAGTAGTAATTCAAAACTCACAATGTTAGTTGGAAATAATAAAATTCCAAAACATAATGTAAACAACTTACAAACATGGGAGTACCAAAAAATACAAATGAACCAAGGCTTTTTAATCTACATCATCTGCAGCTCAAACAAACTTTTAAAAAAATCCTGGATGAGTTGGCCGTAGTTAGACTACTTGGTTAGATGAGTTAGACTATTTTGTTTTGTTGTTTCACAAGTGGCTGGTTTGTTTCTCGCTTTTGTTTTTAGACTAGATGCATTGCATATTAGCATAAGATTATTTCTATAATATAAATATTTAAAATAAATTGATTTGAATAGAAGTGACTTTCAACAATAATTGTGTGAAAAGTTTTTTTGGTTCAATATTACACTATTGACTATTAAAAACTTTTACTAGAGTTTAAAAACAACAATAACATTGGGATAAACTAGTTAATTATTTTTTCTTTTCTGTTTGTTTTTTCCCAGGGGATAAAACGGGCCAAGATTCCGAAATGAAGCTTACAGAATTCCTGGAGACTGATATGAATAAAAAATTAATTTTAAATATAATTCTTAATGGAAGGAGCAGCGCACATTATGTTTATAGATCCTTTAAGGTACGATTAATAGGCAATAACGAAGCTCTTTTCATATCGGCAATTTTACCAAATACATGCATTACATTGTTTTTTGTATAAATTTTAAAAGGTATTTTGAAATGTCCACCTTCTTAATATACTTACCTATAAGTATTTTCTTAAATATTTGTTAGTTTATTCAAGTCAGAATATTTAACATAATAAAAAAATCGTAAAAGCTATTGTGGCATGAATTATTTAGATGCGAGTCTAATATCCAGTTTTTTTTTAAACATAATATTACTCTATTCGCAATTAAAAATTAATACATCAAATATCATCACAATACATATTTAGATAAAGAGCTTTATAGTATAATAGATTACTGTTTCAGATTATGCCGCGGAGACAGAACGTCCATGCAAACGTGAATGCTGGATTTTTGTTCAGGATTCAGAGGTCCAACAAATGCATAGTCGAAGAGCGGCCGTCCATGGTTTTCGGGCATATCAAATCCAATTTTGTAATTTGTGGTTTAACATTAAAGACATTTTATTTTTTTATACGCGTTAATTTGTTATATTTTCTACTTATAGATACATGCTAACGGTACGGAGAAGTTTCTCATTGGGAAGTCTCTTCTCGATCCAGCGGTGCTCGAGGGTGCTAAAAATATTTTGGCTAATGAAATCGAGCCGGACGAAGAAAGCGGTGAGGAACCAAGTGCTTCCTATCGGAAAACACTTGCGATTGCTCTCTTCTACAAGGTGAATTAAAATGTTGGTTTTAAAAACATTTTTTCCTGTGTTATATTTCGATGTCCCTCACAAAAGAAACATTATTTAACTGGGTTTTTAAACTGAAACTTCTGTAAGCCACATTAATGCAATGACCCCCCACCCACCATGCATAATTCTGATTCTTCTCTGACTCTCTGTGACGGATGAATCTTTTCACCAAATGATTATGTATTTATTTCAGTGACATTTCTTCTGCGATAACATATCTCAAACGTTTCAATTTTTTAGTATAATCGAGAATAGAATGACCAAACAGATGCTTGCATATATTGAAACCTACCTCATTTTTTACCATCTCTCTTTTTACTTTACTTGATCAATTTAACTTAACTTACTTGGCAAGTCCGTCATGAGATCTTTAATTCTAATTGTTTTATGTCTTTGACATAGGAATTTATCCCGATTGAATCACCCGATCTCAAGGCTAATGTTGTGGTTATTAATAAATTGAGAAACTAGCAATTGTGAAATATATTCAAATAAAAAGGTTATGGCAATAATTATAATTAACATAGAGTATTGACAAAATGTATAAAAAAAATATTCAAATCCTTTTAAATTATCACAGTTACTACTAATTACAAAACATGAATTTGAGCTCATTTTTTATGAATGGATCCATAATAATAAACAATATTGCTAACACCCTCCTACAACCTATCCGCCCATCTGTCTCAACACACCATGGTATTCAATAAACATTGAACTGCTTTTCTTTTCTTCTCTCAGTTCAATCGATAATCTTCCTGTAATTCAACCAACGATACTTTCTACTATTGGTTCTTCAATATTATGGCAACCACCAATTCGGGAGCTTGCCAACTGCGTTCTTCTCGACGGCTAGGCTAAGACTGCCTTTCAGCTCATCCCCACTCCTAGGAGTATTAGGGAAAATTACCATTACCATATGTGAGGGTTCATGATCTTTATTCTCAAATATCATGAATGTTACAATATATATATATATATATATATATATATATATATATATATATATATATATATATATATATATTTAATTGTTCAGTTTTGTGTATAGATAATAAGAAAGATTGGACAATTTCTGATGGTTTATAGTTCATCCTCGGGGTAAACGACAACGACGCTTCCACCAAACACAGAAGTGGAGGATCGGACTTAATTCGGCCATTGTCATCTGGAAAACAGGACATTCCATCCAGCGATAAAGAGACTCCGGTTCATCTCCCGAAACTGAAAGTGGAAGGGTTGATACAGTGCTCAGGTGACATATTTGGAAAATATTTAATATTTGGACTCGTCTGCTAGATGATAGAAAAGTTTGGGTAGACATTAATATTGGATACCTCGTGTGGTTATGCTACAGGAGAAGCGGAGTTTGTTGGCGATATGCCGAACCTACCTGGACAGTTGCACGGTGCCCTCGTCCTGGCTGATAAAGCCCGAGCTAAAATCGCCTCTATAGATGCTTCTCCTGCATTAGTAAGTATTTATTTATTTATTTTAATAAAGGTGAATAATATGTTAACAAACATAACAATATTAAATTTGTAAGAAGTAATAATGAAGAAGTGCATTCCTTATATTCCAATGAAAAATATGGTCATTTGATGGTACTTCTCATGAAAGGTGTTGCAGATTACGTCATGATAACGAAAGCTCTTCTTTCTTTAAACGCAAACACTAAAAAAATATTTCAATCTTGCAATTAATTAATTAAGTCCATTTTAGGCAAACATGGTGCTATAAATATCATTAGAATGTGTTATTTTAACATACGAACGATTAAGCATTCTAGATCAATTATTCAGTCAGTGTTTTTTAATATTAATTTTGTAATTTATATATATATTTTTTTTAGAAATTGTCTGGTGTAGAGGCATTTTTTTCTGCCAAGGACATCCCAGGGACCAACGCATATACAGTTATAGACAAAATAATCACCCTTGAAGACGTCGAAGTAAGCTCATTTGATTAAAAGTTTTATATTTTTGACAAATCTATAATATAGGCTTCTGTTACCTACGAAAAAAATATAAAACTTTTGAGTTGCATAATATGTCGCGTTTTAATAAAAAGTTCAGTATCTGTCTCAAGGTCTCCTAACCGAGTAAGACTTCTCAAATTCCCAGCTCCCAATCATTCTTTATTGTCTAGTAACCTCGTTTAGGCTTCCCTGCATACACATCAGTGGTGCTGAGATATAGGCCGACATATGCAAATGAGACTAAAAGAGATAAAATATTTCATTATCAAGTCATAAACTGATATTTACTTCATGGGGTTACCTCAACCAATAGGCCCTGATAGACATTGAATTATTATCTTTGCTTATAATGTAGTTTTTTTTGTTGAATTTTCCAGCTTTTCTGCAGCGGGGAAACGAAATACGCTGGGCAACCGATTGGGATAATCGTCGCTAAATCGCAAGATTTGGCAGACAAAGCTGCCGAATTGGTTAAAGTAAACTATTCCACCGTAACTAAACCGCTATTAACCATCAAGGATGTTTTGGACAGCGGGGATACGTCAAGAGTCTCTCTGAAGAGCCATATGTTCCCTTTTGCCATTCCAGGTAATATATTAAAATTACAAACGAGCTATTTTTATCGATCACATTATTGATTTGTGCAACTATTCAGTAGTAATATTTATAATTGTATAATTAGGAATCAGCTTTCATAAAATACAAGGTGAGTTCGAGATGGGCTCTCAGTACCATTATACTATGGAACTTCAGACATGTGTATGCATTCCCAAAGAGGACGGAATGGACGTCTATACAACTACTCAATGGATGAGCAATGTGCAAATAGCTGTAGCTAAAGTATTGGACACTCAACTTAACAGGTAATCATAATGTTTTGTGAGAGCAATTATTATTAATAATAAATTTGTATTTTTTTTTTAGTTCTAATAATTGTATGTGTCTCTTCATTATCATTTTTTGTATAATTCATTTATCAATAGAATACCAGTTCAAAGGTCAAGAGGATTAATTAGTAGGTGCAGCAGAACAGGGAAGCCAATATCATTTTCAACACTATTACAGGGAAACAACAAAAGATCAGCAATGAACCCAAGACAAGGATGATTCTCCATGTTTTGGGGTATTGAACTGAGAGTTAAACAAGATTCTAGCTGTTGAAATGAAATAGCTGGGAAGAAGAATAAGGGGGAAAGTCCACCCATAATTGCAGTATGAAAGAGGAACTCGAGGTACAAACAAAAAGTACCAGAAGAATGTTAGTTGAAATGGTTTTGCCATACATTTGGAGCTAATGCCTTCTGGAGGGTCTAGGGGAAGGTCTAGGATAATGTGCTCAGAGTGTTTAGGCCGGAGAAAATTTGGAAAAAAAATGTAAATATTATATAAATGAACATATATTTAAGATTAAAACTTTAAATGTAATTTATGAAATGTATTTATTTTATTTCTTCTAAACAGCAATCCTATTTTTGGTTACATCAACTCAAGGATAAAATAGTTTGAAAAACTATAAATTTGAAGTAGGAAATAAGGTAGTGTGAGCTCTGGAGCCAAAGGTAATGCTTTGGGCTTTAGAGAATGAGGCTTTGGGCCGGGGCTTAAGCTCAGTGATTGTTGACGTAGCGGCAGTACTAGACTTTCCCCCATGGAACTTGTATATTCACTTGGTCTCGTTGGCCTACCAACTTCTTAGGGCCAACTTGGACAAATATACGAACGGACCTTTCAACTCTCCTCGACTGGCCGAGAACGAGAATATAAACTTGTTTCCTTCATTCACTCAACATTGCTTAATCCTTATTTATTTAGCGCTACAGCTATTTATAGTAGTATAGATTCCAATTTCAAAATTAAAGGAGTAATTTCCTAGCTAAATTTTAATTTCATACCTAGAGTTTCACATTTATTTTAAAATTATTCCATTGTATTTTTTTTTTTATGAATACTCGTTAGAATAGTAAATTTTATTTATAATTATTCCGATCAGGCCTGGTATTAAAATTTTGTTATTTATTAATTTTAAAACTAAGTATTGTGATTTGGTATAAATTTCGAGTTTTATGTTTACTTGTTTATTTTACATCAGTTATGTGTTTTTTCTTCAGCACATTTTTGTGCCAGAGAACCCACTTGAGTTTGGGTTATCAGTTAGATGATTTTAATTCTTTATGGATAATTCAGCGTAAATACAGAGTACGTAGCTTTCGTGGAGGGCTTTGGGGAGCACAGTATTTATAGGCGAATTTCTCTTCAAAGATCCAGTACCTCTGAAAGTATCCAGTAGCTGCGCGATCATGATACTTAGTTAGATAAAAAATAGTATCCCGTATAAAACAAACTATTTTTTTGCATTTTTTCTTGCGAAAACGGCATGATAAGATTTTTTGTTTCTCAATGATTCCAGTATAAATGTTCGAGTGACTCGACTGGGCGGCGCATACGGATCAAAGATAAGCAATAACACACTCGTGGCATGTGCTTGTGCTTTGGCAGCACACAAATTGCAGACTCCAGTCAGAACTGTCGCCAATCTCGAAACGAATACTAAAGCCCTGGGAATGCGGTGTAGGTTCCTATTAAAATATGAGGTAGTGTAATATAATTAAATTTTCATAATTTATAGTCATTAAATTACAAGGATATCATTAAAGTCTTGAGCTGGTGGTAGTACAGGTAAGTCTCCCTTACGACATTGGTACCAAGTGGGAGGAGCCAAAGGTGCCAAAATGCATAAGTCCGGGTTCTCGTTAACCTCGTAAACTGGTTTATGAATCATTCGTTAAGATCAAATAAGTTTCAAGTTCATTACATGAAAACATTGGAGGAATAGCGTGAACCATGCCAATGAAGAAATACTAATTTGAGGTGATGCACCCCCCCCCCCAAGACAAATTGTGCTCAATTGATGGTGGGGTGCCAGTGTGGAGTGTGCATATTAAGAAATATTACTTTACACGTTTTGCTCGACACCGTCATATTTATTTATCAATCGCTTCTTTTTATTAAATTTTCACTTTTTTTATGGAAGGTGAAATTTTCAGCCTTGATTAATACCTCGATAATAAAACCTTCTTCCTCTCCCCAGCTTTGTTCATTTATAACTTTCTCATTTAACCACCGCTATGAGGGTGACAACAACATTGGGGTTAAATTACTATTAATGTTATTACAGTAGTTTAGTCCTTTGTGCAATTCCAGTTTAATAGCTCTGAAACAAAATAGTTATAAAAAGAACTAACTACAGTGATGTCGACCTGAAAGTTGAATGTGCTTTTTTTTTTGTTTTTTTCCCTTTCATATCCCCTTTTTATTATAAATTATGGAAATCAGTATAGTATCTAAATAAATGAATCTATTTATAGTAGATCATTATATGTTCTGTAGCTTGGCTACATTTTTAATAATTTTACATTGCGTTTTGTGATTGTTACAAAAGTATAATGAACATTATTCATTCATTGTCTAAACATGTTTTAAAGTGCTGGGGTTAGGACTCACCTTATGAATCATAGACTTACACTAACTTATATCTAACAAAAAAATCTTAACCTAATATTCACAGACTGTTCCCGTTGATGCGGGAAGGGTGGTGGGGTCATAGTGTTTTATTATAATGGGTTTGTTAGGTGCTGCAACGAGAAAACTTGATGTGTCTCCAGTGGATGAACTCACCCACCGACGGGACAGCAACCAACGGTTGCAGCGGCGTTCTTTAACCTCTCTCGAGAGGTGACATATAGAGACATTTATTCAGGAGTATTTTTTTGGGTTCAATTACATAGACATTTTTTAAGTAATAATACAATTGAGGAAATATATCAATGGTGCTTTTTATACACCGATAAATACAGTAAGAATCCTATTTTATTCTATCATTATATGGCAATCCTAAAATCTAGCGAATCTAGAAATTCCTGAAAGAACTAATTACACTTTTGCTTAATGTCTATCATTCCAATATTATTTCCTTCAAAATTGTCTCCCATCACCCTTAATGGCTTCAGCTCACACTTTATATTTTGTATTATATTATATATTATTTTGTTTGAATTATTCTGATGTAAACGTATTACTTTCTTAGCTTCATTAGCTTTTTAGGACGTTGGTGTTAGTGAAAAATGGAAATATGATAAATATTTATTAATATTTCAGGCTGGAGTAGATTTAATAGGAAGAATACAATACCTGAAAGGGGATCTTTACGAAGACATGGGCTGCGCCTTCACCGACAGTGTTATTATTTTCACATTAGGCGGAGTTAAAAACTGCTACGATGTGTCCAGTTGGTCAGTAAATTTTTATCTCGTTAAAACAGACATCGCATCTTCTACATGGGCCAGAGCACCGGGTAAAGAAAAATAACCACTCTATTTAATTTAACCATTGAATTTAACAAATCATTAAATTTTATTAATTCAATTTAAACGAGTGTTTTTGTAATTGTCAATAAAAATTAAGCTAACAGTTACATATAAAAGTCTTCACTCTTCTACAAATTGATAACGTGTGCATATAAACTAAAACTGTTGAATTAAATTTGTGGTGTCTTAATGAAATACGCAGTGGATGCTTCTATTTTAATTGATTAGGAATCACAAAAAAGGGTGAGAAATAAAACTGTATTTAGAATCAAAGTAACAAAGATCAAATTATACCTTCTATCTTATATGAAATTTATATAATAAAAACATTATCATCTTATTTAGAATCCTAAATAAAATTCGGGGTAGGGCTCAGAGGTTGGACTGCGCATACGCATGGACTCCTGAACTTGACTTTATGACACAAGGTCCCAAAGCAATATAAGCCGTAATACGGTATAAGAATCCAAAATATTTGGTGATAATGCAAGTAATAAAATAAACTTGGTGAATGAAGAAAAGATTGGTTCTATATGTAAAAAATCAATCAATGTCAACAATCATCGTTAATAATAAAAATGATTCTACAAAAGTTGTCAATATATTTTGTCGTTATTCTATAACTTTCTCTCATTCGAATAAATACTTAGTTTTTATGCTCTTTTTGGGGAATTTTTCTGCCTGTTTATGTTCTGCTCGGCACTGGTCTTTAATTAGGCAGCTACTCACCTCATAAAGTGCAGTCATGCTGAAACTAAGTGAAATGGACGACTGGTGATGATGTTCATCGTGGAACCATCAGTAGGCTCCATGTATATAGGGTGCTGGGTTTTCTAAAGCAGTGGCGTGGACTCAACCAGTTAAGCAGTGTTATTACTGAACCAATTAATTTAAGCTTCCTCATAAGGACTGAGGGTCAGGTAAGGTAAGGTAAGTTGAGGTAGGTGGTGTGTTTTCAGATATAAATAGAACCTTTTTGACCTAATGACAACCACTGTTAATAAAATTACCAATTTCAATTTTTATGAAACCATAATCTTAGTAATAGTGATAAAAATAAAGAAATTCGATTAGAATATATATGGAAGCTGGAATCTATAAATGATCACTTTTAGGAAGTAAATGTAAACCTCATAAGAAATAAAAACTTGTAATTTCTAAATCTATTACAACACTTTTATGAAAATTGTATTATTTTTATAAATTTAAATGATTAGTGGTGGTTGTAGAAGGGCATAATTAAATAATACGACTTCCTTCTTTCCATAATATCGCGGAAATACGGAAGTTTTATTATTTAATTATATATAAATTTGAATATTTATATCGTTTAATATTTTGGCTAGGGACACTTGAAGGTATGGCAGCGATAGAGCACATTATGGAACATATCGCGGTTGTCTGTAAGGCCGATCCTCTCAGTGTTAGAAGGGCCAACTTCTCCCTTTTGTCTTTAAACATGGTTGAAGATCTTCTACACGAGGCCATTACAACCAGCGATTACGACATGAGACTTTCTGCCATTAATCAATTCAATTCGGTAGGCAAAGACATTTTTGCCATATTTATATTAAAGAAAAAAGTATTTATTTTCGTTTTAGAAGTAGAGATACTCAAGTGTTATCTGGGCCACAGATACTGAGCATGGTTATTTTTTCTATCTTTATTATTGGTTCTATCTTAATCTTTCCGATGAAGACTTGAGGACCTAGCTCTTGATTTCCCTATATCAAATATTAAATCACAGTCATGATCACGCACACCACTCTCCGTCTTTCCTACCCTGAGGCCAGTTGTCCCGAAGAGACAACTTCACCACTGGACGAATCGCATGTATTATTGGAGTATCACTGATTCAGAGGAACTTTGGTTATTCTGGTTCTTGGTCTGAGGTTAAAAGCAATATGGAAGCGCTGAAAGAAGAAGTATTGTATTGTGATAATAAATATTTAATTAATAAATTAATGTCATAATTTAGCCGAATTTATTCTTAGAAGAAAATTTTCAAATATCTTGTAGCCGATGTTATTTGACCTCCACTACTACGAAAGTCGTAAATTTCCTGCATATAATAATTGTGCGCCCGGATAACACTTGCGCATTTAAATGCATTACATTTAACTAACTACATGTGAATTCTTGTTTTTAAAAAGCAAAATAGATGGAGAAAAAGAGGGATTTCCATTATGCCGATGCAATTTCGTCTGACATTTTTCCCTGGGTTTCATTCGACTGTGTCCATTTTCGTGGAAGATGGAACTGTTGCCATCTCAACAGGTGGTGTCGAAATAGGACAAGGAATCAATACAAAGGTGAGTAAATAACTGCATAGTATATAAATATTTATCTATCGCTATAGTTATTTTTCCGGTCTGAAATTTTAAAGATTTTACAGACATCACCCTGGACTTTGACGTAGTTTGGTTTAGAAATAATAACGATAAGAGTGTTAAAAATAAAATTCAACTATTTTATCTTGTTCTTAAGATTTCTCAAGCCACAGCTCAGAGGCAATTTTATTTTTGAAGTTTTTATATTTTCAATGTAGTTAAGCATGAATAGAAATAGAAATAGAAAACAAACAATACATTTATAGGAGCCAACAGTACATATTACATATTTATTATCGCCCGACCAACAGTCCATATTTTAGCTATTTAAATTTTCTTATTTGTAAAAAACAGGATTTTCAATTACTGACCAAGTCAAAAACTCACGGGAGGTTTGGGCCTGCATATGGACCATCCGTTGATACTGTTTCCTCAATTTCTACGAATGATATTTCGTTAATGTATATTTAAATAAAATAAAATTTAGGTCAAAATTGAAATAATATAATTGCAATCGGTAAACATTAATCTTTGCTGAATGAATAATAAAATAAAATGGAAAGCTTCTGAGTCTAGTACCAATCAGTCTATTTAAACTTATTTTATAAATGATGGGTAATCTACAGGTTGTCAAAGTGTGGATGTTTAATTTATTTTGTTCCTCAATGAAGACAACGGCGCTTCAAGTTTGCTCAGCCTTCTCAGATGCGCAGATAGTTAAATCAGTTTAGATACTTTGTTGCAGGTGATCCAAGTATGTGCACACATGTTAGGCATAGACATGGGCATGATAAAGATGAAGCCTTGCTACAATATGATCTCTCCAAACAACGCACCTACGGCTGGCAGCGTCGGCACTGATTCAATCACCTATGTCAGTATAAAGTAATTCTGTGTTGTATACATACATATATATATATATTGTTTCAATGAAAAAAATTGTAAGCCTTACCACAAGACAGTTAGTATAACATCTTCCATACTCAACTTGGAAAAAGTTTTTCTCATACTGAGCCGGAGGAATCCACCTACATTTCAGTAGTTAGTTATCATGAATTGAAATATTTTCCAGGCTACGATGAAATGCTGTGAAGAACTTAACAAAAGACTGTTGCCGTTGAAGATAGCACTGCTCAACCCTAAGTGGGAAGACTTGCTGAAAGCCGCCTTCATTGGAGGGATTGATCTAAAAGCATCCTATATGTAAGGCGCTGGACTTAATAATTATATTTCAATCATTCTTCAAAATAAACGACATATTTAAGACGTATGTCTTATAGCAGTTTTGAAAGTAGAGCCTATCCTTTCAAGCATGACAATTATAAAATGAAGTAGCTACAGTTGTCTCTATTGCCGACCATCAACTCTCTCAACTGACAGCAAACAAAAACTCTCAATTTGCATTTAAAAACTAACTATGTCACTTGATTCTCAATAAACCGCTCTCAAATCACTTTTAGCAACTAACTCTCTCAACTGATGCCAAACGACTAAGATCTCCATTCATATATAGATACTAATGACCCACTTCCTTCATGCAATAATCAACATCAACTAGCCCCCTTCCATGGTCAAATCACATCTCACTCACATTAAAAAAAACAAAAAAAACTGATAATGAACTTACGACTCCATCTTTTGACCAAACCACGAAACTTCATATATATTTAAATGAAATAGTAATTATTTATTATTGCATCGAAAAACATCACGACAGTGTATTACCTTTTTCATGGAGATATTTTTTTATGAATGATCTTTTTCATGGCTAAAATATTTTATTATCAACAATCAATATTTTCCTCGATACAGGTTTTCTTTAACAGACGCTGTTACAAAATTATATTCGGTCTACGGAGCGGCCGTATTGGAGGTAGAAGTTGATATATTAACAGGGCAATACCAGGTAACTTCATTGCGTAAATATCACTTGTACTAGAATGCATTATTTTTTTTTTATTATATTTAAACTTTGACATTATGATTATTTTAACAGATACAGAGAGCTGACATTGTTGAAGATGCGGGAGAAAGTTTGAACCCTCTATTGGACGTCGGGCAGATCGAAGGTGCTTTTACGATGGGCCTCGGATATCTGTCAAGCGAGAGGATAGTCCATGACAGTGACGACGGAGCTTTACTCACAACCAGGACTTGGGTAAGAAACAATAAATTATATCTATGTATTTTCCAACAAAGCTTGACATTTTAAAAATTAAAAAAATCAAATAATGAAACTTTACCTCGCATTGGAAAGGAAATGTAATTAAATCGTTTGACAATTGCTTTAACATTTGTTTTCATTATATTCCATTGTTCCGAAAGCTTTGGGAAATAGAAGTTTTTAATTATTATATTAGACTGACTGACATACAAAAATCAGCATACAATGGTGTAGCTTTACTAGGTGCATAAAATATATTCAACAATGTCATCAATATAGTTTTATGATACAATATAAATGGAATAAGCTAGACTTTGTTTATTCTAAATATTTAGGTGTCGTTTATCATATTAATTTTCTATTAACTTTTCTCTGCAGAATTATTGGCCACCAGGGCCGAAAGATATCCCAATCGATCTGAGAGTGACAATAAAAAAGAATGCTTCAAATCCACTTGGAGTTTTACGTTCAAAAGGTAATGAAACAACTAATTTACAACACTCAGATAATTCGAATATATTTCTTCTCAGCACACAGTACTTTCATTTTAACGACTGGTGTGTTAGTGAATTGTGATACAGCCAGTATTGGAACCCACGATCTTTTGGCTTGCATTCAGGCCCCTTTACCATTTATATCCTGTTAAATCTGAAAGCAGCAGTAGTTACGACGATTTTGGATTTGACTACTACGTTTCTCATTTCATACAAGGTCTTTCTTTGAATATTTATACACCAATAGCTAAATACTTAAGTTCATTAAGGCCAGTATTTATATGCCATACGCTTAAAACTGGTTTAAGTGCAAACGTATTAATCTTGAACATTTCTATACCTGCAATACATGACATGAGGCTTTTATTATCAAAACCAGTTTAATGTATTAGGCCCATTCTAGAAACCTCCTTTAGCGACTATAATGAAAACCAGCTCCATCCCGTTATATAATGATTATATCAATGAGTCGCCATTTATATAGTTTGCTTGTGTTTTCTGTTGAGTTCCATAAAAAAGGCTAAGTCGCAAGGAATGTTGTGTTGACATTGTGCAGCAACTTGACGCAGATCCTGTTTATAATGTAATCAATTGTGATGAGACTAGGAACTTCTGAAACCAAAATGAAGCCAATGCAAAGGAAAACACCGTCATCACCAAGAATTAAAAAAAAACTCGATGATTTTTCGATGCTAAGGTAGTTTTGATAAATTAGGTTCCAGAAGGCACAATGGTTAACCTGCATTATTATAAAGATGTTTTGACAAAGCTCAGAGAATAATTCATAACGAAACGGCCAATCTGTGGGAAAAGCGTATCATTCTTTACCATGAAATTGCACCTGGTCATAAAGCACTTTATTTGAAGCAGTTTTTGACCAAAAATTACACTTATACACTTCAAGATCCTCCTTATTAGTTTGCTATAGCTCTTTATGCTTCTCATATTTTCTAAAAACTTTGTTTCTGTGACTAGATGTGATTTGTTTCTTGGAAAATAAGGCCTTATTTCAAATGGGAATTCAAACACACAAAATGTTCTAATCAGTACCAATAAGTCGAACCTTGGTCCAAATTATGCCAAAACATTAGAAGAAGGTGAGACAATAGTTGTGAAAGAAAGAGGGGTTAAAACATTGATAGACTGCAGCAAAAAGATAAGTGATGATAAGCATAATCTTTTTAAAAACTGTAGGGCTGTCAAAACTCATGTCAAGAGATGCCAAAGGCTCGTACAAGAGAAAAATCCATTGTTGGTGAAGAAAAAGCAAGTATTAGTGGTACTCGACGATCTAACGTACCAGCATTCAAACCCCAAAAGAACTGTTTTTGAAAGTGTGACAGCTGCTTATCAACTTATTTGTAAGAAGATGGATGGAAATCAAGATGAATGCAATAGGTTGAGCCACCCAGAGTATCGACATAGACCATCCTTCTCTACGCTGCCACTCTTAAAAGCCACACCTCATTCATTCCAGACTTGACTGATTTCAAATACTGGACAGGTTCGAGAGGGTGCCACATTGGCTACATGGCGCATGGGTTTAAATATAAGTTGGAAAGTTTGGAAGCACAAATCAAGGAAGGTTGTACTGTTTTTGAAGTTGCAAAATTATCAATATGTTTATTAAGGTCCTCTACATAATGGTCCAATATGGGTTGGCTTGAATGGCCGAAATTGTCCAAGGGCTGACCGGTGATGGTGAGAGTTGGATCTGGGAACGGTTTTCTCCACACATCAAACTGGTTCTCTTTAACTCACAAACTCGCAAGCATGGATGCGCAGAGACTTTTGGCCTGTTGTGTAGACTTGTTGCCCCATCATTCAGAGTTTACTGTTCATTCAAAAGTTAGTAATTTGCCACTTTGTTTTTAATTTATTCGTTGTGTTCGATTATTTAAATTACACATTTTCTGTATAATTAATTATTTACTTCATGATACTAGATGACAACATGGAGTTATAAAAAAACCATTCAAGCCAATGAACCCCAATGCTCACGCGTACAAAATAATAATTAGCAAGTAATTTACCTTGTTTTGTCGCGGTCAATCCACCATTTTCTTCTTGATTAATTTTTTTATATTTATAGCTACATTGGAATTATTCGATTGAGCCAAACACAGCTGCGGCCACGACCTCCTTGACGTCCATCATCCAGAATTTTTTTGACTGGAGCCATAACATATGGATCTCCATGATATGGAGATAACATGGCCAATGTGTGGATGACCACTCTTGATTTAGCTGGCCCAACTGTAGGGGCATTGTGCAGAGGTACCTTTAAAAAAGTTGTCCTGGCTGACTGGATAGGTTTCCGTTTCCACAGCAAGATCTAGGCGTCTAATTGAGGAACTCGGATCTTTAAGAAAGAAGAATATTCAAAAAGAGAAGCTGTTTAGCCTTTTGAAGATAACCAATGGAAATATATTATCGCCAGTTGGAGAAACCATTAACAACACAGGAATGTTGTTACAACTTGATGTACTAGGCGTTCTTGGTGATGGGGTAAGTGCGTATCAATGTTCGCTTTCCCTTATGCAGATAGAGAGGTAATTATAGAGTGGTTCGCATTTGAGCTACAGATAAACTTTTAAGAGCATGTGCGGACCAGTACCTCGACAAGGACAACAACCACTGGTCCATATTTTAAATGAACAACTTCAAAATAATCTGCTTAACTTAAACAAATCCTATAAAACTAGAATTTTGGCGAAGTGCTGCTTGCTGGGTGAAAACAGGCTAGAATCAACATATGAAAATTAAAACCATCCCTGCGAGTTAATGTAAGCAAACCGTAGTATCTGACCCATGACACACTCGATGCTTCACTAAATAATCCTACCAGTTAAAGTTTCTGTAAATTTTACAGGTCGGTTACTTTAAAGATTTTCTATGTCTGGTATGTAAATATTTCTCTGTTATAGCAACCGGGGAACCTCCACTTTGCATGTCACTCACTCTTGTAAACGCTTTAAGACATGCCTTAGTGTCTGCACGAAAAGATGCTGGTCTTGAAGAGATTTTTTTTAGATTCGGTAAGTGATAGATAATTATAGACAAATATACGCTATAGAACAACTATATAACAATCTTTTTTTTTTGTTTTACAGACCCCCCTTGTACTTTTGAACATACCTTTGCTACAGCAGGAACTTCGATTCATCAATTTGCATTGTGATTTACCAAGAGCCAACTCTCATTTACGAGATTACCACTTTCTATTATTAATTTTTACTTCTTTTAACAATATCTTCATCATAAAAAATAACTGTTATGCGATAAACATTGTTATTAGTGTTACTAATACTACTAACATTCATAAGCGTTTAAGAAGTAATATTAACGGTTATATTATTTTAGATGCATTATTTTTTTAACCAAAAAGATAAAAGCAGAAGATATTACACGCTTCTTGTTTAATTTGAAAATTATGTATACTGTGTTATTGTAAGAGGATGATATTTTCTTTAAACTGTTAAAGGTTTACAAGCTACGAAAATAGAAGATATTTTTACGAATACGTCAACAGAACCAACTAACGTTTTTACTGGTCGGTTACTTTAAATATTTTCTATATGTCTGGTATGTAAATATTTCTCTGGTATAGCAACTGGGGAACCTCCACTTCATGTCATTTACGCTTGTAAACGTAATAATAGTAGTGCAAAATGCCATTTGCCTGACCTTTCACTAAGTTGAAAGAAAACAACCAAGTGGTTCAAGTGCGGTACTGACCACGTTTCCCTGGTATACCCATTGATTGGTATACCCAAGAACAAAATCTTTGAGCTTCTATGGGCTGAAATAGGGATTTTTTTTTTAAAGTTAATGATATTTAATTTATTCAGAATTACATTCCACTTTGCTTAGTGACAGTGTCAATTGTTACTTTATAGTGCTTTCAATGAGTTTATTTGAGAAGCTCAACAATCCCTAATGAGAAACATTCATTATTAACAGAACTCAAGGATCCATCAACATACAAACATATCTCACTCTTAAAACTGAAAACATATCTGAGGCTTGCTTACCTCTCATTAGAAAAAACAATCATTTCCATATTAAATTAAACAATTAATATATGCTTTATGTTACTCTAATTCTTTTAGGTGATTAGGTGTGAGACATTATTTATCATCACATATTTTGTCATGTCCTTTCTTTATTACAAGCATTGTATGGATATTAAATTATTATTGTATGTTATATAATATTGAACTGTCGCAAATATATGATTATTGTTTAAATATGAATGCATTGTGGTGTATTTTGAAAATGTATATACTGATGTGACTTACCATAATATCGAGGTGGAGTGCCTGAGGATAGGATACAAGGCTTTATAATAATAATATTAAAAAGATGTTGCGGTCAATTATATTGGATAAAGATCAGTCTGTGCAAGATTCTAACTATTCAGCCATTTGCCTGACCTTTCACTAAGTTGACAGAAAACAACCAGGTGGTTCAAGTGCGGTACTGACCACATTTCCCTGGTATACCCATTGACAAACATAATCTTTGAGCTTCTAAGGGCTGTAATAGGAATTTTTTTTTAAGTTAATGATATTTAATTTATTTAGAATTACATTCCACTTTGCTTAGTGACAGTGTCAATTGTTACTTTATAGTGCTTTCAATGAATTTATTTGAGAAGAAGTTAGCAAATGTTTCTATTGAGTTAAAAGACCTAAAACATTTGTGAGTGGATGCCAGGAGCATCCCCCCCCCCACAGGGGGAGATTTAATCGACCCAGCCACTCCCTGGCGGGCGTCAGAAAGAGTTAAATAAATCTGTGGTCTTTGACGTTTGACGGCGGCAGCATCGGCGGGCAGTTTAATTCGTATTTGTTTATTGATCTGACTCCATAAAATTCTAGAAGTTGTGCTCCTACAATGCACTATGTTCAGGAAGACGTGGTACAGGATAGGTATTATTAAATTGTTGCGTAAGAGGCAGCTCAAAATCTTCGTGGAGCTCACTGTTCCTCCACGGCTGGAAATAAGTATGTTGGACCACTTTCATGAGTATTCCGTTTCAAAACTGTTGGAGTTGCTTCCGCCAGATGACTAAAAAGCGGTGCATCGTACTGCAGACGGCCTGAGTATACTCTTGTAAATCATTAGCTTGAGGCGCAGAGATAGACTGGGGGAAGTGAGTAGATGTGTGTTTGTTTTAATTTCCTCGCATAATGGCCTAAAAAACTGAGACATCGGTCCATTTTTATGCCCAAATATACAAGGCTGTTGAGTTCTTCTGGGTTCCTATAGTGTATGTAGTAGGCAGTGGCTTCTTTCCCTTCTGAAAGGAAAATATTATGCAGTCAGTCTTACCTGCGTTTACAGTAATGTTGAGTTTCCCCTATTTATCGCTAATAAAGCTGATTCTGCCTGTCTAAGAGCTCTCATAGATGCTACACCGGCAAAAGCAGTAACAGTAGTGTTTTTGTACTGTGCTTCAACAATTTCAGATGGTTTACATGTTTAAAAGAACTGGGGAGAGAACAGCCCCTTGAGGTACTCCACAGGCCAGAGGCACAGCTCGGAGAAACTATCGCCTACCCGCAACCGCAGCGATTGGTTATTCAGGAAGCTAGCCAAAATTGTATAGAGCTGATTTGGGCATTTCCGGTCACAAAGCACTCAGCACAGAGTCCCGTGGGACACCGAGTCGAAGGCCTGTGTGTAAGTCTCGTCAAATCATAGCTGTGGCTATGTTTCTGTTAAGTTTTTGGCTAGCTTCTGACTGTAGTTTCACAAGGGGATATTCTGTGCTAAGACTGGATTGATGATGACTGCTCTGGTAGAATGATGTCATTGTCCGCACAGTATTCTTTCTAAAGATGCCACTTCGCCGTCTTCCGAATTCGCATCAAGCTTCGGATTTGCGTTGTGAAAGAATTCACAACTACCTTGACTTGACGGTCTCTGGTCCTGTACCATTTATTCTTCCGATTATTGCGCAAGGCAATAAGTTTCGGAATGTGGTCTAGAGGTAATTGAAGGGCCAGTGGCATGGGGTTATACTTCAGGATGACATTACAAAAAACTGAAAAAGTCAGAATTTCTGCCTTATACAGGCAGGTCATTCCTGCCAACAACGAATGAGAGAGCTTTTTATTTAAGCCAATCAGGGTCTACTATGCCCGTGTTCCTAGTGAGCTCTTGTGGTATCGGGATTATGAACTAGTCCCCTCTCCCTATACTGACTCTCAAGATTTAATTATAAAATATGGAAATGTAGGAAGGTGTTCTGTGGTCCGTTAAGAGGGTAACTTTTATTTGTTTGTGGTGAAGACGTTGGCACTACAGCAATGGATGGATGCACAGCAGCAGTGGATTGGAAATCTGAAGAATAAGAAATGAATAAAACTATTTTTAAACTCAGTTTTATTTTAGAATATTTATAAGTACGAATAAACTTTACAAATATATATTATTATAAAACTATCATTGTATATGTTCACACTATACCTCACTTCATTAATAAACCTTATTTAAAAATGCATTTTCAATAATGTTTTAAATCTTTAAAATCATAAAAATGAGTTAAAGGTTAAGGTACCACTGTAAGCACATTCATGAGATTTAAAACAATAAATAAAAAAATACTTTGAATGTAAATATGAATAAATTCAAAACAATTGTATACATCTCAGAGATCTCATTTCACAGATGGCTTGGTTTGTGAGCTCTCATGTAGGTTCTTCAAGGAAATAGTAATACACAACAATCAAACAGCATATTTGTTTTTTAAAAATAATAATATTAGTTTGTTATAAAGCAAATAGCAGTCTATAAACAGCAATTGTATAGACAATATTTACTTCAAAGTTTTTTTTATTTTGCTCTTGTTCTACTAATTATTTCCTCCATCATTTTTCTTCACTTTGATTTAATATTTGATAATACTATTTTCTAAGGTGTTGATACTTAAATAAAGACATTTACATATGGATATTTTTACTAGGGGGTGTTCATCAAGATTTAGTCTCGAAAATAATCTTTTATTGTCAAAATATCATTTTGTGATTATGACAAGTAATATTATGTCAAGAAAATAATATTTGGGAGAGGCTAAAGCTTGATAAACAACCCATATTACAAATAATAATATTTTAAGTTATTAAATTGAATTCTTGTTACATATTTCCCATCTTGCTTAGTTTAATATAATATATTGAAATTACTGATAAGCAAAAATATATATTCATTAGTAATACATAATATATGTAAAATGTGTAGTAGATGGAATTCCTAAATAAAATATTACTTAAAAAGAATAAAAGGTGCAGCAAAGCAAATTTCTGAATTGGAAAGTCACCAGCACATCTTCGTAATTAAGGGGTTGCATTTGCTTCCCCCTCCTCCAATGCCTGCTTAGGCTTCTCTAACAGTATCACTAATATTTTCCCAAGCTATAGTTATTATATATAAAAAAAAATGCTCAATCAGTTAGAACAATGCTGTAAAAAAAAGAAGAAGTTATTGTTATGTGAGAGGTCAGCAGGAGTTACAGTTTGAAGTCTTGTATTGAAGTACTAGCAGTTAGGGCAGTGTTTTCAAAAGTACATGGTGGATCTACGAAATAACATATGAATGTTACAAAATGTTTACCATGAAACAAAAACAAACATTAAACAAGCTAATAATTTAGATCATGCCATCTAATAACAACTTAACTATATTTTAAGAGATCTTAAAAACAATATATGCTGAAAACCAATTGTAGGACACATGAAATCCAAGTATTTGAGAACCTTTTAGTTCTATTCAACGGACCTTTTATTTTAAAACCAGAAACTCTTATGTTTCCAAAATAAAGTCTGTCTGCTCATAACATTGTGAGTTTCTGAGACATTAAATTTTTCACAAAGAACCATACAACATGGCTTAGTGGATCACAAAGAAGTTTGTAATCAATCAATTATATGGTATTAACAATAAATATTTTCCCATCATATAGGGTACAGTAAATAAGTATTTTGATGTCCTGGCTAATAATAGTAGGTGATGGGACTTCAGTGAACTATTATTATCAAAATTCATTAACATTTTTGTAGCCATAAGAAAACCCTTTATTACACAATATCACACTGTGCTAGCTATATTTAATGTTAGAAGTATATAAAAAAATTAAACTATGGTTCGCACGACAAACCAGATATGCTAAAATTCCTTCATGTACTAATCTAATGTCCTCGTTAAATGGAAATAATCGCGAAACAATATGATTGTGAAAAATTATCACCTGTCCAAAAAAGTTGTAATTTTAAGTAGACTATGATATTATTGAAATAATTTTAAGCAAGTATGTGCTCTAAATCATTTTATAACTTACTAAAGTCAAACCATTCATCTTTGATACCGGCATCTTTCCTCGCTGACTTAAGAGCCTGCCGCAGAGCCATTTGAAGTGAAAACGCCAGACAAAGAGGAGGCTCTCCAGTTGCTGGTTAACAAAATTTAATAAAATTTTTGATAAGGATATGTAACGTAATTATTCTACCTATAGACAATAATTAACAACTTTTAAGAGATAATCCACCATTTAGATCAAAGTTCTAAAATGGTTTGTTTAGATGATGTGGTTTTCTAAAAGTGAATCAATGGTTCACTTAATTAAAATTCTAATAACAAGTTAAACAAAATGCTAATTAATGCGTTTTAAATAATTATAAAAGAGAAACATTTACATAACTAAATTCAACTATTAATAAAAGCACTGTTTAATGTGTAACCGTAAGTAAAAATTCTAAAAGATAAACATAAAAATTGAACTCACTTTTAGAACGTAGAACTCCCAAGGGATTTGAAGCATTCTTTTTAAGTTTGACTTCAAAATCTATTGGAATGTCTTTGGCACCTGGTGGCCAGTAATTCTGGAAAAGAAAATGTATACATCAATTTTTCATATCTGTTAAAAATATTGAGAATTTATAAACATTTACAGCTTTAAGCATTTGTTAAATAAAACTGAGGAACCCATTTTATTTCAAGTGTTAAGTTAGAAGTTAAGATGTAGATAATGTAGCTCAACAGGAAGGTAGCCCTCCTGACTTCTACTCTGACATTGTAGGTTCGAATCCTGCCCTGGTAGCTGATTTTATTTTGTGATAAAATTAACTCCCTCCCTCACAATGCCATGGGTGTGTTAATAGGATGGTAGCAACCTGTAAATAGCCAACCCTTGGTAGCTTGGTATATCTAAATCATGCCCACACTAAGGACTACTTAAAAAAGAACCACACTAACGTCCCTTAAAAAGCCTAAAGAACTTTAATTTCAAAAAATGGCCATTATAAACAATAAATTATACATTACATACTTATTTTTACGTGCTAGGTGCAAAGCGGTGTGATAAAATCTAATTTTTATTAATACTTAGGTGTAATCTTGGTAGCTCAGCTTTATATTATGTATTTATTTTTTTTCAATGTGGCCCTGGTTTTTCTTAAACTGTTGTCATTTATACAAATATGATCTAGAGATTCAATTTGATTTATATAATCTATGCATCTATACTGTAATGATATTTTATTAACAATTATCTTTGTTTATTCAATCATTTGATTTTAAGAAGGGAAGTTTTTCTGTAGTTAGGCAAATATTATGTAAAGGAAGTAAGTGCAGAGATCCAAAAATAGACCTCCACATGTACTATGATGTAACTATGAAAGTGTTAGTTTAAACCAGAACAGGGAGTTCAGTTATTGCGACACCTTCTGAGGAGTAAAATCGGGATGATTTGGGGTTAATTGGAAGGAAGAGTAGGTGGGAAACCTGTATTGAAGTCAGAAGCTAGGAGTGAAAAGGACCATCCGCCAAAAATAAAGAATGTATGCACTTATTTTAATATCATATAAAAGTTGTAATACTGATTAGGTAAATATTATTTAAATAAATATATGTTTCTGTAGTCATTATATTATTATGAAATAGTTAAATAGTCAGAAATATGTTCTAGAACCAATACCCTGAGATTATATTATTTGAAACTTGCAAAATAAACCATTATTCATTGTTTACTATTTGTAATATTCCTTTACTCCTTTAGAATAAGCAAGTAAAATTAGGATTCTTATAATAAAATATATCTAATTTACCCAAGTCCTGTTTGTAAGCAGTGAGCCATCAGATTCTTTGTAAATAATCTTCTCACTAGAGAAATATCCCAGGCCAAAGACAAATGCTCCTTCGACTTGGCCAATGTCTATGAAAGGACTCAAGCTTTCACCAGCATCCTCTACTATCACAGCTTTCAATATCTATAAAAAAATCAAACACATATTCAGTTCAAAGATATACCACTTAATAATTATAATAGTAAAATATATCAAATACCATTTCTACATAAACAAGGATCCAGTTTTCCTAGACCAAATGAATTTATAAAAGATGATGACTTACTTGGTATTGTCCTGTCAAAATGTCAACTTCCGTTTCTAAAACTGCTGCTCCGAAGACTGAGTAATTCGTTGGTAATGAGTCAGTAGCTGTAGAGTACCTGTTTTCACAAAAAAAAAGTAAAAGTTTATTATAATATTGTAATGTTTTCTTAAATTACTAATGAAAAAATTAATTAAACTAATAATTTAGTATTTTTACTCTCAGGTAGGTCATTGACAATCAAACATATTAAAGTTAATACAGATGATACCAACAAATTTTGACCACCAATTTCCCATCATTCGATTTGGCTTGCTCCAGCTGAAATAGTGTCTTTTGTTGATCCTGAAGTTCTAAATAATAATGATGCCTGTTTAGTTTTACATCATCACGACTGTTGCGTAGTGTTTTTATACATATGTATGAAGAAATGGGAAGAAACAGATGGAAATACCAGGGCCCTCCAGTATTCCAAATTCACAACGCTACACCATCTTTGCAGATCCACTTCCTGACACACTCCCCTAACGGTCCACTGGACAAGCCATTTAATTGAAAAATATATATTTGAAATTATTCCTTAGAAATAAAATTATGATATATATGAAGAAGAATGATATATATAGAAGAAGAAATAGAGTGATCAAATTATCATCAAAAACATAAGTCAGATAAAACAGCTGTTAATTATGATAATGTTCTTTATTTTTATTAATATTTTACACCCTTCATTCATGGCATAAAAAGCAAAATCATCAGGCACAACCCACTTCTATTTGTATAATGTTGGCGTTGGAAGTGGTGATTCAACAAAACAAATAAGCAAACGACTTTTGAATTATCATAATTAACAACTATAACAAACATTTGGTACTTTACATAGTGAATTTCAATAATATCATTGGAAATAGGGTAATACATTACAACAAAATCCACCTATTATTCATTATAAATAACAGGGACTGATTCAAACCACAGAACTATAGAATTGATGACTTCACTTTAATGTTTCAATAAGTTAAATGTATTAAATGAGCCTCACATGTAAGTAGCCATCAAATCAACACCTTCTGTATAAGCTTGTTTAGTTAAGTCTGGCCAGGAAGGGTTGCCCATTTTTTCTTTGATTGGTTGTAAACGTCTGTTGAGCTCTTCACAACACTTCAGAGTGGCCTATAATATTGTTTGAAATAAATATCCAGAACAAGATTAGCATTAGTTAAATGCTATTTATTATTTATATGTAAAACATTTAAAAATTACTGACATATGTAATGCTATCAGATGTGATGCTGGCGGCTGCAAAGAACTGATTCGGAGCGACATTATTATAGCAGGATTTAACTTGTATCATGCTCATATCGATCCCGAGAGCATATGCGCACACCTGAGCAACCTAAAATAGTATATTAGTATATGGTAATTAAAATACTAATACTCTTCTTCCAAAAAATGGACTAGAAATAACACAATCCTTGAATTTAAATACTACCTTTGTATTTATTCCTTGCCCCATCTCGATCCCACCTGAAGTAATTGCCACGGTCCCATCGTCAAAGAAAATGGACACTATGGAGTAATAAGTGGAGAAGAAAAATATTCCGAACCTTAGTGGCATTATAGCTATTCCTCTTTTTTTCCATCTGTGCTCCTTAAATAAAATTATGAACAGTATATTGTAACATACATGTAATATTTTATAAAGTAATTTTTAGTTATATATGTTGGGAGTAAGTTATTTATTTTATTTTCAATCCTGGGTCGAAAACGTTGTAGAGTTGTTTTTGAAGGGGAGAGAACATAGCTCAAGCCAGGAGGTTCTATACAGACACCCAAGCAGAGTAAATAACAATTCAGGAAACAGACAATGGGAACATTGAAGTGGGAGAGTAAGCATTTTTAATTCATGCAGGACCCTGAAGAAAGACCTATCCAGGGAGAGATAGCTCGAGGCACTAGCTATACCATGAAAGATCATTTAAAAGAAAGAAATCAAAAAGAAAATTATAGAATACTGTAAGTTATATTGATTTGAATGGATTCAAATTAATTATTCTTTTAAATTTAATGGCACAGAATGGGCACTCACTCTCTTTTGAGAAATCTACAGATAAATATTAAGTATAATTTAAAATGCCATTTTACAAAGACAGTAGTAGGTTGTTACAAAAGTCCTGGTCCATGAAAACATTGTTTACTGTAAAATAACATATAAAATCCTAATATGTCTCTTTTGTTTCTATGATTGATGTCATTGTTTACATTGAAAAATCCTTAATACAAATCCAATTGTTTTTGCATTTCATTTATTATTACATAATTATAACGAGAATGCCCAAAGAAAAAATTGTGAATTGGGATCTTTTCACGCCCTTCTGGGAACAAGAATTAAGTGTGAAGGCTGCGACCAAAGAAATTGGTTTGGAGGAAGGTGAAGGGGCATTTCATTGAAATAAGACAGCACTTTGGTTCAAACACTAAAATACTCGATTCCGTTACTTGTAGATGATGATGAACTACTTCAGAGTGCAATGAGTAAATGTGAGCACATTAGGATTAGGAACTGTAATAGAGGCTTCAAGTGTCACTATAAATATATTAATTATTGAAATAAACTAGTTTTATAAACAAGAATTTTTGTAATAAACTACAATTAAAGTAGGTACTTACAATATTAAATTGATTGACAGCAGCAAGTCTCTGTTCGTAGTTAGCACCCAACAGTGCATCTTGAATAATCTCCTCAGCAGCATTAGAGTGCTCCTGAGAGAAGTTACTTCTCCGGACGTCGAGATGGTGCTTCTTGCACACAGTAGCGATATGGTCCATGATATGTTCAATTGTTGTAATGCCTTCGATTGTACCTTGAAAAAAAATATTGTAATGATATTACTTAGTGCCATTTGTATTTAAAATATAAATCCTCATTTGAATCCAACGTTAAAATCGTTTTGTGCATAAATCCTTTCACATATTGTTACAAGATATTTATCTCTGCTTCAGAGCTTCAGTAGTATACATTAGCAATATTGATTCAAAGCTAAGTCCATAAAGATACTTTAGCTTTGGTTGTAAACCAATTTGACAAATAATTAAACTATTTAAATAAGCATAAACCTGGGCCTCTAGCGTAGACTGATGAAGGAGTATCAGTTTTTACCAAGAAGCCATCCACTGCCCACTTTGAGGGATCGTAACAGCTTGTGATCCCGTCTAACATAAACGACATCTCATTGTCATTGTAAGAACATCCAGAATCCTCATAAATACTGGCTGTCAACCTTTGTATCTTGCCAACTTCATCTACTTCAACCTACAATGTCAAAAATAATCGTTTTTGAATGAAAATAATTTTTTTTTTAAGATGTACTTGGTAGATATAAATAAAATGCTCTCACAAGTAGTTTTTTTTACGATGATAGTACGAGCAATGACAAAAACTATTGGTCCTGTACCAAATGAAGAAATATGACTAAAGCTTGTAATTTTTTCAGAAACAAAATAATAAATACCTGATATTTAGCTAGATAAAAAGGGCGCTTTCCTAAAGCTTTTGTGTTTGTTTGAAGGTCTAACACCATTCGCACTGGTCGTTGAGATTTTTGAGCGGCCAAGGCGCAAGCACTTGCTACCATCGCAGCCCTTGAAACTTTTGCACCATAAGCACCTCCTAATCTTTTCACCATCATGTTTATTCTGAAAAAAAACTAGTCCTATTACTTCTAAAATTTATAATTGAAATTCAAAATAAATTTCTTATTTGTTGCTACTTCTTTATGTTAGTAACTACTCAATTTTTCTATGATGGCTGAGTGAACCTTGCCTATAGCAAAACTTTTAGAGAAGTCAAAAATAGAACCTGGGTCTTGTAGATAGTATCTTAGTGGTAATGGCCTTGTAATGATAAGCAGAAGGTCCCAAGTTTAAATCCCATGGGTTTAATTAATTTTTCTATTTAGCCAATAGTTATTAAAATTTACACCAGTGGGACTGGTGGAATAACCACAACTTATATCTATTAAAATAAGTACTATGAAATGTAATACTTAAGACCATAATGTTGGTACATCATCATTATATCTCTTAGCTGATCATGTTTTTTTTTATTGGAACAACTATCGCATTACTGTTTTTATGACTAGATACAGATTTTTTTATTCAATTAAACAAATCAAGGTGTCTGCTTATTTTACTTAAATGTCACAAGACATTCCGATTGTCATCATCTGGTGCTTGAAGAGCGATGAGGCCAGGATGGCCTCAGAATGGCGAATAAGAAGAATTAGCCACTCTGAACTTTTTTATAACTTTTGAACCACAGACATATTTATTTAATCCGAACTGAAAAGTTTTTGAATTTTAACATAGTACTTGGTACTAAAATAGTTGAATTAAAGTTTGTGCAGAGCAAGTAAACTGGATTAAAAAGAAATATACCTGTTCAACTTTACCCCTAAAACATTGGCTACACCTTGCTGTACATTGTGCATCCATTGAGTAGAAGAGTAGACATCCATTCCGTCGTCTTTGGGAATGCACATACACGTCTGTAGTTCCATTGTGTAATGGTACTGCGCTCCCATCTCGAATTCTCCGATGATCTTGTGAGCAACTTTTTCTTTTAAAAACAAAAGTTTGATTCTCTATAGGCTCCCCCAGACATATCTACTTATTTATTTTAAGAATTTATTAAATTTAACAATTACCTTTTTTATCATTAGTCGGTTTGATCTGACCTAACATATTAATTCTCGATTTATCACCAGTTGCCAGGACTTCCTTGATGGTCAGCAGCGGTTTAACTGCAGTAGAATATTGGATTTTCACAAACTGGGCAGCTTTTACAGCTACATCATGGGATGTAGCAACAATTATTCCAACTGGTTGACCAGCATATTTCACTTCTCCACTGCAAAACAACTGTTATGTTTGTTTTTTTATTATTTATATAAAAAATAACAACAAAAAATGTTTGAAGAACATTCAAAATTATAAAACTATATTATCATAAACAAGAGTCCTAGACGCATATCTCGGACATCTAAAAATCTTAGCACTTCCCTAAATGATTAACCTAGACCATCTTAGGTCATGTGAAGGTGGCGGTATCCCCATCCAAAGATATAAAACCTTCCTCTAACAACTGATCCACAATAATGGTACCTTACTCATCTATATTAAATAAATAAATCTCCCTTACTTCCTCTTTTTCTAGGACGATTGCGTCAACATTAATAACTGGGTCAGGTATAGCAAAGGAATTGTTTCCCGGGATGTCTTTTGCAGAGTAAAATGCTACAACCCCTGGGATTTTCTGTTGATAAAAAATAAATACATATTAAAATATTAGGTAATTTAACAAGTATTGAACAAAATAAACAAGTAAACTAACAAAAAATAAAATACCTACAGTTGCTGATGAAGAATCAATTTTGACAATGTGGGCCCGAGCTCTGTCGGTGATCACAAGAGCTCCATATAGCTGGCCTTCGAGTCTCAACATATCATCAATAAACTCTGCTTCACCTGGCATTGAAAATCTGAATTAATTAAAAAAAGTATAGGTCTTCCGAGCAAGAATGTCTCTTCAAATGCCATTCTTTAATTCCCAAGGGCCACCCTCTTAAGTCACCGCATTTCTGGACAGGCATCTTCTTCACACATCTTATTTGGTTAAATATGCGGGGGGAGGGGGGGTCTTTCAAATTGTCTTGCACATTTGAGGGGTTACTATCTAGAATAGAACTAACGCCAGAGCCCAGGGAGTGTACATTATAAAATCAAATATTTGAAAACCATCCTAACAGTTTCTTGAGTTTGCTTGGTTAGAGACCCAATTGTTTTGGAGCTTACACTACAAAAACTAATCATTTACACTCTAAAGCTAATTTTTTTTAATAGAAAGATTAAAATTTTATAATGAATTAGTTAATAATTTTGTGGAATCTTTTTGTACGAAACTGCATCAAATATTCTCAAAGAACGTTTCTTGTCATGACTATATTACCTGAACTTTGAATTAATCCTTCATACTTCAATTTTGGTTGGTGAACTGGTGCTTCTTTGTCATTTGCTGGAAATTCTTGTTTTCCTGACGATAAAGGTCTGACCAAATTACTAGATCCACTTCTGTACAGCTTGTTGGCATTCTCACCATTGATTTCTAGGATAAACTGGAAATAGGAAATATAATAAATATTAGTCCTAAAAAGTAATAATCGTCCAGATTAATGTTGCTATTCAGATTTCAAAAAAAGGGTTAAGTGGTTAGCCTATAAAAATCCAGGTTCGATTCCCGGATTTATTCTGAGTAGGATGGGTCCTATTGGGATGGATGATCTCCATTAGAAAAAATAAGTAGCTACTACAGTGAAGAAGTAGTAAATCCTTTTTCTAGAAGACCGAAATTAGGTTGTAAGACAAACTTTGTGGATTGAAGATTTTCTTTCTATATAAGAAACCAGTAATAAAATACATAATTCTAATCAGTAGTTCATAAACTGTCTTAAAAACATTATATATACCCTGTAAAAAAGAGAAATTGCTAACATCTTCCTATACTGAGGGGAAGCTTCTGGTGGGTCCTCATTTGGTTTCAGTTCTCTTGACAACGAGAACTTTGCATTGTCAAGAACTGTGCTGTTGAGCAAAGACTTTCCAGTGAGGAAAATCTCTGTGTCTGTTGCATGAACCTGAAAATTAAAAATTCATTCCTTAACCCTTGTGTAAAACAATTATGTTTTTTTGGTGCTCATTTTTCAAATAGCCTACTCACAAAATATGGTTCTATCGCTCCAAATACAATCGTTGGTTTTTCTTCTACTGTGTATTGAGTACTTGACTTAATCCTGAATAAAAATCCAGCATTCACAAGAGCATGAACATTTTGTTTTCGAGGCATTATCTAGAACAGCATCTTTGAGACAAGTAAATAACAATTTAATAAATGAAAAAGGGATCAACTTAATATTTGTCTGTACCTTGAACGACCTGTAGACATAATGGTTACTGCTCAAGGCTGGTATGACAACATTCAATATTACTTTTTTGTTCATTTCCGTTTCTAAAAATTCAAGAAGGGTGATTGTAATATCAGAACCTGTCTGATCTCCTGAAAAATAATTTATCTCATGTATTAATTAACTCAACATAGAGTAATTAATTAATATTTGAAATATAAATCAAAGTATAATAATTACTTATAGTTATCTTGGCACCGCAAGTCTCTAAGATGAGGAATATATCAGAAGGGAATTCTCTATGCTGATGCTTAATCATCATGTTGCCCGCAAGAGTACCTCTCTGAACAAATATTAAAACATTGAAGTATTATTAATTACTAGTCATAATATGTAATTCTATTGGTTTTAATATTTTTATTAATCTTGGTGAAAGTGAAATAATAATTTAATGGGAAAAATTAAAGAGATAAAGTAAGGGGAAGTATTATGGCCTAAAGTCAACAGGAATAGTTCAGTTGGAAGAGAGGCTGAACAGTAATCAAAAGGTCCTGGCTTTGAATTATGGTTATGATAGTACATTTTCTCTGTGACAAATAAATACTAAAGTAAAGAACAATCAGATCAGCATTATGTTCATCGTCAAATTGGGTTAACATGTATTGGTGGTCAAGTCATTTTACTCCCATCTCTATTCTGACTAATAAAAGGACCTGATACAAATACGCAAGTCAAAACGTCCTCCATAAATAAATTTTATGACAATTAAACATCTTTCATTCATCAACCTAAGTCGATTCCCAACAAATACATCCATACAAAGACAATTTAGAGATTTTCGTAATTTTCACTTACATTTCTGACTGGGACATTAGCTACAAGATCTATGTGGTCTGCCAGACCTTTGGTATAGCCAAAAAATAGCGGGTTCTGAGAAGATATCCTGTTGAACAGGGACATAGTGTCCGTAAGGGTCATGTTTCCTCCAAGGACAATGTTGTCTTGATGGGCAGTTGCTGTAGTTAACTCTCTCACATCATTGATGTCGATATATACTGTGGGCAGTATTTCTTCTTTGTAAACACCTAAATTGGAAACAATTTGTAATGAATTTTTAATAAGAATGAAGTATTTATTACTTAGAAGTTTGAATTCAGCAGGGGCAGCTGCTATGTACTGTACATGATTCCTGTGAGGACAAACCTATTTCAGGGACCAAGCTAATGCTCTTGATTTCCTCATCACCTATATTGAGGGACAAACATGTCTCCTACTATGAACCCATCCACTCTAATTTTATCCTTGTTTTATCTCTACTGTATCATTACACAACCCACTGAAGAAGAAGAATTCTGCAATTAAATTTTGTCATAAACTTGATTTATAATAACCACTTCCAGATTCTAGAGACTATATTCTGATTTCACTCAGCCGTTAAGGGTCTGTTTTCAGCTCAAACATTGCACTCCAGTTCAAGCAATAAAGGTAATACTCAACGCCCAGCACAAACAAAACACTTACTATTGTAGGGTATAAGAACAGCTCCTTTTAAAGCCTCCTGAATCCAACTAATTTGAAACAAAAATCAGGCTTAAATGAAACTGTCTGATGTTCAGACTAAGAAGTATATATTTTTACCCTGCTATCTTAGTTTCTAATGGTTAATGGACTTAATTCCTCAAACCCATGGTGTAATGCCTTTTCCACTAAATCACCATTTCTCAAACTTTTGGCAGAATGATTAACAGGTGATGAAAAATTCAAATTAGAGATGAATAATAAACACCATAAAAGAAATCTATAGTAAAGTAATGGAAGAAGAATTCTGCAATTAATGTTTCTAATAAGCAATTAAGTAATATTTATAATAAGCACTTCGAGAATATAAAGGCTGTATTCTGATTTCAATAAGCCTATTATGTAAAATAAAAATCTATGCTCAAATGTTAATTATTTTAAAGAATTTTGATATAATGATCAGTTAAAGATAAAAAAGTAACTTTTGGATTCCTGCTAAAGCACCGTTCCAACTTAGCCTTTTAAATTAAAAAAAAATATTTCAGTAGTCGCCTTTGAAATAAATATTTCAACTTGGATGTGTTCAGAGATTTTAATTATTCACTAAGAGGGTAGATAGAGCCATGGTTGGTGTTTAGCAGTAATAGCTAAGCTGATTAGGGTATCTACACAGGAAACCTGTGTTAAATCCAGTCTGTTTTAATATTTTTTATCTATTCTTAAAGCAAAATTAAAAAAACACTAGTTCACACAAGACTATTTCATGCCCTTAAAGGACAACATTTACTAAACTAACTCTTACCTTGTGCTGTATTTCCACCAACAAGCATGTATTTGGTGTTGCCTATCTTATCAAAAAGCTGAAAGATCTGTTCAACGGTGTTCACCCGATACCAGAGTACTTCAGCCTCCAGTGGAACTCTGATGATGTTCGAAGCCATCGCCGTTTCAAGAAATAAACCAGAATAATCTTCTTCCTCATGATCTTCTATGTTATTGGAACAGTCTTTACAGTCGTTTTCACAGTCGAGTCTGCACTTTCCTATCAAATCCTAAAATATTCAGAGTTATTTCATCTGATAATAACAAATGTCAGCAAGAAATACTAATAAATTTTTTAGGATAATCACCTCTATATCTGCTAGTTTGCCTTTGAGGTCATCTGTCGCATCAGATGCGAGAGATTTGAAAGCATCCAAGATAGGTCTATAACCCGTGCAACGACATATGCTACCACCAAATGAGTTTTCAACTTCCTTCATCTTGATCTGCGGATTACTTTTTAAAAGGCTAGAAAAGATAAACTTGCCTACAATAGAGATGTTTTTGTTAAGTTGATAAATATATGTAATATGAGATCATCAAAACCTTTTAGTGGATGAATTTATCATTCCTAATATGGTGAATGAAGTAATCAAGGGTGTTGGGATTTTGATTGGGATCAGCAGGCTAATAGGTAGGACTATAAGGAGAAAGAATGGTAGAGTTTGTGGATCTTGAGTCTCAATGTGGGTGCATTGAAATTTCCACTCAAGAGGAAATGATGTCCAATGTAGTCGAGAAAGGAGCTAAATTGTGAGTTCAAAATGGATTTGTCCCTAAATGGGTGCCTTATTAGGAAGGCAATACACTGCTGCTGACAGGCTGAATGAAAAGAAAACATGCGGATTGAAACCACTGTGGCTTGTAGGAAGTCCTGCGTAGTGAAGGGGATGATGTAATGGGAAAGGAGAAAGATGGATAAGAAATGGACATGCATGTGATGTTCCATCAGGGTGGTCTGTTCGGTAAACCTGTTATTGTGGGAATTTGAGGTATCTGTTAGCCATCAGGCATTATTTCGTGATAAGTGAAACACCAATGTTTTCCTCACATAGTAACCTTATCAGCTGGTTTGTGTAATTTTGGACACCACTGGAATTCTACAGGAGGATAGGTAAGGCTTTGTGGAATGTGATAATCAATTAAAAGAGCTTGAAATGATGTGGGAAACTACGTTTGTGAGAAGAGTGAAGGGAGTTCTGAAGTCAGTAAGGAAGGAGGTAATAAGGGTAAAGAAATCACGGGAGTTAGGAGGTGGAGGGATATGAAGTAAACGAGCCTGAGGAAATGAGGAAAAGGGTTGAGTCTTGTCATAACTCAACAAGATATTAGTGAAAGAAACTAGCAAAAAATCAGTAAAAAATACACTATTAAAACAAAAGAAAACATTGACATTAATACATACAAGATAATATACCAGATAAAAGTACAATTTAGTTTTTACAAAAACCTAGTAAAAAGTAAAAAAAATTTGGTAGGTAGCCCAGAAGTAATAGTGTCGTTAGCACTAGACATTACCTCTTAACCTTCAATTCGGTTATCTTTACGGTATGTGCTACTTCTTTAATCAAATAGCTACTCATTTTTCCTCATGTGGCTTACCTGATCCCAATATACTACAAAGAAAAAGTCATTGAGTAAACCAGGGATCGAGCCCAGGTCTCTGCAGTTAGTAGTGGTCAGCATGATAACCACTGGACTACATGGACAGTACAATTAGTTATTATTCAACTATAAATCAGTTTATAATTATATTTTATAACTATTTATGTAAATGTATTAGATTAAAGCTTACCTGTACATGTTCATGACCTGACCTGGAGAGCAGTAGCCACACTGTGTCCCGTTGAAAGTGTACAGTGCCTTCTGTATCTTGTGGTATCCTTTGCTCTTGTTTCCGATACCTTCGATAGTTGTGATAGCTGCACCTTGGCAGGACAGTACAGGCACTAAACACTAAACATGAGTGAGCTGTGAGCATTATTTGCTGAAAGTGTATTAAATATCCAACTAATGAAATATGCAACCTATTTTTAAATCTGAAAGTTATAAATAAGAAAAACACATTTTTCAGTTGTTTATTAAATGATACTTCAGTTTTAATTTGCTATATTACCGAGTTGATGGCAAAACTCCTATCCTGTCCTGTGGCTGGATCCTTGGTTGTCATGGTAACAATACAAGCACCGCATCCTCCTTCTTGGCACATGTACTTGGTCCCTTTGAGGTTAGCGTACTCCCTTATGTATGTATTCAAGGACGTAGTAGCTCTCACGTCGGAACCAGCTTTAAAAGAAGATATCAAGTTATGGAAATAATGTTTTACAACAATGGTCTAGTGATTAAAGTAAATGTTTCCAACCCTTATTAGAAAAAGAGTTTTCATCTTCTTGCAGTGTTATCATAAAAGTTTCAAGTCATTGACAATTAGGCAACAGTTTTATTTTTTGTATAAATATAAAGTGCATAATATAATTAATTATAGTTAATGTAATGGTGAATAAGATATGAAGATTCAAGTTCAACAGAGGTAGGTCTGGCCTGGGTTCCCTCAGCCTTATGGAGGAAGATGAGTAGCTAATTACCTCTTTGTAAGTGACTAGCTAACAAGACTTTAACAAATTTTTAACCTCAACAACCCAGATATCTCTCATGCATAAATATAAAAATACTCCACATATAAGTATCAGCCATAAGACAAAAGAGGTTGAAGAGAAGCTGGAGGAGAAATCTCCTTCAATAATTAATACTCTCATTCAGGGGTACATAAGTGGGTACTCTTCTTCCCATACGACCATCATGATAGTTCATGACATTTGTATTTTTCCCCTATCGACAATTTCTGTTTTGACCTAGTCGTATTAAATATTCAAGTAATGAAATGCAATATATTTATAAATCTGAAAGTTATAAATAAGAAAAATACATTTATTCAGTTGGTTATTGCATGATACTTCAGTTTTAATTTGTATGTAGAGTATACATTTATAAAGCTGTGAAGAAACAGAAAATGCAGTTGTTTTATTTCATAATATAACACACTAAATTCGATTGGGAATGTCCAGATATCGATTAAACATGCTGGATTCCTTCTTAAAGAAGCGTCGGGTGAGTGTACAGGGGGCAGATAGCCTATCTATCTAAGCGATACCTATAACATTTGGAGTTGCTCAAGGAGCCGTGCTGTCCCCAGTTCGTTTCAACACGTTTATGCCAAGTACTAGAATGCAACTGTAGATCACTTTGCTGGAGATACAGTGGTGTACATAAGTCTAAATCCGAGAGAGCCTTCCTTCGGACCAACTCGACTAGCGAAGAAATCCGTGAGAAATTGAGTAAGTTTAACATCACTGTGAACGTCTCTAAAACCGACTGCGGATATATTCTCGATTCTGAAGAGGAAAAAACTAAATCCTACATTACAGAATAGCAATGTACCTCCAATATTGTCTACTTTGGTAGGCACCGCCGTTTTTCTGCCCACTTCAGGACAATACAGTAAATACACCATTTGTCTAAACACAGGAGCATCATCCAGCTAGCTCTGATGTACGGTGCCCCGATATTCAGCCAGCATCTGACTAGAGGTATTGTGGATGTCTTCAAACATAGGAGACATGTCAAGTTCTTTAATTCGCTGAACCATTCGACAAACCCGGTGTTTAACATCACGTTCCCTCAACACTTCTTCAATCGATGTCAACAGGTGTTCATATAAGACAGCTAGGTTTCCCACTATTGCAATTCTATCACACTTTCATTATTTAAGGTGTCTTTTAAAAACAACCAATCAATATGAACTAATCGCCTCCTTAAAATGTAGCTTGGCCGCAGTAGAAGGGGTATGTTATCAGTCTCTTTCTATGTTTTTTTTCAAAAAATAAATGTTTGAGGTTTTCAAAAAGCATAAAAAACGGAAGTAAAGTAAGGGAAATCAAATAATTTTTGACACATTTATTGATTCTCCATCCGAAATTTATTTAAAATTATTCTAATCTGATGATATATCAAATTTAATTAAAAAATTCACCTACAGAACTGAAATTCGCCAAAGGAGATCACGAGTTTAAAAACACCGTCTTCGCAAGCACGAAGAGTCTCGTGGAATGGTATTCTTATTTCTCATGACGCCATTCTTGCCATAAAACCTAATAAAAATAAAATTCTTAATAAATCTACTGATACCTATGACCATTCAGATCGATGTTTCAAGTTTCTATTCATGTCAACAGTTAGCTGACACTTCTCTTATAGGATTTAATGGCCTTATTTATTCAGTTAATTTTATAGACAGTAATAAAATCACATTTTACTCACCTCTATATATGTTTCCGTTAATGGTGAAAGTAACATTATTATCCCTGGAAAATAAGAAAAATTTATAAATTGTACAGGTTGTATTGTGTAGCTATATGAAATATTCTATTGATTTGATACTCCATTATTTCAAAATATGACTTTTTTTTTTATTAATGCTGGTGGACTAATGGTCTTTTGTCCTATGTGCTTTCCCTAAATAGTGTGATCTATTTATCAGATAAGCATCATTTAGGTGGACCACGTACTAATAAATTGCAATCTACGTGTTGGCATATTTTACTAACATTGTGGTAGTACTGGGAAGTAATTTTATTGCGAAATAAAACCACCTCCCTTTACGGGACTTGGTAACGAAGATAACAATAAAAAAACTAAAGTAATAATAAATAAGCTCAATTACATTTCTGCCTGGTGAAGCATCACACGAACACGGCCGAACTTAAATCCATGCACTGTTTATTTGTCAACGGTAAAAGTGCTTAAGAGATGAGCCAGAATAATATTTTTTGAATTTTTCACAGTTACTAAAGGCATTTTTGATATAAGTTTTTGCCTAGCACAGAGGGATTGGCTTTACTTTCATCGCTTTTCGCTTTTTTGTCTATATGTCACTTTTTTTCTGTCGTGGTGATCTTAAAAATAATTAAATCGATCTAAACTTTTTAAGGGTATATTCAACATCTGGAAATATGCCGAGTATGTAGAGGTTAAGCGGAAATAAAAGGAGCAAAGAGTGGAAGCACGATAACTGGAAGTATAAAAAAAAAGATAAACCTGAAAAAATCGGTCCCATTTTGTTAACTTTAAAGATTTAAAATCACAGCTCCGGAGCTATTTTATTTAAAGCTCCAAGTTCTGATTTTTCTCTTATGGTTAAGAACACATTAAATTTAGTAACGCCAAAACAACTTCAACGATTTTACACAATTTATGGAGGGATAATAAATTAAAATTGAGAAAGCTTTAAAAAAAAAAATAGAGATTTCGGGTGTTGGTGAATATATTTTTAGAATCCCAGTAAGATTTTTGCAGTCACAGGTGAAGAGAAAAAATACAGAAAGACGAAACTGAACGCTGAAAGCTGGCCAGTGGGCCTCAGAACCGGAAAATGTCAGATCTGGCCGACCTTCTGATGAAACGGTCAACATTCGAATTCTTGTCATCGGGTTAGATGTTTTTAATAAATTTTTAAAGTGACAAGCTTGTAGCTACAGAGCATAATGCCAGAGGCATAGCTAGAATTATGCTAATTAAATATATTGAATTATTTTTTGAAGTCTAGGAAGCTGAGTGTACTGTTGTTTCTTCAGAAATAAAAGAGACGAGACATGATCTCCGCTCCTCCTCACTCTCAGGACACTCGACAAAAATATGCTTGACTGTAAGCTCAGATCAAGAGCACCCACAAGTAGAGTGGGTTTCATTAGTCATTCAATAGCCATGGGTGATCAATCCATAGACGAGCCAACACGAATTCATGTCTTCTGTTGGACCTTTAGGTAATATCCCAAGCTCACCTGGGGTTTAATATCTCTAAGCATAATATTGGTAGTTAAGCTCCACCCGTTTTGCTCTAAATCTCATACTGCCAATTCAAAATTATGGATATCATCAGGTCTAAGGTCCATCTTAAAAAGGTTCACCTTCGTAAGCGGCCCTTTTGTCAAGTACGTAAACTTTTTCAGTCGTGTTCTTTTAAGGATTGAAAAAACTATTGAGTCGCATATGTTCATTTTGTTAATTTCTTGGAGTGCAGATCAAGAGTAAAAACAAATGCAAAACTAAGGGGTTTGTTTATGTCAAACAACTCCACCATGTAAATTTTAAACTTTAATTACACACATCATTAGATATCTAACTTTAAGGCAATTTCTTCGTGATATAAAATACTTGGGCTCGAGTGCCAAGACATCCCGCCCAAAATTTTTTTCTATTTTCCCCAGGAAGACAAATCTATTATTATAACTGTAAATCAATCGTAAAATTATATGCAAACGTTTTAAATTATGTAACTTTTTTACGATGTTTCTGTGTTCTGATTTACGATGTATTATTTTCCCCTTCAGATAGGATTGTCGTGCGATGGTAATAGACCAAGAACCTTATCATGACATGTCGTTCAAAGAGGATAATCGCCAGCCTAATAGCGTAATTAGAGTGAGCAGTAACTAACTTATAATATCTTCGACCTTGCAGCGTATCGTTTAACCGGTTATAGCCTCTTATAGCGGAATCAAGAGAAAAAAAAATCTATTATATCCTTGTTAAAATGAAAAAAACAAAAAACAATACATCCGAGAGCATAGTTTAACTGCACAAAGCTCATTGAAACCATTTCAAGTTTAAACTGCCAACGTTCTGTAATTTTTCAGAAACTGGCTGTAAATTATACGATGGTGGTCGCAAAAAATATCAACTGTCATATATACACAATTCATGAGTTTTGTTACGGTATATGTTTTATTGACGCTTTTAATGTTTCTTTATAATAATAGCCCATAAAACCCTCACCACATATTATATATTAGTAATTTAGTAAGATGTCGTGATTTTTAATTTGATACGCTATTATAAATTATAGAAAAATATTTAAGTTTTATTACTACTTAATCTAGTTAAGTTTTATTTTTACCATCATTGGGCATCAAAATGATGCAAAACGAATCTATTGATGATTTACTCATGTTATACGAAGATGTCTGTCGGGTTGTCACTAGGAGGTGCCTGATCTATTATACCCCATCTATATATACAGGTGCCCTGGTGACAAGTGCGGGTTGTTCGAGTTAATAACATATCTGACTCCATTTATGATAGGTATGTGCCCCGACAATGCACTATGTTCAAGAGAAGAGGTACAGAGGTTTCATAAAGAATAAGGCAAGTTTTCAGAGTTCGAGCGGGAGCCCAGCAGCGTCACAGGTACAAGTCGTCAGAGGGTCTGCAAGGAGACTATAAGACAGGGTAACAGACTCGGAGGCGATGAGGAGAGAGTGGGTTTAAGGGCCAGAAGCTCCGGGATTAAATATCGTTTCCCCTTTCTGCCGGAAGGTGTCGCAGGTCTAAAAAGGGTCTGTTTATGGTGGCCAGGTGGCTAACCCTCTCAGGTTTATGGCCGCCGGGTGGCTACCCTTTCAAGTTTATGGCTGACGGCTGTCGACCCTCTTACGTTTGACTTGTTTACGACTGCCGGTCCCGCGCATTTATTGCTACAAAAAACTTTACAATGATTTGCATACATTTAGTTCCTGTTATTTTACTTTTGCTTACAATATATATGCACTAGAGTATAGGGTGATTTAACTTATGTAGTTAGTGGTCGCAACAATGGCCATATTTTTTCCTAATATCAATGTCACCTACAAGTAAAATATTATGCCTCTAGCTTGAACAAGGGACTTACAAAAACAAGAACAGAGATCATAGAGAATTCTGGTTTTGAAAAAAAAACCAACGAAACTCTAAAAAGTGGGAAGGCTACTGATACTCGGATCATTAATTTTAAAATCTCAGTACTTCAGTGTTCAAGGCAGATATTTCCATCCCAGAGCCATTTAAACTTTCCATAATTTAAAATGTAAGTTCAAATGAGATTCGAAATATGAAAAAAAAGAATATTTGAAGGGCATAGTTGTACATCCTTCGAAAATTCCAACAAAGTGGTTTTGGAACCCTGGCTACTTGTTTGGTAGCTGTTTCCGCTGACGACACAGCCGTTACCTCTTCCAGTCCTGACCCCATCAAGATTCCCAAGTACTGCAGAACGCCTTGCCGTTCTGGTACCTAGGCTTTCCAAAAGGAGATTCAAAGTGAATGCGAAAAAATCCTCTCGTCACCTTCACCCTCTTCACGTTCTTCCTGGTATATAGTTTTTTCAATCAATCTATTCTCACGACACCCATCTAGGACTTACTCGTATATAAGACAAGCGGTTCACTTTGAACCTTCTAAATACAAGAAACTTCTCCGCCTCCTGGACAAACTCTCCAAGCTAACCATAGTAAACATGAGATCCATTCCTCATTACTTAACCTATTTGGTCTTACGGAATAGAAGTTTCGGCGAGAGCCTAGACGTACGATCTCCTTGGCATCCATTCCCTGCAATCCAGGATCCTCTCTAAGACAGCCAATGCTCCCTTCTTTGATAATAATCATACCCCTCACAACGATCTAAACTTCCCTTTCACCCAAGATATAGCCACCACCCGATACCAGAGTTTCGATTCCTGCCTAACTGGCTATCCCAAATTATATGAATGCTCATCTCATCAAATGACATTGCTAACATTATTTGACAAGCCATATTCACCATTCATAAAACTATTTTTAGTGATTCTATCGTAAATATTTCAATTTAAAAAAATCTGTCATCACCTGAATGGCAATGTCTGGTTGACACTAAAACCAACGAAAAAAAAAAGTGATTTACCTATAGAAAACACAACTTATTTCCAACCAGATTTACTTTCAAACCACTACGCAGCAATCGTACTTTATCAGCTATATGTGTTTGTTATGTGCTGTTGTAGGTGCACGTACGTACATTTGTTTTAGACTTATTCCATGTAACCTCAGACTATGCTCATAAACGTTTGGTTTAATTCTAATACCGGGAACTATGAAAACAATAATCAAACGGGGAAAAATCTTCTATGTTTCTTTTGATATATCCAATGTTAAATTTTCTCAAATTGACGCTTAATAGTTAGTTATTTATAATTTGAATTATAATATTTTTTTCACATGGTGAAACACACATTAAATACGGCAATGCGGAAAGAATTTCCGAGGCATTCCAAATAATAAAGTTTTGAGAACCAATAAGTGACTCGTCAGTTTGATTAGCAAGATCGGATTTTAATTGTTTTGTTCTTTAATGAATATTTTAGTTTTTTGCAGTGATTGATCAACAAATCAAATTAAGTGATTTTCGTCGGAAATAGCGATTAGTTTGTTCGAAATTTTTAATAACGATAAGAGAAGGAATTAGACCACTCATATATATTCATTTTCCACTGTAAATTCACAGTTAGCCGTGAATGCTTCAATTTACAACATATGGAGATACTAAGAATATACTTAACACATATTAGAGTACAGTTCTCCAATATATGCAAAACATCCAACATCGTTCTTCCATCATCTAATATAAGTATCTAATATAGTATAAAAGTATTTCCAGGTTTAGAATCACTCCGTTTCAAGATAGCATGTAGTATTCAAGACAGTGCGTTAACAGTTATGTTAAAAATTGCACTTTTCTTCGATGTGGTCACGCCTGCAAAGATCAACATCTCTTTCATTTCACTATTAATTATTCAGTTTTGTAGTCGCGAAACTTTAAAAGTGTTAACTTCCTGTTCTGTGGGACCAATTTATATGTTCGATCCGAAACCGATATTTTGTTCAACGATGTCCAGAAAATATTTGATGATGGTGATGATATAATCAATAAAGTGCCGAAAGATGTTATTTTTTCCAGAGACGATTGCTAACAATACAACATTAATTCTACTTAGAGCCTAAAAGACACATTTTTCTTGCAATCCTGCTTCCTTGCAATAAACTACGAAAAAGTGCGAATTTCAATAGCGACACTTAAATGCAAACATTACTAGGATTGAGAATTTTATTAGCATATCAAATTGAAATTAGGCTATAAGTATAATTAATGTTATATTGTTCGCAGAAACCGAAACAAAGGGCTATATACTTTTTATTTCCGATGCTGATTGACAAGATTGCTATGAAAAAATTTTTTCAACAGGTGTCTTTGAACGGAAGACCAGAAAAATACATACATATTTTCCTATAAGTCTTATGCAGAGACTGATTTATCAGTTTCTATTAAGCCATCGTCCTCAGCTGCTTAGAAGAGCTGCTACATATGGATGTCTTATTAAAAAACTGGTCAAAAATAGTACTAGGTATTTTTGACAAAAACCGGTTAAGAGTAGCATGAAACGTTTGCCTGCTCTACCAAAATTATAAAAAAAATCACCAAGTACAGTATTTTGATGTACATTAAACATTCTTGATTTTTACTTTTTCAAAAATTTCCCTATTCAACAGACCTTATAAACAACAAAATAGGAGATTTATTAAAACTTAACGTTCACAAGTAAAAATTAATATCTTCCCTAACATAAATATTTATCAACTAGGAACTATACGTACATATACAATGCGTTACTAGATATGCTAAAGCATATACACAAATAGTCTTAACTTAATGTTATTATTATTATGATAGAATTTTTGTTTTTTATCCGAATTTTACGTGTTGTAAAAGCTAATAAGAGGATAATGGAAATTATATTCAATCTGTTCTAAACATTGTACGTACAGTAAGTAATTAAATTTGCCATTAATATCTTTCTCTTGATTTCCATAGCTGGATTTTTGGAGATTTATTTCTTTAACCCGGTAAAGCTTGTTTTAGTACTAAATGTGTTAACTTATAGGTTTATGAAGTTATGAACTGATAGAGCTTATTCTATTTTATCATCCTCTTTTGGATTCAAAATCGTACATCCTGCATATATTTTAACTAGCAAGCCAACTCAATTTCTGAAATTATACAAAAGAAGAAAGTAAACTCACCCTAACATTAACCAGTCCATAGCGGATGTTCCGGTGTCGCAGACAAAACCAGTACTGGCTTGGACTCGAGACCTCTAAACTTATCTGTAGAGGGAGCCATGTGTTAGGCAACTGATATTTCAAAACTGGTCTTCACAAAATGTTACAGTACTGCCTGAATACTTTTAATTCGTTCCCGGAGTGCTCTTTAAGATCATTACAGAAAATGAATTTTTTAATAGTATTCAAGTTCTTGTTCAGTATTCATTTGGCTAAAGACTTATGTCGGGTTATAAGATGTGTGTGAGGTGGGGAGGAGACGCCCGCCACGGGCTAGGGTCGCTACACCCTCTAGCCGCCGTCCGGCGAGCGCCAAGAAAGAGATAAAATTGGTGGACCTGTGGTCTTTCACCCTTGCTGGCAGCCTAGTCGGCAGGCAGCTTAATTTGTTTTGATCTTACTCCATAAGATTTTAGAAGGTGTGCCCCGACAGTGCACTATATTCAGGAGAAGAGGAACAGGGTAGGTTTATAGGTAGTTTATGTGGTCTTGGAATGACCACGAATTCACACTCGGTATCTAAGGGTAGGCGAAAACCGTCCGGATCCCAAAGGTGAGTGTGAACTGGAGAGAAGCAGACTGGATTGCCGTGGGAGACGCTACTAGGTAACGTTTGTAGGGCCACGGCAACCGTCGTTCGCCATGGAGAGGTCTCTCCCAAGGAGGTGCTAGTTTTAGCGAGACGAAGGCAGAGATTCTCACTAGGAAGGTGTGGGGTCTGACAAACACAGCGAGGCTAGGAGAGAGATACAGAGGTAGTTGAATAAGAAGGCCATGCAGAGAGAGAGAGAGAAGTGTTTCAAGTGCCGGTTCTGTACGTTCTGCGGACTTTTGTTTTTCCTTAGCTCTCAAATTTTTAAGATTATGGATAAGGGAAAAATAAAGGAAAATTTATTTGGGGTGAGCGGATCCTTTTACTAGGAGTAACTGTTTGAAGGTGGAGTGAAAAAATATGTAGCAGAAGGTAGCCTCGAACGCACGTAATTTTCATAAGAGCCTGTGACGCTAGCTGAAGGCTACAAACAAGGTTATACTTTTTTTTTTATTTCATAACCTCTCTTTATTAATAGTATCCATGAACAAAAATAAATAATTTTTGATTTACATATTTCTCCTTGTTCTGCATACACAGGTGCATTCGAAGGAGGGCATAACATACGTTTCATAATAATACGTTTCAGTTGGATGTTAAAAGTCAATAACACATACACTACACTCAGTGATGAGGCTCACCTTCAGCTTACAACCGGGAAACTAAAAACTAAAACCTAAACCTAGAACCTAAGACTAAATAAAGCGTTCCAGCCGCGACAGCGTCCTGCCATCGATGGGGGGAAACGGAGCGGGGGTTATCTTGTTAAACACCGGGTTTGTCAAGTATTGCAGAGAGTCGAAAAATTTGATATGTCTACGTTGGATGAATTCATCCATCGTAGGCAGCTCAAAGATCTCGTGAAGCTCACTGTTGATCCGCTGCTCGAATGAAGTACCTCTGACCACTTTCATCAGGATACCGTTTTGGAATTGTTGGAGTCGCCGAGCTGTCGTATACGTCAGATAACTAAAAATAAGGCTATACTGCGGACTTCGGCCAGTCTCGCTGCTTATATAGGCAGGCCAGTCGTGGTGGGGTTGCCCCCCGGCAGGCCATCTGGTGCCTGCGGATCCCAGCTTCTCCCTGCCACTCTTACTGACTCCTTAAGTTTATTATTAAAATATGGAAACATAAGTAGATATTTTCTGGACCGAGAAGAGGGGAACTTTATTATTCGTAATTAAGAGCTCGACGCAACAACTTATATAAAACTTATCTAAATTTTTCGTTCATCCCTCTGTCCGCAAAAGAAATCTCAAGACGAACCGCCATGTAAAATTTCAACGCTCTATGACTTGTTTTTATGAACTGATAACTTTACAGCAATGTTAAACCTCTTAGGATTAGAATTTCGCAAAGATCTTTAAATGTTTAGTTAAAGAAGATATATTTATAACCAATATTTTTTATATTTATACCAATATTTATAACCAAAATTTGTAAAGTTCATAAGTTCTTTTACTTTACGTTGGTTTTCTTTTAAAAATAGCTGGAAAATTAAATTATTAATTACATTTCCCCCCCTTCCTATTCCCTTTATATTCACATATAATTGTATAAAATTATAGATCCTCAGGCGAATTAGAAGAATATTCAAAATTATAATATTCTTTCATTTTTTTTATTGTCAATGTGAACCTTAACACAAAATTCTTATTATATGGATATAAATGAAAGTTATCATTCACAGACGTCAAATTAGAATATTAGAGTTTTTTTTTTTTTTTGTGTTTTTACCAGGTTTTCAATCGCTTTCATTCCTTCAGCACCAGGATTTTTTGAGGATTCATTGTCATGAACACCTCAATCAGTAGTCTTTGCAGTGCCTCCATAATTATTTTATTGACTCTCATAGCTCTGTTGTAATGTTTTCCTGACATTACTTTCGCCACTAGCACATATTCCTGATTCAATTTCATCTTCAAAGCCATAACCAGCCATCGATTTTCCCAAGTACCCAAAATAAGACCAGATGGTATGAAAGAAACAAATGTTAATGATAATATATTGATATTTGTTGTTATATGATGTGCCATTACATAACATAAGCTTTGATGGCAGCCGCCAAATCTAGTGTTACAACTATATCGACCTGCCCAGTTTTTTATGCGTTTTATGGGGTTATGTCAGGATTTATTGAATAGTTGAATATTCTGTAATTGTTGGAGTGATTTCTGTTATGTGTCCTACGGTTCAAAGTTTCTGTTCACCTTCAATATTTAATGTTTTTGAAACCCACCCTGGCCATCCGGGCACTTGTCTTGTTATGTTGACTGTTGCTATGCATAATCATAACAAGAAATCAGATTGTGTACTACTGTTTACACAAGATGTTATTGTTGCATCAATACTGCTGGGTGTTTTAAATGAAACAAGGTTGCAGATCTCTCTCAACAAATTTGACAGAACGTTGTTTAGATCTTGTTACATCAGTCCCACTAATCAATGTCTGCATATCAGTTCTCTCTTGAATCATACATAATCCATGTGAGTTGACCCACTACCAGATGGAGATTCTTCATTTAGGTCGAAATTATCCCAACACTAGTGCTACACAAGGTTACCTGTCGTAAATATATTTTAAGGGAGAAGTTGATTATTTTACTTTATTTTGTTACACATAGCAGTCTCTAACTCAATCAAGTTTGAGTACAACACATAATGACCATATATATTTACCGAAGTTTCCTGTTCTGCACTTCCTTAAACGTGCCTTAAAGTCATTCCTAGGCTCAAATGCTTTGACATTTTCCATTTACCATTAGTTATGCTGTAGCATAAACTCTGTGCATAGGGATTCACTGTGCGTTTGACTTTATCATCGGACTATGCATTGGTTTTCCGCTTGTCACACACAAAAAAAATTCAGAAAGTCTCAACAACAAAGGAGTCTTTGTTTCATCTGATACCGAGAATTCGGCTGAAGGAGTCTAAGGCATTGCAGGCGAATTTTCATGTCTGCTGCACGTGCCATCTCCAAATCATTGTAGCTTCTTACATATCTGATGAAGCATCTTCAAATGCAACTTCTGCGGCATATGTGCATAAAATGTACATCCTCGATGCGTACACAAACTCACCCATGTAGTTTGGCTGCCAAAATGCTTTTTTTAATTTATCAGTTTTATAGTTTAAATAAAATTGGGGTGAATGTTCCGTTGTAAATAACAAATACCTCTCATGTAGCATTGCTATGCGTTTAACGTTACCACCAACAATTATACTCTCATGAAAATAATTCAAATTCTTCTTTATCGGCCCTTTGTTGTGCAAGGGACTCGCTTTCTGGAGTGGCATGGGTTATATTGTATGTCTGTTGGCATCAGGATGTTGTATTCCTTACGCCAGTGATTATGATAGTGCACCTCCCGAGCTTTAAAATGTACATCTTTCAGCTCACATAACTAGTTGTCATCTGTTTTTCCTTCTGTGGCTTATATAATAGACAGCCCTCACTATTTGAGTAACATATTTGGTAGGCAACTCGTATTTTTTCCGAAGAAATCCATTTTCAATTCTTGTAGCAAACAATGCTACTATCACTCGGTAGCTTTATATTGGTAGCTCATGGTTATTGCCCGTTTGCTGAGAATTGTATCGAGTGCTCCGGCTGGTAGTGATTGTTAACTGAAAAATAAAAGATTATAACACTCATGACATGAATCTCATCCCTCGATTGTAATTTCAAAGCCGTTCTAAGGTCTCCGTCTCCGTATTTTTTTCATTTTGGATTTTGTGTACATGTTTGAACATAAACCAAGCAGACTTCTGGTCAGTGATCAATAGAAGTGCTAACCAAACAGATAATGTCTCCATTTTCTAAGAGCTTCCACTATTCCATATGCTTTCTTTTCTATAGATAAGTAACGCTATTTAATTTCCGATGAAGATCGTGAAAAATATGCAACCGGATGTTTATATGTGAATGTTTTAAAAATAAATAAGTATTTATACTTTTTGTGATGGTTTTCTTCAGAGCAATTTTTATCTCAAATAGAATTCGCCTTTATTACAAATATTAATTTGAAACTTAAAAGTATTTTTTGAGCTTGTATTTTTAAAAAATAGATGCTTCACAGTAAAAGATTTTCATAACCTGCAATGCCCGTTTTCAGAAGTGTTATCAAACTGCTTTATCTCTTTAAATATTTCTATTTACAACTGGCAAAGTACCCAAAAAAGTTTCTTTTCAAATAAACTTTGGAATGATATGGTCCAGATTGGGATTCCAATTTAAATTGAAGGAGAAATGTGTATGAGAATTTATAAAAACGTTGACCTTTGGGACCACTGAGCTCTTTTAAATATAGGAATGAATTTATTGATCATACCTACCTGTTCCAATTATCTCGAGGTTAGGGATAGATTTATTATTAGTATTAGTGATACTTTCAGTGGAAGATGGCAACTCTCACAAACCAGGATTACACCAATATTCATTTTATGTACGGCTTTTGAGGTGGGAATGGCCTTGCTCCACAACAGGAGTACCGATCAGTTATCTGGAAAGGCATATGCAGGCAGGTGTTAGCATGAATACAGCAGCATCCATTAGGTAATTAGGTAATGGTTCGGTCTGCCTCAAGTGGGACAGCGTCTTCAAGATGTGTATTTTCAGAATGTACTTCCTAATTTATTAGTTTACGTACACAACTCCTGGCCAATGGACCTAATTCCCAAAATATGTTGGTGACCGTGTATTCCCTACTTACAACTGAAATTTTTCATAAAAAAAAAAAAAATATCATTAATTACTAATGAATGATAATCATCAATAATTAACAAAATTACCTATGTTTTACACTGTAGGGAAGCTATTGAAATGTATTTTTTGGTGAATGCTTTACGTTTATGTTAGAAAGAAATACTTCAAAGGAGTTACTGACTAGTTTATTTTCTTAAAGGTACAATGTATCTCTTTGTAAGTGCCTAACTTTTTTTCGCATTCTCACTAACATTTCTCCTTCTATTTAAATCGGAATTTCAATGTACAGTATATTATTCGAAGGCTTATTAAAAAATAATGTTTTTGGAGGAATTTTTGTAGAAATGTGAATTTTTCAATATTTGTTCAAAAATCAAGCAACAATGAAACTACTTCAAAAAACAAAATAATAGTTTGTTTTGTTTAAGTTAAATCACTTTTAAACTTCCTTACCTATTTTTAAATTTGTTTCTGTTTTTTATTCGCCGTGATTGCTTGATAATGTGTGGGAAGCTGTGCGAGTAAAAGTCAATATTTAAAATGGCCGTTTTCAAAAATAAAAATACTCAAGTGTTACAGGAAATATAACACTGATTACGGAAATGTGGTCAAAAGTTAAGTTAAAGAGGGAGAATACAAAATTTTTAATCCCAAAAATGTGTGGTTTTCTAAAAAAAAGTTTGATTCCATGTTTGATGAGGTTTTGCATATTTCATTTTTGGACACGACCAGCTGAACACCCTTCCTAATAATATTTTTTATAAGGCTATTGCACCCAGGGTTTAAATCATGTTTGATTGACTTTAATGAATCTGCAAATTGAAAGTTGGCCTTTGAGCTGCGTAGAGAAAAAAGGAAGAGCTTGCAATCATCGAGAGGGAGGCAAAGAGAATAGACCTATTTAGGAGCTACCACAGAACACTTTGAAGAATGGCTTGCTGAAGAAGTCCTTTGTACAATCCTTTATTCAATATAAATCACAATAAAAAATATTGCAGATTTTGGTCCATTACCATACACCAGACAAATCTCATCCTGTAAGCCATCCAATGGTGACCATACAGTTTCCAAACATACTTGAAAATAATAAATTTCATTTATTAGAATAAAATGTTTTTTTTTAACAAAAAACAGTATGGGTGTTAAGTTTATATCATTTTATTATTTAAATTAATTAGAAAATTCATTAAACAACAAACAAACTAACAGGTCGAGTCATAAGTAACTTCCTATGCAGCTAAGTAGAATCCATTGTTCGTATTTACCCGCTATGAGTTACCATGACAAGTTTTTGTTTTCCCTATATAGACGAGGCTTCAGTTAGCGTTTTGTCAACTGTTTGTGTGATACACGTTATCTTAAACTGTTTTTTTAATCTAAAAAGTACATATTCGTCATGTAATGCTTTGGGAATTTAAACAAGGCAATAGTGCTAGGGCGACAGCTGAAAAATATGCAGTGTATATGGTGAAGGACTAATAACTGACTGGGTAGTTAGAAATTTGTTTATTAAAATTCCGTTCAGGAGATACGACCTTAAAAGACGAACCGAGGGCGGGACGTCCTTCCGACTTTGACGACAACCTTTTAAAGGCAATCTCTCTCTCTCTCTCTCTCTCTCTCTGCACTGGCGCTTGCTGCTCTACTCAAACTATGGCCTTCTTATTCAACTACCTCTGCATCTCTCTCTCCTAGCCTCGCTATGTTTTAGTCCGGCGTTGTCAGACCCCACACCTTCCTAGTGGGAATCTCTGCCTTCGTCTCACTAAAACTAGCACCTCCTTGGGAGAGACCTCTCCCTCGCGCACGATGGTACCATGGCCCTACAAACTTTACCTAGTAGCGTCTCCCACGGTAATCCAGTCTGCTTCTCTCCGGTTCACACTCGCCTTTGAGATCCGGACGGTTTTCACCTACCCTTAGATACCGAGTGTGAATTCGTGGTCATTCCAAGACCACATAAACTACCTATAAACCTACCCTGTTCCTCTTCTCCTAAACATAGTGCACTGTTGGGGCACACCTTCTAAGATCTTATGGAGTAAGATCAAAACAAATTAAGCTGCCTGCTGACTAGGCCTTCAGCAAGGGTGAAAGACCATAGGTCCACCCATTTTATCTCTTTCTTGGCACTCGCCGGACGGCACCTAGAGGTTGTAGTGACCCTAGCCCACGGCGGTCGTCATCTCCCCACCTTGGGGACAACATTCACATCGCTGAACCCGACAACTTGTTGACCCCGACGTGATCCCGGGCGGAAACACCAGCTAGTGAGGGAAACAGCCACAGGTGCAAACCCCTCCACCACGGCTGGCCTGCCTATATTACCGGCCCGTCTTGGTGAGGTCGGGGAGAGCGTACAGAACCGGCACTTGGAAAACTGCTCTCTCTCTCTCTCTGTGCACTGGTATGACTTATGGTTTGGTAATGTTATTTACATTTGTTTAAATTAATTTACAGCATATTATAACCAATTTACAATATATATACCATAGAGTATAGGGTGATTTATCTTATGTAGTTAGCGGTCGCTACAGGCAATATTGGAGCAAAATCCACATCAATTAACAAGAGGTATAGCAGAAAGGTTGAATACATCACAATCAACTGTTAACCGCCACCTGGAGAAATTAGGGAAAGTCAGCAGGTTAGCAGTGTGGGTACCTCACAATATCAGGGAACGGAATAAAGAAGATCGCATGTCTATCGCCACAAGTCTGCTCTCACAGGTAAAAATTGAGCCTTTTTTAAACAGGATTGTAATAGGCGATGAAAAATGGGTTGCCTATGACAATATAGTCTGCAAATGACAGTGGCTTGATAAGGATCAACCACCCCTAGCAGATCCGAAAGCAAACATCCATGGCAAAAATATTTTATTGTGTGTATAGTGGGATAGTCTAGGAATAATTCACCACAAGTTGTTGAAGTCAACTTTAACGATTACTGCAGATAGATACGTTCAGCAGTTGCAAAGAATGCAAGAGAAACTTCATGAAATCATCTTGCACTTGTCTATCGCAAAAACATCATTCTTTTACACAACAATTCGCGACAACATACCACATCCACCTTACTCCCCGGATCTTGCCCCGACAGACTACCACCTTTTCTGTTCCTTACAAAACTTTTTGAATGGAAAAACCTTCAATTCTGAAGAGCAAGTCAGGCAGGCTGTCAAAAACTTCTTCCAGTCCAAACCAACCACATGTTACTAGGAAGGAATTGATAAACTGCCAGGAAGATGAGAGAAGGTTATAAATAATGGTGAATATATAATAAATTAATATAATTTTGTTATTTAATGAGAGCAAAATAAATGTCTTATAAAAAAATGGAAGTTACTTATGACTCGACCTAATACTATTTCAGTTTAGTAATAAGAAACAAGGATTAAATAAAGCATTGTCACATTTCAAGGTGATTTTTTTTATATTTTAGAATACAAACTCTATCTGAGAGTGGTGTAAATATTTACATCAAAATTATTATTGTTGAGTTTTCTAAAATAAATTAACATTATATTACAGTATTAACATTGTGATTTATTATCAATCCCTAGTAACTATTTAGAGCTACTGGTTAAAAATTAAATGAGATTTGAACGTTATGTGAGGATATTACAAAAAATAATATCCAAAAATATACATTGTTTACAAAAGAGTATCTTACAGTAATATACAAAATTAAAATAGTTGTTAATAAATATGTACACAATTCCGGTGATGAAAACAAAAGACATCCTACACAAAAGAAGGTCTATCGGTAGGTGGAAGACTTACAAAGGATTTGTCATTTAGGCAAAATATAATTAATCGCTATAACTAAGCACAATTATTAATTTAATCAACTATTGGGGCTCGTTATTATTATTATTATTCAAGACATATATAAACTTATATAAAATAATAAATAGAATTGTTACAAATAAATAAATTACTGTACGTACAAATATAAAAATGTTAATCAAATGAATAACATGTTCAAAACTATATACAAAACAAAATTCATTCATTCCAGCAGACAGTTGAAAGCATCTGTAGTGATTTTGATCAGTTTTACCGCTGATCTGTTTGCTAACTGGATGGGCGACTAACATGATTGTGGTTCGATTAAAGTCAAAGTTAAAGCGATCCTGAGAGTTGAGTACCACACAAATGAACTTGCACTGTAATCTCTGTTGACAATTCTTTGCCTGACTGAGTTAAGGTTTCTCAACCTGTAGTTGCTTGAACAATTCATTCTACTTCTGGAAATTAATTAACCTTTTAGAAGTTATACCAATGAATAAAAGATATTGTGACTTCTATGATGCTCCCCATACAAATATATAAATGAATAATTATTAAAACAATACTTATCTTGTCAATTTATGTTGATTTCATCATAGTAGTTATGATAAATTATAAAGAATAATTAATACATAATTTATACTAAAAAGGACATATGTACTTCATTTTTTAACTGAAACTTATAAAATGTTTTTCAATTGCATGAAATAATTATTATAGTAACTATTCTTAAAGGTTGATATACATAAACATAGATTTTTTCTATCAATTTGTCACCAATCCTGACAATGATAGAATGCTTAGTATGTAATGTAAAATTTTTAATTTTAACTGTAAGTAATATTAAGGAAAGTATGTAAATATGACAATATTAATACAAATTATATCTTCATTATTCTGCATAATTCATTTGTACAATTATACCGAAATCACCATTCACAAGATAGGAATCAATTCAATAATCATGCCATTTACAGATTTGAGCTCTAAGAGTGCTTCATTATATCTATATCAGGATATCCATCTCAATACCTTTCACTTATTAGTATAACTTAAAAGAGATCTATTGTATTGTCAGAAGTAGGTCTAATCAGACTAAACAGAGAAATACAGCACGAGACACCTTAATTCGGTCAGGCTATGAATTATTGACGGAGATTAATGTCCATTTAATATAATTAAAAGTATATAAGTGTGGCATTTAGTTCTTGGGATAACTGAATGTTGCTTCAAGTCAAACCACAGCCATAGTGATTGTCTATCCGGTATAGCATACAGACCAGTGGTCTTTAAATATATAAATACCTACGGCACATCTTACAAACTATCTTTAAGCGACTCCTTAAATTTAATTTTGTTTTGGTATAGACTAGTTAATAATATAAATATTATGATTACAAATAGAAATAAAGCTATTATGATAAATATACAACACTAGCAAACTAATCCCTGGAATTGTTCTTTCGAATGTTTGTTAATATCTTGTTTGGGGACGTCAGCGACCTTATTAGTAGATTGGCGGGAAGGGAGGGAACTGGTTCATGGCAATTAGAGCTGTCTTGCTCTTCTTCGGCCCATGGAAACTGATGCCCTTTCCTCGTTTAACCTTCCTGTCAGGGGGACCGTATCTGTTCCTCCATCGTCTAACAAACATCAAATAACAATTAATATACTGTAATATGGAGTATAGTGTAATTTATATCAAACATAACTGTTTTAAAACTGAATATAATTGATGGAGGCATCAAAACCAGTTATCTAAACTTATTTAAAATAACATTTAAATAAAAACATTTAGTTAAGCACATTAGATGTGGTTACAAGCTCTATAGAATATTTATAGATTAAGGCCAAACTTTTCGGCAGTTCTGTTGATAGATAGACACATATAATTAATTCAGTTTCCAAATAGGAGAATGCTAGTTTTGAAACTCCCCCCCCCATCATAAATATTATGTAAACTGTAAATAATTTATTATAATGCTTACTAAATAATTTCATTAATCATTTTGTCTAATTTTTATTAAATACGTGCATTTTATCAACAAAAAATAAAATGAAAAAGAAAAAAAGTTTAACAAAAATCATCCATCATGCACAATCATATAAAAAAAAATTATCATGCTTCTCAAATCAGGAAAAAGGTTCAAAACAGAATTGTTTCGATTGCAGCATTATGGTGTGGGGAGTACCATGCTCCAAAAGGCTGCATTTCCTCTAAGCCAGGAAAGGGTTGGTTCTCCACTTGTTTGACACAGACCCGGAATGGAAGTAAATATAAGACTAGACAGTTTAGTCCTTTAATCAATGATTCCATTCCTTCATATATAAATGAATGTAATTATAGAAAGAAGAGAAGAAAGAAGTATAGGTTAGATGATCACTTATGGTTATTATTCGGAAAGTAAAATAAATCACATGGCCAATATCTTCTCCAATAACACCTAGGATTAAGGATTTAAAAAAAAGGAAGATTCATTCAATTGGAAGCTTAGCAAGAGGCATTCACAAAATTACAGAAGATTCTATTACAATATAACAAATTTGCATTATAACTACAATTATAGTTTGTAGTGTTATGGGTAAAGATATTTTTCGTCTGAGTGATTATATGAATAAAGTTTCCAAAATCAATAGTAACAATACATACATTATATGAAAATCTACAGAAGGATAAGCTATACTAGAAAAATCAAGCAACAATGAAACTACTTCAAAAAACAAAATAATAGTTTGTTTTGTTTAAGTTAAACCACTTTTAAACTTCCTTACCTATTTTTAAATTTGTTTCTGTTTTTTTTTCGCCGTGATTGCTTGATAATGTGCGAGTAAAAGTCGGGAACTAAAGCGAAAGCATACGAGAATAAGCAGAGGTTAGGGAAGCAAAGAACAGTTTTATAACATTAATACAAATGAGTAAATTTTTTCTTTTTTAAATATACATTTTAAGGATAAAAAAAAGTAGAGTGCTGAAAGGCTGTAGAGTGCATTTATTATCCAGAGTGCTGAAAGTCTGTGCAGTTGCTAATCTACAGATAATGTGATGGATGGGAGTGATTTCATGACAGCAGCATAATTACAACTTGTACATAACTGTTCATATTTAAAATATGGACTTGTTTGACAGGAAAATGAGAAGGTATTAATACATCAATAATTATTAGTTGTGGACTGTAATCCCACACTATCATATCCACTGTTAACATAATTATTGTCCAGAGAAAAAGAAACTGAAACCTCTTGATATTCAGCTGGCTATCTTCCAACTAAGCTATCCTAAATCAGACAACAGCTGTATCACTATCTAAACCTTTTTGCTGCTCTCGTCTAAATATTTTGATACTCATGCTACTGATTGGAGATCAGGAGGTCTTAGATTCAAATCCTGGCCATATCACTATCATTTTTCTTTGCCTAATATACAATGTAAAGCTAAATATTCAAAAATTTTGTTCCAATTTAATAAATTTTTCATATGCCTTCTATTTTCCTACCAAACAATTCAATGATGAATAAACTCACCATTTATTTTAAGCCGTCTAAGTTACTTTCCTTCTCATTCTAGTCCACTTGCTAGGAAAGGTTAGCTTATCTCTACCTTTAGATAATAGTACCTTCCTCTAACAGCTGGTCTGGGAAAGCGAGCAAGTCTCAATTTTCAAAGACTACTTACTAACTTGTAGAGTCATCACATTGACTGGACTGCCCCTTATACAGAGGAGATATGATAGGGGAGAAAGGTAGTGTACCTTGAAAGTTGAAACAGGCTCCTATTACCCAATATAATAATCTTTATATCTCTTAGGTACTCAACTAAACTATAAAATACAGTAGACTCACTTACACAACCTCCTTTCAATTACCCAAAATTAAATTTTCCACAATAATAATTGTTTAGCTGTACAAGCAGGGTTTTTATGAACGTTTCAAAAGTGTCAGGATAAAAAAAAGGAAATAACATCAATGCCATCTAGTGATTTGAGAGAGGTTGCATATAGAAAAATTGCAGATAAATTTAATGTGAACTGCCACTTTGAGTGACTGGATAAAAACAAGTAAAATTTCCTCGTTAATGTGTCAAAATTGAGCGTGGTTGGAAAAAAATCAATAAAGCCCCTTTTCCATCGTATATTCAAACAGAGGGAAAAGGGCATTCCAATTTCTGAACCGTTAACATTATAAGTTAACCCAATATCTTAGGCTTCTATTTCAATGTTTTTTCAGCTATTTAAGGTAAGGTAAACAGATGAAAAGATAGGCATGTATTTAGCCACTTGCTCGTTAGGAAGGGAAAATTCTCTTCAGATTCCAATGCTACATTCAAATTTGTGAATAATATCAGACAATTATGGAGAATGATTCGAGGTACAGTTTGTAGTATGTGCTCCGAATAAAAATTGATAAAATAGGCTACTTTCTATCAATATTTTAATGCAAAATCATAAACTTATGATGTATTAATCTTGTAAATGAGTATTTACTATGAAGTAATGAGTATTTTTGTTTTTTTATTTTAAACTCTGATACTTTAATTTTTTGCCTTGATGCCCCTCTCCACATTATTTTGAATACCGAAGAGTCAACTGTGAAATTCATTTTATGAAAATATTTTTTGATAGCATAGTCAAAGAAGCTGCTTTAGAACTAGCTATTAAAAAGCTAACAGATATGACCTCAGAATGTAAAGTCATAAATTTCTTAACTAACAAAAATACTGTAACGCCTGTTAAACTGAAACTTTTTCTGTAGAAAAGGCAGTAATGACTTGTAATAATCTCACTATCACTAATGTTAACTTATTTTATTTTTTTCCATTTTGTTTGCTTGCAGTGATTTTATAGTTGTTTTAACACTCCAATAGTAAATTATTATGGATATTGATAGTTCAAATTTGTCATTTTTCTTGATTAAAGTATTTGTGCTATTTCATGAAATAATTTATAGTTTAAAACTGATGTTAGTGACTGAAATAAATATTTAAAGATAAATTTTGGGAACTCACGATATTCAGGCACTCCAAGATACTTCCTCCTCTTTAATGGTTTCGGAGATGTAGAAGTAGCTCCATAACTACCCTGGGAAGCAGAGCCAACTGTGCAGTCAGCAGTTCCCTTACAGCTCTTCAAGTGCTCCAGCTGGTCATGGAGGTATGACTTCTCCTCAGTAGTCAGAATGTTGACACGATTCCATTGCTCGAAAGGATCTAAACAATAAACAGAAGAGCGGTATTCAATGGCTGTATTCTTACATTAAAATTAATATGTTGTCAGATCAGAATGATTGAGCAGCAGCTAGAGAATCAATAAATGTCACAATTATTTTATTTTACGATATTCCTCAAGTTATACAGCATAAAAAAATAAACGCATTTTGCTTCCGAGGAAGGGCCCAATTTTATTTCAGGAGACTACTGTCCCCTAAGGATAATTATAGCAAGAGGTAAGAAATTCAGCTTTAGAATCTAAAATAGCTAATTTATAAATAATACAGAAGGAAAAAATTAATTAACATCAAATAACAATTCCAATAAAAGCCTTGGATATCACCAACATTTTTTATCATGTACAGGGGCATTATCACTGCTAAAGATATAGTTGATTTTAGTAGTGATATCTGCAGCACGGGCCAGCAGCAGTTTTAATTACTTCAAGCTGACCTCTATGACATGTTGATACATCGGAAGCTAGCTAGGAAGTGCTCCCCTAACTTCTGTGTGAGAGTGGAAGCAATGTGGAATGTCATTGATGAAGTGCTGAAGAAGCCTGAACTTGGAGGAGTATAGACTAGTATATCTTCCAAAATACCGTTGCTAACTTTTTTAGTCTCAATTTGGAGTTTATAAACTCCAATTAATTAAACTACTGGCTATGGGAGATGTTTAAAAAGCTGTGATTTGAATATATAAAGGATATATGCCTGAATTTTGGAAGAAACGGAATTTCAAAAGGATATTCAAGGAAAAGAAGATGTCAAAAAGAGATGAACAGATGATTTAAATTGAAGAAGTTGAACTAATTATTCCAGAATTACTTTAATTATACTTATTTATTTTTAATTATAGAAGCATTTCTCATGTTACAAAAAAAAATTAATTATTATAATAAATTATTTTTTATACCTTACCTACTCTTAAATTGTAGTATGTGATCAGCCCAGTGATGAATTCACAATATAGAAAGTTGTGAGTGGCATTAATTGTTCTTAAGCAAGAGTATGTGTTATTGTTTGCATTCATGCAAAAGCAGAATGGTCCCGCTGGAAAAAATAAATAAGAAACTATAGATTTTGCTTGTTAAGATAATGATAACAACAATCAACAATTCCATCTATCTGGCTATATAAGTTAGATATAACTTGGCGTGCTCTAGCATTTACTGTAGATTAAGGAAGGAGGACCTATATCTAGTACATATATTCTCAATCACGGAATCTGGTTGACTTATAGTGTTCATTTCATCCAAATTTGTGCTTCATAGCCAGGCATACATTTTTATGTTGGAAACAGTAACTAACAGCAGTAATGCACTACAAAATTAGTCATCCTTTTCCAATGGTCATGCGATGATTCTGGGAGGCTAAACTTGTCAATAGTCGTTTGATATATGATCTTACCGACATATAAATTACTCTCCAACCACTATCTTTACTTTATACTTCAGATGCTCACTAAAAATGTCTCCAACTTCTCATAAAATGCATCCTTTTTATTGTAATCTTTAATTTTATTCAAAAAGTATTATAATGAGAGCTGAAGTATAAACAATAGATACTGGTTAGTAACTGAAAAGATTAGTTGATATCCATTATGTAGGTTTATAAAAAAAAAAATTAATTCTTATAATTATTAATCTACACTATGGTTTTTTTTTATAGCAATGCCACAGCCTCTAACTGTACATAGTACTGATTCTAATGTTTGTCTAAAATGGCTGAAAGAACTCAAATATGAAAAAGAATTAGGAAGCTGAGGATTACCCCTAAGGCCAGACATTCCAAAATGTGAATTGTGCTGAATATGGTCGAGCCTGTGACCGATTTTTAAGAGGTTGGTGCAACAAATGTAATGAGTACTACTGATCATTTGAAAGATAAGTGGGCTAAATGAGGGGAGACCTAATCACTTTCATTGAGTTTAATTATTAAACAATAGGTAAAAACTAAAATCCATTAAATTTACGAAAAATAAGTTTTCTTCAATATTTCCTTTCACTCTGAATGATTTTAAACTATTGTAATATTGTAAATTGTTGATCCATAAAAATATGTTAAGTAAATGTTAATGTTTTAATTCAATAATCTTTTATAACAAACAAATATGTTGTCATAAACTGTCAACAAATAAGCTGAAAATGGCTTATACATTATGGGGGACAGGTGTACTCCACATGCCCCTAAATTATGTTACACTAATGTTAACATTACGCTAATTATGTTACTAAATCATTCAAAGTTATGTGAATTTAAAGCTAACATCAAACAGCCATTCATTTTGCTAACCTATGATGTGAATTAACATCTCAGAAAAATAATCTTACAATTTCTTCATTTCTGCCCTTACTTTAAAATTATAATTTCTTTCACAATCAAGTAGATTTACTACAATTCTCCACTATTGGGGTTATTAAAACCAAGTCATTCTCATCACGACTATTCTTATCATCAGTGACTACTAATATAGCCACTACAACATATGGCAGCTCTGTGGCTTATTTGATTCAAATTTTTATGGATTATTATTTATATTTAAGAAAAAATTTTATTTTATTATTATGAATTTAATATAATCTATAATTCTTACCCGTCCAGAAAGGAGCTGTCTTCCAATGCTCATTGTCATGATTAAAGCAATTCATTTTTTCTGAAACGCATTCAATTTCGAGTTTTGCTTTTCGTTTTAATTTTCGTTCTTTTTTACGTAGTCTGTCTTCTTTTATTTTTCGTCTTGTTTCTTTCGCCAATTCTTTCTCATCTTTAAAGGGTGGCCTGTAATAGTTAAATAAATGATGACCTTTTATTTTTTTATACATTAATAATGATTTAGCAAAACTTAAAATTAAAAAGCGTTGGTTCTGTAGGTTAAGGTTTTTGTTTTTGGCCTTTTCTTCTCCTAGTGGTTTGTACATCTAACTTCAGAGAAGTTTCCTGTTTGGAAACACAATTCATCCTGATGAATAAGAAGGGCTTTGAAAATTAGAAACAAAAGCAGCGAGAAGGTGGTTAGAAGGGGTAAAGGAGGAAGTGGTGTAAACAGCAGCTCTCAGCAGAAGAGTGGGCTATGGTTGGTCTAATGTTTTGTTTATATTAGGAAGGATTTCTTTAACAAAATAAATGTCTAAATAGACAATGTTTTAGACACAAATTTTATAGATAACTGCCTACCAACTACAGCAGCATCCTTCCATCAGCCTAAGTAAAGTGTGTTGCACTAAGGATTTATTTGTTTATTGATAATATAATGATCCATAGATGTTAAATAATAATAAAAGTAATAAATCTTACAAATCAGGTTCACAAAAGCATGTATCTCTCGGGAAATGTTGTCTGTGGTGAAAACTTGGATATTTGAAAACTGGTTCAACTCTTCCAAAGTCCAAAGGATCATTTGTAAGCTAAAAAAGACAATTAGACAATACAATTTTGTAATGTTGGGTCAAATTTTATGAATAGGTCAAAAGATATTTAGCTTTTATTGTCCTTTCAAAAATAAATTGTTAAAAATCCTCATAATGAAACATGCTAAAGGCTTTGAAAACATCCAAATTAAACCAAAGCAGATAAGAGCCCCTCTGAATAAACAAAAGGAACCCTAAAAATGAAAAAGCTGATATTGATCCATTTTAAATATTGTTTGATATATTTTTAATGAAATTAACTATATTTATTTAGTTATTTCAACTTATATTTTTACTACTGCTTGGTGATAGTGTTATCACCGGAAGTCTCTGTGTTAGAGAGCAGGCCAGTAGATAACCCAAATTTATAAAGGTGGAGCTTCCCCTCACACAGGATCTAATGGGCCCTAACTAGAAATAGGTAACACCTCCCTTGAAAACCCCAAAGTATAAATGCCAATAAGGAAGAATATCACCAAAAAATATTTATAGTATGTTATCATTTTTAATAAAAAAACATTTTGTCCCCCCACAACGGTTTATTTGATTGTAAAACTGAGTAGAATCTTCTAGTTGATGTGCAAACTGTTAAAACATGTAAGTATCATTACAGCTTTTTTTACATTGACAAGGTGATCATCTTTGTTTTAGCATTTGAAATTGACAACTTACTGCTGAAAGTGCTTGAAACAATAAAATAAAATATTTTTATCTATCCATATTAAATTTTCATTCCAATATAACATAAAATATAATGTTTAACGATAAGATATTGTTTTGTGAAATATGAACATACCACTTTGTTGAAAGGCCTGGTATGAGTGTTCTGTCTACTTTGGTCTTTGGACTCTAAGTAATATGGATAATATTCGTCAGTGGATTCCATAGTGTGGTGGTGCCTGTGTTTGTTCTTTCCACGGTTTGGAAACGAGTCATGCCGGGCTGATTTATTCAGCCCGAGGAAGCTCGTCGAGGAGCTGACAATTGGCCTCTCTAGTCCATATCCTTCGTTGGAGCTCTGACTTGAAGAGGATTTGCTCCCATTATCTTCTGGAGACTGTGCCTCTTGTACAGAGTCGTCCTCCTCGAGGCTGTGGTCGTAACCGTGGTGAGGCCTCTTCTCCTTCAAATGGCGCCGGATTTCCTACAAAGAAATATTCATTAACTAATAATATTAAGAATGGAAATATTGAATAATTAAATTTAATATATTATTATGGGTTATTTTAAATTAATTTCTTTTTTTAAATTTTGCCTTTGAGCCTAGTAATGTTGTAATTTAAATAATTAAAAAAGCTTCATGGTTTAAGCAACAGATAGGGCTACTATTCTGATACATATTTTAATAAAATTAATCTAATATGAAGTGATTATGTCCACTTTGAAGAGACTAACATTGAAGAGGTCATACAGTGCCATGGGATATAGTGGTTGGTTGAAGTAAGGAAGAAAGTGAGGCTATAAAGGTTAGATGTTGATCAATGAATGATGAACAGTTAAGAGCAAGGATGTAATAAGAAAGGCTTTAATTAGATAGAGTTGTTAGTGGTTAAGAAATATATGTCCAAAGAGTTTGTTATAGAAGATTTGGCTAGAACACTAATATGGCTTGTTCATAATGAATTAGTGGTGTAGTATCAATATTTAATACATGTTACTTAAGAGAAGAGTGTCTAAAATAGGCAGAAAGAAACTAAAGACAAATCTATTGATCATCTAGGAAATTTTCAAATAAAATCTGAACCTAAACCCTGAATTTAAATGCAGAATTTTTCTTATTTTTTAAAATTAAAATTTATTACCTTGTTTAAAAATTTGTGAAAAATACTAATACTATTGGGACCAAATAAATATATTTATTGATATTGAACTTTTTAATTTTGTGAAATATATTTTTTAAATGTTGTTTATTAGATAATTTTTCCCAGATTATTTTTCTTAAAATCTATAATTTTATTACTATAAACAAATTAACTCTACCTTAAGTTTTTCCAGTTCGCCTTTCAGTTTTTTTATTTGGTAATCGAGACGATCTCTACTTGCTTTCCAAGATTTAAGATTATGATAAATATCATCTGAGCAATAAACGTCTCCATTCCTTTGCAACGTACAATTTCCTAACTTAGCTTTATTTTCGTTGCTGGATTCCTAAAAAGGAAAAAATATCTTTAGATAAAAATAATTGCAGATAATTATTTACTAAAAAATAATTGCCAAGACTGAATGGGTAGGCTCTGCATTCAAACAGAAATGGAGTAATAGTGTCATCTGTCTGCAAGTTATTTGATACCTTTGGGTTTTATTGCTGGTTGTGGTTTATAATTGAAACAGTTTTTCTTCTCACAAATGAAGATTTTTTTTTTGTATTTTGGAAGACAGGCTATTCAATTTACTATTTATTCTTTTGTATTAGTTATAAAAATGATTCAATCAATCAGAAATTTTAAAGGCATATTCATCAATGCCACGATTTTTTGCTTTAATATGTTTTCACTACATAGTGGAAGCATGGGGGAACAAGTAAATGTGAAAGTGCGCTCCTTATCTATTAATATTAAATAGTCAGTTTCTATCTTGTTTTAAGTTTTATAAATTCCCTACTCAGAAGCTATATAAATTTAAATTTATTATTTCTATTTCTATTGTTGAAGGCACATTAAAGAAGGTAACACAATTCAAATTTTAAGGTATTTAAAGCAAATAAGTTTTGGGAGAGACGAATAGAAATGTTTCAGCTAATTTTAATGTTGTTTTTTTCACTGATATTTTAGCTATCTAATTTATCCCAAAGGAAATTTTCAGAAAAGGTTTAACAAATAAAATATTTTTTGCTAAAAAATACCGAGTGGTTTGTTCACAAACCTTTAATAAGTATAGAAACTGTTGCAGCTCATACCTAGACCAACTTGATATTGTTTCTTTGCTTTTGACTTCCTTAATTTCAGGATTTGTACAAGAGACTATTTGTTATATAGCCAAATTTTTTTTCTATCTGAGCTATCCGATTTTGAACAACAGCCATTCTAATATTTAATTTCTTTATTATGTCTTGTCCAGTCTTTGAAAGAATCCCAAGTCTGTCACTGTCATTTTTAATTGCATAATGAAATTGTGATTGCCTATGGAAGTGTGAAAATTTTTTATGAACAAACAAATGTTGATTTAATTAAATAGACAAGACGTATACCTCCAGCCCATGTAGCTTATCTTCAAGCTCCCCCATGATGGTGCTCATGTGACTATCCAAACTGTCAATACTGGACCTCTTCTTCCGGCTTCTGAAGGATATTCTTCTGGGAAAAAGGGTGTCCTCGACATCTGAAACAGCTTGGTTTACATCAATGTTCTTCATGAAGTTCCTAACTCTCACGAGTAAGTCTTCAGCATCCATGATTTCCTGTGTATTATTCAGAGGTAGTGTCGTACTGTTCAAGGCAAATTCTTCTTCAGTGATCCGCTCCATAGGAAGTGGAATCTCTCTCTTGGATCTCAACCCTCTGACAAACTTCATTCGGTAGTCCCTCGTGTCTCGCTGTTTGATACCTCCTCTACAGAATAATTATTAGTTTTTATTATGAAAACATTTCTTTTGAATAATTAAATTTATAATTATCTGATAGTAAAAAAAAAGAGACAATTTTAGATCACATAATAATATTGAAAACCATTTCAAATAAATAGTCTTAGGACTTATATGTATATAATGAATACATATTCAAACATCTTCTGGCCTTAAAATGATTTAGTAGTGAAAATACTTAGTTACATCATTAAATGAATTCTAATTTGTTCATGGTTATTTATATCTGGTAATCAGTTAGGAAAGGAAAACAGTACTCATTATTATACCAAATAAATTAACTTAATATCATTAAGACATATGAATTAGTTTAATTATGTTGCTTATATCTCTTGGGAGGTATCAAATCTCAAGGTATGCTTATAAGTGCTTAAATGTTTTTTATTACAGAACAATAAATTTAAATAGTATTAAATATAAATTTATCAGTTTCATTTTTAAACCTATTAAAATTAGATAAATAACTTTTAGCATCCCTTATTTAAATGTTTATGACATAACCATATTTTCAAAACTATTTTGTCACCTGTCATATCGGTTGGCGAATCTTCTTTCATCCTGTTCAAATATAGTATACATGGATCCTGACGGAGTGAAACAAGCGCATTTCTTCCCTCTCGGTTGAGAGAACATAGCAATTCGCAATTTACATTTGTGTTTCCTCCACCTGAAAGAAATAATTTTGTGTAGTACATATAGTAACTGACCTTAACTAATATATAATTCTTAAAATGTTACAAGAGAAAGGATACTGTTAAATTAGAATGTCTAAATGAATAAAGAAGTCATTAATTCCTTAAATAAGTAAAAACTAATAGTTTATTTAGAACAGAAACAAGAAATTTTATTTAAAATATATAAAATTAGTACAACTGTTAGCACGGTTAATTGTATTCTAAGATACCTGTTTCCATCAGGTAGGCATTGCCATTTCTGTCCTGGCTTGCATGGTGCTTTGTATTCTGGGCGCTGGCATTCGATGGCCAATCTCTCCATTTTGCTGATTCCTAATATCGGCAGCAACTGGTTATCCAGTTGTCCATCACTCGGATCAATACCTGAAAGAAAATTATTTTTAGTTTTATTGTAGGATTGATATTTCAACATAGATTAAAAATCTGTCTCTAAATTGTGTAAGGATAAGCAATTCAATTGCTAAAATAAACTTAAGTAAGAGCAAATCACATAAAAATATAAATATTATATTGACAAATTACAGATTAATTTGAAAAAAAAATAGGGAGTTGATAGTTAGCCGTGAATTTAGAGGTTGTTGGGATATTGAATCAAGTTGATGAAAGAAGGATGTCAGATTTTCCTCATATATGTATTTTTTCATAAACTATTTATTTTTCACTTGAATCTACCTCATATTTTTATTCTTAATAAAAATTTTACACTATTTCCAATATCTCCCTTTCTTTTAATGTTATCAGGATCTGATGCAGACTTAGTTAGTATGTCATAACTGCTTGATGGTAATCAAACATCACTCTTTCATCAGCTTGAACCAATATCTCAATGCCTTCAAAAGAAGAAATGTACATTAAATGAATTGAGAGATCAATATCAAATGTTATATTATGAACAAAGGAAAGTAGCACCTTAAAAGGAAGAATATAAGTGACTTAAGAATGTGAAAACACCCTTAAACACAAAAAAAGATCTGTCACTATCACCAAGGCTCATCTCTGAGACCTCCCCATATTTACCCGGGTGCTCTTCCACTGAGCTATCTCTATTTGATCACTATATTAGTTAATATACATTAATCTATTATTAATAAAACCAATAACAAAAATGTTTAATATATTGCTCAAAAGCTTAACCAAAACATTCGTTCTTCATAATATTGATCAGTCCATAGCAAAACATTTCTTCTCCCTTAAGCCATCAGACATTTCTTCTTTAATTTATATTTATTAGGATGTCCACATTTATGAACTTATCCTTCTTTAGGCTTTTCAAGGGTGTAGGGTGGTGAAATCTTTACTGTGGGCACCATTTAGAAAGACCACATTACCCGAAGGGCTATTTACTAGAACGAGTTCGCCCCTTTTCTAGAACCGATGGCACTAGGAGCTAATTTTAACTCCTAAATAAATTCACCTCTCAGGGTACAAATAATTGAATGTATTCAACAACAAATAACTAAAATTCAAGTAACAAATAATTAAAATGTATTCAATTTAATATTGTTAGGGTCTATACCTTTCAAGGGAAGGACTTTTATCGAAGGATCAAATTCTTCCGGGATTTCCGTGTTGGACTCATTTACAGAAGGAAACTTTCTTACAGTAGTCACTGGTAGGTCAGTAGTAGCCCCCATTGAATCTGAAACAATACAAATAAATAATCTTAAATACTTGACATACAAACTATCAGGTTGGCCAAAAAGTCCGTTCGGTTTTTTAAGCGAAAATAAGACACAACTTTTAAACACAAAGCGATTTATTCAATCAATGATATAATTGCCGTTTTCTTCCAGTATCTTTCGCCATCTCATGGGCAGATTCATAATTCCATGCTCAAAGAATTTCCTGTCTTTACTGGCAAAAAAATTTTCTAAGTGGATTTTTACATCTTCTTCTTGGGTTGAAGGTCTTTCCATTGAATGAATTTCGAAGAGACCAATACATGTGGAAATCTAAGGGTGCAAGGTCGGGAGAATATGGAGGGTGTGGCAAAACTTCCCAGCCAAGCTAACTTCTGCCGCGTCTGCAAAGAAGTGTGCAGTCTGGCATTGTCGTGATGGAAGACAATCCCCTTACGGTTGGCTAGTTCTGGACGCTTCTGGTGGATCGCTGCATTTCATTTGTCTAGGTGGTCACAGTACACATCTGAATTGATAGTCCTGTTCGTGGGAAGAAGTTTGTAAAAGACAACATCCCTCCAATCCCACCAAATTGAGAGCATAACCTTCGTTGGGTGAAGTCCTGCTTTGGGGTTGTTTGTGGTAATTTGCCGCGCTTCCCCCATGAGCGTCTGCGCTCCACATTGTTATAGACGATCTACTTTTCGTCCCCTGTCATCATTCTCTTCAAAAAGGATCGTTTTCTTCACGTTTCCGCAACAAATTGTAGATAGAAATCCTTTTGGCGAGGTTAGCCTCACGTAAGTTGATGGGGAACCCAAAAATCGAGCCTGCTCACGTAGCCAAGTTGATGCAGATTGTTTTCAACACTCGATTTGAATATTTTGAGGATAAGTGCGATCTCCCTAGTCGTATAACGGGGATTGGCGTCAACTAATTCCTTCACTTTGTCGCTGTTAATCTCCGTTGGCAGGCCAGAGCGAGGTGCGTCTTGAACCGAAAAATTTCCCGATCGAAATCTTGAAAACCACTTCTGGCACACACGTCACCTATAAGTTTCCACTGCTTTCTTGCATTTTTTTAAATAAAAAAGCTTGAGGTGTCGATAATGTTTGTTTTGGTTTCCCATTTTCAGGATGATCCTAAACACACAAACTACAATCAGTCTTGTCGGAATTTCGCGTCAAACTACCTTGAAGTGCCTAGTATCTGATGAGAGCGCACTCGCAAAGGAAGGACTGAAGTTAGCTACATATTAGATTGCTTGAAGTTTCGTGATGACAAAAACCGAACGGACTTTTTGGCCAACCCTTTATTTCCAACCCTTTCCACTACCAATAAATTATAATAAAAACTATTAACTAATCAAATGTTCAGTCATAATGAAATAACATTTATTACCTTCCGCAGCATTTTTGGCTGTATCTAGTGTTTGGTTAATGTCTTTTTCTAGCCTTCCTAATGATTCTTTTAGTCTTGCCTCGGCTAGCATAGATTCACCTGTGTCTCTCCTGCCACTACTGCAATGTCCAAGATAAAATGTCAACATATTACTATGATAAAGTAATTTAAAATAAAAATATGGTAAAGTTTGTTATGATTTGAATCTAGAGGGTTGTTTTCAAAGTACAGATAGCACAGCTTATAAGGCATCAGGGGCTACCCAGAGCAAATTGGGGAAAATACCAAACAGGTAAAATGAGACAAAGGGAGGGAAGAAAGGGAAAGGCAGAACTATTAGGAAGATATTCGCTTTCTTTTTTCATCCATGATGCTGGGTCGAAGGAGGACCAACCTGTTTAGGAGGAGATAATTCAGGACTCTTTGAAATATCACAAGTATACAAAGCATTCTATGTATATCTCGGATAGCTATTTAGCAAATGTAATGCATGGGTTATAAGAACTAGGCACTACAGCTAGCAGATTGTTAATGATGTAAGTTTAAAATCCCTTTAATAGATTCAAATAAATTATCTCGTAGAAGGAGAGTGGGGATATAAAGATAATGGAAGAGTGATGCATGGTAAAAAGACACAAAAGGGTCCATATGTTCTCTCAGATTGGACTTGTCAGCAGTCCTAACCACATCTCTTTGTCAAGTGGGCTTAACAGGCCATAAACTATGAATTAACAAATTTTCCAATCTCAGGGACAGTTTCTTTTTAGATGAGGTTTTTTACTTTATTTATTTAAGATCTCAATAAGAAAATGGTAATATTGTAAATCATTTATTTACATTTTAAAAGAAACATTTTGTACAAAAAGTAACCTTCGATGTTTAATAAATAAATTCATCACTTGAAATAAATCATTATGTATTGTAGTGCTTAATAATTCATAAAAATATAATCTTTTAAGAAATCTATGAATTTTTTTTATTTTTATTTTTTTTATTTTAACGAACAAATTAAATACTCTTATTAATGTTTAAAATTATAATAAAAATAAGTAATGGACTCTTGAATGAATATAATGTTATATACCTCTCAATGAGAAATGTATCGGGCCACTTGTTCTGCGGAAATCTGCTCTTCTGTTTGTGCCTTCTGTTCAGCAGCCTTAGGAAGGACCTTCCGTCCATTTGAGCAGGGGTCTCTACTCCCGCTATGTCAAGGAATGTAGGAGCCAAATCGATGTTCAATACAAGATCGTCAATACTGAAATGAAGAAAAGTAATGTATGGCAAACTAAAACTAAAAGTTATTGTTTTGAACATTTTCTTTGTACCATAATGAAATGACAGGTTAATAATAATTGAATAATTTTTTCACAAATGACAAATAATATTTGTCTACCACTGAAAAAAGGAATTTTTAAAATATTACTGTTTTGATGCTTACATTGTTCCAGGTTCGATTCCAGGACCTCTCACCAAGAATGGCACCCTGACATCAAACTCAAATGGGAATGACTTTCCCTTGACAAGTCCAAACTGACCCAGATGATAACCATGGTCAGAGGTGTAGATGATGTACGTGTTGTCCAGTTCTCCGAGTGCTTCCAGCTCCTTGTATATCTTCAGACAAACAAATAAAAAATAAATAAAAAAGTTGAAACTAAAACTGTTAAATGTCATGTGTTATTCTGGAGGGGTTGATTATTTTGAACTATTCGAATAAAGAAGTAAAACTTTCTTCAAAAATCAATCATTGACCCCGCTAACTATGATTCAATGTCATGATGTTTTGAGCCATTGATTTAATACATTAATTTGAAGAAAATTGGGCCAACCCGTCATAATTTTTGGGGTAGTGATCCCCCATCCCTCCCAGGATATAGTTCATTTTAAGAAATATGCAGAAATTATGAGTTTTTAGTTTTATTGATGTATAATTTGTAGCCTACTGACTCTTTCAGTTTTAATATATTTTCCCAGATAACTATATCCTAAAGAAAACTTACAAATATTTTACTGGACTTTATTAATTGTGTTAGTCTATGTAAATTATTTATTATAGTAATTTATTTTTATATGCATCTGCTTCAAATTACTTATTTCATCATGAGCCATACTGTTTTAATTGTATGTACTTTTATTTTGTCATTATAGTTAATTTTTATTGTCTTTGTATGTTGTGGTGTAATCAAGTTCATCAATCAATTTTCCGCTTTGTAGAAGGAGAGTGGAGATATAAAGAGAATGGAATATGATGCATGGTCAAAAGACACAAAAGGGTCCATATGTTCTCTCCGATTGGCCCTGACAGCACTCCTAACCACATATCTTTGTCAAATGGGTTTAAGAGGCCACAGACTACAAATTTTCCAATCTCAGGGACAATTTATTTTTAGATGAGGTTTTTTACTTTATTTATTTAAGATCTCAATAAGAAAACGGTAATATTTTGGCCCTCATAAGTTGCAGTAGGTTCCGGGTCGAATATTGGACAGTAAATTATATTTCACTTCTGTAAATATAAGTGGGCTCCTATTATCATATCTCACCTTTCCTGTTCTGAATGGGAATGCCCAGGAAAAAATGATAAGGTCGATTTTAATATTTAGAGTATTGTTATATACCTACTTTAGTTCGAAGTATGTAAGTACTTTTTAAATACTTCTAAAATATAAAAATTTCATAAGATTATTTAAAAAAAATAATTAAACAATGTTGTTATCAATAGCACATTTAGATCAATTATAAATATTTTTTGGAGCATTTCTACACATCAGCGAGCTGTCAGCCTTTCTTGCTCCCCTAAGAACTTTTGTGAGGGGATGAGTCTGGTCAGTATTCAGTTTGCCTCAAGAGAGAAAATCATTAACTACTTGAATAAAAAACTAAAAGCCTAAATACAGATCATGAAGTAACAGTTTAGCTTTGGTCTCACTAATTAAACAGTAGCAACCTGTCACAATCGCAACCTCAGTTTCAAATTTTATACTCATTGAGAGCCCCTATTTAACGTTATCTGGGACCAACTACTAGTGGAAGTTTTTTCTTCTTCTATTTTTGACAGATGTAACGTAGTTTTCTGAAAAAATTTGGTCAGGCATGATGGAAAAGTATGGGAGCCTCATTGCAAAAAAAAAAAACAACCCCATAACAGCTAATATTGCTATTGCTGGACTAACCTTTCCTACCGCATCGTCAACACTCTGGAGCGTCTGCAGCCTCTTGGTCATGAGGAGGTCTGTGAACTGCCTGTGAATGGGCTGCATCCTCCCTGTCACCTTCAAGATCCACTGCTTGTCTGGGTTTGGGGCGTAGTCGTAAGACGGAGTACTGCAACACATCATACAGATATAACTATTGGCTATGTCTAAAAATAAAATATGAAACAATTGTCAGAGGAATTAGTACTTCAGAAGAAGATGAAGGCCATACCTCAAACTTAAAATATTTCTACACATTCTATTTTTTGGTCTGTCATTTTCCTAAATGTTGCAATATAGGATCACATTTATTACTTGCAAGCTCAAAGGTAGAAAGGTTACTTTTAAACAGCTATATAAAATTATCATTTCATCATCAGGGGTCACAAACAATATATTGAAACTTATTGCAACCTTTATTTTTGGTTAAAGCACTTCAAATATTAAAACTTGATCGAATGCGGGACAACCTTTCTATTCAGATAGCTATCTACAACTTATAACAGAAATTAATCACAATACTAAGTCATGCCGTGTTTCACATCGTTTATAAAAAAAATATGCCTGCCATTTTTTGGTAGCATTTCTGCATTTCTAGACATGATTCAGGTTAGCATTACATTGCGATTAATGTATGATTGAGACGTAACTAAATTAATAACGGGCAGTTGTGGATCAATCAGGTAACATATCGTTAGTCATGAGTAATTTAATCATGCCTAATCATACTTTGCCCAACAGGGATGTTCTGTAGCATTAAGGAGGGCTCCCACTGCGGTATATCGGAGAGAGCTATTAGTAGTTACAGGATATTCCCAGCACGTAGTCTCCTTTGCCTCCCACTTCTGTCGGCAATGTCTGTTTCTGACCCTCCTCTCTTGGTTATTAGTCCTTCCAGCAGGATTCCCGGTTCTAGCCAAGGGAGTTTATAGGTGTTTACTTAGGGCAACTGCTGCCATGTTCTGTACTACTTAAGTCTAGTATGAAGGTGCAACTTATCCAATAGGTGGGATACAGACTCCGTCAGCAGAAGATAATTTCGATTATTAATATTTCCGTAATTGATGTAAAAAGAATTTAATCAGTAAACAAATGTGTATTTGGCGAAAGAATTTAGTTCATAGTTTACGTAGATCCATGGACCAAATAGTAATATTGAAAAATATGTGTAAATGTGGCTGTAGAAGCGAGGATATGAAGATACTTGAGAGAGCTTCCTATCTCTTCATTATCTGTGGAAGGTATAAATCACAGAGTGGAGCTTGGTAAGCACGGTGTATCGAGAGCTAACAGATAAACTGCCGTAACTCATCTGGCTGACTCTGAAATGGATTACTCTGTAGAGTATATCTCTGGGTTGATTCACACTGGCTCCACCTCGACAATATATACCTGTGTATATATATCATATGGATATAGCAAATGAGAGTAAATATAACACAATGCCCTCATCATCTGAGATCAATTAAAAGGGTTGTCTTGTAAAGGGTTTACGTAAGATTGATTAGACTATCTTACTACCACTTTTGAGGTCTGAAACAAGGAATGTGTTGACCCGTATTAAAAATGTAACATAATAGTTCAAATTTCAAAATTCGGTTGTGAACTAGTTCTTAGTCGTATCTACCTAGAATTGTGCAGGTTTGACACAAAATTTAATATGAAACATTTCTTGAATTTTGAGATAATTTACTCGAAATTATAAGCTGGTCTCACCATTTTTTTTCACCAAATCATCGAAGTTTTTTCACAGTTCTATTTAACGTCGAATGTGTGGCGAATTCAGCATCTCATTATCAACTGTGAATTACCATTTGGCTATATCGTGGTGTAACCAACTGACCATTAATTAACCAATTCCTTTGCACGCATTGAGCAATAAAAAAAACTTTACTGCAAAGTATTTTACACAGTGTAATGACCACATCTTGATATGAAGGTTCTGGAGAGGCGGCTGAACCCTAGGCGGACAGTTAATTTTCATTAGAAACTCAGATGTGGGCGTCTTTAAATATGACAAAGAGTTAGCGATGATGTACTCCGCAGACATGAACAGATTAAACGAAGACTTCCCACTGAGCCTCATCTCCCTCTGAAGAAGTACGAATCAGGAAGTCCTTTTTAGAAATCTGCTCTTGGGCTAATCCGAACAGCTTCCACTCTTAATTGCTACAGTTTACCCTCAGGCCGCTCTTAAGCCCACGTATTTTAGACTTTCAGAGATTAGAGAGGATACTCGTTACATTTCCCTGAGCTTCTGTTATCTCAAAGATAAGAAGTATTTGAACAACTGTCCATCTTTGGAATCGAATCCAGAACCATAATATCATGAAGGGGTAACCCTTAATATAAATTAATTAATTATAAATATTATATAAACCAATTAAATTATAAATTAACCTTCATACCATATACCTCAAATAGCCTATTATAGGAATTGTTTTCTTTAAGATATTCGTCCAGTAATACCTACATAAGAAAAGGGCGGGCGTGCGTGGCTGGTAGGTCCCAGCTCCCATGAGCAATTTTTCTGAGGGGTCTCACTGAAAGACTAATCGGCTTCTTGAGGATAAATGATAAATACTTGAAATAAATATTGTGAATTTAGTCAGGTAAATATGCAGGTATGGTTAAAATACAATGCTGGGAAGTATGAACAAAAAATAAAATAAAATTTGAAAAACTTCGGTCTCGTTTGGCTAACTTTTAAGCTTTCTCAAGTAAGTCTAGGCTCCGAAGCTATCTAAGGATACGGAGACCTTACGATCGGCTTTATGTAAGCTACACTATTAGTTGAAAATAAAACCGTTCAGCCATGTTGATTTTTCTTACTTCCGAAGGTAAGCACAGACAGTTGATAATTAGGCCCAATATGGCATCGGAGAATATAGCGATTCTCTTATCCTCTTATCTTAATCGGGTCAGTTGAAGACAACCCACGAACATTATCACACCAAGTCTTGCTCTACGACCCTTTGTTGTCTGTCTAGAAGAACGTTCCCTCTATAGAATATAAAAATACCCCTCCCGTTTTAAAATTTAAACTCCGTACAAACCACATCTACGAAGCGCAAAATGTACATGGCATTACTGAGTCCTGCCTGTCTGCGAGGTAGAGAGAGGGTCTTGTTGAATTATTTATAGTTATTGTCAGACGGCGAGTGTGTGTTCTTCAGTGGTCTGGGAATTTCTGATGGGGATAAGTTTTGCTTTCTGATAAGCCACCGTGCACCAATCTAGAGGTATTAAAATTTCATGAACTCATCAACCATCTCTTCTTTTTTTTTTATACGGCGTGAATAAACCGGTTGTTCAGAAGCCTCTTAGATACGTTTTACCATTTATTTATTTAGATTAATTATATTATAATTTTTAAAGTATATATAAGTTAAGGACGTTAAAAATACAGAATATTAAATATCAGAAAATACTTCACTTACGGCATAACACTTCAGTGAGAAAAACGTTTTTACGTTACCGTACAGTGGATCCCTTACCATGGAAACAACGAGAACACTAATTCTAAAATAGCTATCGAGCTGTAAATCTTAAAAGCTAACGAACCATAATATATTTATAATAAGTTGTTGAATATACCGTAAAAACTTCAGACCTGTTAAATCATTTTTACGACCTCTACCGTACAAGGTGCAGCGAGACATATTTTCGATTGAAATGGAAACCGCTGCTATGGGGTAACCCAAAGGTGCAGTGAAAGGAATGGTGGGGCGGGGGGAGCAGGATAGACAGACGATCGACCTGTATTTGCTTGAAAGTGAAGCACCTCTCACTTTGGGTTTGGCAAAAACGGATTTGTATGAAAAAGGAATGAAAAGCTTGAAACCTTCTCAAGGCAATATCCTGCCTAACATTTTGAAACCCTCCCTAGACATAACAAGTTAGATCACAATTCCACAACCATATACATGAAGGATGCAGCTAACCATCTTCTACCTACCCTACACACTCATCTCAAAATAAGGATCAACTACTCGACGTTTGACGGAACCCAAATTGGGTTCAATCATCACATTCTATGTCTGGCTCCATGCACGCAGCCATTGGGGATGAATGAAGCAGCTATCACCTGTGCGTAGCCTGTCACTCACAACTGTATACATATGTCTATATTCATGATCAGTCCTTCTTAAGCATTCATCCAACTTCTTCCGATCCTGTTCCCTGTCATACAATATGATTTCCGTTCCTATATGCAAAATTTCCGATTGTGTTGGTTATCATTGCATCTACATTGGGAGGAATGGTTCTCAACATGATGGTTCGGAGACATCAAGATTACCGTCGACGCCTAGGGTCCTCCGAAGAAAAAAACGAGAATACATTGTTGTTCAGTCCCTTCCTACGTTCTCTACTACTGACTTGCAAATATTCGGTATCTCTCTACCTTTGGAGACTCCATCTACAACAGAACAGAACTGACAAAGGAGAAGCAAGCTAAGCATGATCGGCGGTTCACTTGTTCTTCCACTTGTTGTCTTCAGGAATCCAAGGAATCTTAATGATGATTCGGCCACTGGATCTGTCACGAATAACAATAGTCTTGGCTCCCTCAATCCGGCATAGAATATTTAATTGTAACTAAACTGGCGGACTGGGTTTTAGTAACCAAGGGGAGGATCGGGGGGGGGGGAATCAAGTCGTGAGGAAAACCAATTTGACTTCGGAAATTGAAACCACGAGGTCAATTAAAACAAGCCTTACCGTTTCAGTCAATAGGTTTTGCTTTTTTAACACCTCCAAAATACAGGATTTCTTATTTTTGAAAAATAAAGCAGATAAAATGAATTATTTATGATAAAAATACCGTCTAGGTTTTCTCGCAATTATTTTATAAATGTGTTAAAGTTCATTAGGAGATCCAATAGTAGCATTCTAATTCCTTTATTTTGTTTACACTTATTTTCAAAAATGTTATGTAACCCCTGTGCAGCTGTTTATTTCCTGTCTGTGATGAGTTGAGCTCTTTGAAGATGTTGCGATGTGGCGATTGTGAAAGACTGCGGTCAATTAAGTCTTATTTGAGCAATGAGCGTTGTACCGATTGACAAGTATCGGAATCACGTGAAGGAATGTCTACTGGGCATTTGCATAAACACAGGCTTGTGGTTTGTTGCTTTGCTGGATTGACTTTCAGCTGCGAGGGAGGCGTTCCTCAGGGGCACCTATTTAGCCCTATATTGTGTAGTCTACGTATTGGAACAAGGAATTATTTGTGAACGAACATTTTTACTACTCCAATATGATTAAGGGACATACTCAGTAAATCGAAAGATAGTTTACAATAAACAAAATTTTCCCCTATGAAGAAAAATGACTCTATGTCGATATATCAAAGATCTCCTAGGTGACGACATTTTATTTCGAAATATCCTTGAATTTCTACTATAAATATAAAATAACTAACGGGGGCTTCTTAAGAAATCTTAAAACAGCGAAACGAGAACATAGTATAACTTAATTAATTCATGATTTGGATTTGTGTAGTGATTATTTTTTCAATTTCAAAGTCAATTATTACATCCAAAACCTCAGAACATCCAGACCGATAGACAGCTGTAAGAAGACGTTTCCTCAGTATCTGTTTAAAATTATAAATTGTAGCCTCTCCCTTTAAGTAGGCAATTCACCTCCGCTAGAAGACCCGGTGGCGTAGCCGACTGAATTCAACGGTAGAGCGTACCCCCCCCCCCCCCCCCAATAAAAACCCGTCAAACCGAATCCTCATCCTTATATTTATTTAAAACGGATTAAGTTGCCGATTACAGATTACGAGCCGACAACACACCACTGAAATTATATCGGCAAATGTTCGCTGAGCGGAAGTTGAGTTGTCTCTATTTCAGCGGTTTCGAAACTCTCTAAAGTCGAACAGTTTAGCAATGATCCGGGAGATCTTATGCCGAGAATTGTTCAGATAACACACTGACAACGGCCTAGTTTGACCGTGGTCACTGTCCTCAATACGTAAATTGGCGGATCACAATGGGCACCAGGGACACAATTGGCGAAGGAGCGTAATACTGACCATCCTGCCCTATTGTGTTTACTAAGACAGTTGAACCGAATAAAAAAAAAGAAAAAGAAATTCTCGTCAAGTGTGTATCACACAATTAAGAGTTTCGTTACTATTTTATTGACAGTTTTGTCAATATTTGGAATTATAGTCAACTGAAAGACAAGTCAATTTAGTAAGTTAAAATTGAATATATTGATGCCATGATAAAAATACTTTATCTCCAATGGGGCTTAAGTTAACTATAATTTGGTGGGAATTGAAGCTGTCGTCTAAATTGTGTTCACAATATTTTCGCAGCCCAAGTTTCATATAGAGGGATAAAATGGTATACGAATGTTTTATTTGTTGCCTTCTTTCGAAATGGTAAAAATAACTAAAGGTCACTAATTAAGCAAGTAGGAAAATAATTATCTTTTAATTATAACTAATTAATCATATTAAGTAGGCCAACTCATAAAAAAAAACATTATTACTCAAAAAAACTATTATTACTCTTATTAAATAATTATAGGTTGTACTCGTCATCAGATCAATTAGTTAAAAACCTAGCTGATAGTTATCTAGAACGACTGAATTAGTTCGGATTGTCCAATTATTTATTAATGCTTGCAATCCATTCATGTTAGTGGTGGTGACTAAAAGTTAGTGCAGTAACATGAGCCAGCCAACCTCGCCTCTGTGTGTTCACTGCAGTCTCTCTTACATCCTGGTTTTTCTTACTAATGTCACCGCAATTCAAACATTACTACATCGGCCTTCGATGTTGAAGTGTTTACTATCAACAGCTTTATAAATGGGCTTAATTCAAATTAAAATATACTTGAATGGAAAGTATATAAAAACTAAGTTTATACCCTTTAACTAATCCAATGATCAAAGATATTCCTAATAATGAAGCTGATAATTCTCTCATTTGGTGGTGCTTGGTTAAAATCCCTAGGATGTGACTTACTTCATGTTCTATCAGTTTTCTCAACATTAAAAATTATGTTTAGAAACCGTTCATTAATACGCCGTTATTGGTGGTGAGCCACTTTTGTACGTAAATTGTAGACCCGATTCAGTTAAAAGCTAGATCGGGCGTATGTAGAATAGATTAAACATTAACTGATGGTGAATGTAATAAATATTATGTTGGTAGAACAAATAGAAATTTATAAATTAGATGCAAAGAACATCTTAAACAAAAAAACAAGCCAGTTCTACCAGCACCTACAGTAGGAAAGGCAGCACGATGCACCACATAAGAGTTGCTTTGCACACGATCACACCAAGCAAACGATAGAAAATGAAATAACAACCTTTAAAGTATAGAGACTAAATTAGATTCCCTAGTGTCGGATAATATGAATAAAAAAGGAGAAATAATAAATACACTATGCAAAGAAACCCACCCCTTCCATAACCCCTGAATAATGCCAATTTTAGAGTAGCTCTGAACAGGTAGCAAACCTATTTTAAAGTCAGAAATAAATATAAATTATTTAAAAGGTAATAGGTTTTTTCACACTGTCAATTGGGTGAATAGCGAATATATTAGTGTATTATCATGTTTTTAATAGTTTCTTTTATTTATTATTTACGTGTCGAATTTTTTTAACTTTTAGTTTTAATAAAATGTATGGATTATTTCGGACTTAGTGCAATCCAGCATTGTTAATTCGTTTTATTTATTGATTGTTATCACTGTTGCTTTTAATGATTGATTTGGTTTGCCTCATAAGGCTTCTGGTTAGTGGATAGGATAGGCCACTTTTTCAGACCTGAATCAGAGTACACAAGCATTTACCGCCTATAATGAAAGTCCAATTTTAATATGGCATAAATTGAGAACAAATAAACGAAATTGAAGAATAAATTACCAATTAACTGAATAATTGACCAATTCCTATTAAACTTTGTTAATTTTGAGCTCAACTACTTCACACCAATAACATTTTTTACGATGAATATAAACTAAGATATAGGCGAATTTTAGATCTTAGCTTTCTCGAAACCATTTTTTCCTATCGAAATAAATACTGGTTTTCATAGAATCTGATCAGGAAGTTTTTAAATGAGGATATATGACAGTAATACTACAGCGAATTTCATCCGTCACATTAGACGAGCAATAAGTTAAGCTCAAATAACTTGTTTGTTATTACATTATTATGCAATAAAGAAAAACAATTTACATAAAAGCTATAAGTACTTAAATATGTACATTTGTATAAAATTTTCGGATATTCTAATTGGTAAAAGAGAGACTACAAATTTTGTGTTTTATTTTATTTATACAGCAAGTTTCGTTTGTCCAATTTCGATGATTTGGCAGATTTTGTTTGACTTTGAATTAAATAGTTTGTTTAGAATTGGCAAATGGGAAATTTAACAAAAATGCGCAATAATGATTACAGTGTCTGAACTTACTGCAATGAAGATATAGTGATGACGAAATGTACGAATGCTCTTAAACATAAGCTTAAATCACTGTTTGTTTTTTTATCGGTTTTTCCGATACCACGATAAATTCACTTCAGTAAAGAACGTTTTTTTTTTCTTCGCCGTGAAGGTAGTACATTTAATGGAAAAGGATATTAATTTCGTAGACAACAAGAGATAGAAGAACAGGTAGAAGAAGGAACATAAACAAACCTACCGTTGAAGATATGCAAATGCGAACATTGCAACTGAAAAAAGTCCACTCGTTATGAGAAGGGCCGCTGTATTCTGAATTCATTTCAATTGCTAATCTCTGATCACCATCTCTCAGAGATAGCAAGAGATTTCTCTCAAATCCAGATCTGAGATATTTCCGGCATTGATATGCAAGATGCACTCCACGGCCTTACCAGATAAGCAATCACATCACGACCTAGTCACTAACAGTAAAAGACTCCTACGCCAGCCCTTTCTGAGCTTTCTTATTTGTTTTAATTTTATGGCTTCGTGTTCTGACATCAAATGTAGAAAAGGTATGGGCATCGGAATGCACAGCCTTTAATTTACAAGGGACAGCATCTGATTATTACTTTTGCTAGCTTAATTAAGGTGGAGTACTAATTTATTAATTACATACTTGATAAACTTCAAAATCCTGTCCACGAGACCAAAGACCCGCCCAATTTTGCTGCACCTGTCATTTAGTTACTACAACTGCTCACGTTCGCCGAACTCTGGGGGTCCGTAAATCTTGAGATGAACTTCTGAGGTTACAAGAAGTGTGGGAGGACAGTAGACCCAAAGTTAACTCCTACCTCCTGCGGACTATTGTGCCATTGTCTTCCACATTTAGGGAGGCCCCCGCAACCCAATCGCCATAGTACAATCTATCCCACAGAAGTACTAATCATTACCCTCTACAAAGAATTGACCGTCATTAGTGTAAATGTCTGTAGAGATGTACACGCCTTCCATACAACCTGAAGGTTTCCATTAATGGACAAAAACAACTTTTATTTTATAGTTTTCCGTTGTGTTTTCCTTTACTAAAGTTAATAAAACTGTTCCATGATGTGCATGCCTGACTGTCTATTTTGGCAATCATGACTCCCATATTTGATCTAGAGTGATAAAAATTCAATTGAGTTCCCAACGACCATACAAATAAAGAGAACCATATGTGTTAAAAAAGCTACCAAAAACATTATCCACATTTAATCCTCACCGACAAAAAAAATCCAAAAAACACCAAGATTACACTCCATAAATATTTTGGTTAATGTAAAAAAAACGTAAAAGTGTCTGTCTCGTAACTAACTAACTATTAACTGATTCGCTAAACTTTTAAGTGACTTCTCAAAAGCTGTTTTAGATATAAGAGTTCTGATTTTTTAACCTCAGGACACATTATAGACAGCAATGCCAAATGGAATTCAAAGTTTTGGGAATCAACATTCTAAATGTATTTTTTTTATTTTTTTTTTTGGAGGTTGTCAGTAGTTTTCATTAGCCAAAAGGCGATTTTGATTTAAAAAATGAAGTACTTTTGGTTTCAAAGTCTTTTAAAAATATTTAGCCTTCATTTTTTTAGTCTATTGCCCCGTACGACTGTATTTTTTTCTAGCAAAACTGTGAATAAAGTATTCAGAGTGAGCTGGACAGGGTCGGGGATAATCCCCTGGACCCCACATTCTGAATGACTTCAATAATAGAAGAGGGGAATGGCATTATCTCCAGGTCAGAGAGGCACAACAGCCGACCTCATGAATTATTGCCATGTTTTAAAGTGTTTCCATTTCAGTCAGACGATACTGCCACTCCCAGACAACTCACAGCTTTATATCGCGGCAAATATTAAAGTTTTTTTTATATGGCTATATGGCGTTTTATGGTCCAATCAGAGTTATCCAGCTGTAGGGATGCCATAAAAGTTTACATAGTGGTCATGGCCAAGTTTTAAAGCAGAGGGAAATGGCTTACATGTTTCAGGTTGGTACGGAAGGCTCAGGTCGTATTAGAGTATTGGCACTAGTCATATTAAAGTATTAATCATTAAGTAAAGTATTTGAGTATTAATGACCAAAAATGCAACAGCTTGTTTGTTTACTAAAACTTGATAATTTCTTAAATATTGACACAAAAAATTAAAACCAGCTTAGAAAATTGTTTATTTAATACAATTTTAATTGTTCACTCTAAAATTGTTGACTTTATTTTTGAGTTACTGTCTGTGACTTGTCTTTAACCATGAGGAAATTCAGAAGGCCATCTAAGTATTGAGAAATATTCGTTTAGAATTTAAAATAGATTGAATATTTTTTAGAGCACTGTAGTAGGCACATGAAAGACAATTATGTAATAAAAGCCGCAGTGATCGCATTAATTCCCTGCACCACAGGGAAGTGTAGCAAGCTGCAGTTAAATGAACCCTATCCTACCCTTAAAAAGCCCAAAGGTAATTCTTGTATAGAATTAAGTTTAATGTATACATATGTTAAAGATAGTTCAGCAAGATTATTGAATCGAACGAACAGACATTATACACAAACAAAATACTCCCTTGAAACTGCGTGGGCAGGGTCTCCAACGGTACATCGAAGTTTGGACACGGCGGTAAGAGAGCCTTAACAAGCCAATTCGCTTTTTCTACGCACGACTTCTCTCGTAAATCTTCAGACCGGAAGTGCTGTCGTCCATTTGAAAATATAAATCGATCATCGGTGAGCGCCCACGCCTGCAGAGGTTGGCTAACTTCCGGCCCTATGTCCTGTCTGTCCTGGGCAATCTTTAAATCTTTGTTGTTGACGAGTGCCTATATATATTTAATAATTTATTAGACGCGAGCACAGTCAACATATTCCCCACATAAATGGTGTCCGTTTTTAGTTCCATTAAGTTCTCAGCTTGTCGAGTTAGTGCTTCAACGGTTCAATTGGTTAGGATTAAGTTACATCTAATTGCAAGTGCTACCATAGCGATGTTAACAAACAATTCGATCGGCTCCATATGTTCGGTGCGAATATGCATGACATCACAGTGGGGAAAATATCAGTATAGTCAGCCTACATCGATCGGAGGTTAGAGTTATAGGCTACAGAGGTTTGATCCAAAATTGTGGTTTCTTTCTACACTTTCAATCTTCTCTCCACATATTGTCTTCATTCATATCTCTCTGCGCTTCATGTTCTTCAATGCCAGTCCAGACCCATGGATATCATCATGCATATTTTATGATCGTTCATAAAATCGAAGGTACTGTCCTTACGCGGAAGAAGAGATACCCCATTAGCTATTGTGGGATGGGCATAAGTGACCTCACTATCATTATAAGGCCCTTTACTTGGCTTTTTATTTATGAACAGTTCGACAAATGGTTTTTTTATACCAAAGAAATTATTAACAAAGTTAAGACAGTATGAAATGATTTATGTAATTTGTGTAAATTTTATTCTACTCTAAATAATTGTTCATATTAAAAAGAAATAAAGGAACGATATTATTTTATAATATACAAACAAATAATAAATATTAAAAAATAATATGAGAAAGACTAAAAAAAAAAAAAGGTCTGCCATTATTGAAATTCCATATTCCGTTGCCGCTTGACTGACTAACTTTATTGGTCTTCTTCAGAAAGAGCTCCTAATAAAAAGATTTAGCGGTCTCCTTTGAAAGGCATTTCATTAGAACTCTTGAAAGCTATTTATTGTACCTACTAATTTGAATTATTATGAATAAGAAAATATTCAAAAGAACCAAAAGACTTCTTATTTTGTCTATTTATTATAAGGTTATGAAAGAGATATGAACTGGTACTAGTTCCAATCACATTAGTACATGGATATTCATGACAAACTTTTATCATGATGAATTTTTTTGACATGTTTCTTGTTATTATATTTTGACCAAAACATACATAGATTGCTTGACTGTTTTATGGCAGCTTTCGTAGCATGCAAGGACGAAATATGACTAGTTTGAAAGCAAAGCCTCTCACTAGATCTATCTAGAAGTGACAATAGACAGCTTTGTCCACATAAGGACCTACTTCCTAGGTAACAGTACATAGTGCCTGAAGGGGACCATGCCAGGCATAATTAGTGGTGGCTTTAATTAGGCAGCTACAAGACATTCACCCACATCTGAGGTCAAGTTTTACTCCCCGAAGCCAACTGTACCGTTAGTCTTTGTAGGTGGGAAACAAGTGCCTGAAGGCGTCTGGTAAGGATGAGGGTTCATCGGAACTGACTAGAACCGACCGTAGGGGGGAAATGTACAGGCCAAGCTATAGTCGTACGACTACAGAGTCGTGCATAGCTATAGTCTGACATTGTATGAGTTGGAAATATGCCTTCAATCTCGAGTGGCAGCGCAGTCGGCATATTTCCTACTATTGACGTCAGACTAGAGCTGTGTACGACTCTCGGTCATTAGTTATATATTAATTTATTGCTTTATAGGCCCAATCAGTCAGGATTGAGCCCAATTTAATTGTAATAGAGTTTTTAACAAAGTAGGTAGGCTGGAGTATTACTACTACTACCAAGTAAACAAACAAGTCGGTAGAAATATCTGCCAGTTCGGCATACAGTGAACAATAGCAGTCATAAAGGATAAATATGTCATGTTGGCATGGTTATGCCACCAGAGGGATTACTGAAAGTTTATAAGTTACCTTATTAACAAGTTTAAAATTTTCAATGGCGATTTCAACTGTACTACAAGATAATTAAAAGAACCAAATGACAATTGAAATATAATGATCCCATAAAAAATAATTTAGGGTAATTAACTGTACATTTTCGAACCTTATAAATATTAACATTCTTAACTCCAAAAGTATTACTACTACTACCAAGTAAACAACAAGTCGGTAGAAATATCTGCCAGTTCGGCACATATAGTATATTAATATTTAAACTGCGCGATAGTAAAGTAAATTGGAGAGGCATAAAGTTTTTTTTTAAATTAACATTTACACAGTGTGAATATTGTTATAAATATCACTAATTTTTTTTTTCCCCCAATCCCCTTAAAAAATAAAAAACTTTTATTGACTACAGGTTCTTAGGCGAATCTATTTACATACTACATTTAGATGTAGATACTAACATAATGATACACAATGTACTTGGCTTCATTGACAAGACTCTACAAGGTGATGGGGCTCACCTTTTTCATCACAACAAAGAAAACTTAAAAACTAAATTATCATCAAGGAAATTAACGTGTTATACTTAGTCACTGTTGTCTATTGTTTTGGTTTTTTTATTTAGAGCTGTAATATAAAATAAAATCTGATGTATTATATATTATTGTTAATGTTAAGACGCGTCTTGACACGCACCGGAGACCACCTCTATCAAACCCCTGACGTAGCCAGCAGCTCTTAAGTGCTTTTGTAGAAGCGGCGCCGCTAAACGCTTCCTCTACCTCTTGCGCTTTAATGGCCTTTAAATCGACCCAATCCAAGGCGAGCTAACGACGTCTGCACAAAGAGCTGCCAACTCTCGCTTGGACAAAAGCAATCTCCAAACTGGCTTACATTAAAGCCATGGTCCTTAGGATTTGAAGGCGGTTCTGTCTTTTGACTTACAATCTCTTTTCAACACTCCTTCTTCTTCTCTCTCATGAGAGAGAAAAAAACTTTACGAAGCAGATTTAGTAAAACGATTAAGAGGAATTCCATTCGTCCATTCATTGAGCTGGTTGGTTGGCTCTAAGCTACAGCTGCATGGCTATTTGTATCCCACTATTATATCAGAAATATTTTTTTTACTACTCTATATTCAACTTTTTTTTCAATATTACCGAGAAAAAAAATTGATATGGCTAGGTGGGATTTGAACCCGGGATCGTGATGCTCTTTTAACTGGGCTATCCCCAGTAATTTTGGCTAATTTCAAATATATTCACGAACTGATTTCGTAAACTTCTGAAAAAACAGTAAGTCTTTCAATGGAGGCAGCGATGTTGTCTAATTATTTTTGTTATTACTTAAAGTTACCAAGAAATGTTTGCCTTACGGCATCATAACTGGTAAATATTTAACTTATACCAACTAATTATTATTTGTGGTATATATTCCCACTGGTTTTATAATTTTCCAACGGCTCTATCAAAACTTTTTTTTTTGGCGTATAATTACTAAAAATAGTGAGATTAATATAACTAAAATGTAATTATAAATACTAAATCGTATGACTAAATAAATAATTAAAATGAAAATACGGCTAGCCTTATTCTTGAAAATGTATCATATAATTAGAAGACCGTGGATGGATGTAATTCCATTATCATTTTTTTACATATTTAAAATACTACAGAAACGACAAAAATTTTAATCCATTGACTAAAATTTGCACTTCGCGCTTATTGTATTTACTGTAGCTTAGCTAGATTTTATACATCATTTGAGGAGGTATATGTCCGGTCAAAAACCTAATATATATAATACAATTATTTTTCGATTATTTAATAGGTTGCGGCTCATTGAAAGACAACTATACGAACTAAAACTAACATAAGTTTCCCGGACAGCTTGTTGCCATCGATGTGAGAAGGGTGTTTTTTTTCCTTTATACCCCCTTGTTATTATAAATTATGGAAATCCGTATAGATTCTACATAAATGAATCTATTTATAGTAGGTCATGATATGTCGTGTATTTTGGCTACATTTTTTACAATTTTTAATAATTTTAAATTGCGATTTGTGATTTTTATAAAAGCACTTTCCACATTGCAAATGCACATTATATATTCATTGTCTAAATATGTTTAAAAGTGATAGGGCTCACCTTATGAATCATAGACTCAAAACTAATTAACATCTGTCAACAAAATCTTAACCTAATATACCCTGACAGTCTGTTGCGATCGATGCGGGAAGGATGCAGGGGTCATAGTGTTAAATAATGGGTTTGTTAGGTGCTGCAAAGAGTCAACAAATTTCATGTGCCTCCGGTAGAACACCGACTGGTTGAACTCCGGTTGAACTCGCCCACCGACGGCACACCAAGCAACGAGTGCAGGTCGGCGTTCAGAAGGGTGGTGAAGTAATGGTGTTACGGTGATTTTATTGAAATTAATAATTGAGACGAGACGGAAAAGTAATCTTTATGTATTGCATATATAACTCACCAGGCTTTGTAATTCATTATTCCATTTATGGAGCAGGACAGTCAATGCTCTGTCCCATATATGGTGCCATAGCTGAATAAGGGAGTGAAAAATTTGACATGCACACGAACAAAATCTCACCATCAACTTAGCGAACTATAGTTATAGCTCTTGTTTTCAAGGACACAGTGAGTATCGACCCCATTCGGTTCCAATTCAGACTACCCCGTACGACGTAACTAATTGTTTGTTGTTGCAGATTAAGCAATATTACAACACGATAGAACTAACCAATTACGTATTACCAAAGGAGAAGTTTTCGTGATGTTGCTTTGTTGTATTCGCGTGCGAAGAACCTGCCCCTTAATGGCAGATTAGTAGATGGGATTTTGATGAAAGCGCTGAAACACTTAAGTAATTCATGGGCAGTTGTTTGCGTTTTCTCTAATTAAATATCCATCAAGACCTCATCTTTAGTATGTAAACATTAAATAATCGCATTATGATTACAGGTCCTATACGCAGCTTTACTTCAGAAAGACAAAATTAACCTAACGAGGTTTTTCATATAGGGAAATTCTGCCTTAATTCTAAAATTACAAATAATAAATTAATTTATTTATATATGTATACCCTTATATACGTATGTCCTTGAAGAACTACATAAAGGCGAACCCCAATAGCCATAAAAAACACACGAAGAACAAAATTCAAATTAGAATTTTCTTGAAATTGTTAATTTTTTTAGTGATTAAAACCTTCTAGACATTTAAAAGTCTAACCTTTCAGGTACCCAATGTATCGTCTATTTTTAAGTGATCAATATATAATTATTAAAAATACTACCAATTTGCTCTTCAAAGCGAGAACACAGTTTAAAGAAGGATATCATACATACTACATAAATTCACAATACAGAAGCCAAAATAGTACATACAAATACAATGTTGCTCCTAAATGATGGCGATATTTATCAAGCAGAAGTTAGGCAAGGAGCCTTTTATTTCATTTAAAAGCTAGACTGCGTTGTGCGGAATGGTATTCACTAGCGCCGTGTTTTTTTTATTTTTAATGAATTGTTTAAGAAAAAAAGTATAATATAATATACATATATGATAATATATATACAAATTATATAAAGTAAATGTGCGACCCATAGCTAAATAAATCCTAAATTAAATAAAAGTATCCAAACTTCAAGCATTTCATACACACACTTTTCTTTTACCTACTAACAGTGATTAACATTCATGAACTAAAATATAATTTTTGAAATTAATTTAACAGACGGCGTAAAGAGTGAAGATAACATATCAAGATATGGTTTTAAGATGAAACTACAAGTATAGGTATTTTTGATATTGATAAAAAAATGATCATTTTATTTTTCAAACCGTCTACATCGCGGAAATCGTATTTTAAGTTAGAAATAAAAATAGCTAAAATATTAACCAAAATAATTTAAAACTGCTAGAACAGATTTTTATACTGAATCTTTCATTTTCAATTATTTTATTGGTGTACTTATCGTTATCATATCTTAATTAAATCGAATCGTGATCCAAAGTGTTATAAAATAACTTTAAAATTTCAGATTAAGTGGATAATTTTTATTCCCAATATCCTAGAACATAGAAACAAATGTAATTCAAAGTCCCCATACTTACTTGCAAGTATCGAGGGAAAAAGCCCGCTACCTACTAGTTACATAGTAGGAAGAACGGAGGAAAATTCACCAGCCAACAGCCTAGTATACCTGGGAATTACAATGGACAGACCATTTTACGAAGAAGTTGAAGCAAACACGCACGAAGTCTTACCGGCTTACGCATTTATTAACTTCCCCCAATCTATCACTGCGTCTGAAGCTACTGATCTACAAGAGTATACTTAGACCTGCTCTGCTGTATGGTGCACCGCTTTTTCGTTATCTGACGTATACGACAGCTCGGCGACACCCACAATTCCAAAACGGTATACTGATGAAAGTGGTCAGAGGTACTTCATTCGAGCAGCGGAGCAACAATGAGCTTTGCGATATCTTTGAGCTGCCTACTTTAGACATATAAAATTTTTCGACTCCCTGCGATACTTGACAAATCTGGTGTTTAACACGATAGCATGACGCTGTCGCGGCTGGAACGCTTTAGTCTTAGGTTCTAGGTTTAGGTTTTAGTGTTTTAGTGTTTTAGTGTTCCACGGTTGTAAACTGAAGGTGAGCCTCATCACCGAGTATAGTGTTTGTGTTTTTGACTTTTTAACAACAAACTGATCGTATTATATCTATGCCCTCCTTCGAATGCATCTGTGTATGCAGAACGAGGATAAATATGTAAATCAAAAATTATTTATTTATTTTTTGTTCATTGTATACTATTAATAAAGAGAGGTTATGGGAAAAAAGGGGGGGGAACACCTACAGGAATGATAATAATGTAAGATAAGCTGCCAGATTTGTAGACTAAATAATCGAGCGTTTGCCTATAGCCAACCTAAAACCGACCAGCTGATCGAGGACAGTATAATTTCTAATCAGCTGTTGCCATGCAAATGACGACTAGATTAAGCAAATAAGAATTGAAAGGACTAATACTAGTGGCAGTGGCCCCTGTCCACGCCATTTATGCTAATGCCTGCTGACTGTTAACTCTGACGCATTAGTCAGACCCATTACTGTAGTATCTCTATGTTAATGGTATCACGGTTTAGTCTTGCCCCATGTTATTGTACTTCTGTGCAGAAAGGATATCTCACTAATTTACGGTAAAATAAATAGTATCGAATTCGAATCCCGTTACACTGCCCTGATACAAAATCACGGCACAGCCGAGAGCATTGGCCTCGAACATTAGTGATCGATACTAAATTTGCTAAATTTAGACCGGCATTAGGAATAGAAGTAGTGATTATGGAGAAAAAACTGAAAAAATAATTATTGAATACATCGTTAACATACATACAACTAAATGCAATTTTGATGCATTTGGCCCATTTGACATATTTCTCATTCTATATGGGTCAGATAATTTACATGAAATCTGATTATCAAATATTATAACTATCGATCTATAAACTAAATCAATTTTAGTTTTTTAAAAAAAAAGGAATGTATTTATACGATCTCTAATCCTCAGCTTGTCAGAAAAGATTCAGTAGATAGGTGATGGTAAAAAGGAATGGCTAAGGATCGATTCGATTCAGCAGAGCTATTATTAGAGCCTTTAAAAAGGCTCCTATATCTGAGAGGTCGTTTGTAAGCATTAACTTTAGCCCCTCCGGAGCTGCCACTATCGACTGGGTGAAATCGCTGTTTCGCGTGCACCCCTTTGTAATTCTCGCCCTAACAGATATACCCATTCCCACCCCTCCGCTTCCTCACTGATAAAAAACATTTTAGCAAGGGTTCAATCCCCTTACGCTAATTCAGCCCTTATCTAAAGAGTTCCGCTCTCTTATCACTGTGAGTGACGCCATGCTCCAGATTCAATGGAACTAATCTCCTTTTACTAGCCCGTTATCAAGTGTTTTATGTCGTAAAACCACTACACACTTACATCGAAAACTCGATATTATATTAAGTCATCGAGTTCTCTCAATATCAATTACGAATTGTCGAGTTTCCTCTAAAAATTTTAAGAAAGTAACTTCGTTCATTTTCTTTTTCATCTCACTTTGTGTCTTTCAGCGTAGAAATGCTGCTTAGCCCTAGTCTCGCTTAAGGGCTAGTTTAGGTGGTCGTATGCTTCATCAGTTTCCTGGTTTATCAGTTTTGATTCATTTGACAGCCATGTCCAAACAACTTCAATTGTCCTTTTTCCCAGAGATCCTTAAGGGTGGAAATCTGTAGCTATCCCCTTATCGTTTCTTTTCTGAGCTGATCCTACTTAGTCTTTCCAGCTTCGCCTTAGGTAGTTCATTTCAACTGCAGTCAATCTACTAGCTTCTATTATAAAAGAGCACTCTGCTCCTAGAGGCAAGTTTCGAGGTGCATCACCTTAAAGATACGGACATTGCCAACCATTTTTCTACAACTGGGTTGAATATCTGATAATACATCTGATTAGCCTATGTAATCCTGTTAATAACTTATTTTTAAATTTAAATATAAAATAAAAGATTTTTCAATAACATGAAAAATTAATTTATAAGGAAAAACAAAACGCTAAGGAGCGTTTTTAAAACTGTTTCGCTGATATTTTCGGCTGTTGCAGCGATGGTAAATCCCATGTTTGACCTTACAGACAAGGGTGTCGATAATTCCTGTTTCCCTGACGTATTTACAAATATACCCTGACTGATATTTACAAAGGCCGACTATCCAAAGAAACTAGGAAACCACTCATTATTAACTGAAAACAAGTCAGAATCCTCAAGTTATCAATTGTATTATTTGACTGTACGGTTTCAATATCATCTGAGAATGTAATGGGGAGGGAGAGCTATCTAGTTTTGACACATACTCCCCGAAATCGTCCACATCCCAGCTATTCGGTGGCTGTTATATTCACACAAAGTGTTACTAGCGCAGGCACTCACGAACATTTGCACGAACAGACAGACCTGACAAACGACTGGCACTATCTGAATGCGGGGCCTGCACAGCAGATAGGACTACCTGTCCCTTTATCTTGTCATACCTACCGTGGCACCGTGGCATACCTCGGTCTTCTATATTTAAGCGCCTACACATACCCGTGTCACCGGTTATGTGCCGCCCTTTCAACATATTCATCAATTTTTTCCTCTCCAGATGATATTGTCGAATCAGAAGAAAAATATTCAAACAGGAATGGGAAATCTAGGAACAGCAAAAGAATAGGGTTCTAATATAAATCGTTAAAATGATGCAAAATATCTGAAATGTCAAAGTGATAATCGACAAAACCTTGGATAACACAATGTATGTCTTTGTGAAGATGGAATGAAATGGTCCTGTTCCGCTAACCTTTAATGCTAACGTTATTATTTTTCAACATGGTTCATTTCACAACTTCAAGGGTACAATAAATACGCTCAAAATATATTCAAATGTGTTTTAAAAAAAAACGTATTAAGAGCTTTATCGAAATAAATTTATATAAGTATTTAATAATTTCAAAGCACTAGGTTGTTTTTGTAAATATTTCAGATATTTACATATGGCGTGAAAATTATGTGTTTGAATCCCCCAGAATATCGTTTATGGCATGATTTTTTTTAAAACCCACAGTATTCATTTTGTGAGTTGAGACACTATACGTATAGCATGCTCACAAGAATATGTATGCATTATCAAATGCATTGAAAGGTCGTTGGGTCGAACGGGCAGTGACAGAACTCTAATGGGGAGTGTCAATGAAGGTTGGGTCAGGATGGCAGCTGACAAGGGTTTTGTAGTGCCATGTCGTGTATCTGTGTGGGCGGGGTAACACAGTATAAGTGTTAGTGTAGGGTGTAGTGTGTAGGGAGCTTTTGGCTTCTGTCTGCCTGTCTGTAGCTTTTTGTGTACTGTCATGTATATTAATCAGAAGTATATCTGATCCACGGATCATGACTACATATTTAAAATAGACTACCAACGTGAGTAGGAAGGAAATAAACGTATGCATTGCTGGAGAGTAAACTTTACTCTGGGCCCATACTCCGCTCAAGCCGGGAATGCGGAAGCGTACATCCCAAAACAGTCAATGGCGATTTACGGTTATCTGTCTTCGTTTATATGATTGAATTTTGCAGTTCTACTAACTGTGTGAGTACACTTTGAACCATTGATAGTTTAGGAGGGAAAAATCTATACTGTGCTACCCTTGTACCACTAATTAGTACCACGACTCAGTAGACCAATCCAACCTCTGGAACCAGAAGACACCGATCTGCTCGATGATGCGGAGATTTTCCACGTTCAGGACGGTAGGTCCTCACCCGACGATTTGGATCTGTTCATTTGATGTCCGACCTTTATCTGTTCCGAGTCGTATATGGAATACTGTTATAATATAAAATACAAAATAGATAACCTCACTTTTCTTAAAATTTTCAATAATTAATTGAATTTGTTAAACCTCCTGATCAGTTAAGATTCTCTTTTTTTTATAAACAAATAAATCCAATTAAAGTTGATGATGCAATCTTGACTGCTTTTCGGAATGGGTTTTTGAGACATTAAAACCTCTTCTTGGATGGTCATCCCCTCCCAACCCCTTAATAAAAAATGATTTTGAAATAGCTTTGAATTTCTTTTAGCGTTAACATTCTTCATCTTAAACAGCCCCTTAATTGTGACTTGATAAAGTTTAAACGTTTTACAACACGTCTCGCGAATCCAATGGCCCAAAAGACTCCTTATCGCCAGAAGATAGAAAAAGACACATTTCCTAAATATGGGTGATCTTACAATCGATTCACAATTTGGATGATATGAAAACGCTATTTCAAACGCCAACATATTGCTGCCCAACATTCCAATAAAACACTAAGCAGTACCTACTTTAACGTTATAAATTTATTTATGGACATGTAGGTATAATGATATCAAACATAGGTATGGGCTGAATAACAAATGGTATTAAAAAGGAAAAACCATATTCACTACTGATTTTTTTTTTTTTTATTTCAAAGCTCTCAAACTTGAAACATTTGTTTATTTATTGTGGGGCCATACTGGGAAAAATAAATGGAGATTATTTGGGATGAGTGGATCCTTGTGCTAGGAGGGAACTATTTGAAGGATGGGTGTAGGAGACCTTGAGTGAGGTGCAGGTGGTCAAGGCACAGTGGCGAGAGTTCACCAGGGGATTTTTAATGGAATTCTTAGTAGTAGTAAAGGATTTTTTTTTTTTTTTACTTAGCTCTCGACTGGAAATATAGGATGTAGGAAAAATAAAGGAAATTATTTGGGATGACGGGTGCCTTTCACTAAGGGGAGTCCCATTTGAAGGTAGTATGAGAAGGATATGGGGTGTGGGATGCCTAAAAGAGGCGGGTGGATTCGGGAAGTTAGTGAGAGTATCCCTATGGTGGAGCCTAGGGGTACTAGGCATTGGTTTGAAGTCAGCCAGGTAACACCTGGCCTCGGCCCCTGTAGGGGGCTGCACTGAGTTGGCCTATCGGCCGGGGAATCGTCCTACCCTGAGCAGGTAGAAGGGGTATTCTTGCTTCGGTTGAGTCGGCCGGGAGATCAACCTCTATCTGGGTGCTGGTCGTTCAGTCCCCGTCAGGGGGCTCGTCTATTTGTCTCCAGGCTTCTGCGGTCCAGCAGTGCTTCCATCGGACGGGCATTGGTGGTGGTTGAAGGTCGGAGAAAAGTTGGTTGTGGCAGTGTTGCAACGAGTCGAAAAATTTGATGTGTCGTCTCTTGATGATGAGGAAAGTTAATTGGAAGGGGACGAAATTGCTATCGATGAATAAATTACAATTTTTCAAGATAGACAAAAATTCTCGTTACTTTTTGATCAAACCTCGTATAGGTACCTTTACAATTTCAGAATGATTGAATTATTTTTACAACCACTACTGTACAACATACAGACAGATACGATAGATGAAAAACTACCGAGATTAAAAGTAGAGCATCTCCCTTCGGTGTCAGCAAACAAACAAGAAGGATTCCTCAAAAAAATATCTTGTTCTACATTAGAGTAGGTATTGGCCGTTAGAAAGCAAATATTCCTTGGGTTGCCGTAGCCACAACCACTGCTGCTATATAGGTTAGATATATGCAGAGAAAATGTTAGAGCCGTGAAAGGTCATGGGGTCATATCCAGACCTTACACAGCAAAAGATGATCTTCAAGAATATTTGTAGTCATTGGGGATGGTTAGTGATCAAGAGTGGTATTTGCTAATTCCGAAGGGCGAGTATTTTATCTGCGAACTAGGCGTTAGGTGTCTGCATAGGTACATACTACGTTTCCGGACTTCGATCAATCCACAATATTGTTGGTATTTTTTTTCATTGAAAGAAAATTCCTTATCAACAGGTAAAGGGGCCTGTCTGTGGGTTTTACGACCGGACATCAAAATAATTCAATAGACCTGAATATTCTGAAAGGTATATTCAATAGCGCCACGGATTAGGCGGTATATGTTTTGGTTTTAATATAATAACGGGGAATATGGGGAGAAAGATGAACGTAAAAAAAAAAAAAAGGTCCAATTTTGCTGACTTTTTTTTTAGAACTTGCATTCCAAGTTACAACAATTTCAGAACCACTTTTACACCTTAACACGGCTAAGAAAAATGTCAGAAGAGGAGCTATTTGAGCTGTGATCATAAAATGATGCTACAGAACTAAACATTTATGGTACGAACGAAAATTTAGTGGTTTACACTGGTAATGTGTTACAACATTTGACTTGAATTTTTTTTAATGTGATACCTGGTTCCCATGGCATCTCGAGTTGCTTGTAGTTCGTACTTATGGACAAGTGGTTGTTCGAATTCAAACTGGGAACAGTTTCAACGGCGCATGGTTTGGCGAATCTTAAGTGGTCTCTTTCTCGTCATCACGCCACAAGCCATTGCCAGGCGTTTTTTCTTACGTTTCATTTGTTCCATTATCCCACATGAATGAAGTTTATGTATCGGCAGTGACAAGGAAGTACAGTGGCATGTGCATCAGCGGCTTATGCCCGGTTGAGTGATGAGTTTTTCAAGAAGAAAACGGTGAAACACCAAAGGCATTGGTGTATGGTGTTATTAAATAAAATTCGAATAAGGTATTTTTAATATACCTAAATATAATACCGAAAGTAATAAAATAAATATAAAATTTTAATTAGGCCGTTTAAACAAACTATAGGCAAGCTAACTCCGATTTATTTGTTTGTAGATACAATGTAGTAACATGCTGAGTGACTTAAGAAAAAAACCTCTCGATTCCGGTATAATAGGTTCTCGCATGTAAAAATCTAAAAACTCCATTATAATTTCATTATTCCTCTCCATGATGGACTTGTTGAAAATTAGTTCTACAAAATCAAACAGGTCGTGGGAACGAGTGCACGAGCTTTCATGTCCGGTACATTTAGCTACATTTCGAGGAAAGAAAGACCCACCCCGAATGAATTCTAGAAACGAGTCTTTATATTCCAACAACGCGAGTTATGAAAAACTTCAGACAAGGCTTACCAAGCCAAACGACGTGAAAATTTGCCTTAATAGTCCAGGACAGACAGGTAGACACTTAAACTTTTCTTACTGCTATAGAAGCGCAGATATCAGAATAAACATAAGCCTCTATGGATCGATCGGAAATAAATAAATAAAACATACAATAACCCAGCGGTACTGATGTGAGACTAAAGGCTTTAGCAGATGGCGCAGTTATATATCGAAAGGCGATTAGAGCGGCACACTGTGTGTGGGGCCGACATCTGCCATCTACACCATCTATACAATTGGCACAACTCACATCCGCTGGCGAGGATTAGATTATCGCCTTATACTTATAGCAGGTTTTATTATACGTCTTTATAGTAGCAAGGTATATAATATATGACAGCAGTAAAACATTATATCTCACAAACCAGCAGGAAATCGGTCGTCTAATGGGGCATGTCTCCGGATTATATAATCGAGAGGAGCTTTAAATTTATAGGAGCTGATTTCCGGTTATATAAATAATATCCAAGACTGGGAACGAACGGATTGCTATATCGCCCAGTTTGGCTAAGCCGACAAAAGCAATAATTTTAGCAGGGTCGTGTTTAATATATATTCATGGGGGTCCATCATCATGGAGGATCATTTCGTGATGTTACGTTTTTTGACTTAAAGTTACTTCACTAGATATTCCAACATCGAAGCGATGACCAAAATTCATGAGTAATAACAATAGGATAAAAAATAAATCGAAAATAAATACATTACTTATCATTAATAAAGATCTTCAGGTACCGTAAATGACAGAAAAATTTATTGTTTAATTACCGAGTAATTAATTTATTAACGCCACTCAATCATGTTTCACCGAGTTTTTTTTTTGGATTTCGTAAAGACACATGAGAAAACAAAATAACTAGTTTTGGAAAATACAACAAAACCTAACACTCTCTGAAAATCTGAATCGTCCAATTCAATTTCTGTAATTTCTATTATGCCTTTGTATTGAAAAAAAAGTTATTATTATTATTCTGTTTATGAGATTTTCCTTATTTCTCAGTGGTTAGTGCTTATAGTATAAGCATATCAGCTAAGATTGGAAGATAATATACTGTAAAAGACGCGTGTGGTATACCTTAAGCTTTTTTTGTGGCAGAAAATTGTACAAGGAACGTGTTGATTAAACAGGATTTGAAAGATTAAATAAAACATCAGAGTAAATAATTTTTGCGGAATACAGCTGCTTTATTATGAAATCTAACTTCTAGTTCCGAAATATATTTGAGCTCCTGGAGATTATTTTATAGAGGTTATAAAATGTTTGCGTAATTATGCATACATTAGTAACAAAATATGTGAATAACCATATTAAGTGGTCATTACTTTCCAAGGTAATCCAGATAAACTTTTACTAGCCATATCCTTTCGCTGCTTCCTCAAATCACCATCTTGTTTTCAAAATGTTTACAAAATGTACTCACTGGTGCGAGGTGATATTGAAGAACATGTCGCTGTACTGAGGTGCCGAATCTTCAGGTCCATGAGGTGCGGGGAAGCCCAGCACCAACATCACTGGCTTCCGGCTGAAGTACTGCTTCGACTGTCGCAGGAAGGCCACGGAGTCGTTGGCAATCAAGTCGGGGTAATAGTCCTGGAATCAACATTAAGGAAACTGTACAATTATATTTATTTAATGAATATATGCTAAAGTTTTTTTTTTTTGTTTTTTTTATTTCAAAACCTCAAACAAAATACAATGTACAAAAAGAAAAAAAACAAAATAATCGACTTACAAATTTCTCCTCTTCCTGCATTTAAATGCATTTGGAGGATCATTCTGAAAATGGAAAACCAAAACGAACATTATCGACACCTCATGCTTTTTTTTTTTTAAACAAGGCAAGAAAGCAGTGGAAACATGCAGGAAGATATGCGCTGTATACGGAGAGGATGCTGTTACAGAACGTTTGTACCAGAAGTCGTTTTCAAGATTTCGATCGGCAAATATTTCGGTTCAAGACGCACCTCGCTCTGGCCGGCCAACTGAGATTAACAGCGACAAAGTGGGGGAATTAGTCGACACCAATCCCCGTTATACAATTAGGGAGATCGAAGTTATCCTGAAAATATCCAAATCGAGTGTTGAAAACTTTCCATATTCGCCCGACCTTGCACCTTCAGATTTCCACCTGTTTCGGTCTCTTCAAAATTCATTGAATGGACAGACCTTCAACTCTGAAGAAGATGTAAAAATCCACTTGGAAAATGTTTTTAAGTAAGTAAAGACAGGAAATTCTTTGAGCATGGAATTATGAATGAAAAGAGATGGCAGAAGATACTGGAACAAAACGGTGAATTATCATTGATTGAATAAATCGCTTTGTGTTTAAAAGTTGTCTTATTTTCGCTTAGAAAACCGAACGGGCTTTTTGGCCAACCTATTATTTGTAAACAAGTATTATTGTCATCATATTTTTTTTATTTCAACGTGATTCGTTCATGTTCAATAAATTAATGTATAATGTGCATTATTATACTTTTGCACAATCGCTAATCACAATGTAGGTTAATCAGAAATTGTATAAAATGTAGCCAAGCTACATGAAATATAATGACCTATTGTAAATAGATTTGTAGAATCTATATTAACTTCTGAAATAATTTTGTAACAAGGGGATATGGAAAAAAAAATTAAACATATATAAACGAAATAAAGAATGTGGGCATTGCGGACGAATAATTTCTATATACATGTCCTTAACGACAAACGTAAAAAAATATTACTAATTTACAATAGCTTATGTTCTGTGACTAGAGGGATATTATCCAAAACATAAGCATTCATCACATTTAACATGATCACAAATGCACTGATAGTCCCGTATCTTAATCAAAACCCCTCTTTGAGCTTAGAAAAGTTTCCTTGTATTTTTCTATCACTTTAGTATAAGTTGTTTTCCATTGTCGAGATTCTATCAAGGAACAATAATAAATTTAAATGAGGCAACTAGTTCTACTTTACTTACAAAAGTGTGTTAATTTATCCAATAAGGATTGCTACTAAGAAAAATGTAATTTCCTATTGTACTCTTTAAAAAGCATTGCATAATCCTTTTAATAAATGTTGCCAGCTTGTAATTTTACCGAAACAGTAACATAAAGAAGATGTTTTTCCTTTTTTATTACTGTGGATAATTGCGAAATAAATAAAACTGATGGTAGATGCTTGAACATTTTTCCTATTTCAGCATCAGTTACAACGTCTGCAATATCTGGAGAGTTGTTTATTTCCTCTCAAATTACTTTTCCAGAAATAGTTCAAGAAACAGTCGCTGACTTACATGTCTTTATTTTTTTCCCATTGATTAACCACAAATTTCTTAATAATTTCATATCCTTTAACAGCTCAATATGTTAAATATTTACTCCAACGCTCACAATTATAGAATAAAAATAATTCCAGAAGCGATTTCTGTAAACATTTCTATAATAAAGATGTGCAAAGGAAATCAAACTTCCACAAACATAACGGCAAAAGGAAGTTGTTTAAAGATGGTTTACAGAATATATTAATAGGGGATTCATTATTAGCAGTAGAGTTTATGAAGTGGTCTAAATTAAATGTATATCTCGGGTTTGAACCAAAAAATATTTACATCTTTGAAAGAAACAAAATGTTCCAAACTAGCTTGCAAATTTATTCTTCCCATGATGGCGTTATAAACTACTTTCTTATTAGAGGTAATACCTTTAAAGCAGAATTATTTACACTATGATAAAACAATAATAAGTCTGTTAATAAAGAAAATACAAAACCTCATAAAACCTTTCTATTTTGAATCCATGTCCAATAAACCAAGTGATCAACTAGATTATGCAGTCTCATTGTATTCTATCTCAGAAAACCTCAATCGGGTTACTATAAATAAATTAAATATTTATACATAAATTCATTTTTGATGAATTTATTTGGTGCGTGATGAAGTGTCATTTCCGTTCTGTCGGTGAAAGTGGATGATCTAAGATTGCAATGTACCAGATGTAGAGTCATTTCCGAGCAAATCACCGGAGAAAAATTCACCGTCCGGCTAAGGAATGGGACCCAGGTCACTGTAATTACTCAGCTAGAAGACGCTTTGTTTCGGTGGAATAATAAATCTGATGTAAAAGGAAGCAGCCAGTATAGGCCCTTCCGGTTACATCACCGACTGTCTTGGATCAAAATCAAAATTATGCAAAGCAAATCCCCCGCAAGTACGACTTCCCTCTAGTTGTGGAAATCGTGTGACTACCTTGATAAACCTAACAAGCATTTCAATGTTTCAAATGTTTCGCGTTTCGTCACTTTTTTTTCAGAAATTATAATCCCTTATATTTGTGCTTTCATGTCAGTCTGTCTCTTCAAGCTATCTAAATCCTCCGACATACCAATGTAAATTTTCACATAGAGATTCCACTTCATCTCCCGTGACAGAAAAAAAAATTACTGATAACTCCATAAAAATAATAAGTCATTTAGCCAATCCAAAAGGGGAAAGCTATACCTTTCAAATAGGTACGGTTAAGCCACCTAGACCACTTAAATGACCTTTTCAACAACTAAAAAATATAAAAAGGTAAATAGTTTAAGAACGAAAAAATACTAAAATTATTTGAATTATTTTTTATTTTTATTTGAAATTATTTTGTGTGTTACCGTCTAGCGTTCAGGTTTTTTTGAAGAATACACCTTAAAAATTCAGATTATTTCATTTTTACTATTAGGGATATATAGGTTTTTTTTTTTAACCGGAAAAGTAAACAGGATAGAAGAGTCAAATGCTAGAATTCACCTTTAAAGTCAAGAAGACTGTGTTGGTTGTTAAGGAAACCGGTCAAGAATAATTATGCCGGCAAACATGAAACGGATCCTGTCTGTGAAGATATTGGCAAAAATAAAGCAAAATTGCCAATAACTTATTCTGCTTTGATTATGCACTTGTGTGCCGAGGATGACCTTGTGGAGTTGTGTGCCTTGAGGCGGCGGTATCGTTTCAGGCTACATCAGTACCGGCCAGCGTTATGTCAGTAGTGGAGGTTTTGGATATAAACGGCATAATTATATGGAAGGGTTCTTCTGCTTTGTGTGGTTAGCGCAAGGACTTCTAGGAGGATATCCTTGTAGGAGGACAAATGGGGGGGGGGGGGGGTAAACGTTGATATGTATGTAAAATGGAAATATTGTGCTTCTTAAACAGCAGATATAACACGATTCAAAGATAGTATGATCCACCTGGATGATGATCACATAGTCATAGATGTCAGTGGTAGTAACTGCATGACTTTGATAAGCATATTTTCCCCTGACTATGATCATTAGGCATGTATAAAGCTTGATAGCACAAGAAGGGGCCAAAGGTGCCTAGGCTGTTTTGGTTTAACTATCTAACTTTCAATTCTCAATTTAGATTATTGTTTTAGAACTATTTTCGAATATTGAAATCAGGTGAGTTTTGGAAAGTTGGATAATAAATATTCTGACCAGAATTCAATTTATTGGCTTAGATTTATTATTTTTATTAGAATTTTTCCTGTATCGTTGTTTGAAAGGGGACCATTCCGCAATTGAAGTAGAACATCGCTGTAAAAAAAGGAATGAATAAGCTATGCAATATTTAAGACACCAAGAGAGCACAGCATAAAACAAACAACATTTTCAAAAGCTAGTTAAATTTACGTACTTCTGCTTGTTTATGGAAGAATAAAAATCAATACAAACAAATAAAAGGGAGGTTTCATCTTAAAATTGGCATTAAATTTGTAATCATAAGCATCTGGTTAAGCAGAAATGGTTAGGAAATTGTAGTAATACCGAGTTATATAGCAAAAAGCCGTTTGACCCTTCCTTACATAACATAATACTGCAATTACCCTCAAGACAGCCCTACATAATATCCATGCCTTTTTGGGTTGACCCACCAAGGATTTATTTTTTATTTATTCTACTATGACTGAGCCGAGAATCAATATCAATTCGTTAAGGTTACTACGGAGAAGAATCGGCCTTGACATTTGGCCAGATACCATCTGCTTAAGGAAATATCTGAGTAAGGACATGCGAATGCCGGTAGCGCATTCACGAAGAAGGTGTGGCGGAGGTCCCCCACTCTCTCAAAGTACTGCCCCTATCCTCCATTCGTCGCAGAAGAATTGATCAGTACGCAGAGAATGGCTCCTCATCAGACACTCCATGGTACATGTTCATAAAGTGCACGGACTTGCAATGGCTCATATTACTTATGTTTGAATACTATTAAGTGAGGACGCCGTATATTTGCATGCGTCAGGGTCGTAATTTATAATCAAGCGTGACGACCGGTAATGCTGATGTTTTCTTTACTTCTTAGGTTTTCGTTAGATTAGGCAAATCACAGAGTTTCAAACCTACTTCACTTATATACTGAACGGAGCACGGTTTTAAAGGTAAGGATATGACTAGTTGCTAAAAGAGATACGAATAAGGCGAATCTGATTAGGTATGAAGTGACCTACGCAAGATACAGTTCTGGAGGTGATTGGAAATGTCGAGAAACAGAATGTCGAGGTCGGGAAATACCAGAAATAGAATAATACGGATATGTATAAAGGAATAGATATGAAAGTAAAAGTTTTAGCCAATAAATTGAATTCTGGTCAGAATATTTATTATCCAACTTTCCAAAACTCACCTGATTTCAATATTCGAAAATAGTTCTAAAACAATAAAGGGTGGATAAAACACCTGAGACCTGAAATCAGTACTGAATTAATCTAAAGGAAAGGAAAAAGCGTGGCAGAAGAAAAGGAAGAAGCGGATGCAACAGGATCAGAAAGGGTGAAGTAGGTAACTGAAGAATTCGGTCGAGAAAACATTCTCTGTTGATAGCGCCAAGGAACTAACGTGGTTTGTGCTAGGCTATTACTACCGATGTATCATTTTGGTTTTGTAGACCGTATCCAGTTATATTTTGTTCAACAAGTTACTCGTACACCATCACGAGGCTGATTGTATCCCCCACCATATCCATCCCCCACAAAAAAATCCATGGACCGAAGAACTTTCGGTAAGCCGGGAATTAAACCCCAAAGTTTTTATGGTTAGTAGTAAAATGTGCTTAATATTAGGCTAACAAGACAACATTGCCTATGAGTAAACCAAAGCCAATTTTTGTTGGTTGTTTAAGAATCAGAATCCTTTACGTTTGTCAGTCTAATGGTGAATTTTTACTAAAAGGGCCCATAATGAAAATGGATTAAAAATATGGAGATATTCATAAAATATGTGGAATTAATTAATTAGCTGGTATTGAATAAAATATGTTTTATTATATTGAATAAGGTATCAAATCAAGGCAATAAGATTAATTTGCGATTTTAATTACCGCAACGAAACTCTAGTGAGATGCACCACCTGTGACTTTATTATATTATTATATTATTATACTACTATAAAGATTTAATCATAGCTAATGCAAACAAATTAGTCACGGGAGTTTCAGACTAACTACATGCTGCCCAACCCATTTTACACGAGATAGATTGACCGAGCTCAGTGAAACGAAACTTCCATCAGAAGCAGATATGATGCGTGGGCCACACACTCTGTCATGGCTTTTGTGACAGATCATTCAGTTCTAAGTCCAGTCCCATGTCACTCACTCAATGCTTGTCATCTATCCCGCTGAATAGAACTTGTTCCAGCTGTGTTTAATCATTTATATGTCCTACAGTTCATGGACCAATCTGCCTCCAGGGCCATTCTAACCTTAATCAGAATATGCTCAAGTTTATTACGGTCTGATGACACCTTTGAGAGAGTTCGAGAGGCAGAAATACGGGAAGCCCATGGGACTACGATCCTATACCTATCCCAGACCTAACCCAAATTATTACAAACATCTTTGCCTCTTATTTAAAAAAATAAATCCCAAATATAAATTAGATAAAACGATCGTTACTTTAAAAGTGATGTAAAGAAATAATTTAAAGTTATTTTTTTACGGCAATAGTTGGTTAGATAACATATGATAACTACAAAATTTCACTATTCCAAATAGTAGGTTACATCCATTTTTATCTTATTATAATTTTGTATTCATTTTTCAAAACGCTGTTTTCGATTATACGTTACATTCACACGAAATGTTCTTGAGACGTGGGTGCCCCCACGGCATTCAAAGAAGACATTGATGTGTTAAAGTTGAAACCTACCAATTTTAGAATCAGCGAGTTCCGCTCATACAAGAAATTGTATTTACGCCATAGCCAACAATTCACATTACTATAAGTGGCCAAGATTGCTAGAGGAAAATTTCAATGAAAATGCCTGGAATAGATTGCAGTGAGGTTATATGTATCAGAACGGATAGTGGATATGGGGCATTGTATTTTATTCATTGTCAGTCGTATTGTTTTTGTATTGTGATATAAATAATTATGTCGTAAAAGAGTCGATTAAAATACACCTCATTTTTAATTAAAAATTTGTTAGTTAAATTCATCCTGCATTGAACTGTAGAACGTTACTAAAACGTCGTAGGCAAAGAAATCTTGGACTAAATCTAAAATGTTGAGGCCTAAAAGGGCTGTACAGGCTATGTTTTGTTTATATTATACACTTATATGTTATATGTATGTTATATGTTATATATATGTTTATATGTTATAATTGAATACCTTATGATAATCGTCCCCGTGCCGGATCCTCTTGCCGTTGTGGTTGACGGAATAGTTGTAGTACCTCGAGTTCATTATGAGTCCCCCCCACTCCCGCCAGCCTGGTGGGATGTAGCTTCCGTTGTATTTGTTAAGGTACTTGCCAAAATATCCTGAAACATTTAAATAAACATATATCTTTATTTAAGTGAACATGGCTTAAAAAATAAAATAATAATAATAACATTATTTATCTATTTAATCTAATTTTAGCCAGTAAAAATACAAATTGAGGGGCTACTGGTCCTTAAATCTATTTGTATTCGTAGCTGTGAGATTGTTGAAAATTTTCCTGCCCAGCAATACCTGACCGATCCGGCATGTCATTAACTTAAGACTCCCCCGCACCGACAGTCCGTGAATATTAATGCATATACTGCGATGTTGTGCATAATCAAGCTAGTGTCACATCATGTAAGATTGGCGGCGGCTTGAATGCATACATATGCATTAAATGCCTAATGCCGCATGTGACATCTGTGGGGGTGAAGAGACTTAGTAAGTTAGTAAGGATCTAGCAAAACAGACAGTCTTACTTCTATCTTTCAAGTTACAGAGGGCATTTAACACAAACAAATTGTGAAGTTACCATTGAATTTAAGGGAAGAAAAAACTTGCTGTAGGTATTATTTCTCCGTATTTTTAATAGAAATTCAGTTATTTCAATTTTATAATGTTAAGGTGCAAGTGTCCACCGGTTCATTTCGATAAACCGTTCATTTAGGTAAGCCGTTCATTTCAAATTGACAGATCTTTAAACGTTTACTAGAATAATTTGTACACGAAGTAAGAATGAATTTAAGTGAACCGATGAACCAACAAGTTACTAAAATGAAAGATTTAGGTCACAGTGCATGGACATCCATATTTAAGAAAGTTAAATTGTCCAATCGGTTGGGATCCTTGACCGATTGGGATTCAAGCACATCTTTTTTTTAAATTGTGTTGTTTTTTTTCAAAACCAGAAACTCATTTTGTCATTGAATTTGAAAAGGAAGTCCCATTTGATATAAAGTAGACATATCCATAAAACACGAGTAAATAATGTTAATTAATTTTAAAAAACTTATAGATTTAGAGTAAGATATCAAATTATTTAACTCGTATTGATCAAGAATACGTAATTTATGCTTTCTTTTCCCAAACTAAAAGTAAAGCATAGTTTTCGAAACATGGCTTGATATTTTCCACAGTAGCTAAAAATAAACTAAAAAATAGCCCCTTGAAAAGTGGTAATGGGCCATTAATAAATTAATCAGTAATACAGAAATAAATATATAATAATTAATAAAGATGTATATATAGGATTAATAACGTCCTGGCTATTAATATGTAATATGTGTTGATGTTTAAGTGGAGTGTGATTACGTAAAGTCATAAAACCAATCAATTGTAAGTACATAGTAATTGTTAAACTGTAAATCCCTGATTGTGTGCTGTGTCACGTATGACCTGAATTTTCTTTTCAGGGCATGACAGCATTATATAATGAACAAGGTTAGGAAGGGTGGATTATGATTTCAGAAGAGAGGTGGACTTGTTTAACGGATTTTGAACTGAAGATAATTCGTTATGATCGCTTATTATTTGGTTTAAGATATAATGCATATATTTTTATAGCTTTGATGAGAAGTTATATCGATAGCTAGAAGATTACGACGCAAGATATAGGCGCTAAGAGCGCTATAAATATAATGCGGCTGGTAGCAGAGAGCCGACAGACTGCAGGTGATATAACGGCAGGACTGGTTTGTGTCCTGTTGTCTGTGCAGTTGCTGCTTTCTCCGTCCTCTGTACTCGCCGCATCGTGGTCGCAGAAATTAGGGAACGTTCAAGTCAGGTCAGCATACCTAACCGAGAAACAGCGAAAATTGTCTCGTTAGCGTATGTACGGCTTGATTCGCACTTTTTTTGTCACAATAAAAATATTTCCTAAACTAAACTGTGTCAAGTTATGGTGTAAAATCCTCCAAAATTCTTGCTTTTTTTTTTAAGTTTTTAAGACTTTTGGAGGATTTTGCACCATTATTAAATTCCACAGTAGCCTTTCCAACCACCCTAATCCTGTAGCACAGTCAATGCACTGCGCCACTCATCCCTATAATCCTCCTCGGAGACTGAAACGGCAGTGGCCTCGTGACCTGCTATAAACGCGTGACAGTGGGAGTCCTGGCAATGGCCAGTCTCTCCTATCATGTCCTGAGCGTCTGTGGCTCTCGCGCTCTTGGTCAGCATCCACTGGCTAGTATCCGGTGACGCGGCTGACGGAGGAGCGTGGGGGACTTCCCAAGACTCCGCTTTCTCTTTGCGGTGGATTTGGGGGGTCTCTGGGCTGTCTGTAAATATTGTATGAATGAGCGAGTGAATGATGAACTGTAAATATTGTATGAATGAGAGCATATATCTTAATTACTTATTGCCTTATAAAGGCAGATTGTAAATATTGCACAATAAAGGAATTATCAGCAGCACCATTATTGTAAAGGAAGCATTTCAGTACGTAGTTTCGCGCTTAGGTATAACCAAGCAGTGATATTTTTTGACAGTAAAACCTCAGACCTCGACAAATGAACCCTAATCAATAAATAGCCAGCTGCGGCCCCCAGTTCCGAACGCTGTCAGCGCACCGAGATGAGAATAGCGAGCTCTGATTTATTTACGAGCTATTCAGCTGTCCACTGCTGGAGTTATAGGGTCGGGATAGTCCTCGTTCCTTCATGTTATTGAATGGGAGAGCGAAAGTAATATATGTTCTAATTTGCATCAATGCTTCTATTTATGCTGTCGTTTTATCTAGGATATTGTCGATGTCGTATGTTTAATTGTCGCGCATATCTGCTCATAAGAAGGTTCACGAGGCACTTCCGGTACGCTTAAAATATTCCCCCTTCAGTACGAGTTTGCCTGGAAATAAGTTCCCTCTAAACGCCTTCTTTACGTTTAAGAAGGTATCAGTTGAATTAAATTAAATTCATTGCACATCTCATGAACACACATGAGGTTGAGAAAACCCAAACCAGAATTTTATCTTTAACAAAAAATGTTAATGTGGATAGTTGAGGAATCGAACCTCTGCCTTCGTAGTAGGCAGTCACACCATCACAAAGCTGTTTCCTTTAGAAGTTATAAGAAAATGTTAGCTTTCATAAGAAATGGAATTTTTACTTAATGAAGCAATTAAAGTCAAAGAATAAAAGATGTATTCGTAATTAGAAGTTTTTATGTGCTAAGGGATTAAATATTGTGATTAATTATTTTCAGTATCAATCGAACAAAAAAAAGCTTTTGTTAATTTCTTTAATTGAGAATTTAATTCGTATGGAAGAGGGAAATAATTTTAACAAAGGAGAAAAGAAGTCTAAAAAACAAAAGTATGCTGTCAATTTACCAGAGGGCCTCCTAATATCGGTATTCGTTGGACAGTGAGAGCTTTATCAAGAGGGAATGTCATTTATTGGAGCTGTGCTACGGAATCTGACCGCATAGATGTTATAGGAAAATCCGAAATTATCAGTGAGACTTTGAATGTTGTCACTGATACTGCTCCATTTATATATTTAAAGTGTGGGTCATTAAATGATAATTTACACTTGTAAAAGGAAGAATTGAAAAATTGCATTAAAGTAGAGAGCTGAGCTTTACGTAAAGTTTTCTGTTCGTTGGATATTTTTGTATAAAAAACCTATTAGTGCTTATTATAGCGAGTAATTTTCAGTGGAAACGGCAGTCGAAGCCTACGTGAATAGAAGGTTTGTCAAATTAGCGGCCTTCAAGCCTGCACAGAACTTAAGCACAAGAGGGGCTTCAGTTATAGGGGCTTAAAAAGTTCTAAGCTCTTGGTGGATGGGACATGCTCTCCACAACCCAGAAGGGAACAAGAAGGCACTTAGCAGGAAATTCACTAATACAATTAGATCGAAAGCCCTCCGCGGTCGTAACTTGTTCACGGCTGTTGTCAAAGATCGCTTGATTGCACATCATTACCATAACAAAAACCAGAGGAAAGTTTTGAGAGTTATCGTAAAACGTAAATGTTGGGGGTAATCAAAGAAATGGACGTAAGAAGAGAATCTGTATTATAGTTGAAACTGAAAACACCTACTAAGCATCTAATTAATTAATATCGAGGCATATTTGATCAAAAAAAATATACACTTCCTGGTTTCGAGAAAGTCGCAGATAGAATTGATTCTATCTGAAAATTTGTGCATTGGTTAAAATACAATAAAAAAGCGTTTGGAAAGCATTTCTTAACTCCCAGCTCATGAGCTATGTAAGATCTAATGTCCTCTGATTTTTTCCCTACGGTTGAGTTCACTTAAAGGTGAAATAATTCTCAAAGAAAGAAATTATTTAGGAGCGCTTTATTTGATATTTTACTTAATTACTTTATTTAATTATGGCAATTTTTATTGTCTTTGGTGGTTTTAGGGATATAATGAAGCAATCACTCTTACCATTTTTTATCAAAGACAGGTGTAGTTTTTTTCTGTTTTTTTTCATTTAATAAATACTTAAGGGAATAGTCCGGAGTCCCCGGCCAAATGTTGATAAAGTCCTCTACTTTTTAATTCATTTATTTCCTTGAATTGATGAGTAGTGAGTGTAGAATATATAAACTAAAAAGATTAATTTATATTTATGAAAAAAAAATGTAACAACAGGCTGAGTATTTGTGTTAGAATTATAATTAGCCCCACTCCTTGTGAAGATTCAATTTTCATAACATACAATACTGATTGATCGCCTCGGGAATTACAGTATCGATAGTAAAAATAAAAATAAAAACTCGATTGATAGGTTTTGACGTGATCGAAAATTTATTATTTAAAAACTGTTTAATATTCCCCGGTGTAAATTAAGCAGTGATGCGAGACAGTGAATGGAGACTTATGTCAGACAGATGTTGTTTATTGCTATTTCATGCAAATGGCTTTATGTAAATATAGATGGATTTGTTGCCGATAATAGAATGTTGTTGTTTTTTTATACTGTGTAAATAGCTAACAATCATATGCAGAAATTTAATCAGAGCAATAGTTGAAAGAATTCAATAAGAATAATGCATAATCAATACATATACATGGGGAATTTAAAAACAATGAATGTATGTTAGCGATGTTCTTTCAATTATTTTCAAATATTTAACTAATAGTAAAATTGTTACTTAGGTTATTCGATATTATTAGTTTCTTTTATCAAGAAAAAAAACATTTGTTTGGACAACGCTAAGTGCATATAAAAATCGAGATGTCATCCAATGCACGTCCGAGAACAATGCGTTGACCCCATTCTTTCTCAATTAAACAACCAATACTTTATTTAATCAATTAAGATCGCTTACTAGAGAAGGATTTCAGGGGCCATAGATCAATAGTAGGTAAGGGGCCATTGTCAGTCAGTATATTCAACAACAGCTAATATGTTTTATATGAATATGTGAGCCAGCTTTAAAGGTTTCTCAAGTCCTAGCTGAGATGCTATTTAAAATTTATATCTCTCTCCTTTCTCCCTATGGTTAAGGGTACATCAAAGACAGCTTTTCGCCACTCACCACTTGAAAGATGAAGAACACACAGTGGGCTCTATTTAAAGATGGCAGGATTATTAATATGCTGTACGTGTCGGGGCCTGAGTGGACCATAATTACATGAAGTATTTAAAACTGTCATAAAACATGCATTCGCAATGTTTTTGCAGCCTGACTTTAGAACAAAGGGGTAATATTTTGCATAAAAGTTTTACTTGATGCGTTACAGATTCTAATAATTAAAGCAACCTTATGAAAAATAAAATGAAAGGTAACATATTAATCAATTACATGTAATTAAAAAGTAAATATTTTACTATCATATTAAGAAGGGTATCAAATACAAGATCTGAAAGTTCTTCTTGATTAATAATGTGTATTATTTCTGAAGTGTTATTACTAGTAGTCATATTGGCTAGCGAAAAGAATTCCTTAATTTTGTAATTAATCATACTTATATTAAATTGATATTTTTTGTATACGTTTACCTATTTTAAATATTTGAAGTTGAAAGAAACATTTGATTATTTTATTGATTGATTGTTGATAAAACGTGCAGGTATATTTAGCAATTTTTTTAATTGCTTTGAAAATAAATGCTGCCACTAAAAAAATAAGCGTTTAGTCTCCCTATTAAGAGGGATTATTACTCCCATTAACATATTCATTTCTATCACGAGGATTGTAATAGAAATTTGTTGGTTGAGAATTGGAAGCTTCTTTATTAAGACGACGGTGTATGCGTTAATAAATGCATATTTGAAGAACATTTTGTGAGGAATGCTTTTACACAGTGCACTATTAGACTGAACTTAAGTTCCCGGAAGACCCATACCTTCGGCAAACAGACGGTCATGACGAAACACTTAGTACTGCCTTAACAGGTTCATCAGCATCTCTTAACCTCAATATCTGTCACAATAAAATTTGGTCACCGGTTAATATAAAAGGAGTTATGACATCCATTAATATGCAACAAGATGTACCCGACAAAAATACATCTACCAAACCTGAGAGTATTCAGGAAGTTATAGGAGGAACCCATTGATTCAGTGGGATTAGAATAGAAAAATTTACACCTGCTTCCTTTTATTCCCTATCCCTAATGTATCTGTCTTATGAATGATCAAGGAGTGTTTTTGTACCTTGCAGGCGTGGGAATAGCACATATATCAATTGTCCTTAGTCCGTCTGTCTGTACTGGTTGTGGCATAAACATTTTAAAATTTCAAACCTATCGTTAATGTATTTTACGAAATTTCTATTTGTTTCTAAAGGTGAGGGGGTAATCTATACTTTTTAATCCAAACATGGAGTGATCATTTTTCTTCCGTGCGATAGCAGACTTAAAAAAAAAATTTTTTAAAGGTATATTTAAAAACACCACAAGCAGTGTGCATTACGGTAAGGACTGGTTACTGGGAAATTTGTGGAAAAAGATTTTTTTTCAATATTTTAATTCATTTGTTGGAAGTACGACAATTAGATTGCCTAACAAATAAACTAAAATAATTTTGATCAAAACACTAATTAGACTTTTTCCAAACACCGGTGGTGTTTTCTGCAATAAAATAATTCATATTTAAGAAACAAATATAAAAATCTGTAGTTACTTCTGGATATTGTTATTTCAGAGAGAGCAGGGAGACTAGACCCCTGTCGACTACTGATCAATGGACCTAAATACATCTAAAGTCGACAGAGAGTTGGTCCTTCGATCAGGCTAACGGTCTCCTTTATCAGCCTGCAGGATATGTCCTGCTATAAATCCCTCAGGAAGATGTATGACTCTCCTGTGATTGAGGGTTTGATAACCGCTAGTACAATATTGGTTGATTCCTTGTCTCACTTCTGACTGGCCTCATAGTTCCAGTCTTCTCAGCAAGTACTTCTTTTTATGACCAATGTTATCATATCTTTATTGAATCATTCGTCATTCGAGGTGAAACCTGCTTAAGATACTAATATGGTAAAAGGTATTTGGAGACTCATGAGATTCAGTGAAATGAAACTTTATCCATGAACATTGACTAGTAACTGGATAGTGCAGAAAGTCTTGTGTATATCCTCAATCAGACAATCAGCTGATAGACTTATTAGTAGTTTTGGTATTGTGCAATTTTTTTTTGTTTTCAAATCCAGCTGTCTGGTTTAAAATCTATAAACGTGTATGTATATACTAAAGTATACACTGTTAATTGTGTGATGCATTATGCATGGAAACTGTTTTAAATTAGATCTAGTTTTTAGTGAGTTTAATGAGGACCATTGAATTTATTTAAGAGGGTTCGCTAAACATATATACGATTTGCTTAAATTATTTATCAGAGAAAGTAGACATTCCATATTGATAGTCGACAATTACTAGTGAGCATTAATTTTTTATGTTCATATATTCAATTTTAGTTAAAGCTACCAGTGATTGTCAATACAGTCCAACCACTTTCGACATTCCCTGATACATTTATTCCCTCTAGTGGATGTAATATGGAAGAGGACCTGGAAGAGGGAGACCTGGATAAGGTAAAAAAAAGCGGTGTGACTGACCCTAGATCGAAGACTCTGCCCCTTAAGCCCACTCTCTCCTCTCCACCCATACTGTGTGACCTATCCACCATGGACTGATTTAGTAGGCGGTGAAGGTATGTTGGCAATATGTATTTGCTGATGTTTTTTTTACTGTATGTTTTAACTTGTACTTTTTATGTTAATTATATAGGTTGTAATGTTTATATTGACGTAATAACTTTCTGCTCAGGCGTATCCTTAAAATAGCAACAACCTCGTAAAGGTTAGACTAAAAAAGTTACATACAAAAATTATGGATGGTAAAATATTGTTCCACGACGTTTCTTGATACGGCTAATGTTGAAAGATGTAATAACAATTGCAGATTTTCAGTTTCTCTTCAAAACCTCTCTTAAGTTCATAATAGCACAATTATTTGAATAGTATACTTGGGTTTCTTCGCTAATTAACACCTCAAAATAACCCAAATTTTGTTGCAAATGTACATATGGTGAACAGTTAATAACAAACACCTATGAAAACCTCCACCTATAGTTAAATAGTGCGTTTGATGTATGTAGGTACAGGCAGCAATTTATAGCAAGGTACAGTAAATTTAATTTTCTGGGCAGTTTCTGTGTTAATAATTGATATGTGGAATGTAAATGAAGATATTTCTAAGTTTTAATTATTTTCTTTTGAAGGACAAAATTCCTGTGCTCCGGACTGTCAATAAAGTTAAACCTTGGTCATACGACTAGCTTTTATGTCGGTCATTTAAGCATATCACTACGTAAATGAACTATAAATTTTACATCGTAGCATAGTAGTCATGGCTAAAAAAAAATTGTCATCAATATCTTATTTTTTATGGGAATGACCGACAAAATTGCTATCGTAAAAAATATTGATTGAAACATTCTTTACAGTCAAGGTTCTGTATTGTTCCCTTGTGGGAGTAACTGTATCTGGAATAATGCGAGACCATCAGAATAAATTTCCAGGAAACTAAACGTTTAGGTATCGTTAGAACATTGAGAAGAGAGACTTCAGAGAGGAGAACAAATAGAGTGTTCATTTCTTAGGTATGACTCTTCTTAATCATAATTCAACATCCTACGTCCATCTTTCAACCATTTCGTAAAACAGGCTAGTACAGACATGTGTAGTACGTCATCGAAGCTGTGACCATTAATTAATAATAATTGTTAGATGAAAGAAAAAATAATCTGGCAGGATCGGGACTTGAACCCCACTCTAATATCCGGCCTGATTGTGTTATATCCATTATTAAATTTGATGGAAATCTAACAACTGTTTGTCATCAGCCTAAGCCAATATCCCAACAAGTAAATCTGCTCATATAAAACTAAAGTTGTAGACTAAAGTAATGTCTTCAGTTCATATTCTTATTGTTTTCTTCAGGTATGATAACAAAATAGCTATTGCTGTTAGTGTACAGCTAAGTTTAATTTCATGAAACTTAAAGATTAAGCTTCAAATTACTTTGGATCGATTGTACAAATAGAGATGGGGTTTGGATGGAAGCAAAAACACAAAATTACTACTATATACGTTATTTTTTATTTATAAAGAAATAGAGTTGTAGATTTGTATAATTCTAACAACAAATAAATGGTTACTCTTTACCATGTAGACTCTGTTAAAATTAGAAATGAGCTGTAATATTATTTATTAAGTTCACGTGAAAACAGGTGATTGAAATATTACAAAGTATTTAACTAGATTGGTCAATGGAATTCAAATTGGAAGCCGAGGTTTTAATTATTTTGAACGAGAAAGTAAGAATACATAATTGCCAATATTTCCTTTCTTATAATATTGAAGTTGTAAATAATGTAATATTCTATAGCATTTATTTTTAACATTTTTTCGTAATTCTTGTAAATGAAGAAAGTTGTTTATATTTAAGAAAGGTGAATCAGTAGGTTTGGCAAAGGCAATTCAGCTTTTGCCAATTAAAGAGAACTTGGCAATACTGTAATGCGTTGTTAAAATACTGATGATTTGTTTCCACTTTTTTTTTCTGCCAAACGAAGCAGTTGTACATTAACAGAGGTACAAATGTACTTTTTGAAGGGAGCCATTAATCTTATCGGTCTGTCTGTTCTGTACGGTTTATAAAGTTTTCACAGCGCTGACAGTCCTGGATGAGGGATGTACTCTCAAAAGTAAATAGTGAGAAAATTCCAACTCATCAATCATCTACAGGGGGTAAAGGGTTTTCACAGATAAGCCAGGTCTACCAGTCATTTGTTACATATTCAAAGTAGGATTTCAGGGTTTCTTTCTAGAAATAGAAATATATGTTATAGCCAATTTCCTTACATGAATTTCAGAGAAGGGATTTTCTGAAAGGTAACGGTCCTTTAAAATTGAGACACCTCTCTGGATTCAACTAGCCACATTACCATTACACCCCAAAGAAAGGTACATTGCTTGGACAGGTTTGGCACGTCTTCAATTTTCCACATCGCAATTTCTCGAAAATGTCTGTTTGTTTGCTTTACAGCATGTCAAACATGTGGGTTATCCTTGGCAAAAATACCTTTTTAAAGACGATTTTACGGTAAAGTACTTATAAAACAAATTAAAGTAGAGAATATTTCATATTCTTGTAAACTTTTGAGATGTCCTCCTCAAAAACCAAAACTAAATGCCAATACTGAAACTGAAGTCAAAAACTTTAAAAGACTATGGATAAAAATATTTTTATGGCCTTTTTTAACACGTTTTTATTGCATAGGTATGGTTCAATAAATAATATCAATTAGCAGATTCAAGATTTTCTATTGTAGGTGTTTTTGTGGTCATCCTACGCCGGTATTAATAAATTTTCAAAAAAAAAACTAAAAACATAACACTAATTGAAGAATGTTAGTTAACTAAAGAAATCACGAATGATTGAGCCTTACGCCTATTTGTTAAGAATCAGACAAATTTACAAAGTTCCCTTCGATGAATCTACTTTTCCCGACAATTATGAGGTATTTACTTTATTTTCACATAATTGAATCGGATGAACGGTATATCATGAGAAATAATTTCGGAATATATAACTTACAGTTAAACAAATACAAACTTACTCTGATATACTTGCTAGGTACTATGGGTAATGTTTCAAAGAAATTGATGATGATGTGACCTTATGCACTTCAACATAAAGATTCCCTCCCTGGCTATTGAATGGTAATGGAAGATCCTGGAAGGAGGATACGTCACCTAAGATGATTGCCCTAGACACCTGGCAGGTGTGAGGTACTGGGCCTCAAGTAACGAGCGGGCGGGCAAAAAACAAAAAAGGTACCGGACGGAGGAATCACGCTTGAGTGAGGTTCTTTAGTCGTTTACGGACGTCTGGGTTTGGACTATAGCACTGGGTGGGACGGTATCATTCGAACCGTAAGGGGAAGTTTTTGTGTGGGAAGGTTGTTTTATTTGGGATTGTCCTAGTCAGTGACTTTTTTTTTTTGTAATTGTAAATTACCTTTATATTAAATTATATTTAAACTTATATTCCGCAACCAGAACTTCAATTCCTGGTTCCCTGGTCATCATAAATGATCTATACTCCAATCTCATCCCCCGGCGACCCAGAGTGACCCTTGCAGAGGTAGGCGACCTTCCCCAAAACTACTAGCAATGTGTTTAAAGTGAGCTTCATAGAATGGTATCAGTTAAGTATCAAGTAGTTTTGGCTTATGAGCCTTTTCCCCCTCAAAAAGTAGTAAGACCTTAAAAATTGAAGTTCTAATCACTTAAAATACTCTGTATTGGTTGTATGTGATCATTTCAATAAAAATACTCAGTTTCTTAAAAAGTATATAGGTAACTAAGTCGTTCCCCTCTCTCATAAGTATTTTGGTTTTTGTAAGTTTGGCTCCATGTTTGTTTGACGAGGGGTCGTTAACGCGTTTGGTTGCGTTTTTTACATTATTTTTTTCTTTTACCTGCTCTATCCACATCTCCTCTAATCATAAGTATTGCCAAATATCTATATATATGTTGCATACATGGTAGATGTATGTAAGTATATGCATAGAGTACATAAGACTGTGGATATGTATAAGACCGGATGAATACACCACTGGAGCAGACACTGCAGCCTGCTGGCAGACGGTGACCTTGACTGTCCTTGGAAGGTTACCACCCGCCCTCGCTGGAATCTTAGTCAGTCTGCTTGCTCTCTTGTACGCGACAATGTATTTATTTATTTTATATATATGCATTTCCTTTGTTGGAATGTAAGTGCGTAAACTATTCACGCCCTGACGATGGACTCATCGGGACCAAATTTATCACAGTGATTGACAAGCACTAATAGGATACATATAGGATAAATAGGAACACCAATAGGATAAATACAATCTATTATGAGAGCAAAATACAGGCGGAAATTCTGCGATTTTACCTCTTTATTTCGGTTTTTGCCTCCTTCTACTTCTAACTTCTAAATGTAAATAGCCGGCGGAAACTTTTGTTTGCCCGCCAATCAAAAGAAAATGAAATCCCGATATTTCTTCAGCTCACTGACGGCAGTTACTGGAATATCTCGGTTTAAAGTCACATTACAACTGTTAGAAAATTAGGCGATAAAAAATAAAGGTTCGTTAAGACGACGCGCAACACAGCCGAGAATTACACATTTGCAAGTGATCCCCATTTTAATCGTGCGACTTCACACATAATTAAGTTTGAGCACATAGCTAAATCGATTTGTGACGGACTAGGGCAGTGGTCGGCAAACTTATTAGCCAAAGAGCCAAATATGAACATTACAACAATTTAAAAAAAAAATGGGAGCCAAATCTGCTTGTTTAGTAAACTTTTATCACACTAAATAAGTAGTACACTAAATAAAACTAAATTTCATACTTAATAAATATTTATTAATGAATAATGTGCTTGCATCTCCTTGGAAAGTTTTAGTAAGTCAGATTTGTATGTTGTTGTTTTTAATTTTAGGCATGATTCCAAGTTCTCATCAATAATACGACTTCTCAGTTTACTCTTGATAATGTTCATGCTTGAAAAGGATTGTTCACCGAAAACATAAAATTTCAGCCGGTAATAAAATTAAACTCGATGTTCGTTTTTACAACAATATAAAATTTTAATTACCTATCTATCTTTTAACTTAAACAAAACATTATACACGTTCTCGATTTATAGAAGAATTTTAATTTATCAAAATAAGATGTAATTTTTTTCTTACCAAGTTTTTTTTTTAAATGAAAATATTATTGCGCCTTCCGTGGATATTTGTGCCAGAGCCGCACTTAAGGAGCCAAAGAGCCACATGCGGCTCTGGAGCCGCACTTTGCCGACCACTGGACTAGGGCATGGAAAATGCCCTAGATTTTACCAAGGATTATAGAAAACGCGTGGTTCTGCGGCAATCGACAAATAAGTTTTATAAAAACCCTTAAATGAGAAAAGATGGAATTACTATATTGGAAAATTAAAGTGGCCTAGATGGAAAGGCGGCCTGAAACAAAATCAAAGCTTAGCGATTTAATTTTTACTGAGAGCATGGAAAATTGAAGAAGAATGATACAGGGGATCCTGCCGAAAATACAGGCTAGTCAAATTTTTGAAATGCTTATAACTATCGATTCGAACTCCGTTCAAGGCAGAAAATTTATCTTGAAAATACCTACAAACCTCGGTTGTTTTTAATATTCTTCCAGGATAACAGTGCCACTTGCTATGACTGCAGCAAACAACGTTACCCGCGATAGTTTCATAATATGTTGGGGTTGAGAATCGGGTGAACTGGTTGAGGTATGCGCACTTTGATAAGACAATTGCACACAAAGTTGCATGCAGCATTGCAAACATGAAGAAATACACCATCTAAACGAGGATTGACGGACATTGTATACATTTTTAAATGATATAAAAACTAAAGTCAAAGTTTTTACCCATTGAAGAGTATTAAAAACATAAGAAAAGAATACTGAAATTTGAATAAACTGTTATTCGGATATCTCGGTCAGCTATCGGTAAAAATACTCATGGAAGATTAGTCAAGGATAGTCCAAATAATATTTTCCCCCTGCACTACAGTACCCTCGGTTGGCCAACGGTTGAATCAAAATACTATTCATAAAATTATTACACAACCCCAATGAAAAAAATTGAATTAAGTAATACAAGCTCACTGCTAAATGTGGCACAAATGTATTTCAAATAGAACAACCATTTTCACAAGTTCACAAACCTCATAGGTAATTTCCCTGTATCGTGACCAAATAAGTTTTGCTCACCAGTACCGACTGCAAAAGGTTACATTAGGCAGACACTAGGCTGTTTGCGATGTTATTTGCCGTATTATGTCTAGATTTTAATAAAATACCAACGTATCAACCGCAGTTCGTATTATTGAAGAAATTGATAACGCCTGCAATAGGTCAGTATCTATTTTGTATAACTCAAAAGATAAATTATTAATCTATCTCTATACTTAATCGCATTTTATTTTTTTATTTCCTAGACCCTTTAAGGATTTTAAGCCGACTCTGACTAGCGCGGATTCCTCAGTTCTTGACCTTTAATGTAAGCAGTTTAATTAGCGACTTAAAACGTTCCTAGAACCAAATAATAAAACTAATATAAATACCATAAAAAAAAAAAAAGGAACTCTGTTAACGGAAGTCTTTCATTAGACTGTTCTGGGAAGAGGCCCTTCATTGTTATGTGTTGGCATGCGCGGCGCAGTTTCTGCTGGGTGAAGAAGACCCGGAAGATTTATGTTTGGCAGTTTGTCTAAGAAGTGAATTTATTTTTACTTTTGGAATTCCTGCAAGACACTCAGCTATTAAAGCACCCAATGGAATATTGAGGGGGGGGGTTAATCTGTTAATAAAGTTCTTATTTTAAAAATAACGCTACAATTTAGAATAATATGATAACAACAATAGCACGGATAACCTTTATAGTGACCGGTTAAAATGGTGTTGTTATAAAATAAGCAAGTATGTAAATTTATCACATTCCAATCAACAGAAATCAATTATTAATCAAAGGTTATAAAAAAAACCCTGAAAATAAAAGAAAAACTTCATAAATAATGGCACTCATGGTTTACTTAAGTAAACAGGCACTCATATAAACATAAATCTTGCCATAATAACAAATTATCCAATCGTGGTAAGAAGTTATCCCTACCGTTTAACAACATTAAATTTTCAACAAATGAGACTTCAAAATCCATATTTTATCGAATCCCTGTAGTTACGCTCAATTTTCCCGGTAAATTTTTAAACGTATAAATAAAATAAACTAGTCTGAAAATGTTTCTTAAACGAAAAAAAATCTCAAACTTACAATGCTGCTATCTGTTGTGTAAAACTACGAAGCTAGATGCATGTATGTAGTGCTAGTTGCAAAGGAATTATGCAACTTCGGACCACTTCTTTGTAAGTACTGATCACAAGATATAAGACCGCTTTATCCTTGTAAGCAGCTAAGTAGGAGAGCGGACTTGGAGTAGGTAATGGATCCCGATTTATCCTTGTGCAAGACTTCAGCGGTGGTTATCTGGAGATTGTGAGGTGAAAGCGACTTAAAGTTGCTACAACTTAAGGAACTGAACGAGGTACTGGCCCAACATACGAGCTGTGTATTCGTTGCCCATAAAAGAGGCTGGGTGCCATTTCGTCCAGTAACTCGAAGGTCCTACTAGCAAGAGGTAATTAAGATACAAGACCCCTCTGGAACCACCAAGAGGCTATTATTCTCACTTAGTCGGCACTTCCTAACTTTTCCCGGAGTCCTGTAAGCCATTAGTGGCTGCAGTATATTCAAGAAATTTCCTGCTAAGCCCGAAATGTGACGCTTTAATTTCAAACTGATGCTGAGGAATTATAAACAAGAAATATAAAATAAATAAAAAAGAATCGATTAATGTGAAATATTGAAAGCATTTTCAACAGTAATCATGACGCTATCTATGTTTTAGTCAAGATAAATGTTAATATGTGTATTGCATGGGTAGTATGTAGAAATAATAACAAAGAATTAAAAACAATAACAAACAAATAAACCGTATAATTTACCAATAATTTAAATCATTGGTCTGAGCCAAGTTTAAATTTATTTAGTTGTTTTACTGTTTATTGATTTTCATGAAAAAGTTTTGGTGACTGAAACTATAGTGCAATAGAAATAGAAATAACGCGATTAATTGATTTCTTGGTAATATACAGTATTACACCTTTTTATCGTGTTGCTAGTTGATAAATTAATTACAAGTCTTTGATAAATTAAACGTCATTAGGAGATCGTAAGGCACTTCTAAGAGAAATGTCGTGCTGTAGCTACCGAACACGGTAGTTTTAATGAATATTTGTTATTCCTAATCTTAAATCAGACGTCAAGAACTATGCCTGCAGCTGAACTATAAGACAATCAGCAGAAGAGACACTCGATTGATAATGTCTGAAGGGCCTTCTGAAGCTAAAAGCACTCATTGCGAGCAATTAAGTTTATAGAGTAAGATTGGAGTGTTCTCCACCCTCCTAAGAAATAAATAATAGTGAGAAAATTGATTGCTGGTTATATTTGTAGCTTCTATATTCATGTTATTTTTATGAGGTTTAAGTTTGCACATATTACAAGCGAATCATGATTTTCCTTATTGTATTTAATAATGGAAAGCCATTTGCCCTCCAGTTTTACGCTAAGACTTATAACCCCTTGGCCATATCTTCCACTCACGGCATGGTGGATTAAGTCCTTTGCTTGGTCCAACTGTCAAGTCTAGAAGACAGATGTAGACAGAGGTAGATTGCTACGTCATAAATATTCAAAGGGTTATATCAAGATTGTTCTCTGTGAGGAAATTATTCCGGAACATTTCTTTTTTCAGTCGACAACAGCGAGGCTGATTTGATTTATGGCATTTTAAATGTAGTTCCTTTCTATTGCATTTTTAATGTACTACTTCCTATTATGTCGGCTAGCTGCTCATGTTGCTTGTTGCTTAGTGCTCCCTCTTTGAGAATAACAAGTAACTTCTTCTTCTTTAGTAATAAAACGTCGGAAATATATCGTTTCAAAAGATACACCCTAATTCAAAATTATAATTCTTAAATCATAAAAACTGAAAAAATGGTAACCATATCAACGTCATCTTCGATTTTCATAATCTACATTATTTAATGTCGTGAATCTCTCCGTATGCTAACAGACAAATACTCTTTGGAAAGCTGGGTAGGTGACAATTCTGTGGGTGAATTGGGGGATCCCTAAGCTATGCATTTAAGTTTATATTGTAAATGCCGCATGGATGAGAGAGAGAATACATGATTGTAAATGTGGCATGAATGAGGTCATTTATCGCAATTATCTATTGCCCCTTAAGGGCGCATTTTAATTTTATTTCAAACAAAGATTTATAAAGTAAGGTGGAAACGAAATATTCCTCACCAAACAGCCATTAGGAATGTTTTATTTGGCTGTAAATTAGAAATAATTTTTAATATGTCCTTAACTGTGAGAACAGAATCAGAAACCTAAATCTTAAATATCGCAATGGTTATCGTTATTGCATTTTAATTTGAAGTTATGCACAATAGAGTTTATTTCAGATCGATTGTATCAAATTTCTGGTTATTACAAAGAGATTTCGGGTTCACCAACTATTCAGAACCCATACTCGAATATTTTCTATTTCATTTCAGAACTGACCACTATTAAAAAATAATTTAAAACGCGACCAGGAGACTTATATGGAAGTGCATCCCCACGCCGCAGTGCCCACATGAACCCATTACTGCCTACTCCACAGTCTGGCCAGATCCAACGAGATAAAAAATTACAGATAATAACATACTATCATCTAATTGACTTATTTATCCCTACGCAAACGAGGGCAGGCCAAACTCCAACTCTGGCTCAGGGCTTACTTCGTGAACTTGATATATTGTCAGCAAAAGCTATGATATCGGTAGATATTTAACTACTAAGTGCTTTTTAATAAGACCGACTTGTCCCTTCATCAACTTGCAACCTTTTTATTTGTGTTAGGTCAGTTAAATGTTGGGGTTTTATCAATAGCTTACAATAAATATTGAATTAAATATATGACGGTCAATCTCAGGAAGGTCTAACAGGGCAAGGTTAGATAGAAGGAAGAGGCTCTACTTTCAAACAAGTAATCGGCAATATGTCTGAATATATGTTCTAAGATCATGCTCTAAGATTCCTCTGCCCATAAAGTTTCCAGAAATTAAAATCTATACCTTGAATATTTTGATGACAAAAATTGAACTAATACAATTCACCCAAAGCAGGCAAGATTCACTTATTTTGCCTGCAAATGGGGGGGGGGGTACTAACAAACACCGAAAAGTCGTGATTCACAGTTATGAGCCGTTGGGAGAGACTTTAATTGCAACAATTGTCTTTCTTCTGGCTGTATATGTGTTCTACGGTAACGGTCGTAAGAATAATTCAATCTACCAGAAATCTGAGCAATGTATATACAACAAAGCCTGGAAGTATACTGATTAATTATATCTGGTTACGGGACAATATTAATTAAGCATGGAAGTAGTGAGGACTTACAAACTCAGATAAATGTAGTCCAATAAAAGAGAGGATGTGAAAGTGTTACTCACCTTAAACAGCTTTTAGGGAGGGCAGACCATTTACGACCTGTCGTGACTTTGCCATGCTATGAAGTGGTCACAGCTGTTCTGACCAAGAGAATAGATAAAATCAGATCCGAGTTTTTTGGAATCAGATTGTTTTATTTTTGTGATGGATAAGGATATAAAGAATTGTTTAACCGCTAGTCTTGTTTTCTTCCACATCTTGTTAAGTTCCACACCTTTCAAAGATCCGTGGGTTATTAAAACTGAAACAAGTCCAGTAACTATTCTTTCAAGTAAGGTTTTGTATTGACAGCTAAATGATTTTTTGTAATTACCGTCCACTTACGCCCCACCCCTTGACTAGTTCATATTTAAATTAGTACCTTGAGATATTTAATTATTTATTCAACGCAAAAGGGTGGTGAATATTCTTATTTTTATTACTTAAACATTTCTTAGGAGGGTGCCTCTATTTTTAGCATTACTATTATTAGTACTTAAAGAAATTTCACAGCAGTTGCAAAACAAATAGTAAAAAACTCCCTAAAAATTTATCACCCGTGTTTAGTAGACTAAAATCATTCGGAACTTATAACTTTCCACGAATAATCAGCTTTCATAACCTTTTCACGTGAATAATTCATATGAAATAGACTTAACTCAACTTTATTAGACAGGGCTAAACAATAGTGGCACTGTTTGACATGTCTGCCAAGCAGACTTGGTGTATTGTTTACAAACAAGTGGATTAGATTAATCGATGCCAATCCGCCAGTCGACTGTTACAGAAAGTAAACAAGCTAACATATTGCTCATAGTATATCAACAAACCTCGATTTAGGAGGCCTTTCCATCCCTATCTTGTCTTCATAATATAGAGGATTTTTAAAAAAGATCAGCACATCTGAGAAGTGCATAGTTACCCGGCCTAAGCGACATTATCACAACGGTGCGAATAATGAATGAATAATCCTTTCACGTTTACTGAGCCACCTCATATTTGTAAACGGATCACTGACTGGTGAACTATATCGAAGAATGTCCTGAAATACAATCCAACTAAAAAAAGACATCTGGCCAGCCTCAATGTAACACAAACGAGACCGTTCTCATTCTTAACGGGACATTTCTCAAGCATCTCATTCTATTTTATTTTATCCTATATTTTTTTTTCTCTTTCTATCTCTGGTTCCAGATCTAAGTGTCCCCATAGACCGGTCCGAGAAAGGGATAAAGAGGAAATAGCTGTATTCGTGACTGAACATTTACCTGAATGAAATTGAACGGGTTGAAATAAACGCGTTACTGACCCAACTGTCAGCGATAAAAGAGCGAGACTATCTGCCAAACGGTTCTTCAGGAGCATTAAAGATTGATAGAATACTTGATCAGTTTAAAAACGTTTTTTTTCTTTTTATAATTCCCCAACTGATTATCCGTCCTCCAGATCAGCCTAGATCAGGCCACCGGTGGTCATCGGACAACTGGTCCATGATTTTTTTATTTATGTTTATTTACTTAATACAATAGGCCCACAAACGTGGGATCGGGTAAACTTGGCATGTGTGGACAAGCGTTAAAGGTTTGAAGGGTAGAGCCCTCTTTTTGATCTCTCGGTGCATATGATCCAGGATGCAAAAGACAAAGGCAGTGTCTCCTCTGACGTTTTCTAAAAACCTAGAACCTTTCACCTGGAATTCCAGCTCTCCCCCCTTCTCGTCCTCCGTTTTTGATCTCTCAGTCCTTTTCCTTATCTGTTACATTAGGCACCTATGTACAAGTGATGTAGATTTAATAAAATTATAGTTGCTGATAAAAGTAGAAATTTAGTGTTAATTATTGATTTCAAGTATCCGGTTGGTTGTCTTGAGATTGGATTCCGTTGAAACAAAGGAAAAAATCATTATGAGGCAGCAATATTCAAAAAACATAGTAATGAGCTTTCTTCAATGGTAGCAGCTTCCTATAAAATCTTAGCAAAATTACAAACTATCAGAAAATTTTTAAACCATTGGAGTCGCCCTCTACCTCGAAATTCGGTAGTGCGGCGTATTGACGAAATGCAGAATATTGCGTTATTGGGTTATTTCTATGCTTTTGAGTCGCAAATATTTTTCGTTGGCTTTGGACGAAAGTTGCAACAGTAGATCTCAATAATCAGTTCAACTGTGCGGTTACGTTCGTATAGTCAACGAGAATCTTAAAACATCTAAATAATTCCTTGACCTCCGTCAAGTACAAACTAGTACAGGAGGCAATGCGATAGAAGAGCTAGTTCTGAACCCTTAATTATTACATGAAAACTACACTTCACATAATGCCGCGTTGGAATCTTATCCGAAACTTTACTTAAACTTGGTCTTTCAATGAAATCTATGACTAAATGGGGTAGTTCCAAGAGCAGGAAGAGCAGATTACGATACAGGTCCAGTTAGAGATGAGGATAATGAAGCTCTCATCTCGTCCATCACGTGAGAGCCTCTCATTGAATATAAACAACAATTATCCTATTTCACCATTTAAAACCTCATCCGCACAAAGTTAATAACAATAATTTAAAAATAGACGTTCCCTAACGAGCCAGTGAAGGACTCAACAAGAACCTGCTCTCATCCTGAGTATATATAATAAATCCATCAGTCAGTCTGTCTGTCAACTCTGCTGTAATTATAAAGTCGATCCGGCCGCCAAAGAGCCCCGCCATTCCAAAGAGCCGAATATGCACACCTCATGGAAACTTCTTTTATACGTGTCAAAGACACGTCAGCCTATTTATTAACCATTATTGAAATAACTCAATAATGCAAAACAGCTTAAGAAAAAGTTCATAAAGAAAATGAGGTTATTAAAGAAAAAAACATGGTTGCCTTGAGGAAATATAAGATAAAATAAAAACTGTTTGTTCACATTTAAAAGGAAAAAAATCAACTAACAAACGCTGACATTTCAACACTTGGAATTTGACTTTAAATAATTTTGATTTTGAAATTTAGTAATCGAAAATATCTGAAACGTCCATTCATATTTAGTGAAAATAAATAAGCTTCTTGATCTTTATACAAGCTGTACCTGTGGTGCCTAAAACCCCCGAATCACAATTTTTTTTTCGAACCTTTTCATTCCAATAATGTACCTGTAAAGTAGTAAATAAAACGAAATACGGCTGGGATAGATAATTGAATAAAGTGTTTGAGAATGTTTGCAAGCACAAAGACTTTTGTAACAACCTAGAAACATCTAAAAAATGAGACAGGTATGTTGTTTATTTTTTACTAATGTGCTACATCTATTATCCTCCTTTGTTAGGGGTGCAATGAAAGGCAAAAAAAAATCTTCCACAAATCACAGCTCAGAATCTATTTAAAACATATTAAAGTGAAAACTTTAGAAATCTTCTAAGTAATATCGCCCTTGACGAGTTGCTTTTCGTTGGTTCGCTGACTCTAAACATGAAAAAACTTAAACATTCCAGCTTTAAGGATTAACCATTTACAAGTCGTGCTTATTTAGCAATACCAGGCGTATACTAATCTGATGGTTTTGTATGGTGAAGAGTTTATTCATTTCCGGATTAACCCAGACCACACAGAGTACAGATAGTGTTTTCTTTTGTTTTTTCCGATGCCACGCCACAGCTGGAAAATATTCGCAACAATATTTATCAAGGTCCAACCAAAACGTAAAAGCACTCTGGGGGTTATCGCAAATTTAGGCGCAACATCGAAAAAGGCCACTTTTCTATCTCCAACAGTTTATTTCCTCGAAGGTTAAATAAAATAAAAAAACAACCGACTAAAATTATTGCCTGAGAAATATCGATAAAAGTTCGATAGCAGAATAATGTCGATATATGTCGTGTTTCCGTTCCTAATGACCACTAGACATTTGGATTTATCAAACCTCGTAAATATTCTTCTCTAATAGCCCTATTTATTACAAGGTATCTATGTTTTTTATGATGTTTATGCACAGTTAAATGTAGGCGTTGCTATACAAAGATAGAATGTACTTATTCAGAAGAAATTTGTCCCAGATTTTCTTGGCTGTGACATATCGCGCCACGCCTCAGGAGTGATTTATTACCCGATCAGCTGGTAGGGAAATCTTTCTTGGGGCTGTTATTACGTTTTATCTTCTTTAATATCTAGTTGTCGAGTCTGAAGGTAGAGTCTCTACTTTCAAACATGGACGAACGCCAAGTATCTGTGGAAGGATGATATTTAAATTTGAAAGTTTTATTCAAAAACATTTCGAATCCATCGAGTTTTTGGTTCATAAACAATGAGGGGAAGAAAATACAAACAATTTTAAAATTAACAGTCTATAGGCTGGAATGCTAAAATGAATTAAATGAAATCCAATAATATGAAGATTTTGAGGCATAGAATAGTTTTGCAAGAGCAGATTTCAATGGGGTTTTTTAAGTCAATATGGTAGTCGTTTATATATTTTGTTTAACCAATTTTCTGTGACCAAGATTGTTGATGACCAAAAGCCTAGTAGTTTTTATATTATCATTTCATAAGTAATTAGGCAGACTCAAGTTTCTCTCGATAGTATTTCATATTCTACTCCCCTTATTTCATTTATAAACTGTTAAAAAATAGAATGGAGTTTGCTACGGATGCTAAAATAACAAATAGTTACTACCTACTTAACGTGGTTAACCTAAACAGTTTAGTGATGATGTAGGCTCTATGGATTAAGTAAACTTAGCCTCAAAAAGATATAACTGTACATAAATGGTTTGGTAGGCTTTAGTGCAGAAATAGGTATTAATTTTGAATGCATTTAGGTCCTTAACGGTTACCGGAAACGTAAGTGTCATTGCCTAGTACTATTTAGAGAGGAGGGTAGACACATACACATTATTTCAAAGGTATTTTTATTGTAAGCTTCGTATGTTCCAATAGAACACAGTTTAGTTACCACAGACCTCGAAGCCATTTCCACAGTCTACGACCGGATAAGGTGAATTTAAAACGAGAAGATAAATTAGAGCATTGACAGTAGGCCGCAGACAGGAACAACAAATGCGCCAATATAAAGCGCTTGTTGTTGGTCGGAGTTGTTGTTATAACAACACATAGAACCCTAGCAATATATTTCCCCTGCTATCCCACGTCCTGAGGGAATTCACCCCTCGCCCAAAGGGCTACCCTTTCTGGTTAGCCTTCACAGTTCAGGATGTTTTGTTTTGTTGTTAAGAGTTTAAAATTACTTTTAGCTCACACATAGCTAACGAAAATAGTTTGTGTAATAAAAGTTTGATATGAAGGCCAAGGAAAACTCCATGAATCTTTCATTTGTTTTCTCTTATAAAGACTTTTCAACCACTTGGGATCATTTTGTTGTTTAAACTTTAGTTAACTGCAACCTAATGAAGCGACCAGCTTGCAATTGAAGGAAATATATGAATTAACTGATCACCCTAATAACAAAAGTTCCATTCATTTGAGCCGATCAATGAATGGTTGCTAAATCTCAACTGGCTCCTCTTACAATGTCCAATCAATGGAGTTTTTTGCTTCTTTTTTTTAGGTTCAATGTGGGTTAATAAAACGAACCGGACATGGAAATGAACTGGACCGTTAAATTAGAGCAGTTACGAAAAAATAACAGACCGGTCTTAATTATAAAATGGAGATAACTGACATTATTTCTCGGCGCATTTTTAAACCAATACTGAGCCCCATCCCCTGGTCTTGCTTTTGTTGCATAGTTTTTTAACCCGAGCCCAATTTTGTTAGGCCTTAAAATACAGCTCTGATACAATATAAACAGCCGCATTTTTAACCAATATGATTTGGTTTTAAAATAAAAAAAATAAACAACAGTTAAAACAAAATCTAACCACAATTCACCGAAATCGTTTGCATCATTTAAAGAATCATGTTATGTTTCTTCGAGAGATCTGTTAAATTTAACGCGAAGTGCAGTGGCCTAAACGCTACGCAACTATAGTATGATACCATTTAGGCCTGAAAATATTTTGAATGTGCTGATGTCATTAGTACCAGAGAAGATCAATGAAGTTTTACTGAAATACATACAACGGGCGGACCAGTCTCATCATTCGCTGACGAGGACATTTCATTTGACTTGTGGTGTGCTATTCCGTCCTAACTTCTAAATGTAACTTCACATATTGCAATTGGTGACACCGAAAGTAATCCTTAATTAATATTAGCAAATAAGCTATGTAGATATTGAAATTAGCTTTAACTCTAGAAACTAATTACTGGAGAGAAGTTCAGGAAGCTGAAGGGCTTAATATGCGTCCCCAAGTAGCTACTTTTGTATGGGACTTAATTTGCGTGTGTCATACCCATGGATATGACGAAAGTGAGAATATCTTTAATATCCTACGCCGTGACCTCACAATCAGAGGGTCAATATACACCATACATATGCAAACGCATACATAATACATATTCACGAAGTTCCTAATACAGCCGAGTCACAAACACCGCATCTTCTTCGATCGAGCAGAATAAGCAATGACGGCTGAAAATTTCAAAATGGCACGTCCATATTTTCAGATCAAATATTTTCTTTGCTTGAGCTTATCTTGTCCATCTCTAGCTTGAAGACTTTAGCATATACGAGTGAATATCAAATATACTTGTGGAATCTCACTGGGTAAAAACTGCGATAGATAGTGAAATCCCAAACATGTGACATGTTGACAGCTATTGATTACTATTTGTTATTGTGTTGTTGCACAACACCTAAAATGAAAACCCCTAGAAACTGCCCCAGAGAACTAAACTAGCCTTAAAGACTTGTCAGTCATTGAAAAAACCTATTTCGTTTCAAGATACAAAACATAGTAACAGCAACAAAAAATATAAGTTGGAAGTGAAATCTAAATAATGCTAAAGTTGTGTGGAAGATAAGATAATTGTGGATTTAGGCCAGAAAAGTTTATGTTTGAATCAAAACCAAGATGTATTAACTAATATCAAGTATCTTCCGTGAACGTCTCTCGTAAAGGTAAAATATTACACTCTGCAAGAGTCCTTTAACTCGAAACCTTGTTGTAAATTTACCCCTGTACTAGTCAATGAATCAAATTATATATGTCGTACTGTAAAGAAACTCTAAAAAGTGTCTTAATTTAAGCTCTTAGACTTAAAAAATTGAATAATAACAAGGATAATAAATATAAGTAAATACATATTGAAGAAGTAAAATATTTGAATGAATTGAGTATCGAATCGCTGAATTGATGGTAGTATTACTGCAAACCAACTGACTCAATAGCGCAGCCCTACAAAGGAATGGGAAGTAAAATCCTTTCTCTGCAACAAGGAGTCGTTATCCAGCACAATTGATGCAGCAACTCAATGCTTTACCGCGAACCAGAGCAACTGCCCCGGCAATTTACTCCCGCTTCAAGCCTGTTGTTTAATGACAGTTCGTGCTGCATCACAAAACCGACAACTGCTGACGACCCTCCTTCTTTTCAGCTCAGACGAACCTTCTGGAACCATCAGCAGCAGTGTATAGTATTTTTTTTTCTTGCAATGGGGACGATAGTGGATGCAATCCACAGTACTCCACGTATCCAGCACATACATATTCCCACGTAACCTATTACCATTCCATTACAAGAGAGTAGGAGGTAAAGACTTGAAATAAAACCTACTTGAAGGATGTGAAAATTTGAATACATGCAATTATACCAAACGCCATGGAAATTGCACAACAGCAGAAAATAGTAGGAAATTCCTGGAATCGGAAAAGATTGCTTCATATCCGCTCTTGCAACGCGAGTCCTATGTAGTGGTTATGTTCTATTTATTTTGAACTATAAGACGTTCAGTACTAAGGACGCGAAATTCATTAACATAAACAGCTCACAAATCGAAAGGAACATTTACGAAAATTTGGATTAACAGCTCATAAATTAAAGTTGACTACTTATTTATTCGATAGATTACTTATTAGGCTATTGGGTAAAAAAGGACACGTTCACATGTGTTGAAAGAAACGAATATTCATTGATAATAAGGAAAATATCCTATTTAAATATTTACAATTTAAAAAAAAAAATAAGGTATTGTTGTTTATTCATTTTTGAACATCTTTAGTAGAGTGTTTGGGCCTTTTCTGCTTCGAATTAATGATTTACATGGTTGTATCCTACTGATTATAAGGCTCAAAATGGGTCAAAGAAGCCCATTCCTGAACAATATCAGCTGAGTTTTTCGATTACTCGATATCCCTGCCCAGACCATCATTAAATCTCCGTCTGGCTCATTCGCCTGCAATAAATCGCTGGTTTCTCTCTCTTCACCCTCTCAAACGTTGACCATGCTGATGAAGAACAAATTTTGATTCGTCATTAAATAAACAACGGCCCCAGTACTTATCAGTACAATTAACATGTCCACGAGCCCATAGGAGACATTGATTGGAAAAGACGCTCTCTTTTGTCTTGTTAAAAAAACCTTCCTCACTGGTCTGCTTGCCCTCAACCCGAGTTCAAGGAGGCGGTTCCTAATTGTTTAAGTTGAAATGCGGCCTCCTGATGCGTCCTCAAAAGCGCTTTGTAGCTGTCAAGCTGTTAAATCTCGTTGCCTAGTGGCCTGGATTTTTAAATATCGGTCCTGCTGAAGGGTACTTTTTCGAACTCGGCCTCCTCCATGAATGTACTGAGCAGAACCTGTTCCCTGATAACGTGACCAGGCTCTTCCGATAACTGTGTGAGAGCAACCAAGTCTACGGCTCGATAGGGAGGGGTTTAAGGAAACATAGAATCGAAAGCTGATTGCGGTCAAAATAGTAAGTCTTGTAAACCACTAGGTGACGGAGAAGAGCTATTTTAATACTTTCTGAACTTGTTCACATCATTACTGCCTTTTACAAGTCTTCTTCGCATATTTTGGGTCAAGTCTCATAAGGGCGTTCCTTTTGGTCAAAGATAGCTATATTCTTACAAAAACAAGTATAATATTTATTTTCTGATCTCCTCTTTAACTACCATGTGATGTCCTAGCAATGGACATAACTACTCATGGTCTTCTTATCGATGCAATAGGATCATCTTTGGGCACCATAGTCCTAAATGTGACATACTTCCCCAGCAAACCCACTGTTTCCCGGATGAACATAATAAATCAACAACTAAGATACAAGCACAAGAATGAGTTACTCACCGGTCCTGTAGCCAGCATTGCTCAGGTAGGTGGCGAATGTCCTGGTCTCGTGTATGGCCTGCCATTGGGGACCGGAGCAGTTGCCGTAGTTGGTGTAGACCTGATGGTTGTGCATGTACATCCCCGTGAGCATAGAGCTCCTCGAAGGGCAGCACATCGGGGTGGTGGTATATGCGTGCCGGAACTCTGCCCCGCCATCACGGAGCAGCTTCAGGGTACGCGGCATGAAAGTCAATGAACCTGCAACAATAATGGGGTCAATGTCTACATTAATGGCAAACACAAACCATGAAATAAAAATAACAGAACTGTCTCTCCACACTCTACTATTTAGCTTAAAGCTCTTTGGAAGGACTAGGCCGTCATCTTCAAGAGTTTTTTTATTTCATATTCATAAATCAGTTAATACTCCACGCCGATAATAAATAAATATAGCAGTTTCTACGGTCATTATATACACTGTGAATACCCAGGACGTTCATGAGTTTTTTGTAAGGAGTAAAAGTCTGTTCATTCAACTTAAATAAGGATGGTATCAGATGATGCCACTGGTTATTACATAAAGCTTGTTGGAAGGGTGAGTATACGAGAAAGTTGAATATTCATTCAGTCAGTGAATATCGACAATCATCGTACTGTATGAATCTTGCAGCATCGCTTACATTTCATCATTCTATTTATTGCGAAATAGCCATAAAATTCAGCAATCATTCGTCATCTCGGATTAACTGATTGAAAATTATTGTGTATAGGTTCAATACAGCGTTTGAATGATTTCATAAACTAACCCATCAAAAAGGCAAAAACAAGTCCTACATGTTTTTTCAAAAGACAGCACCGGAAAACGTTGGCTCGAGTGCCAACAAACCCCGTGTGGGTGCCCCGCCAAAAACGAAAATCAGACAGAAAGGAAGTTAAGAAAGATTAAAAAAAAAAAAAAAGGATGTATTAACATAGAGGGATTGAGATGGACGAGAGATAAAGGCCACCTGTTGCTGCCAGCATGGAGTGAATGAAAGGGGCTTTCTCAATGAGCCCACGCAGCACCCACTCAGGGTGTGCTCCGTAAATAGCTCGGTGGGTGTGTGCTGTCATTTTCTAACTGCGGACGAGTGTGCCTTCCAAGATCCATACAGTCAAATGAACGAATCAATGGTTAACTCATTATAAGGCTCTATGAGTCCTTAAATGAATGAGGCCAATGGAGTTGTGAACGACCGACAAACGTATCACTGAAACGGCACAATATAGCCCAGGTAGAGGGACAAACGACCGAAGTTAAAAATCCGTTCATCCTCATCTGAAATTTACCTTAAATTTCTGGAGGTGTGAAGAGAAGTGAACACGATTTTAATCCATTTCTTGAATGAATTATGGCCCATCCCAACACCAACGCATATTACAAATTATAAATCAGGGCGTGGAGATGTTTGATTTGATATCATTCTTAAAATGATAGGAAAGTACAATTTTGTTAATAAGAAAGCAATTGATTAATGAGCCTTCATTATTTTTCAAGGAAAGGTTTCATTATTATAGAAACAATAATATGGGCCGGTAGTCCATACTTTTATCGCAGCATCAAATGGAACTACTGTGCGAAATATTATACCTAAGGTCAAACACGGATTCGAAATACGATTCAAAAGATTCTTGGTAATTTTTAAAAAGAAAACTAGAAATGAGAACTTTAATTTAAAGGGTATTAAAGTGTGGAAAAAATATATGAATATTGATAAATTAAGTAATTAATTTCACTACATCACGTTTTATGGAGTTTGCCTTTCATGTAATGTCCGTCGCTTCATGAAATTAAATAACCTTGTATAACGTATATCTAGACTGAACATGGGACGCTCAAAGACAAGAACAGACTGACTGACTGACATCTGAGTGAAAACAAAAGGTTTATTATCTTTAAACAAAAAAAAAATTGGATTTAACTAGAGAAGCTGATTTCCATAAATATCCAGGAAAATTCGAACGTTCACTCTTCATTTGTCAATATTGACGTACGTCACATTTTCTCTATATATAGACCGAAAATGTTTTCTGAAAATTTAATCATACTTATAATAACAGTCCAGCTTTTATTCCATCGAATCTCTTAAAAAATACAAACAAACTTCGAAAGCTCTTTTATCTTATTGATCTTCCTTGTCCCCGACATGTTGGTCTTAAATACACACTCCGACAAAACTGTCCCTAAATTTGTTTGTTTTACCTTTCCTTTATCGAGTCAAGTACCCCCATGTTGATTGCTAGTAAATATTGTTTTTTTCTCCGGATGTTCCAGGAATGTACTTATTTCATTCTCTATTGTCTTTAAAAATTAATAATTATTAGTTATTGAGGTATGTATGTAATCCCACAGGAATAAATTTAAATAATTATATAAGATATATATATATATGTTATGGCTAGTGGCAAGACATTGTTAAGCCTAATACCACAGGGCCTTATGTAAACAAAGCCTGGGTATTGATAGAGGATGCGAACAGAATAAAGCCAGTTAACAATAGAACCTGTGTGCATTATTACCATCTATATTCTCTCTTTTTTGATCGTCTACAGCCGGGAGACGATAACTGGTGTTAGGGGGCTAACGAGTGTTAGGGTAAAACGACACGCGAGGCAACTAATTTTTTTTTTTCGTTTTGGCTTTACTCTCTGCTTCATACTCTCTTTCCGTTTTTTTTCTTTTTCATCCTTTTAATCGGGAAAAATGGTAGAGTTACGGCCGGCAGCCTTCGAAGTACCGCCTCTGTTACTGAGTGAAACGCTGCCGGAAGTTCATGCAAACTCCCTCGCCTGGGTGAAGGTGCGAGCAGCGAAGTCGCAGGACCTGAGATGTACGATATTCGACCTGGAGAAATTCTCTGGAGAGCTGGGTGAATTAAATCACTTCATTAAGGGCGGTGATAAAATTATGGAGAGAGTAGAAGCGAAGACAAACGAAGGCCTACTAGACTCCGGGGATTCGAAATCTATAAAAGCAGACTTGGTGTGTCGTATAAAAAGAAACGTATTGAACCTGATTCAGGGGGATGAGGTCACCCCATGGGCCGGGGAAGGAACGATTGAAGAAGGCTTACGGAGGAGGCCGTTTGACACCGGAAGAGGATCTCTTTTAAATGTTTAGGGAAACGCGACATCCGGGTCAAACGAAAGGCCAATACGCCGGGGAACTGTTGGCACGGTTCAACAATATTACCCAAAAGATGAGGGAAACGATTAACCTGGCGGAAGTAGAAGCCAGGATGGCCTTCTATTCGACCATTCTAAAAGTACAGCTAGCCAGGGAGACGTGCAAGCGGGATAACTTACCGGGGTACCGATCGTGCGTGGAGTGCGCCCAAGATATGATGGATGTTAGCGCCCGTGAAGAGGAAGGGAAGCAGGGAGCGGAGGAGCCTTGGTCCAAGGCGACATACCGTAGACCTAGAATACCGCAGCAGATTTGGAAAAGAAGGGACCTACCAAACGTTGAAAGAAAAAGGACCATGGCGGAAGGGAGGAGGCCAGGCCATGGAATACCTAAAACCGGAGTAAGGAGGGAGGAACGGCGATGCCACGGATGTGGGAGAGTTGGACACCTGGTGGCGCAGTGTCCGCGCACGAAATGATTCGAATGTGGGATGGAAGGGCACCTCGGCAGTGTCCGTACCTTTACCGAAAAGCGGAGAGGTATCGGCCAGAACCTATGTAAGTAAATGCACAGGGGTTGTGGGAGAGAAATAGGGCCCCCTACGAATCATCGAAAACGTCGGTAGCCTCAGAGACGGAGGAAGAAGAGGATGAACCCGGGACCAGCGTAGGCGACAGAGGAGAGGACAGCAGGGGCCACGGAAGGCAAGCGGCAGAGCGCGGACGTGGAAAGAAGAAAACAAGCGGCGGCCTTAGGAGCGGGCGGCAGAGGGATGACCGCACGTTAACAAATTATAGTGTGAGTGGAAATTGGAGTATACGTCGGTATACCCATTATCCGAGTGGCGAGAGGGATGAGGAAAATTATGCGCCGGGAGGAGCGCGTCGCAGATCCAACCATGCGCCTGTAAACTATCACCCTCGGAGGGCCTAAAGAAGTTGAAGGTGAAATAGCGAATGGGTTGGCTAGATGGACGGATAAGGAGAAGAAATTGACAATAGATGTGGTGGAGAAGATGCCGCGGGAATACGAGGGTATTATTGGGTGCGACCTCCTGGGAAAGGTAGGAGCAAAGGTGAGATGCAGAAAGGGGATATGGTCCATCAGAATAGGCAGAAAATCTTACCGACGTATTAGGACCCTAGAGGTCGGAAAGGATCAAATCGGAGCAGTCAAACGAGAGGAAGACTGGGAAAATCAAATTAGGCAAGAGTGGACCGACATTTTCTTCAAAAAGGGGGATAAACTTGGCATAACGGGGGAGACGGTACACGAGATACCGCTCAAACAGGATCGTGTGACGTAATTCAAGAAAAGGAGATACCCGCCAGCGCTGAGACAGCATATCAGGGGGGAGATAGAGGAGTTGAAGAGGCAGGGAATCTTAGTTGACAGCACATCTCCATAAAATAGCCCTCTGTAGGCCGTAAAAAAGAAAGAAGTAGTCGGAGAAGAAAAGTACCGAGTAGTCGTCGACTACAGGAAACTGAATGAGAATACATTCGACGAAAGATACCCCATTCCTCGATTCGAGGACATTCTCGACCGACTAAGTGGAGCAACTATATTCAGCACACTCGATCTGAAGGCGGGATATCATCAAATACGGATGCATCAGAGAGATCAGCACAAGACGGCATTCACATTTGAACGCGGGCACTACGAGTTCACCAGAATGCCTTTTGGGCTAAAGAATGCTCCGATAACTTTCCAAAGATTAATAGACAAACTCTTGAGAGGCATCGAGGAATCTTACTGCCTTCTTCTTATCTGTCTTAGATATATATGGACTATCTCCTAGTTTTCAGCCGAAGCAAGGCAGAACATCAAAAGCACTTGAAAAAGATGTTCCAAAGAATCATGAAATTCGGGCTGAAATTATTGGCGGAAAATTCGCTTGTTGGCCAAGCACCAGTGAGATTTTTGGGCCATATCCTCTCAAGAGAGGGAGTGCAACCCGATCGGAGCAAAGTCGAGGCGATTAAGAGGATGACCATTCCGAAGGACGTCAAGAAATCCGGCGCCTTCTCGGATCGCTGAACTATTACCGAAGGTTCGTACCGGAAATGGCGGAATGCCTCGCCCCGATCAATAATCTGATCTGGAAGGGACAGAAGGTCAATATCACCCCAGAGCTGGAGAACAACATTCGGCGGTGCATGGAACGGTTACAGGGTGAGCCTATTCTCGCCTTCCCAAATTTCGCACTCCCGTTCACCATTACCACGTACGCCACTGAATATGCGTAAGGGGCGGTACTCTCACAAAATTACGATGGAGGTGAGAGACCGATCGCATATGCTAGCAGGCGCCTTACCAGCCCCGAGAGCAGGTATAGCGCGCTTGAACGGGAACTTCTGGGAATCGTGTGGGCGATAGAGCACTTTCGTTCCTACGCATTTGGAAGGCAATTTAGGGTCCAAACGGACCATTGTAGGGGTCCAATGGGTGGGGAAGCGTCGGCGCGCATAACCCGATGGAAGGAATACCTAAGCCAGTATACGATGGAAATCGAGAGAATAAGGCGAGAGAATGTGGTAGTGGATTGGCTGTCGCGTGCAATCGTCGTCAATGCCATCGAACAAGAGCCGGATGGAGCATCGCAAGATATCAGGCAATTCGTCCAGGAATGGTCACCCGGTGGAGAAGGAGCGCGAGACCGGCCCGAGGAGACCGACACAGAAGACGTCACGGGAGACGGCAGCTCAGCAGAAGACCGGCCGTCGGATATCGAAGACATCGAGGTCATAATTAATGATAAGAAGCGCTAAATCATTTGGATCACAAATACGTCAGGGCTGCTTAAGAGCGAGTATGGCAAGTAAGTCCGTTGTGAGATCGTGAAGATATGGTCCTCACCAGGAATTACGAACAAAATGATCTGTTAAGCCCTAAAGGATGTGTCCACGCCAGGAAAGACGCACCACCTTTACGTGGTTAATACGACTATTTGGGACCGCATCAAACGACTATGGCGGGCGGAGAGGATTGGGGTCGACCGCACGTTCATTCGGTGTACCCTGCAGGTGTAAGAGCGTCAACGGGAGGTTACCCTTGCCTTTCACCAAGGTAAAACGAACCACCGCGGGATCGAATCAATCCTGCATGCTTTCAAGCGCAGATATTTTTGGTGGAGCATGAAGAACACAATCGCGAACGTTATTGGCGCCTAAATTCACTGTTTCAGTATTTTAATTGTATGTAGCGACCGCTAACTACATAAGATAAATCGCCCTATACTATATTGTATATATATAGTAAACTGGTTATAATATGTTGTAAATTAATTTAAACAAATGTAAATAACATTACCTAACCATAATCATACCAGTGTAAATATAGTAAACAATAAAAGACGCAGCTGCAAAAAACTAGTCAGAGGCTGGAAGGGAAAAACACGTAGCAACGTAGCAAGCGACCCAGAACAAGGCCTGGGTCACTGCCTAGATCAAAGCTTCACCGCAATCTGTGGTTTGATTCGTCAGAATAACGCCTCAGATCATTGGCTACTGACAAGCCACCACTGAGTATAAGTACTGCCGGGTTTCGGCCTGTAAATCATTCTAAACAAATCAATAGGCTCTCTAACTGGTGGACCAGCAGCTGCACTGATGTTTCAAGACTTGGCCTTCTCATTTATGAAAACCTCTGGACCTCTGGATGTTTTAGTGCGGCGGTGTAAGACCCCACATCTTCCTAGAGGGAATCTCTGCCTTGGTCTCGCTAAACCTAGCACCTCCTTGGGATAGACCTCTCCCTCGCGCACGACGGTTGCCATGGCATTACAAACTTTACCTAGTAGCGTTGGGTAACGGCCGTGGGTACGGCAATCCAGTCTGCTTCTCTCCGGTTCACACGCGCCTTTGGGATTAAGACGGTTTTCGCCTACCCTCAGATACCGAGTGTGAATTCGTGGTCATTCCAAGACCACATAAACAATCTACCCAATCCCTCTTCTCCTGAACATAGTGCACTGTCGGGGCACATACATATCAAATATGAAGTCAGATAGTACAGTAGTAAGACCCGTCATGAAGCACTTGTCCAGGTCATAGCCTAATCAACCCTCACTTCACCACTAGGGCTAGGATAACTAGGCACCCCCCTCGTGACGACCCGACATTGTAACGTATATGGAAATATTTAAAGTGAGTTTTTAATTTAATATTATTATACAATTTACTGGGCTGCAATAATTATCAGTTCTCATCGGGATTGGAACCCTGATATTTTTGGTGTGAGTATATTTTAATTGTATTTTTTTCATTCATAATAAATGTCTGGCAATATACATTTTTTTTTACTTTGATATTTTATGATGGAGAGCTTTTTCAATTTCGTACCTCCGAGGACCGCAAGTCATCTCTTTGATGGAACGGTGATTAAAAGAGCTCTCCTAGCCCCCGTTTATACAAATACAAAAAAAAAAAATTCTCATTTCCCAGTGGTTTTTATCTTAATATTATATTTACGAGAAATTTTAAAATATAGATAATTTTAAATATGGTGGGTAGAATCTCGGAACATGTTATAAGTTAAAGGTTTCATTATAAGAAAAACTACCTCTTTCGGGATTGATACCAGAATCAAGATACCATAGGCAAAGGTACTTTGATGAAAATCAGGATCAGATGTATGACTAGAAAGATTTGAAGGTAAGTAGGGCCATTCGATATTTTAAATGTCACCCATTATTAGTGCAGGAGTGGGCATTTCTGTCTTCTGTGGGAACGAGGTGATTTCATTGTCTTCGAAATACATTCTTCTTTAGCCGAGGCCATTTTGTAACCATTAGCTGCGATTGTTCTCAGCTTCGAAATACCTTACTCCCATCGTTGAAGTAAAGGGTGCCATTAACTGCCCGAATGTATTTATGGTTTAGAAAGTGTTTCGACATTCTGATTTCAAGGATGAAAAATTAGGAAAAAGAAATAATATTGTATTAACCGTATTTACATCAAGGCGTTTGTCTCTCCTTATGTTTTAGCGTCCAGTTTACGAATAGATTAAAGTTTACCTTCTTCTGGAAGAATGGAATTATGTCATTACATGTATATATATATATAACCTAAATTTCGAGTGATATTGCAAGGGAATTTGTACAAACCCCTGTAACCATTGGAGAAAGATACTAAGGAACGGAAAATTATAGAATGATATTGTGGTCATTAATGGCGACATGAGTAAAATACGACGATCCTCAAAGACATGAATGGATGCCATAGCAAGGAGCAGCTTGAGGATTGTGAGAAAAAAATTGGCAAGACAATATTTTATTTATTATTTTACATCAATTATAAATTAATGTATATAAAGGGAATAGAACTGAAGAAACCGTACCCTGAGTAGCGTCCAGCGATTTTATTCTGTATAGATTGTTATATGGATTTATTTATGTTTTTAAATTTATTATTTATTTATACTCTAAAATACAGTGCCTCCAAACCTCAAGCAATACAAAGGCTACTAACGTCAATACCAATAAATAACTCCTAAATTGGCAGGGCAAGTTTGTTTACTTGCTATTTCGGGAAGCAGACAGCGTGTCATCTGCGGTGGCTATCTCCGGAGCATGCTAAATATATCTCAGCCTTGCCAATATACAGATAGTGTTCTTTGCACGTTGGTAGGTCGGAATATTTGAATGGTATATGTATTATGAGATACTATACTGTGTGAGAAGTTCGGTTTTCAAGATACATTCAACAACATCCTGGCTAATTCTACATATATATATATATATGTTTTCCTCGAGGTACAGTAACGGGAAGTGTGTAAAACGTAAAATTAAACGTATAAAAGTCAATTTCGTTTCTCTTGTTTCAAAGACTTCCAAGGGCACGTCAAAAAGACAATTATGATTTTCAGAATTTTAACCGTTGGACACAAGGGTACACACCACAAGTAATAAAGCAACAAATAACTTCTAAGAAATATAAATCCCAGAACTGATAGTAATAGGTTAGCATTTTAGTCATTACATGCTTTGTTATTTGTTGTTCAGAGATCGAGTCAGTTCCAGAAATAAAACGAGGGATTTTTTTTTCCCAATACGCTAAGGAAGGGCTTCTTTGGATAATTCCTTCACTTTCTACATTCTTCATTTTAAAATATTTAGTTCCTAGTTGACATAACAAAGCTGTAGCCGGCATAAAAAATATATTATATAATCTTTGATGCAATTGACAAAAATGGTGTGGTAACTCACAGTCGTTTCAAAAGAAAACTACTGACAGAATACGTTGTAAAAATCATTTTCACAATGTTCGTCAGTCAATTTAACATTTAACGACTACTAGCTAGTAAACAAATGCTCTTCATATACTATATATATATATACTATATACTATATATATACTATATATATATATCAAGATACAGTTAATAAAAATCTAGTTTTTTAAATCTTTATGTATCAAATCCCATTACCATCACTCATCATCACATTATGATCACTCACTGTATTTCAAGGCTAAAGTAGTAGCCTTGTAAGGCCTAGGAAGCTGAAATTTTAAACTTTTCTTCAAATCCTGTCGAATGACTATAAAAGAAAAATCGACTCTCATGAGGCCTTGGGTCTAAACCCATTTTAAATTTGTTTTGCCAGGGTAAAGAGACATGCGTTGAAATTTTGCATGGTGATACTTCTAAAAAGGTTTTCCAAAAAAATTGTAATAATCATATAGAACTCCATTGCATGGGTGTTTAGATAGTTTTGTATACATACTTCGAGATGGTAAACACCATTTCCTCCTAAACACAAAGTCTCTAGACTGCTTTTTAGTATAAATACTGAAAAACCGTTTAAGTTACCAGGAATCATTGCATCAGAGATGGTTACATTAAGGGCACTATACATTAACAGAAGGGAGGAAGGAAGGGTCGAGGAATCCCCAGAGGCCACCAGAAGACAGCACCCTCCTCCACAGCCGTAAAACCTTCATTAAAGGAAGGAATTACTACCATTTGAACTGGAGAGCGGCTGCTAAATCTCATTAAGGGGGGCGTCCCTTTCTAAAACTCCTCTTCTTCACATTTGCATAAGATCAACATTAGAGAGAAAACTTAGCGAACCGTTTCGTTTCTCCTTATTGGATCTCTAGTACACGTTAACAACAGCCATGCCCAAAGGCAGAGGCTCTACATCCAAGGAACGAGGCAATTGTCATGCATTTGATTGTTGGAGTATTCTTCGATCGCGGCCCTAAAAAGAATGCAATAGCTCATAAATATTGAAATCTTACTAAGTTAGTTTTGAAGCTAAAATTGAAATCCCCTGTCCCAAACAGAAATTTGAGGATTTTCTGCTGCATTGGCTTTCTCGTTCAATCCTTCCTTGATTTTAAGAATAAAACTCTTATTCTTAATAATAATAAAACACTATTCTTTAATGGTGTCTTCTTATTTATTTGCTTCACTCTTCTTCCTTTTATTAGAATAATTATTCTTTTATCGATTCTGTGTAAATTATATCTGTCCTTATATATTTCACCGAATTATCTACATCTCCTCATCTACCAAAAATATCAGAAATACGTGTCCGTTGTAATACGAAAATCGCTTATTGTATTCATTACGAGAACGTTTTAAAGATTTATTTATTCAAATTGGAGAATTTCACCTTGTCATGGCTGTCGTCTATTCATTGATGAATGTGGGCTCGCACCCGTACTACTTTAACAATCAAATCTATTAGGCAGGGGTTCCCTAAACAGTTTTATCGGAACGAAACACTACAATCGATGCAAACGTCTTCACCAATATCTCTGTGTGGCACTTCAAGGCCTCCACTTCAACTTCTTTTTGGGGAAAACGGCCAAAAAAATTTGTATTCTCGATCTCGTAATATTAATGAAAAGTAAATTAAATTCAGAAGCATTGAATATTTCAAATGACTTGGAAACAATTTTGGAACAATACAAGGAATTCAACGCGGCTTCTCTTCGAGGGGAACACGGTAAAACTCCAGAGTTTTACATCAGGTTTATGAAATATTATTTTAATTTGTAAAAGAACCAGCGACTTTGACCTTTACGTTTATACTTCGCAATTCAGTGATTTGTTTTTTACATTAATTCAGTCAAACTATCCACGCTGGACTGTTCACTACTACAATCAAATATAACTTAATATTGAAACGCACCCGGGATTGCGAGAACCTTTTAAAAATGGCGGCCTGAGACTAAAATGAACATCAAATGACTTCGCCCGGATGCCGGGGGACTTGCCATTAGAACAGACCGTCAATACAGACTATTTTCTGTATAATCATTATAATTTTCTTACTTATATGAAACAATCTTATTGTGTATTATTTTTTTTCACATTCTTTTGCCTATTTTTGGTTTAAATTATTTCGTGGATATTTTCATTTATTTTACTCTGGCGAATTTTCTACTTTTGATTCTCTGTTCTTGTTTTGTTTCTGTACTGGATACCCGCCAATCGTCGTCGTTACGCTAGGTGGGCTGAACAAATAAAATAAATTAATAAATAATAATCAAAATTTGTCACGTCTGAACGCGTCAGTTTAAAAAACGCACTCAAATTTGCAAGTCAGTTCTTTGCGGGAACCAGATAATAAAATTCTTCAAATAATTGTATTTCCAAGTGTTTCCTTCCACCGTTCCAATTCAACCAAAATATTTTTTCCGTCAGTTTTGGAAACATACCTGCCTGGGTCTTAAGCGATTGATTTTTACTCACCTTACCGTGGTGAATATTTTAGAATAAATCAGAGCCATTTAACGTTCGGTTGCTGGAACTAAAAAAAATTGTCAAGTTTGAGCGCGTCAGTTTTGAAAACACACCATATTACGTCGCATTACGCTAAGGCTTATAACATACTGGGTATAATTTAACTTTTGTATAAATTCCAGGTGTTTATCTTTCGGTGTGTACACAATAAGGACTATCGATTAAGGATATCGGTAGCTTTACGTTCGTCCGTCGAATAAATATTCCATTAGCTCCTAGCCCATTAAGAGGGTTAAAGTAAAGTAAGGTAAATTAAATTGTGGTTTTAATATCAGGTAAAACGTATTATTAGCCTTAATATTTAATATCACTATAATATAGTGTCAAAACATTCTTTAGACTACAAGAGCTCATGGCGAGGGATGGTATTCACAGGGCAATGTAATTGATGAAACTCTCACAAAAGAAAACAAGAACAGACATATAGGGACTATAAGAAAGATGATTGGTGTGAAATAGCGAGGGCCAGTGAGAACTGGAAGCCTGCAAAAACAAACCAGCAAGCCGCGCCACCATAATTCAACACTACCTATAACGAAGGATCCTGTACGAAGGACAAAAACTGCTTATTTCTACAGCTTTTATGCATCGGTGGGTATACATATACCAAGTATAAATATTTATATATACCTTATAGTACTTTTAGTATTTCTGGAGTTTGAGGTTTAAACGGAAAGTAAGAAAGGATCCGATAAGAAACTGAAAAGTTTCCATGTAAAGAAGAAGATTAAAGTAGAAAAAGGAAATCACCAGAAGAAAGAAAAGTTGTAAACGATACCAAGAGGCGCGCGGGTCACATTACGTAACACCCAAGTACCCAACTACTTCAAAATTAAGAATATTGTTGTTTTTTTTTACCCCCATTAACCTTAATCTATCAAGAACCGCTAACCACCAGCTTTAGTTCGAGTACAGAAGATAGACTTCCGCTATATTAGTACCTGTGAGAAAAGCAGTGTGAAATAGTGTGTATGGTGATGTGGCTGACAGTGTTGATCGTAAATTCAAGCTAAGGGAAACATAATTTTCCCTATTGATTTTACCTGCTGATTCGAACCCCGATCCCTCGTCATCGGGATGCGTCACCACTGTGTAAGAACCACAGATTCGCTTTCTTCGGTTCTTCGAGGAAGCGCCCAGGGCCAACCAAACGATGACGACAGCTGGTTGGTAGTATACTGGAACCTGCATACAACCAAACGATGACGACAGCTGGTTGTTGGTATACTGGAACCTGCATACAACCAAAAAGGAAGCGCGCTCTGTCAGTTCCCGTTGATTCTAAAAGATGCAGATTAGACAACTTTGAAGGCACTAGATCTTCTTTTTCTCAGGCAGATCTTTAGGAAGATCTAAAGCGAACATGACGAAGAAATAAAAATACTCAATTCTCATAAAAATGACTAAGAAGGAAGAGATAGCCGAATAACAAAACTATTAAACGGAAACTACCGTGACGAAGAAGCGAGGAAGACTTTTAGGGTTTTATTCCACGATGTGGGTTATGATTGAGTAAAAAATGTGAATCAGTTCTCGACTTCCCACAAAATAAGTGTATTTAAATAAATAAGCTTCTCTCTGACTTTTAAGCTTTCTTAAATCAAACATGAGAGAACCAATTTAAGCTTAGTTTTGTACTATATTGAACTAGGGCACATTAAAGGCGGTATTAAAATGTTAGAAAACCGACACAAGAAATAACGATTATCACAAGTGCAGTTTGAGCTTTCCCCACATTATACGTCCTTCATTTAGTTTTATTTCTATTCAGAAAAAATAACATTCAGTTCATAATTTAAGTAAGAAAAGTTTATTTAATGAGAATTGATTTTAGATATAATTATAAAACAAAGAATAAACCATAATAGCTCACATATATAGATCAAAGAGGAATCGTTCAAACATTTATAAGTAGCCTAAAACTTACTGAGACGACATCCATACTGTTTAGTTAGTAAGTATACAACAGGCGGCGCTACATTCCTCGACAGACAGGCAGACGTAATTGAAGAGTATCGTATGGATATTTGGAACCAATCAACCGCAGTGATTGTTACGAGAGAATGTCCCTCTAATAACACACAAACTAGAGAAGATATCTGATCACGTTGACCACATTAGACCAAAATAGATCTGTTTAAATATACAAAGCTAGATATATATCAGTCTGTGGGTAAAGACATCTTCAGCACTGTAATTTGTCCCTAGTCTACATCTTATCGGACAATGCCTGCTTATATAGTTCAAATTACTGTTGGGTATGAAACATAATAATGCAATAAAGAAATCACTAACAAATTATAGAGATGTGAATAATTTAGGCATGGGTCCTTATACAATTTAGTACCCACCATACGCATTGCATAAAAAGCCAATAAAGTGATTTTCTCTTGCTCTTAATTTATATGTAATGTATTTTTATAACTCGAGAAGTCTTGAAAAATCACCTCTTTGAAAGTAGAACCTCTCCATTCGAATTTTCAATTAAAAAGCCTTAAATTCTTGTTTGGTACATGTGACCGAATCGGCCTTGCAACAGATGTAGGAAAAATATTTCTGTAAAATGTTGGGCTTGATGTTTAATCCACATCGCACCTTAGAACGCGTAACTATTCGACGGTATATCTATGTTATGTGGTTACACTAAGGATAAATAGAAAACGTTTTTAACCTGTCAAATAGTAACAAAAACCAGTCCAACATACATATGCTTTTAGTATCGTGTTTCGTTTTCTAAACTCGGATCCCACCCTTGTTCTTCCCAATCTCTTTAAGATGATGAATCGATTTTGTAATAACCCATAAAGCCTTCTTCATTATAAGTCAAGGAATATCCGATTCTCGTTTCGTTTTTGTTGTTTTTTTGTTGTTGTTTTTGTTGGGGGGGGGGGGCATTCCTAACGTTTTTGAATCATGGTTCGTTTGCATCTCCGTGATTCATCAAGAGTTTTGATTTTTTTTTTTATATATTACAATCTCATGCAGCACCAGTAAGCCATCCCGTATAGTCCTTTTATTCTATTAGACTAAATAATCTAGTATTCTAAATAAGTTGACTCTATAAGTATAGATTCGCCTGATGATCTATAATTATCTGTAAATTTAAAGGGGTTATGAAAGAACGAAAAAAAAAGTTGACTCTAATTAAGTTAAGAATTAGTATGTAAGTTAGTTTTAAGTTTGATCAAACAGGTGAGCCCCATCACCTTTATTAGTCAGTTTAGTCCAGTCACGTATAATGTCTATCATGATTCTTGTTTATTCATTATATAATTTTTATTAAATCACAAAACCTGTATATAATGTAGCGATGCTACAGGAAACACAAAAATAATTTGTAAGTAGATTCGCCTGAGGATCTGTAATTATATATAATTATCTGTAAATTTAAAAGGGCCATGAAAGGAAAAAATAAGTTGACTCTGCAACAAAATATAAACAAATATACCTGTGTTTGGTAAACTCGGTTCCTTAGTACAAGTAAAAATTTAACAGTAACCAAGGGAACTGTTCATTGTGCGGAACAACATGCTATATAGCACTTAAGATAAACGAAATGCTCTTCCAGCATGTCAAATCTTAACAATGCCCTCTACCTAACATACAGACAGACATACAATGTCTACAGATCGTCACATTATACAGACTGCCAACGTACAAAAACTCCCCTGCTCAATGAAGACTAACATACCCTCCGTGGACTCAACATTGATATGTTAATTGCGGAGATTAGGGTCTCTATTTACGACCACAGGAAGATAATCGCCCACTCTTGGCCATGTCACGGTCCCGTTGGACAATAAATGTCTCTCCTTTCAAAAGGAAAAAATAATTTTTTCCTTTCAAGTTATGTCATTAAAGGTGTTAAGAGAGTTTATATCTCTCTAGATGTAACACCAACTTGTCTAAAGAAGGATCTGACTAAAAGTATGTCTGTTTTATTTCTTTTCTTTTTCCCGGCTTTTTCCAAGGGACAGATCATTTTATATCTGGTATCGTCCACTGTTGCTAGAATTCTGTTGAAAGTATCCTTTTTGTAATGTTCATTATTTGAACCAATAATTTAAATCGATTTCAGGTAAACAATAGCCAAAAACCTGCTAGTTAAGTGGACTACACAAGTACCTTAACCCCCCTCCCCCCGAGATCATCTTTTGATGAGCATGAGACGTACAAGTTTTACATCAACCATCATAATCATTCAATCTTATTATTTCTACATCATTCATTCCACAAAAAAAATGAGGTATAGCAACATAGCAGCATTAGAATTCAACGCTGGAATACCAGAAATTTTGGCTTAGCGCTCTAATTAACTAGAAGTTTTGTAGGAATGCATATATCAACAGATATTTGTTACCGGCGAGCTAAGATCAATTTGGCATATTTGGAGAGTTTCAGTCAATCACAGGCAGGAAAATATCTCAGAAGGAATTTTTATAAAAAAAAGTATTTCTTAATTGAGATTGTATCTATACTTATTTTGTGCAAACCCAGTTAATTAGTACCTTGGCCAATTTCAGATCGGAGTGGTTGAAAATAAGACAGACATAGTAAATGAAAAAAAAGTGTGTAACTCTACTGAAGTTGTTATTTCCTTGCCTGGAGGGTGATGGAACATTGGCAAAGAAGGCGTTTATTGCCTGGTCGACCTTAGAGGCACAGGTCGTGAACGAAGGGACATTTCTTCAAAGAAACGTGTCCGACATACAGTCAGACTTTTTTTGTTTGTTTTTGTTCTGTTGTTGCTCTTTTTTGTCTTTCGATGCTGGATTGCTGAAAGCAGAAAGTAAAGGGGTCTTGTTATCCATCGAACAAGTTGTATTCGTGAACAATTCAAAAGAGTTTATCGGGCGAAGAAGTGTAGAATTATTCACGTACAATCGAGAAATGTACTTTAGACTATAAACTTAGTTGTTGTTTTTTTCAAGTAATTTTTTTTACTGTTTTATGGTGTGATGTAATTAAGTTTCACGAAGAGATGGACTATTCCATCAGGTAAACACTCAATTCTAACTTTCGGAGTTTTAAGAGAATCATAAATCAACTGCGAACCCAAGTGATTTGAACTTCTTAGTTGAGTTTCTTGTGACAAATAGGTGGTTCGCCTGCACACGGGATTCAATTTAGATATTTTTGATTAGCAGTTTTTTATCAAAGACACTGATTGATTTTCGAAGTCAACGGGTATGCCTCAAGTCAATCACAGGCAGGAGCTTATCTCAGAAGGAATTTTGATAAAGAAAGTATTTCTTAATTGAGATTGTAACTATACTTATTTTGTGCAAACCCAGTTAATTAGTACCTTGGCCAATTTCAGATCGGAGTGGTGGACATATACATACAATATTTACTCGGTATATTTCAAAAACAGTGAATTATTAAAATATGAATTATTTAATTTATCAAATATTTTCTGCCAATTTTATGACAATTCCTCAAGATATAAAGTTAGAGTCCGGCATTATCACAATACAATCCTCTATTATAAACATTTCACGGGTCATAAAAGACTTTTTTAACTTGTTAACAACTTTATTATGATGAAATTACAATCTGCCTTTACTTAATAGGCAATAAATAATTGAGATAAGTGTTTTCATTCATAAACTTATTTACAATTCATCATTCGCTCGCACATTCATACAATATTTACAAACATTTTGTCATAAAAGAAAAAAAAAATCTGATGCACTAAAGATCTTGTGGCCTATGTGTCCTGCAGCCAGAATGTTTATTCTAAACAGACATCATCAGAGTCACAGTGGAAGCATCCCTCACATCCTCAGTAGGACGGTGATAGTCCCATTAAGAAGAGATGAGGAGACAGACATAAAAGATTTGAACAGAGGAAACAGAGAGTGACTGAGCTGTCAAGATTTATGCCTAGTGGACAGTTAGGGGCAGTTTAACTGTCGGCAGCAGGAAGGAGCAGTTTAGCAATTCTGTAGTCTACACGTGCTCGTCTGCTGTATCAGCATCTCTTGAGCCCAGGGTAATCCGGGGAAGGCGAAGAGTTCTGGCACGTTACACACGTACTTTGTAAGGTAAGGCAAGAGCATTGTCTTAAAGTACGTCCTTGTTCTCACCAGCAGTTATTCTTAGGTTATCATACGCTCTGCCCTGGGGCAAGTGGTCAGCCACGGGTACTGATTAGTAACGATCGCAGAAGATAACAGATACGTACCACGAATCGGGGAATGTTTCCTCATAAGCGAATAATCAATCGACCCGTAGTCAGCCGAATCTAATCGATGTAAATACAGGGGCTGTAGTCTGTAGAGGGTCGACATTTTTCCCAGTCTAAACCTTGTCAAAATGTAGTTGTGAACAGTTGTCGAGAATAAGGTTTATATCAAGTTGTAAGAAGTCCATGTGTCTAAACAAAAGGCAAGTTTCAGTAAACCCTTACCACCTTAGCAAGATGTAGTAGAGAAAATATTTCCACGTTCACCGTACTCGTTTACTTCTCACGTTTAGAGGGGGAAATGGATATAGAGAAAGTGTTGTGTACAAATATTCGTGATCATGTGTACTCATTGCACATTAGACTTGTAGACAAACAATTCAGAAATGATACATGGTGGTCAATTGCAAACAAATTATTGGCAGAGCACCAAGGTAGCAACTGGTTGCCATCTACTTTTACACAGTTGGAAATGTGAGGGAGGTTTCACTTCAAACATATACTGAATATAGCTTTGAAAAATCTTCTTATAAAACACTAACGATATGTAAAAAGAAAAAAAAATCAGTTCGAAAGAATTGTATCATAAATTAGAGCTGCACTATTACGTGACTAATTGCTGGATAAAAAAAAGCAAACTAATAATGACAGGTAAAGTGAAGTTTTATTTTACAACTTCGACACAGAAATTCCTATCTGAATTATTAGAAAATTATAATTGCTCATTAAGCTATGACTTTTTTTTCAGAATGTACTACTTTATAAAGTGGTCCAAAATACATCATTTTACTCAAGAAGGGAATGACTGGTTTGTTGCATCAGAGTTAATAGACAATACCCCCCCCCCCCCCATACGCTGAGCTTGCCCTTCTGATTAAGAAAGACTTCTAACCCACAAATAACCCGCCATTTATAGTGGGACATGAGAGCAAAGCCGCTGTTGCAACATAAACAGAGAGCCTTCCTAAGTAACAAGCTAGGCTGTTCAGTTGAGTCGATGCTTTTAGTCCACTGGCTGATACAGGCTCAAAGCAGGCGGCCATACTGCCAGATAACAGAACTTCTGCTACCAGCAGGCGGTTCCTATCTTTAATGAGTATCTGATAAATCATGACTGCGGGCAAGGCTGTATTTTTGTCATGCATTATGTACCATTGTATACAAAGGTAAAATATACACAATAAAATTCAGTATTAGGGGGTCAATTTTATGTGTTTTTATAATTCTAATGTAATATATTCTATGTAATATAAAATGTTTGTGAAAAGTTATTAATCAATAATATAACGCGGGCATAAGTTAAATATTTGATACTTCTATTGCAGTAGAAAGCAAACAGTTTCTGTTACTTAAAAATATACTGCATTGTAGTCTCACCAGAAAGATTTTCACCCTGATATCTGCTTTTCAGAGGTATAATAGATAAGCTAAAACGTTTATTGATTGACTGGCAGGGAGAAAAGGAGTGATCCAGAGTTCATTTAACGGCCTAGCGAAATTAATTTTTCATTGACTGATAATGACTGAAAAAAAAACGACTTCACTTTAACTTTGTTATTTGAAAGTTTTTTATTGTGCTAAAAATACAATCTACCTTATTAGGCAATCAGTAATTCTGATAAATGTTCTCATTCGTATGATATTTACAATTTTTATTCGCTTGCTCATTCGTACAGTATTTACAAACAGTCAAGAGACCTCGCAAATTCACATGATTGTCACCTCCCTCGCATGACACTTTAACTATATAACCATTTTAGTCACTTAAAGTCTAAGATTCAAATTTACAGGAATATATTTGAGCTTTTTTATTTAAATCTGTAATTCATATTTAATTATGGGGAATATAGTAGAATAAATCTTGTATAGCTTCCGAGAAGGTAAGTATAAATAAAATGAATTGATTCGGAGCCAACTTAAGTTCATACTTTTCGTTATTGTACTTTAAACAAAAACTAATCAGCATATTTTATGGACATTTCGTGAGATATACATCTTACCGGTTAAATGATTTTACTGGTGTAATCGTACATAAAGTTACATAAACAGGTAAGATTTAATTGTATGTTTGAAAGTAGTGCCTCTTTTATCCTGGTTTACTTGATGTTGCGTAGATCAGAAATAGGTTATTTCCTATTATAACCTCCATTATCTGAACGATTAATGAGTCGTTTTATCGCGTATAAATAATAGGTCTGTTTGAATGTTACGTTCTTATTCATTAGAGGGTTATTTGCTAATGGCTTTACTAATGCAGTAAAAGAACAATAAAAATCAGCAGTAACATTCGCCCGTACGAGATATTTGGAGATACCCACCATTAAAGAACTTAATGACCATAACCAAAGGAGATCTTAAATCCTAAAATATCCCTAGTAGGAAACATCTCAGACAGCAGCTGTCCAACGTTAAAGACTGCCGGTTCACTGTCCCATAGCACATTTGCGTTAATTTTACATACCGTCTTATTAACCGGCAGGTTTTTTTTTATAATGTTATAAATTTAAATAATGCATCGAAGAAATAACGTGATTATTTCTCGCTTCAACTTATTAGACATCGTTAGAGATAGGTGATGGAGGTTTATGAATAATTGAAAAATGCCTGGGGAGTTCGTTGGCGTTCCCACACTCCAGAGGATCGTCCTAACCTATAATTGTCCAAGTCTTCTTGTTTACATATCCTCAGTATCTAAGCAGGATCTCACATAGTGAAGAGACTTATAAGTAGGTTTTGTGGAGAGTAGGAGAGAGCCGAGTTCAAATCCACGGGTGGAAACTGATTTTTTGTACAATTGTATCTCAACCAATTCTAGTTACAAACTCCTCAATATAAAATATATATAATATAAAAAAATGTAAAAGATAAAAAATAACATCAAAACGAGATAAGTGTAAATGGGCATGCAGCTGACATTGTTTGTATGTATCTTGGGTTGGAGTATTGTTAAGATTTGACTTGTTCAAAGAGCATTTCTTAAGTCCTTAGTTGTAACTATGAATTGATTAAAATGGTTACCACTGACCATGAAGAACCCACCAATTTCGATGCATTTGGTCGCTAATTTAGTGGAATTGGGCAAAGTTTAAAAGTTAAAAAAAACATGCTTTTAGACACTAACTAATTCCCCGAAACTGGAGTATTAGCCCATAATTTATACATTTTTTTAAAATGTAGATATATCACAGAAAGTTAAAACAAAAAAAACAAAGTTAACATAGAAAACTAACAGTCGTAAATAAAAGCTGGTAAATTTCGTTGTTCATCTGTTGACAGTTACTCACCAAAGTTTCAGCCATTTTGGACGCGCAGTTGTTGTGTAACAGTCGTTTGAGTGAGTCGATGTGAGTGTTTTTATGAAAATGGACAAAATCGAGTATCGAGCTGTCATTAAATATTTGTTTTTAAAAGGCAATACGCCTACGCAAATCAAAGATGAGTTGGATTCTGTGTATGGGGACTCTGCACCATCATTTACCAGAGTGAAATTTTGGGCAGCTGAATTTAAACGTGGTCGTAAGAGCTTGGGAGACGATGAACGTTCGGGACGTCCAAAAACTGCAACTACCGACGAAAACATCGCCAAAGTTCACCAAATGGTGCTAGACTACTGCCGAATTAAAGTGAGAGAGATAGCAGAGGTTATGAACATGCCAAAATAACGTGTTTGTCACATATTAAATCAACATTTAGAGATGAGAAAGCTGTCCGTGCGTTGGGTGCCGCGTTTGCTTACGTTGGCCAAAAACGTGTTCGAATGAGCATTTCCAACGCTCTGTTGGCGCAATAAATCCGAGCTTTGGCGCCGATTAATTACTGTGGATGAAACTTGGATACACCATTATACGCCCGAAACAAAAATACAGTCCAAACAGTGGACTGCAAAGGGGGAACCGGCTCAAAAAAAAAGCAAATCCTGTTTCACCAAGAAAACGCACCGTCTCACACTTCAGCGGTTGCCATGGCGAAAATCTATGAATTACAGTTTGAACTGCTTGACCATCCGCCTTACTCACCAGATCTAGCCCCAAGCGACTTCTTTTTGTTCCCTCATCTATAAATTGCGCTTTTAGGACAGAGATTTTCGTCAAATGAAGAGGCAATCACCTTCGTGAACGATTATTTTGCAGAGAAAAACGCCGAGTACTATTTGGACGGGTTACAGAGATGGTAGTTACAAGGAGACTATGTTGAAAAATAAAAAAAAAATTTCTGAAAAAAGTCTTGTATCTTTGTTAGGTCGGAAACTTTTCAGACCACCCTCGTACAGTGCTAAGAGTAACGTTGGTGATTGAACTATCACATTATAACGGCTATATCTGAAAAATGGCAGGTTAGCACAGCTGATAGACTTCGCAGTAAATATGAAACATAAAATTCCCCTCGCATTATTTTTAGCATGCAAACTCCATCGTGGGAATAGTCGGCAAAAACAAAAGAAATAAAACAGATATACTTTTAGTCAGATCTTCCTTTAGACAAGTTACTTTTGGTGTTAGCTTTGGAGAGATATAAAATCTCTTAACACCTTTAATGACATAACTTGAGATGAAAAAATTATATTTTCCTTTTGAAAAGAGAGACATTTATTATGTTAGTCTTCATTGAGCAGGATACTTAAGTACGTTGAACGTCTGTATAATGTATCAAATCTGTAGACATTGCTTGTCTGTCTGTATCTTGGGTTGGAGTATTGTTAAGATTTGACTTGTTCAAAGAGCATTCCTTAAGTGCTTAATGACTACCACTGACCTTGAACCTTTCAACGAAGTTAAAAAAAAAAGGTCTTGTGAAATTTGTCAAAAAAATGGATCCGCGGCATTTATTGTCAGATAGAGAAACGATTTCTAATCCCTCGTTGACAGATTTGTAATCGCATACCATGATAAAATTTATTAAACATTCAAAGTTGATCAATTATTTTACTCTGACATCCGAAGTAAGGACCTCGATTTATTGGGATAGTATATTGCGGTTACCAGCCATTTTTTCTTAGAATGTCATTTGAAATTCGCAGGTTTCGCAACCAGAAATATTACAGTAAGGCATACTGCCGTGGATGTCATCGAAGCTATCCAGTCAATAAATTATGTATTTCTTTGGGCAATGTAGTTTGTTGTAGATAACGCAAGAAACATGACAAAAGCTGCTAATGTTGTGAAAACTAGACAACTACCGGACTTTGCATACACTTCTCAGTTGGTTGCCAATGATCCTCTAAAATAACCAGATACTACAAATATCATTACCAAAGCTAAAGAAATTGTGACCACTTTCAAAACGAGTAGTGTAGCTTGTGAAATTGTGAAGAGCGGTAATCTGCATATTTTAAAGCTTGTTCATGAAGTTCCGTCAAGATAGAATTCAACATTTTCCATGATTGAAAGAAATAAGTTACTCACTCATAATAGTGGTATTAAATTTAAAAAATGATCAAATGTCATATATTGCAGCTAGTAAGGCACTAGTGTTGAAAGATCTGATATCTTTACTTTCAACGTTTAAGGGAGCGACGACAATTTCGGGCCAGATTATATAACTTCATCGCTGATAATACCAATCGCTTTAACCTTGCAGGACCTTGAAGGGAGGTATCTGCGCCTGTCTTAGTATAGACTTTCACTGGTAAAAACGTACATGAGATATTGGTAGCTGGTATCGTCTTGCCCCTTGTGAAACTTCTATACCGCAGACAGACCTAGCCTCCATGGAAAAAAGGGCCTTTCGTTAAACCAAATAATACCCAACCCGCTTTCGAAAATAGCTACATCACTACATGAAAGAAATGGAATACTGTAACAATGACATTTATAATAAGTCTCATACATCGGGATAGCAACTTGCCCAACCTGTACCAAGTACTTTAAAAGTATTAGTGATGATCGAGACGAAAAGAAGTATTTTTTTTAAGACTTTCCATCATTACTGCCAAACACTACATCGAGAAGGAACAGGTAAACAAACTGGAATATGGGCAAAACAACGAACGGAGCCGGAGACATAGGACGAACCCACCCAAGAGTTTTGGCTTCCGCCAACAGCAAGTCCCTGTTTTGTGTTATTCCCATCCAGTGTCGGATCCCAAAGTTCCAGTAGTATGTCTCTTCCCACTTGTTTGGTATGAGTATGGCTTCTGCCAGTAGCTTATTATGAATCAGGTAAACATTCATCTGTTGTCTCATAGCCCACGACCAGGTAGGTCATCTCGCCCTTCTCAGTTTCATGACTTCTAATACATCAGGCTCTTTGAACAACTCGTAATCCTGTATGTTGGTTACATCCTCGTCCCAATTCACCTGCGGAACAAATAGGCCCATATATGCGTCGGATAAATTTCCTTTCGAATGTTTTAAGAACTCCCTTTCATCGGCTTTGGTTGTTTCCTTAATTTCCTATCCATTTTCGAGAACTGGGCACCCTGCTTTTTTAGGACATAGTAAATATATTTGTGATTTAGTCCGTTCAGTTGGATTTAACAATTTTATAAAAAATTAAAACGCGGTTGTAAACCTTTTGAGTTGTTTCGTGGTTTCGGTTTTATAGACCGAATTAGCTAGATTTTAATTCAAGCAGGTACTGATTTCATATTTTATAACTCAACGAAAAAATGTATCTTATATAGAATAGTCTTGCACGAAGATATAATCCTCCATTTATTTCCACAGGTATCTGATCATCTGTTACCTGTGAACTCAAAGTCCGGTTAAAATTGATATCAACCAAAACTCACCTTCATATCTCGGTTCTTGTTCTGATGCTCCATCCCCGTATACTTGGTCTTATTTTGGTTTACAGCAAGCTCCAATCCAAAAAAAACCATAAAGAGAATCAATTTTTTACCGACTTGAAATGGTGGTTATTAGAAGTAGCTAACCTAAAATACTGAGTAAGGAAGCCAAGATTAGTGCGGCATTATAGGTAATTACAAAATCGATGTTTCATCAGCTAAAAGGGAATGGAAAGAAGGTGGGATCAGATTGGATAAAATGAAACCCGATAATTAAAGCATTTTCTATATCCCTTCGTTAAAATGGGATAAATTACAAGAAAGTTAGGATAAAAATTGATTATTAATAACTATTTAGCTATAGAAAAGTCAATAGTCTGCGAGTATAAAATGTTTAAATATTTCTATATTTTTTCCAATGTATCATACATAAAATCTTCATGAATCCAAAAGTCGATTTAAGAAGCAGTGAATTGAAATCATATGCATGTGTTCATAGAGTTGCACTTTTGAGTTCTTAAAAAGTGATGATGACTGTGTACCTACTTACATTTTTCATGAATAATGACTGATGGGTCCCATCTTGCCCACTGGAGAATTAAAAGGGCCTAAACACGGTACTGGTGAAGCTCAATTTATGTTTCAGACTGTCGATAATATTGAGTTTAGCAGGTTTTGTAGTAATAATTCCATATAATATAAAAACTGTGGTACAAAGGCTTCCCACTGTAGTTAGTGGTACAGAGAAAAAAGTGCTTGCTTGCTGAAAAAAGGCTGATCTCAACTCTCAACCTTTATTTCCGTTTTTTAGATTTGATTAACTGCACTTTTATTGGTTATGAAATTATTAGTCAAGCACTCTAACCTCTAAATATCTTGCTTTTTTTATGTATCAAAACATTTTTAAAGCAGTTATATAATTATCATAATCGCCAAAAAATACATCCTGCAGCCATTTATTTGCTAATTATTTATAGCTTTAGGTTCTTTAAGATTAACATTGTAGACGTTGGATTTTAGTCAGTGGTTTTCAGGCCTCATCAAGTATTTAACAATAAAATTATAACGTAAAGTTCTGCGATATGTAAATGAATATTCGTACGTTTTTTATTGAGACCAAAACAGTTTATTCATAAAGCTCCATTTTTTACTCTGTTATCAAATATAGTGATATATGCTTCTCTCGGGTAGGTATTGAACCCGCCCACACTGCTTTCATTGCGATTAGACATTTAATTCGTAATACGATGTGAAATAACCTTTCGGAATAATTACAACGGCGGCACCATTAGCCTAATGGGTCGTTAATATTCCAGAAGGGTTGGAGGGGGTCAAGAAGGGTCTTCGGTTGTTCATCATTGACGGCAGAGGAGAAGAATTTAATGAAGAGTAGGCGCCATTTTGTAATTGTGACGGGAGTATAATTCATTTGAGATATTTCAAACTTGTCAGAGTAGGTTCGTCCCGGTATTGTGAATCATCAATTCGTTACACAACATAGATATAAAATAAACAAATAGCGGATCAAGTGTAATATCAATATCGAGATATGTCCGAGCTAGATCTAGAGTCTTTCTCTGCAATTTATGAAATACTTTAAATCAGAAACTCAAATCACAAATGATAGCGTCAAACTCGGTCACTGAAAAATATTGATTCGGTACCTTAAATATATTTTTGGAATATATATGAATTACGAAACTTTAAATCTGAAATAGCTTCAGAGCTGGAATACCCTCAGCTTCTTTTTTGGGTTAAAAAAAAATCTTTGCCAAAAAAAAGCAATCAGACTTTCTGAGCAGTTTACTTGACAGGTGAATTTTATTTTTAATCAAATTTATTTCTCTTTATAAAGAAGATAATAAAAATATAATTTAATTGAATCAGCGCTAGGACAGCTTATAATTCTAAGCCGGATATTACTTTATATATAATGCTTGATAATATCAAAACAAGAGAAACCCGAAATAAATACACAAATACTACTGTGATGCTATATAAAACTTAAAAAGAAACATTATTCCTGCTTTGTACTTAAGAAATTAATCTCCTATGGAGAGTTCAACCAGTATAATAGTTAAATAAAAAAAAACCATCTGTTAATTTTTCTTAAACCGGAAACGCGCATTTTCTCAATTAGCTACTATTTTTCACGAGGCTGAGTAGTCATAGTTCAACAGTTAGTAGTATAATTTAAGGGCTACACATAATTTTATACCTATAAATATAAAAGGTAACATACCAAGTTCGACGTCTTGGTCGTCTGTCATAATGAGGACTATGTTAGGCCTCCTCTCCTTCTGTTGTAAGAATCTTTGCCTAGCGGCGTCCAAGCCGACTAGGCAAGTAGCCACCACCGTACACCACACTAGCAGCATCATATACGTGTTATCAGTCCCTAATGGAACACATCGCAGCCGTATAATCTGGAAAAGAGATAAAGAAAATCATTAACAAACCACAGTTTTTTTGCCCTTTAACAGGAAGAGAGGATCTCTGGGACAGTTTGGAAGGATAACTTCTATAAGGCGTTCCATGACCACCTTCCGGCTAAATATATACCAAACATAGTGGATGTCAGACCCATGCCAGTCTACGTTCGTTTCAGCTATTTGAATCTCAGTGAAGAGCACACAAAATTCAGCGCGAATTTCAAAAAGTTAATCCCATGAATCAGTCGATCTGAAATTTAAAAGGTCTATTCCGCAACTTATTAACAAGCACATTTTGAATGCTTGGTAATAAGTTAATTAGTCAATATGCAATAACGGGAGTTATGGTAAACAAATTAAACTTTAAAGGTAGGTTATGTCTCGCTAACGTTTAAGATTTCTCAATCCCCAGATCAGAATCAATCATACTTTTAAAGTTCTAATTTTCTTTCCATGTTAATGGAGACGTTAAAATAATAACGCAGGAACAATTTGAAAGATTTCCAAGCACATTGTAGCGACCGCTAACTACATAATATAAATCACCCTATACTCTATTGTATATATATTGTAAATTGGTGATAATATGTTGTAAACTAATTTAAACAAATGTATATAACATTACCAAACCTTAAGTCATATCAGTGTAAATATTTTAAACAATAAAAGACGCAGCTGCAAAAAACTAGTCAGAGGCCCTTGAAGGTGGAGTCAGGTAGCGACCCAGGCCAGGGTGGGTCCCAGCCTAGAACATGCAGCGTCACCGCATCCTGCGGTGTGGCTGGTCAGAATAACACCCCAGATCATTGGTTACTGGGGGGCTATAAATAGGGCCTCGTTTTGGCCTGTAAATCATACTAACTACGGCTCTCTCTTTCTGAATGGTGATACCTGCAGCTGAACTGAAGTTACAAGATTTGGCGTTCTCATTTATGAAAACCTCTGGATCTCTCTTCCTAACCTCGCTATGTTTTAGTCCGGCGTTGTCAGGCCCCACACTTTCCTAGTGGGATTCTCTGCCTTCGTCTCGCTAAAACTAGCAACTCCTTGGGAGAAACCTCTCCCTCGAGGACAACGGTTGGCGTGGCCCTACAAACTTTACCTAGTAGTGTCTCCCACAGCAATCCAGTCTGCCTCTCTCCGGTTCACACTCGCCTTTGGGATCCGGACGGTTTTCACCTTCCCTCAGATACCAAGTGTAAATTCGTGGTCATTAGAAGACCACACAAACCTACCCTATACCTCTTCTCCTGAACATAGAGCATTGTTGGGGCACATACCTATCAAATATGGAGTCAGAAAGAACGGTAGTAAGGCCCGTCATGAAGCATTTGTTCAGGTCATAGCCTAATCAACCCTTTGTCACTAGGGCTAGGGTAACTAAACACCCCCCTCGTGACGCTCGACATACATAAAGAGATCAAACAGTAGAAATCGTGATTTTAAGTCTTCTTTTTCGTCATGAGTACATTAGCCAGTTTTCAGTGACCAAGATTACTTAACAAATGAATTAAAGTTTTTATAGTCAAATACCAAATATTTTTTATGAAACCTTATATGGATGGATATATCTCAATAGTTTTCTTTTACTTTTTACGATCTTTCTTTCCTTTTCTAGGTAACCCCAGAAACCAGAGCTGTGATACGAGAAAAAAAAATCAACACAATAACAAACCTTCGGTGTTGTTTTTAGTTCATGATTTTAAAATGCAATTTAAACAGTGTTTCATTAAAGCTGGATATAGTCTGTAAATAATGAACCCAAACAAATATATATAGAATTTAAATTAAACCCAGTATAATGCCTTTCATAGAAACGTGCCACTATTAAACAAATTTTCCCAGGATATAAATATATTTCCAGTTTCGTTTATAGGTGAAGTACTCATTTTTACAAATTACAAAGTTTTGATCTATTGGGGAGAAATTGAGGCAAAAGATCCCGGGTTTTCGTAAGGAAAGGGAAAGGTGAAGGATCTGTGAGGAATTACAGGCGGCATTGTAAGAACATGAAAGAAGTTATAAACGATTCTGTCTGGATTTTCTTTAAGGATGATTCAGAGGTCACAAGGACATTTCGAGAGAAAATTAAAGGACGGAACGAATTCTTCAAAAAGGATCAGGATAAGGTACTCTGTTTCTTTAGCGCGCAGGTAAACGGCTCGGATCGGTGAATGAAGGGGAAGGAATACACGGCCACGGCCGTCAATGGAAGAGGTTGGAGGGTGCTGATGCGGAACAGGACGTGATCAAGGTAAAGGGTGCTGCACCGCCACGTGTATTTCAAGGCATCAAACAGTTAACTTTTTAATAATATAAATTTTTTCCCTTTAAAATATATATGTACATAAAGAATTTAAATAAACCTGACTCTGTGCTTTGTGCAAAACAATATAGACAAATGAAAAGCAATAAAACTCATTACAGGACTAAGGGTACAGACGAAAAAATTAGGACTTGTATGATTGCATTTTAACAAATGATCAGTAAATATCAAGATGTATTAATTTAATTAGACGATATATTAGATAGTTTTTTTACGTCTGATATCGTAGAACGTACGCACAGAAGTCTTTTGTCATTCAATACATATTCCAGTGTAAAATGAATGAATTAAATAAATGCTCAATTGATCCATCGGTTATTTTTTGAGGCTAGGTAAAAGCAAATTTCCCCAACCTGATACCGTCTAGTGCTTATGAACTTGAGTGGAACGATAAAACTTATCAAAGTCCAAAAGCTTTCGTGTTCAACTCCCGCCTGAAGTAGGAAAAACTTATTTCTGTGACAGGGCCACGAGATCTCGCGTGGCTAATGGGCCGAGGTTGTGAGCTAAAGATACCAGCGACTTTAAATGGAGGGCTTTAAATCTACAAGAAGGATGAAAAATCATTATGGGATAGAACGAGAGAGGGGTTGAGCGATGCTTTATTGAAGCATGAACTGACTAGTACCGATCACAGTACCTAGAATATTTCTCCCTCATACCGAACTTATGGGACAAGGCAATCTGACTCGCTTGTTTAGATGCTAGCGGTAGGTATACAGGAGGCTAATTACTTTGTCCAAAAATATGTAAAATGATAAATGGGTCGCTATCCGGAAAGATTGAACCGATGAAGGTATAACTTGACATAAAACTGATGCCCAGCAAATGTAAACATGGAAATAACCTGGCGCCGTTCAGGTGGGAATTATTTTGACTGGGCTGTTCCCGGTAATCATTAGTAACACTCAAAACCAAAAAGATCGGGAGAAATCCAAAAACGAGTGTATCGAGTCAATGATGAGTTATGACGGGGAAGTGTTCCCTGGTCCTAGCTGTCCAGTCCAGTTCCAGTAGCTCGCTTTCCATGTCCAGCATTATTGTTTTATAAACTTCAGTTGTTCAATGAGCTGTTTAAATGCGATCGATGGATTATTGTTAAAAAGTTTTGGTTTTTGGTACAATTACCAAATCAATATTTTGATTCACCGCATATTAGATATACGTCCAATAATAAAAGGCTGATGAGGCAACGCGGGATCAATGCTAAGCATGCAGGGGACAAACGAAAGCTAATAATATTCTGGAATGTTTACATGCTAGACAATAAATACATTCAAGACAATAAATGCCTTTGCGACGTCTAAAAATTATTACTTAAATTATTACATAAACACAACAATTCCACGGTTAAATCTTAATAACACACCCTTGCCGATAAAGAATGCTATGTAGTAGCAATATCCATCCCTGCTGCAAGACTATTCTTGCCTTAAGATTTCCCCTTACAAGAGGATATGAGCACATGTCCTGATAAGGGAGTAACCTCCAGCGGTGTATTAATGACCAACGATAACCTATCTCAGGCATGATTTATCTTGTACAGAATAAAGGTATGTGGTCGTAATACTTCCCGTTACTATGTCTCGACGAAAACAAATTAAGTGCGATCCGGGGTGTATTGAATATAACTTTAAAATGTCAGGTCAATTAGATAAATATTACAGATAAATATATGCTATTTTAGAAAGACTATCCGTTCCCGTAGCCGTTTGAAAGTTGGCCCCGTCCCTTCGGAGTCGGCAATTATAAAATACATTGCCGAAAGTGAGGAGGAAAGGCTGGTAGCCGGGAGGCAGACAGCTGAGGGTGGGGATGGTTAGAGGAATGCAGCGTGGCCACATGTTAGTGCCCAACGATAGAACACTGCTTATTGACACCTCTCCTTCAGGCTGTATCTGGGGCAAACCTAGACTTGTCTAATTTAGATACTCACTTGTAATTATCCCCGTTCGCATTAATATTTCTCCCTACGATATACAAATGCATATCATTCAAGCTAGTAGATCCCTGTCAAATTTTGACATCGTCTTATCGGTTGACGGGGAAATTTTCCCTCGTTCGCGTTGCCGTCCCTCCTGATAATTGATATCCTCCTACATAACCCTGAACACGTGAGAGTGTAATCTTTGAAGTCCTCCTGCATAGATAATGTTTACTTATAATATGATCATGAAAAAAAAAAATATTTTAGACGTAAATAATTTTTTTAGTTTGGGACTAAGTTGTCGCTTAGATTTAACAGAAATGGTTTTATATATTTGAATCTAGAAGGACTCCATAACATTATAGTCCAACACTTATTCTTATTAAGTGTGAAGTATAATTCACAAAATTTATTATCAATTTTTTTTTTATGGATAACATTTTGAAAAGCTATTTCAAAGTGGCAGAACGCTTTTGTTTTAAGGGTTCAGTTTGTATAGCATATAAGGCGACCACGATTAAATATTATCTTCATCCCGTTATTACATTTTGACTAAAATACCTACAGCGTGATTCGGTGGGTTATAAGTTCAGATCGATTGGATTATTTTGACCGAATCTATCTTAGAACATGCAGAAAGACAGAAGAAAATTACTCACACTGTTAGAAAGTAGTAAATCTCTACCACCGGTTTCGGCAAAGATATTGGATGGCTAAGCGAATCGTTAAGACAGACAAAGGAAGTTTACCACTCCTTCATCTATTATCTGCCTCCCTTGCAGAAGAATAAACAAAGATGGTAAGCCTCATTGCTGACAAAGACATCCGAAGGAAGGTGTGGTAACTGTGTACCGTGTAGATGTCTCAACAGATCAATGAACAAAGGACTTACTGTACAATGTACCTCTTCTATACTGTATTTCAACATCAAGCAGGAAAGGTGGGTTATTCATAGAGGCTTCGAGGTCGAACCTAGGTAGTATAAGTTGATAGGTTTATTTATTTGTATTGACTATACATTTGTTAAGTCAATTAATAGGGCAAACTAAACTGTTAGGACAAACGAAATAAAGGACGTAGAAAGTAAAGAAATATTATTGACACACGCGATGCTTATCCATGTCCGGCTGTCGGTGGATGTCTATGCGTTCAAGCTAGAGGCATAAAAATATTCCTCATAAAACATCAGTATATGCATATATATTACTATAATTAATAGTAAGGTATCAAATGAAAAATCCCAACGATTAATACCCCAGAGGATTGATATGTCGCATGAAAGATTTACTAAATGTCTGAGAGATAATAAAAATTAAAATCAACATTTTGAAAACTAAATTACTTGTTATAAAAAAATAAATATTTTCCAATAATATTAAGTAAAGATCCCTCTGTTTTGATTAATAGTGTGTATTATATTTTACATATAAAGACTATAATTACACAACGACATTGAAGCTCATATTGAAATTGTTTTCGCAACCTTAACGAAACCCTTAATTGTGTAAACCATTGCTCCACTGAAGATTCACCTGAGAATCTATAATTGTATATAATTATCTGTAAATTTAAAGGGGCTATGAGAGGGGGGGACATATATAAATTTGTAACAAAGGGATACGGAGAAAAAAAAAAAATGTAGTCTTCGTCTCCCCCTGCTCGTTAATTTTTATAGTCTCGTTGTCTAAAATACAATTAGTGAAGAAATAACCAGCCGGTTGCACCCTCGGTAGACTCTCACTACCTTCCTGATTCCACCCGCCTCCTTTAGGCATACCCCACCCTACATCATTCTCATACATCCTTCAAATGGGGGACTCCCCTTAGTGAAAGGCACTCATTAGCCCAAAGTAATTTTCCCACATCCTATTTTATAAGTTTGAGAGCTAAGGGGAAAAAAAAAAAATAAATAAAAAAAAATAAAAAAAAAAATAACCAGCCGAAATACTGGAGCAACCTTTCGGCTGGTTATTTCTTCACTAATTGTATTTTAGGACAACGAGACTACGAAAGAGAATACGACAAAGGTCTTACCAGCTATCAAACTTGCTAACTTCACCCAACCTGTCGCTTCGTCTCAAATTGATGATATATAAATGTGTCCTCCGGCCAGCCCTGCTGTACGGTGCCCCGCTATTTACACACTTGACAATACAGTCAAATGTCTCCAACATTTCCAGAATGGGATCATGCGAAAAGTGGTCCGACATACCTCTTTCGAGAGGTTGAAGAACGCTGACCTGCACCCGTTGCTTGGTGTGCCGTCGATGGGCGAGTTCATCCGCCGGAGACACATTAAGTTTTTTGACTCGTCGTGGCACCTGACAAACCCAGTGTTTAACACTATGACCCCGGGCTGTCGGGGAAAAATTAGGTTAAGAATTAGTATCTAAGTTAGTTTTAAGGTTGATCAAAAAGGTGAGCCCCATCACCTTTATTAGTCAGTTTAGTCCAGTCACGTATAATGTATATCATTATACTTGTTTATTCATTATATAATTTTTATAAAATAACAAAACATGTATATAATGTAGCGATGCTACAGGAAATACAAAAATAATTTGTAAATAAATTCGCCTGAGGATCTATAATTATCTGTAAATTTGAAGGGGCTATGAAAGAAAAAAAAAATAACCAGCCACTTCACCGAACTAAACCACGGGGTATTTAGAATAGGTGTAACAAACATTTTTACATTTGTGGTAAATCTTCATTGATTATCATTGTACAAATAAATGTTTGTTTAGTATTGTTAGTGATGTATACTTTAGTTTTAGAAGTGGTGGGTGCACTGCTATCTGTTCAATGTAGCGGCATACTAGCCTTAACTGCCCGTTAGCTTTGTATTTATTTATACAGAATGTATTTTTAATACTTTCCAGCACTTAATGGGCAAACAAATGCACAATTATTCAATTTGTGCTATTCTCGACCTCATTCATCTTAGCAGGACGCAACGCTTCCTGTAATATTAAACAAAAATTAAGGTGGGGGTTCGGGTCACTTCTTTAAAATATGATTAGCTACTTATACAAAAAGGCGATTAAAAATAAAATATTTTTTATTTGACCATGTGTTGTTGTTTTTTTACAATTATTTAATAAAGATTTAAGAACTCAAGAAAAGTGAGTACCCGACAAATCTCGATTTTCGATTCTTCACTTTCTATTTTCTGGTGTGTGTTGTTTGTTTGTACAAAACATACATTATATAATTATTGATTGTAGCTACGTATTTTTTATTTCTGCAACAAAAGTTTGTTATCTATCTTCGTGTTCGGAGAGAAAATTGTGTAATAAAAAGAAATCATTATATTTTTGACTATTATTAATTACTATTAATAATTAATTAAGATTGGACGGATAATGATCTGGTAGTTAATGGGATTGACTATTCAAAAGCCTATGTGTCAAAGCACCAAGAGGCATCAAACGCGCTTAATTGTCCAACCTGTCAATTTGACGTGGATACGTGTTGAAACGCCATTTTTAGCGCAGCTTTAGAATTTCTCACTTTTTAAAAGACTAAAATATTTTAGCCCGTAAAAATAGAAAAAATCAAACGTAAAGCTAATCCTTCGATCGACGTAATTAGCTTGACCTCTAGACTGTTTGTCCCTGCCTAATACAAATTAATACAAACAAAGTAACACTTCACTACTCTTTTACTAAAAACCTCAAAACTGTAAAAGATTTCCCTCACTGATTAACAAATATACAACAGAGTCAATGAATAATACAAGACCCGTCCACCATTTGCCAGGGTGCGACCAAAGCTAGTGGTACTTAATTACTTCAAAGTCGAGTGTATTTTTCAAGTCCACTTTGAATATTTAACTAACTTTATCTAATCTGTGCCAGTTGTCAAGTCTATAACAGGGAGCTCCCCAATGCAAGGAAAAGGAGAGGACCAATAAGAATTGGAATTGCCACACGATTTATGTTGTAAAAGATTACAGTTGTACTCATTGAGACGTTAATTTATTGGGTTGGCTTTATCTGATTCTGTATTTGTAACCAGTCGCAATGTTAACCACTTCGATGGCCCGTACATACCGGTTTATTAAATATCTATATACGAAGTAAAACTTTTAAGTACAAATTCATGACATGCAAAACCTGAAAGGGAAGGCCTAACTGTCAAACAGGAACCAGGTAATGGATTTTCGTCTACCAGTTCGTCTGTATATAATACGACACCAGTCGTAAAAATGATACAACCCGTCTGAAGTTTTAAAGGTGTACTATGTAATACATTGAACACTTTATCTTTTTTGGCTTATTTTATCTGAATTTTAACTTAAGCTGCTGATGTTTTAGGCCCCCCGAGGTCACCACATTAATGAGCCAATTTAAACAGATTTTCATCAATATTTTCGCGAAGTTTTTTTTAATATTCGTTGAAAAACCATTTGAAGTGATCATAATGATCAAAGGAACGAGTTTAGGTTTAGTCAAAAGTCCCAAGTAAGCCACACCCAAGCACCTCTTGATATTTTACCATACCGTAATCCACACATAACAGGCATATCAGAGAGAAGGTTGATGAGCAGCTGGATGAGAGATCTCCATCAGTAAGTCACCAACACCATTCATGCCAGAAGGGTGCACCACTCGCTACTCTACCTCCCACACAATTATGATAATTATTACTTATTAGGTTGTCAGCAGATTCCCTGAATAAGTTGAAAACTAAAGCCACAAAATAATAATAAGCATGTTTTTTAATTTTAGCCTCTAATATTAAAAAAAAAAAATTGTGAAGCCATGAATCCTCAAGTTAGATGTAATTAAAATTAAATGCTTTAAAATGTATTTTTGAGCCATTGGGTCATCAAGTTGAATATCCATTCACAATTTCTGTACGTCAAGCCATCACAGCAGACACTTGAGGGAAAGCATAACGGTTTATGTCGTTGAGATACAGAATAAAACTCTAAAATCGAAAGAACTTAATTTTCGGCAGATAGTGCTGGTCTGCGAAAAGATTCAATCGACAAGAGTAGAGAAGAAATTTCATAATTTTATGAGTATTCAAAATACTGCTAAATTCCATAAATATATCTCGGTATTGTTTATTTTTACCTTAGAGGTCACCTATTTCTTACGCGCACATATTAAAAAAATAAAATTGCGTTAAAAACAACATCTTTTAAATTATTAAAACAAAATGACGAGACTATTGCTCCTGTCCAACTTATTGTTTCCATTAAGGACAACATATAAAATATATTTAATCAAAAACTGAATTTTTAATAGATTATTGTATAATGGTTTTCACAGGTTTTTGGCCTTGAGTCATCGAGTAGAGAGCCTTCCTGTAAAATAACATATCTCTAAGTCAAACATGAGACTGATGAATTACAGACAGATATCTGATGCAAAATCGAGCTTTCAGATTTGTAGAAAACATACGAACCCTGATTCAGAGAGGACATAGCTCTCTCGACATAGCGGCAGTTGGTGACACTGTATTTATAGCAGAATTAGCAACTCCATCACACGACCGCCCCCCCTCATTACAATTTTAAATTTCTCAAATTGCCCTTTCACAAATCGGTCACAGCTGTACTACCAGACCGACTAGCAATTTCTTCATGCAGTCATTCCCACAGCGTGCAGGATCTGAAGCATATTTCCCAACACTGCGGTAATGTCAGAGCACCATTAATGTATAAATAATGTAATAACCCATTTTTCATGTGCGTGAAGTAGTAACTTCTTTGATGTTGTGGTTGTACATTTAAATATGGCCACTGTACATCCACACTTCAAAATTATCTAAATCATCTTGTTTTGGTAAATAGAGGATGATATTTCAAATAAAATTTGTAGACCTTTTTTAGCCCACCAATTTTTGTTTTGCATAATTTCTTTACATGAAGATTAACAGATGTATAAATGATTCGGTGGTTTCTCCCACTAATTTCAATAACAAAAATAATTCAACTAAAAATTGAAGATAGTTTAATAATTTTCAACTTCAGTTCTATAACATGTCTATAGATAGGACTGGATAAATTGGTAATTTTTGTTTTCATACCTTCGAAACCCTACTTCCATCAACACGTTCAAAATAATTTTAAGCCTATCAGTGAACGCATAGTACAATAGTCAAATTCTGAGTTTCATTAAAATATATCAGGCAGTTTTTTCGTGAAGCCACATTTCTTTATAGAGTCATCTGGTGTAAACAATTACTCGTTTGCTATTACATCTGCAGGAAAATAGTTGAAATAATCGATAACTTTAGTTTCATAATTTTGCTGGATATGATGAATATTAATATACGAATACGAAAATACTAGCAATTTTAAGTTTACTCTTTCCTTTAAACCCCATTATACACAGCAATTTATTTAGTTATTTTTGAGTATTATCTCATTTAAGATTATTATTACCTTGACTTAGTAATTGTGAGAATGCAGGCTTCACAGCATTTATTTTGCATTCCAGGAGATTCGAGGATCCTGTGATATCGTGAAGTGGTTACTGCAACCACTACACTGCATATATTCCCCAAAACGCCTAACCCAACAAGGAAGCTGGGATTCATTACTCAAGGTTTAGAAATCTCCAAGAGTAGCGATTTCCCAATAGCTTCGATTTAATCGGATTAATAGATCCAGATATAGCTAAAAGCTTTTTCGGCTTTGCTTCTCCCTCTAATGGCGGCACATATTAAACGGCAACGATATCCGATGACTGGAATTATGTCGTTATAAACTATTTATTCAAATTTTCAGTTTATTTCTAAATCCTTTTTTGTCAAAGACAAATCCTTCCAACAACATCATAACTTTTTCAATCGAATAAAAGACGATCCTACTAATCTGGGAGTGGGCGGTAGATCACTTTTCTGATTTCTACTTCAACGAATAAGACGTAGGAAGTTAGCTTGGCCAATCATCCTCCTCTGTGTGGATGTCAAACTATAAATATGAAACCATTTGTTATTCAAATGACATGTATAACTCTAAACTAAGCAATTAGACGCCTTTCTCATCAACTTGAACCAACGCTACCCTTAAGTTTTTATGAGGTTTAACCACCCTATATCATGATATCTTCAGTGCAATCACTTCGCAGTTTAATTATTTATAACCTTAATGATACACTTTCGAAGCTAATTGACACATATTTTCAATAATTTTAGACCAGAAATTAAATTATAACATTGCACCCACCCCTTTAAAAAAATTTTTTATGATGAAGTTTGATTTATTGCAGTTGAATTTAATATTTTCACCTAAAGGATATTTCGGACCGTTCTTTATCACCGTGAATCCTTACTTTAATGCAGTTATTTATAGCTTCTGGAGGAAGGAATAATAAAGGAAAATATAAACCTAATCCTTCTCCTTTTTATAGGATTATAACCTTTAGGAATACTTAAAGCCAACAAGGGGGAGGGGATGAATTCAGAACAGCGATTCAGTAATAAATTATCAATAAAAAACCAGAAAGTCATTTATATCGCAATACTTATACATAAACTGCTAAGAGGCGATTAAAACTGCTAAACAGGTGGTGTAGAAGAAATCCGCCATACACAACTCCTTAAGTGGGTAATCCAAAAGGTCACTGTTTCAAAACTTCAAGATTGCCTTCACATTTCTAATAAGAGGTAAGACCTATATGTAATGACATATTTCTGGTTATCGGGCATGTGATTCTCTCAGGACTTGAAGAGTTGATACTTGATGAAGTCCAAGAATAAAGACGAGGTTACCTTAACAAGTATAGGAAAGTTTTTTTTTAAATAAAGTCTTAAATAATGGATAGATCTACTACAGAGAGGTGGTTATGCGTCTCACTTCTAGGATTTTTTTGAGTTTTAATGACCTTTGTAATTATAGTCCACTGAAACCCCTACACATAGTGTATATTATTGGACAGGACGTCAAAAAAATAAAAATATCCATACGAAATAATTAATATTATTATTATTGGAGACGCTATATGTTTCACTATATGTTAAAAGCAACAGAAGATTATTAATAGGCATTAAATATTTCCTACTTTAAACTAAAAAATATAGGTTAATGAGACCTACTATGAGATTAGATAGCCTAGTTCAATCAACATCTCTAATCGAAAATTCTCGGGTTCGAATCCTGGTTGCGTCACTATTATTCCATTTTACCAATAATAATTAATAATCCTCCATTCTTCACATCACGAATTGATTATGATATCTGAGCATAACGGAAATTATTATTTATTTTTGTGTGAGAGTTCCATTATTAAATTGCATGTCTCTAGGTCAAAAGGGGACTCACTATGGTCAGAACTAACACACAGAAGCGAAAATGTAAAAATGGGTAATGACGGGGGGTTCAATAGCACACTTGGAGAACTTATTGTCAGCGTCTTGCCGTAGTATGTGGGCTGTAAGCTGAAACGAGAATTCCCCTTCAAACCCGGATTGTTCAGGGCACTTACTAAAGTATTTATCCGATCGTGGGCTATGGAAATACAGTGAATGCATAGAACGGCCTCCGCCGATTCCTAGGCAACAAATCATCCTTTCGCACAATCGCCAAGGTATAAATATATCCACAATATCTCTAAAAGGGGGGTTTCATAAATCAAACAAGTACTGAATGTGAACATGAAAGAGCGATAAAAATGATGTGAATGCAGCAAACATGTGGGATTGATATTCCAAGATGAAGGAAGGTGTTAAATATTCAATACTTTCCGAAGAGTTATTAGTAATGGGACGGTTTCCATAGAGCGCTGTCACCTCTTTTATTTCTGCCTTCCGCAGTTCCGTGACTCGGCGCCATGGGTGTGCCCACAGTGCACTGCGACACCTTCCGACATGCAATCCTTGTGCGAAATATGTATGTATTTCCTCAATGAAGGCGCTATATCGACTTTTTCCAAGCATAACCTCCACCTTTAAATGTCCTTCCTTGCTTTTCGTACTCAATTTCTCTGATGTGATCTATAATAAACATTTTCTTCCGAACCCACGGGAATAGTATCGGCATGAAATATAACAGCTTGCAAATATATGGATTATAATTCGATTAATAAATTCAGTTCTTGGGTATCTGCATCGTATCGTATCCGTCTTCTGTAGGGTGTAGCATCTTAAAATAATTAGCGATGTTTCACACATTAACGGCGAATACGTGACTTTGGCTGTCGTTAGCAATAGATGGAGTTACACCAAAATATCATCCTTCTTTCTCACTTCACGCTAAAAACAGACATACACAATATGAACCAAACAATAATTCCTAATAATAACTAATAAATAATTGTAAATATTTTGTTTTTGTGACATAGGTCGATTCGAACACGCTGTGGTCTAAGGCGTTTAAAATGTACTACCCACGCCCTTTTATCCCTAGGGGAGTTGCTCATGTTTTTTACAAACCAAACTAAAGTTTGTTTTTAAAGAAGCAAAGACTAAAGCTGAAGATCGATTGAAAGAAATGCTGAGCTTCATGGTTTGTAAAGACAACCAGATATTGGCCCGTATATGAACTATACGATATGAAGTATAAGTACCCGTAAGCAGCATTAATTTGGCTATGTTGAGCGTAGGGGCCTTACTTAATTCCCAAATACAATGTTGTACGTATGACCTAGAAGTCGAAGGCGAAACGTGGAGGTCAATCTGAAGCAGCTTGGAGGCCAAGAAGAGATGGAGCCATGGTAACGGCGCCAATAGCTAGATAGTTAGAACATTAATAATCTAGACATGCGATAAACTAAAACTATAGAAGGTGGGTAACTTATAGATCAACCACCCTTTCTGACGGCTGAAGGAATGCTCGCAAAGTGACAGGTATTTACGAGTCCTGCAGTAGATGACAAGATTACGAGCACGCGATTACTACAGTAAACACAATTAGATCACACGCAGACTTAACGCCTTCGTCCGTAATTAGAATTGCAAAACGTACAGTATATATTCGGACAGTTGATATGTAAATGATCTAGTGAGCACGAGCTGTATGGACATAGCGACGTGTGAATTGTATGAGGTCATTCCAACAGGCCAATTGCATTCACAAGATTGCATTTCCCACCACTTATCCTCAATTGCGACACTTGCACATGGAAATGAGGGGACAATTATCGTAAGTACAGGTGCGATGTGATTGTACTGCAGTCGTGGCCTAACTAGGGGCTGGCTTGTATTGTTTAGTTGAAAAGCATTACTCCACAAAACTCTCAAAGGACCAAGAGAAATGGTCAACGTACCGAAAAATGTTTTGAGGCCTGACTGTCGATAACATGGCAACATATACAAAAAAGAGTCATCCGTACATAACAAAAAAAAATATGTTCGGACGTAGGCTGACCAAGAGCTGGTGCACTTAAATAAGTGGAAAATGAAGGGCATCATACCATTGTAAAGACACATAATGTGCATCAATCAAAGCTGTTATTCAAACGAATAATCCACTCTTATATAAATGAACGGCATAACTAGCCTATATAGCATAACTCTAAATATTCCTACATGCTGTCCTTAAAATCAGCTAAGTGCTACTTGGACTAGAACGATTACCAACACAACACAATGCAATCATCAACGGAATTGACCCCCAGTTTAATAAAGAGCAAAAATATCTATTCAGTCTGACAGACATTTTATTTTACGTTTTGGAGGGAGTATAATAGGCAAAATTCCAGACAGTTTATATTTCCGGTTCTTTTCGAAACAAATATGAAAAAATGACGAAGACATATGTGGCAAAAGGATCTAAAAATTGAGGAATAAATTCCAAAGAGAACCAAAAAAGCACCGGTGTGGTCTATGCCGGTGGTCCACGTAACATATGACGGTATTTGGGAACCCTTCTAGAGTTACAGGGACTCTCTTCAGACAGGATGCTCTTGGAGGGTTTTGTGTCTCGATAACTATCTAAGGTGTAGAGTTCATTTCCGAGCCCTACACAGGAGAGGTCCTACTTTTAAAGAGGTACAGGGCTGTTTGCCGCTCGTTTTGTATGTGTGCTCTTTAACGGCGGCCATGATACAACTTTAACAAATAAAATCACTGTTCGTAGTTAAAATTACAATTCAGCTTTATTTGATGCAAACAAATTATAGTTGGTCCTTGAATAAACTATTTATTTTTTAGGTGAATTTATGTGAAATTTTATTGTATTACCTATTTGGTTGCCTTATTGCGTTACCTAGACTGTTGCCCCATTTGTTATCTTTAGGGCGCAAGTCATAGAACAAACTATTTTTTTTTTATACAGACAAAAAACGATTGAACCACACCTATTTGAAAGCGAAGCTTGCACCTTCAGGCTGAGCAATAAATAAATAATATTTAGTTATATATAAAAAAAGTTATTTCTTTAATCCGAAGTTTATAGTTCTGAAATCTGAAATGTACACCAATAAGTAAATAATTTATGGCAAAGTACATTAAATAAATCACAGGGAGGGAACCTGTCCACTAAAAATGAAATTCGATCCTATTTCGCAATGTGGCCTGTACCGAACTGTACCTGAGATATTTATGGCGGGAAATGGCCGTATCGATAGGTAATTGCTATCAATCAATCTGCCCAAGGATCCATGAAATGGGGATTTGGCCTTCAAGATACGTACGTTGTGTGTGATGTTTCTTGTCTTGCGAAACTGGGGCACGATTGCATCAGCAGTATTGTATTTACAATAAATATATTCCCATTTTATATATATGCTATATGTTATATACATCTACAGCATACAATTTCATAAATGTCAATTATTAATCCATATTTATGAAATTCATATGACCAAAAGAAATGACTAAGCAAGTACAAGAGCAATAACCTGGGATACTTACAGTTGTGAGATATTCAGTTCAATTATTGTGAGATTCTAAAAAAATTATTAAATTAATTTTCACTTTAATCACTCCCTCTCCAGTCCTCAACAAGTAATAAATAATACTTAATTAACTTAAGTACTAAAAGTAGTAAAACCACCCTAAATTAACTTAGTAATAAATAGCTAAATCATCATTTTTTACCATATGGTAAAAATCAGTTCAATAGTTCAATAGTTTCTGTGCCGGGACTTGAGAAATGTTCTCAAAGGCAGCCAAACGAGTCCAACTTTTTTCAAGGTTAATTGTTTTTCTATCAATTATTTCCTGTTACTGAAGCTTAACCAAACATGTACAAGATAGCCATCTTTAGTTGTTTAACATACCTTTCAAATTTCAGATTTCTGTAATTGTTTCGGTTGCGATCAAAGAACGTACATACCGGCAGACTAAAGCCTTTTGCTCCGTATCTGTTTGAAAATAAAACCCCTTCCCTCGGGCTCAATTATGTGGTCATTAGATGCCTTTATTTTCTTATTTGAAAGTTCAAGTTTCATACTAATATGTATGTATATATACATATATATATAATACCCTCTGTATTTATTTCGTCAAAATTTAAAGGAACGCAGGTGTGAAATATGAAAAAAAAAATAAAAATCTTTCTACGAGCACAGTATTTTTTGTTTTATTGCCAGTGGTAGATAGTCAACGCAATTGTCCTTATGTACCTTATTGATTCTCATCGATAGTTGAATAATCTTTGTAGAGGAGAGTCTTTTAAAAGAAAAGAAAGAAACACTTTACTATGAAGTACAAGCAAAATACTGGTATATACAAATATTAAGATTTACGTTACTACATACTGGGTGGAATGTTTGGGCACAAGTGTGGTCTGGGGCTAAAGCTGAGACAATATGTATAAGAAAAGGGTAGTTCTGGGAAGTAGGGAGTAAGGGAAGTAAGGAGGGGTGCGGTTGCTTACTTAAAAATAACAGGAACCATCAGTGACTTCCATGAAGTCACCAGGTACGTTCTGCTCAACCCCTTCTACTTTTAGCATTATATATAATACTAGCATTATAATATAATGCTAAGAATAAAACTTATGACTAAATAATTCTGTGGGAAAAAACATCCGTAGCATAAACATATATTCAATCCTTTACTTTCAAACAGGTTTTACCATACGTCTGTTCGACGATAGCGGTCTTAAAATAAATCCAATGACATTTTAAAAATAAATCTAACAACCGATTATGCTGATTAAGTGTTGGTTGAACAACAATAATGAGTAGAGTGATTAAAAAAAAAAACTACAATTGAAAAGAGTCAGGCCGTTTCGCTAAGTCTTCTCTTAGTAAACAAGCTGTTTTAACCACAGTTTCACAAAGCAGGATGATATTTTTCGCGTAAGTTTTACTTGATGCACTAGAGTTGGTTCTCGATTTACTGATTAATAATATGTAATATTTATTGGTTATTCAATGGACTGTTGTCGGACTCGGGTTTTATACCTGAGTATCCCCAAAGTGGGGCGGAGACGCCCGCCGCGGGCTAGGGACGCTACAACCTCTTAGCCGCCGGCGAGCGCCCAGAAAGAGATAGAGCGGGCGGACCTATGGTCTTTCACCCTGGCTGCCGACCTAGTCGGCGGGCAGGTTTAATTCGCTTTGATCTGACTCCATAAGATCTTTTAGAAGGTGTGTGTGCCCCGACAAAGCACTGTGTTCAGAACTAGAGGTACAGGATAGGTTTATAGGTAGTTTATGTGGTCTTGGAATGACCACGAATTCACACTCGGTGTCTAAGGGTAAGTGAAAACCGTCCGAATCCCAAAGGCGAGTGCGAACCGGAGAGAAGCGGACGGGATTGCCATGGGAGACACTGCTATGGAAATTTTTCAGGGCCACGGCAACTGTCGTCCGCGAGGTAGAGGTCTCTCCCAAGGAGGTGCTAGTTTTAGCGAGACGAAGGCAGAGATTCCCACTAGAAAACTGTGGGGTCTGACGACGCCGGACTAAAACATACCGAGGTTAGGAAAGAGAGATGCAGAGGTAGTTGAATGAGAAGTCCATGGTTTTGAGTAGAGCAGCAGGCGCCAGTGCAGAGAGAGGTAGAGAGAAGTGTTCAAGGTACCGGTTGGTTTCTGTCTGTCGTCTGACTGAGGGCGCGAAGTTTATATAGCCGGCTAGTATTAGTGGGGGTGGGCCCCCACTCATCCCCCTACTCTCACTGACGTCATAATCTTTATTAACATAATGAAAAATAGCTAAATATTTTCTAATATTACTTGATGATATAGATGCAAGGTCTGATACGAGAAGAGGGTGACTTATAATTATTTGTGATTAAGAGGTGGCCACAACAAGTGTAATTACAAATCATTAAAATCGTTTTCCCAAATGTAACGAAACCCTAAATTGAGTCTTCATGCATGTTATGGTCATGAACACATAAAATGCAGTAAAGCAAAAATTAATTGCAAAAAAAAAATCATTGTTTGAATTCTATTCTAATCTAAATCAGTACCAAATGATAACTAATGACGAAGGCACCATTATTCCACGAGGAAATCCGAATAAAAAAAAAAGATAATAAAATCGCTTGACAGCATTTATTTTAATTTTTAACAAAAATTGTAAGTTGTTATAAAATTATTTCGTTCTGAGTGAAAGTAAAGCTTTCTGCATTTACAATCTAATCTGAAACGAAAATTTATGATTCTGTTTACGAGTGTCAAATATTTTACAGCTTTATTGCAAATGTGACGTTCATAATTATTTGAATTTGCTGTATTTTACGTTTGCCGTAGGATTTTGATCATTTACTCTAGATCTGAGATACTCAACTCGAGTCTATGAATGAGCTCAATACATAGAAACGGTGGTTTATTACTCTTCTAAGAAGTTCCAGAAGTAAAAACAATCTACCAGTAGAAACAAACAATGTTTTTTATATTATGAATGTTCTAAGCAAAGTTGAAGGTATACCAGTCAAAAGGGGAAAACAAGCACGATTTAATGACGTTTAATTGCAGTACATAAAAGTCCTCACTTAATACATTCTATTAACCAAGAAGTCTAAAATATAGAAGTCCAAGAATATGCTAAAATGAATGGCCTTTTATCATTGTGTTTTTGTGGATGTATTTTTTTTAGCCCAGGGTGAAACAAACGTAATATCATGTCTCTACATCAAATAGGGTTTCCAAAAACGTAGTGAACACGCCATTAATGACTTTTTCCATTAATTTGTTTTAACCAGCACATAATCCACAAATATTGATAAGGTGTTACATATATGCATACACACACACAGACACAGACACACATATATATAAGAGGAGTTTGGTTGCCTGTTAATAAGTAAACCTCTCCCTTCTAGCATGACATATTTTTATAAAGACCTAAAAGACAAGATGAATTATGTTACGCCATTAGCAATCGTACCGGTTGTAGAAAGAAACCTGTATATGATGAATTATAATTATTGAGGCAGGTGTACCGACCTGATAGGTCTGTTAATGGCTTGTCTATATTTAGATATGACCTAGGCTAAATATAGCTTTTATAATTGACTTGTCTTTGCGCTCTTGTGGTCTTTTTATTTCATTTTACATTTTTTATGAGCGTTTTGTCATTGTTGTTCTTTTGTATCTTGTACTAACTACCGCTGGGAAGAGAAAAGAAAATATAAAACATACATCAGCTGACGTCTTGTTTTAATTAATTTAAAGCTTCAGTTGCTTTTATATGTTTCATGTGCTGCCTGTTGTATGTCTGTATGTTCTACGGTAATGGTCGTAAAAATTATACAACCCATCTGAAATAGTAAAGGTATGTAGAATTACAGCACAGAATATGGTGCAGTTGTTGTGATTAACGTATATTAACGGGAAGTATCTAGAAAAAAAGAAAAATCAAAACTTTAAATATTCTGAATCGTTTCTTCAACGTCTAAGATTTCTCAATTCACAACTGAGATAATAATAATAACTTTTTAGTATTTTTAAGACGCAATTTTTGAGATTCTTTAACTAAAATAGAAAATTTTAAGCAAAAAATAAGTAGTAATTCACCATCATTGGCCTATATTTTATAACCTATTCGAATATATAAGTATTTAATTATTAATAATTTCTGAAACAAAAGTTTCTTATCGATCTTTGCGACCATAGAGAATGTTGGATCATGAAAAGTGACTTCATTTTTATATTGGGGGAGTATTCGTCAGTGAAATAAGATTGGAGGGCAACCCTTCTGGAAACAGGTCAATTTGACATGTTTATGATAGTTCCCACAACGAGAGGTGTGGTGTTTAAGCACCAAGATGTGTCAAACACACTAAATCGTCCATTTTTTTCTCGGTCTTTGCCATGAGCCAGTTAAAGCTGTGGCCTCCAAAAAAATATTTTTTTTGACAACCATTACGGTGCCCCTGGCCTTATAACAGCCTATAAATACAAAGAGAACTATCCGCCCATTTGTCTGCTTCGTTTAGGATAAATTAGGACCGTCCAACAAGATTTGACAGGTAGAAGTTGAAGGTGCCACGTCCGGCTACTGGAAGTTATTGCGCGCAATATCACGCAATCAGTCTATTTGATTTTCCCAGGCTGACAAAAGTCTTTAGATTAAGGCCTATTATAAAAATACGTTTGAAACCCAGTTGTGGACCTTCTGACCTTTGAATATTATTCTGATTTAATACTAACAAAATTGGCCAATCTATCAACGATTTTTACCATTTAATTAAATTCAGCCAATATTAGTGATTACTAGTTGTATTGTTCAATCGAATTGGGGTAAATTTTCATATTTATTGGACAAAAAGATAAGAGCTAAAAATACGCTGGTATTTTTAAGTTAGAATACAATAAAGGTGTATGAAAACATCTTTGAACTTTAGTTCAGGCACTAATCGAGATTTAAATTATGTTTCTCACCCATGGGGGGGGGGGAAATGATATAAAATAATGATTTTATACATAGTTTTTTTTGTCTTAGGTTTGATTATACTATCCATATTGAAAACATATAGCTGTGTGATTAATTCACTCACATAATTAGGGATATTATATTAATACGAATTTCAATCCAGAACAAAAGTACACCTTAATCCACTGTAATTTATAACGTAAGAATATGGGTTTATTTATGTGATTATTTAGTGTTTCTCCATCTCACGTTTTATCACATAAAATATGTGAGTGGACCAAAGTTGAATTTTAGACAACGAAAGAAAAATCGTATCAAAGAACAAACTGAAAAATGAATGAGATAATTGAGACACAAGAAAAAGAAGAAAATTAAAGAAAAAGAAAAAAGAATTATAAGAAAAAATAAGCCCTAAATAGACAAAAATATATTATGGTAATAAAATGCTCTTTCGGACATCCTGTGTTTTATTTAGACATTGGTGTTTTAAAAAAAGAATGTGAACGTTGTGGTGCTTTGATTTCTCAAAACGAAGCCTCTGGCGTTCGAATACATGTTGTTGCCACCAAGGAAAAATATCCTTACTTCCAGCTATTATTATGATACCTCTACCTACCGTAGACGTATGATACGCCTATGAAACCTCAATACATACTGAGCATGATAGATCGCATATTCTAAGATATATATTCTCTTTCCTAATTCATAAAACAAGCGAATCGTGCAGGGCGTTGAGCCATTGTGTTCATACTGGGACATAATAAATTATTAATCACAGTTGACAAAATTCAAAAATGAAATAAAAAAGTGGCAAGGCAACTGATTCTTACATCAACTAGTTGAGAATTAAAAGGAGAGGCTCTACTTGCAATCAAGTACCTAAGTACTAAGATATGGCTAACCATCTTCTGTCCGTCCATGTTCAATATATCGTTTCCACAAACTTCTAAATATGAAACTCAAAATCTATTTAATATTTAATCTTCTGCAATTTTTTCAATAGTTCAGGGCACTATCAATATTTTAGCTTTTTACAATTTTTTATTTGTGTGATGGAGACCATTTAACATAAGGATACTAATTCTACATAATTTACACCTTTTATTTTATAAATAAATATTTCATAAATGTTTATTTGAGGTAACAATATTTTAGACGGTGAAAATAAAAATGAACTTTTAGATTTATCATTGGGCCGACAAATTTATATCACATGCATATACAAAGTTGATATGCATACATATGAATATTACGGAGCGGACGAGACCGGTGACCTTTAGCGGACGTTATCTACGGTCAGAGCATGTCCGCAATAAAGGTCAGCTCTCTTGCAAGACCCGCCTAGTCCGTGGCCGCAGTAGAGATCGGCTCTTAGATAGCACTGTCGTGTACAAGATTGTCCGCAAGTCCTCTTTCCGCTCACTAAAGTATGTATAGAGTAGTGTACGTCCATTCGTCCATTTTAATTGAATTGTTTTTGACTGTGTCGTTTATAGAAAGGACCCAACGCGAGGATTGCGATTTTGATCGTACAAACTTAGCTATTATTCAAGAGATCGACACCTCACGAACCACAAAATTTCCGCACCAGAGGTGGGATACCTTTGGCAAAGCCTGGTACTAGTTAGTAGCACGGGGGCCAGAACATCCGATTATTTCCCGCCTAAACTAGAACGATTAATGGCTTAAAGTGTACAACAATAACGATTGTTCGTTGGTTTCGGCTTATTGCGGATCATTAGCAGTGAGTACTCTAGCATCCATAAAACACAAATATGATGAGGACTGGTAACCTGGTTTATTTCCCAATGTATTCCCTACCGACGATGCTACCGTAAGCCATAGGACATCACCAGTGACGGTTCACCGAGCCATTGCGATAACACGATACTTATCCTCGCAGTAGAGGCAATATCTATACCGCACCGATAAAAAATCATTTATCCCCTGCCACGGCTGTATTGGAATAACCCAACATCTGTAAAGCATTACAATCACGTACAGTAACAGACCGTTATCGTAAGAAGAAAAATAAAAACCGAGCTAAATGTCAACAGTCCATACATTTGTGAAAGTATTCCTGCAGTTGTGGTCACAATGTGGAGAAAGCGGTGTGAGAATTCCCGAACAAAAATCGAGAAAGGATTTACTAATATTGAACTTAGGCGACCCTTAACAAAAAAGAAGATAATTAATTTACTGATTGGTCTATAATTTATTTTCAGACCACTTTAGTGAGTTAACTCACTTAAACATTAAAAAATCTAATTAAAAATCGAAAACTGCCCATGGATAAAGAAACTACCCAAGTGAATAGAATGAAAAAAAAATCAAGTCAACTGTGACAAAATTAAGGGTTTCGTCACGCCTTGTGAAAAACATTTTAATGATGGTTTGTAAATGTAGAGTGCTAAAGTCCCAACATATGTTGCATATTATTAATCAGGATTTGATGATCTTCAATTTGACGCCATACTCAGTACAACAAAATATTAAATACCGTCTAATCAATTAATTAATGATACTTCATCAAACTGTATAATTAGTGCCAGTAGTGGAAGGGAATAATTAAACAATAAATCTTCTGTCCCTACACAATGTATCTTTTTACACACCAATAACGTCTTAGAGAGCTTTAAGCTGTCATCTTCAATTGCCAATTGGCCCTGTGAAAAATCTATTGCATTAGAAATAATTTAAATTGTTTGCTAATTTAAAAACCTTTGCCAATTCTTCCAACTTCGTTCTACGATTTGAATAAACGCTAAATTGTGGAGAGACAGAAGATTTATTATTTAGGGACACTTAATCATGTTTATCGATATGACTGTATGTATTTCCGATAACAAAATGAATATGGACTATAAAAAAATGGGACCTCTGTGTAAAATTTCCCATCTCAAGCTTGAACAGGGGAATTATGGATACCAGACCAGGCAGACACAGAGGTCAAAGTACGTTTGTAAGTAAGTTTGGGCTTCTGGTTTAGAGAATAAAAAAAAAACATTCAAAACTCAAAACCTCTTAAGTCGAATAACGCGAAAGCCCACCCGCTGATTCGAAATGAAAGTGACAAGTGGGTGAGGTTATGACCAGACTCTACAAGGCTACCAAGATTTGATTTTGGAAATTAAGGAACCAACATTTTTTATTTTGTAGTTGTAGTTAGTAAAAACTCAACTTTCAGTCGTACGAGTATATATATAACTCGTATTTCAGGATTAATGGACACATATTTCATAAAACACCTATTATAGCTTTTCTGCCCATCGGTCTAGTTGGAGAAACTTTATCATACTTAAGAATTCTTCGACCGACCTAAATGGTTTATAATTCCGACCTCTGAAGAACTGCTTTAACAAATATGTAAATTTTGCATATAAGATAAATTACTGACACTCAGTAAGCTGCAAGGATGTCCTGTTAAAAAGATAAATAAAGGTTCAAAACTGGAGATTCGTTCGAAGACGCACGGGCAGGAAGGAAAAGAGAGGTAACACTAATAATAATTATATATAACAATATATAATAAGTAATAATAATTAGTTACTTAACAAAATTTTTTTCTTTCATCGGAGACATATGTAGAGAGAAAGAACGAAGATGATATCTCAAGCACCAATTGGAGGAAAATGAGCCAGCAACAGCGTAGTAAATCTAATGCTCTTATGAAGGCTTGGGTATTCACTACCTATGGGCGACAGAAGAAGGAACTGAACTTTAATCTTCCAGGAATATTAAAGTTACAAGTACTAATAACAAGAAATTTCTTTAAATATCAATAAAATTACATGAACCCTTCATTGAAAAATAAATGAAACTCTAAAATAAGCACGCAGGACCTAAGAGGGTTTTAGAGGACGATATTTGGTAAAAATATTTGTAGCTATATAGGACAGTCCATGAATGGAGACGAATGACAAACCAGGAGTTAAAATATATTTACAAGGATTTGGATGTTTGAAGATAAAGATGTTGCCGAGGTTGTCACTGTATTTGGCAATTAATTGACTGTTAACAGGATTCTCTTAAGTAGGTTTCATTATTTTTTTATGAGTAGCGACTCATACTGTTTATCCTCATGAGGCTAAGTGAACCTAGACCATACCAATCCTGAAGCCATAACTGAGTCTATCCTTGGTTCAATCAGCAAATGAAAATCCTGCATAAAAACGGGCTATATTAAATTGATATTCTTAGGTCGGTTTTAGAAGTGTTACACATAGGCATCCCCCTTTTTTACTATAGAAGCATATTAACCAGTGAACAACTAAGAATTAACATAAAAATTATTTATCCGTGTTGTGCCAACTTCACCATGGACAAATAGAAGTTACCTTTTCACGCAGCAGAAAACACCCGCCTACTTCTCCATATTTTTATATCAATAAACTTTCGCTTTATTTTTGCGCTATGGTAGTCATCCCTGATCAGTGACTGAGACGGGCTCGTTTTCTGGCTGTCCGCTGATATCTACCTGCCTATATAAGGCAGCCATTCCGAGTTTTTTGATTCAGTCGGAATCAGACACATGAAGTGAACACTGTTCTCTCTGTACTTACGCACTGGCACTTGTTGCTTTACGTGAACCATTGCTTTCTTATTTAATTACCTCTGCACCTCTCTATTTCTAACCCGCTAGGTTTAGTCCTGGCGCTATCCACCTCCACAGCCTTTCCAGCGGAGCTTCCTCTGCAAATCCTTTGAAGGGTCCCCTCCCCAGACGACGGTTTCTGAAACCCTACAAAGTGTAGCGTGAACTCGTGGTCATTCCAAAACATCTAAGATCTTATAGAGTCGGATCAATGGACATATATGGATTAAGCTGCCCGCTAACTAGGCCACCAGCAAAGGTTTGTCTCTTTTTGAAGCCCACTGGACAGTCGATACCTTCCCCGGCGGACGGGCCCGTCAAACCATATAAAACAGAAGCATATTTATCCAAGATTCGGAGTTTTCCACAGTTTTGGAGGATTCCATCGCCTATAATGTGGACTAAAGTTGAGTCGCCCAGAGTCTCGACACAGATCATCCCCCTCTACTTTGCCACTCGTGTGAATACTCTTTTCGTCCCAAGTATAGTGTACTCAGTAGTATTAAGGGTTTGCATACCCCTTACTTTCAACGCACCTTTTCTTCCTATAAATAAATTTATTTAGAAATTTTCAAACTATTTTTCATTTTTAATAGGTGAAATCGTGCCCAATTTGTATTCTACCATTAAAAAAAAACAATAAGCTGTGGTAGAAAAAGGAAAAATATATGCTTTGAAAGAACTTTAAAAATTGATGGTTCTTTCATAAAAAGAAATACATAGAAGTAAAAAAAAATAGGATAAGGCAACCACGACTGAAACTAATGGTTAGTTAAACGGTCGGTCAAGATGAAAGAGTTGAAGATGAAGACATAGACCGTTATCGGCGTGAGAGATTTATCTTCCGTGCACTTCACAAACATATATGAAAAATATTTTATATGTTCGAACATTTTTGTGAATCTGTTTGAAGGTAACTAACCATACGATATGTTCTACTTCTGAAGTAATCATACTCAAGTAATTTCTAAAGGTACTGATTTGCATAACTCACAGAAGGCCGAAAGAAGGGATATAGTTTCTTCAATCATGTCCTGGGGTTCTCGCGCTCTTCGCCAATCTCCACTGGCTCGTATCTGGTGACACGGCTGACGGAAGAGCGGGAGTTCCCAAAGACTCCGCTTCCTCTTTCGCATGCGAGGGAGGTGACAACCATGTAGATTTGGGAGGTCTCTGGGCTGTTTGTAAATTTTGTATGAATGAGGGAGGGAGTGAATGAAAATTGTAAATGCGGTATGAATAAGAACATTTATCACAATTTCTTATGGCAGATTATAATTTTAGCACAATAAAGAAGTTTCAGTTTTGATTTGAATTTGAATTTGAAAGGATATTCCTCAATCATTCATACTGAACATTCGAGATCGTACATTCGCTGCCGATCCGACTCGTTTGTTTGCAAGTTCATGGTAGCATATTTTTTTTACTGTGGGCCTGAGTTTCGTATTAAACTTAGGTTGGTGAGCATTGTCATGAACTCATGCCTAAAATGTAAACATGGACACACCCTGAAACCTATAGACTATGAAATATGGTGATTATGGGGGTATTCACTAGTACCACGCACAAGATCAATGAGGTTCAGGAAGAAATCTGTCATATGTAGATCGGGTTAATTTTACTGTCCAGGTTACTTTTAATGAACTTGAAATCTACTGATTTGTACTACAAGCAAGGATAGAAACTGGTACCAGGTTGTGCTCTAACCACAGTTCATGCTCAAACTCAAATCAAACTGCACTGTACAACAGCTTATCGGCAAGAACACGACTTACTCCTAGGTACTACATGTCTTTATCAAGTGTACGACACATAATAAATAACGTCATCGACTTCTTATACAGGAACTTTCTAAGTCGTGGATCCTTCGCGGACTGAAGACAACTTCCGCTGTAGCACTACCCTGTACTAATGGGTAGATAGCGGTCCGGTTTGTACAGCCAGATAGGACCGGGGTACAGAGGAACATTCTGTCCCACCTAATGGGACTCCATTTGAATATCTTCAGTTTATGTCCGGAGGTTCCAGATATGTTCGGTATATTATAGAGGCTGTGGATTCTAAAGCGTTAAGGTTTCTCAGACAGAGAAGTCTGACAACGTGTTAACAAAACACTAATGGTCTTATGCGACTTCTTCTTATGAATAATTCATGGGAGGAAAATTGTTACAAATAACCTCAATGCACCATTGAAGATGTCCAAAGGCGAAGTTATGATTTATAAAATAGATCCCAGCAAAAATCGAGAAAAAAATTGTTTGTTTAAATAATTTTCCACGTTAGAGGGTTCACTCCAACGTGGATCACTAGACGCTCCATAATGTTTCATTTAAAAATAAGTGAAACTTCAGTAAAAAATAATGTAATCAAAATATTAATGAAATTAAAACGAAATAGTCTATAACACAAAACTAGAAGTAATGTAAAAAAATAAGCATGTAACTAATGCAATATTATTGGTAACGTTTATAAATAACATATTTATAGTTTTATATTCATCATTAAACTTTACAATTCCCACCTTTCTATCCTAAATTGGGGTAAAAGCCGTAAATAAATATAAAAAAAAATCATAACTTATATTAAACATTCAAGTGAATGGCAAGTGTAAAATTCTTCCTAAGATAAGAAGAACACTTGAAAGGACTTCATACATAAAACATCAAATGCAAACTTCCGGTATTCAAAACAGAGTTCAATAAAACATGAATCTAAAACAAGGACACCATGTTTTTTTTTCTGGAAAATACGTAACGACAGGAGGAGTAACAGTATGACAGTTCCAAACATTTATAATTATTTTTTATCACCTATTTTACTTTTAAATCTTTATAATATATTTATACATACATATCGCTAATAATTTGTATTTAACAAACTACACACGGCTTAATCTGCATAGTTATCCGAAAACCTGACCTTTGTTCTACAGTTCGTCAGTTAATGCAAGGACCAATGCGTATGCCCCAATTTTCTAAGACCGCCACATCCACTCACATCAGGACATTTCAGTGATGGATTCGAGTTCCTAACGGGGTAACTGGTTTATTATATTTAATTAACTCTTCCATTTTCTGTTTGTTTATAATGGTCTTAATTATTATCCCTGGGTGTTGCGTTAGACTAGATGACATCGTTTAAGGTATTATTCTAACAATTACTTATACTTACTTTAATTATTCACTAAGTTTTTCGATAAGGAGTTATTGTCTCCCAAAGAAATGTAAAATAAATGTTAAAAGTGTTGGGTATCAAATCCTTGACAGCCCTGCCGCACACAAGGAGCTAATGTTAAAACTAGCGATAATTGTCCTAACCCTAAATTGTTTTATGGAAATAAAAAATACATAAGTACTTGTTATCCTGGATCCGAAAATGAGCTTAAGATATAACAGTAATGATCAGTTACATTTTACGAGGTCGAATCGATATCGAACCCAGCCGACAATGCTATCTCCTTCCGTGACCGACCGCTCCGGTAATTCGAGGCTTAGAGATAAGACTCTCGCCGGCACTCTTCGATCCATCATCATCGACGACATTCGGAGATAAGAGATATCTGAGCCACGGATCTGCTCCATCCATAGGACGACAGGCGACACCGCAGGCCTCGTTATAGCTTAATTGACAGGAGGCGCCGATAAATTCGGGCAATTAACATACCTCGCTTTGGCCGGGCTCGGACCCACAGTCACATAAAGTGTTCCCCAAACATCGGAATAGAGGCAGATCGGTAACGGCTGATTAAACACAAGATTTATAATCGGATGCGAAGCCAATGGGATCAGGAAAGAATTAACTTTTTTTATATTAGTTTCGAAGATCCTACCTTTTTTTTTCTTTCGTTTTAGTTTAATTTTTCTTCTTTGACAGGGGAGGTTATGCCCTCCTGTAATAAGGTTTTATCGGCGTTCTTCCCCTTCGCGCAAGAATGGGCTGGAGGCATACGCCGGATTAACAAGAGCAGAAATGCGAATATTTGAGCTTCCACTTGTTAGTGAGAATCTGTTTCTCAGTAATCCAACAACTACTCACCTGTATTTACTGTCAGATAGGACAGTTTTTTAATTTCTTCTTCAGATCCCTCTTTTTTGTGATTTTTTTCCCTAGATATAAGAAAGAGCCAATGGATACGTAAATAAAGTATGAGTGGTATGAAAGAATTAAGCGTTTCGTTATGGTCGCGATTTAATGAAAGTTTTGATAACTTTTTGTAATTCTAGTTTAGGGCAGACCATCCGGTGTGCAGGGCAAGGGACAGATGTGGTTGGTTGGCTGATCACGCTGAAAAGCACAAAGGAAAAAAGATAAAAATAAAGAAAATAAGGAGTAATTACGGTTTGAAAAAAATAGCATACAGTTAATAACGAAGTTGAGCTCTTTGATTTGACACCCAACTCAAATTTGCAGTTTTTTTTATGCATATTGAAAAATTAATTGGTATTTACTACTGCATGCCGAGACATTTTTCATCTTATCTCTAACTAAGCTGCTAGCTTCAACAGGGGACAATGACAAACCGACTAACATAATGATACCGATAGAATCATGGTTACAACAAATATAAGGGTTTCTGATTTTGGAACAAAAAACCGAACTCTAAAATAAATTAAGTGGATTAAAAGAGTGGAAACTTTTCAGGGTCTTAAAAGTAATTTTGATAATTGGCGTATTGACCCAAGAAAAATAATTCTTCAAGTATAAATTGCAGCTGAGGTCGCTCGCCACCTTGAAAGTTCACCCCTTCAAAAGCTATTATTGTAAATAAAACACCAATCGATCGAAAGTAATGAATCAACAATCGACTTTAAGTGACCTTTTACGATTAATCTACTATTAAGTGACTCTGTCTCCTTGATTACGGGTAAGATGCCACTATCCCCTCCCCCTTATTAAGTAATGGCGGCCTTTACAGCGCCCGCGGCCCATTACAATCGTACCGAATCCACTTAGCTAGTAATTAGATTTCCTGGCGATTACATTTAATCACTGTCATTATCGTGGAAACGAGGCAGTCAATGGTTAGCCCGGATATCAAATGTTAGTCTACTCTTTGCTGTCCAACGATACAACACACTAATAATAGGAAATTGTCATTGAATACTCCGACACAAGAGATTATACTATATGCACACATGCAAGGCATCGCCTATATTTAGAAGGTTAACTATTAATATTTAGATCTGATAGTGAGTGATATGTAACAACCTGAAAAGTTAAGGTTTATTTATTAAATGCCGAGCAAGAAGGAAAAGGACGAACTCATTCGGCGACTTTTGCCTGTCTATATACATTTTGTGATGAGGATCGTAAACATTATACATAAATCTTTAAAAAAAAGTATATTCCACGTCGTAATACCTGCTAATTAGTTTTTGGTTAAAATATCAGAAAGGAAATATAGAAAGCAAACATGAGGCGAGCCCCATCACCTTTGTAACTTAGCGAATTTCTAGAACAATGTTCAATGAGCATTTCATTGCAAAATATTCATAATATTTGGTTATATAAAAATCTAGGAAACTACAGTACATATAAATACATTGTAGAACGATGTAAATAGATTCGTTGTTATAAATTATATTTTAATATAATTATATTTTAATAGGCTAATTAATTTTTTAACAAGGGGATATAAAAAAAAAATTTAGGTAGCAAAGTTAATACCCAGCTCAGAAGCTATTCAATTATTAAAGCAGCGATATTTTTTCCCTAATACATGTGATTAGGATCTTCTGGCTCCCGTTAAGCTAAAGATAGAGGATTTCTACGATAATAGATGGTAACATGAAGAATTAAGGTGGTCCTCGTTGGCCATGTCTAATTACTAACAAGTGTTTTGCCGTCATTTTCGGTCTTGTTTGGCCGTCATTTTATCTTAAAAGATAGGGATATCTTTCTTGTGTGACACGTTTAAGTAAATATAGAGAGATTCATACAATAGTAAAGCGTATAACAACAATAACTTGAAGACAGAAGAAGGCTACACGTTGGCCGTGTCTGATTGCCAACACGTTCGAACGTGTTTTGCTTGGTCTGGTCGGGGAGTAGGAGGTTAGCCATATTTTTTTCCTAAGAGATGGAAATATATTTCTTCTGCAACACGTTAAGTTAAAGATAGAGAGAAGTTAGAGAAATTTATACAACCATACAGCGTATACGTACAACAATAACTTGAAGAATAAAGGAAGCCACACGTTGGCCGTGTCTAATTATCAACATGTTTGAACGTGTTTTGTTAGACCTGGTCAGCGAAGGTTAGCATATTTTTTTCCTAAAAGATGGGAATATCGTTCTTCTAGCTCAAGATAAGGTTAAGATAGAGAGAAATTAGAGACATTTATACAACCGTACAGCATATAACAGCAATAACTTGAAGAACAAAGGAGACTACACATTGGCCGTATCTAATTACCAACAAGTTCGAACGTGTTTTGCTTGGTCTGGTCGGGGAGTAGGAGGTTAGCCATATTTTTTCCTAAGAGATGGAAATATATTTCTTCTGCAACACGTTAAGTTAAAGATAGAGAGAAGTTAGAGAAATTTATACAACCGTACAGCGTATACGTACAACAATAACTTGAAGAATAAAGGAAGCCACACGTTGGCCGTGTCTAATTATCAACATGTTTGAACGTGTTTTGTTAGACCTGGTCAGCGGAGGTTAGCATATTTTTTTCCTAAAAGATGGAAATATATTTCTTCTGCAACACGTTAAGTTAAAGATAGAGAGAAATTAGAGAAATTTATACAACCGTACAGCGTATACGTACAACAATAACTTGAAGAACAAAGGAGACTACACATTGGCCGTATCTAATTACTAACAAGTTCAAACGTGTTTTGCTTGGCCTGGTCGGGAAGCGTTAGCCATGTTTTTCCTAAAAGATGGGAAAATCGTTCTTCTTACTCACGATAAGATAAAAATAGCCATGACGCTAATTAAAATAGAGAATATCTAAATAAAATTCTAAAATTAAGTACACTTGTAGGAGTAACAGTACTAAGCCAAATTCTCACCTATTATGGGGTAGAAAAGTAAACGTGATACACAGGTAAATTCTAATCTACAAATAAGCACTAAGAATAAAAGTTACATAAAATTTCTCGTTTAATGTTTTTGTGATTATATTTTCTCTTAAAAAAAGCTAGAGGAATGTTAGTCCCACCCAACGATATTCACTGACTATAATGGTCAATATTTATTATATGCCGATGAAATCTTTTTTACACCAAGAATTCACACTATCCGGATGATTCAGTGGAATTCAGCCGGAATCCGATATTGGGTGGATCGGGACGAATCATTGTTGGATGGGGAAATGTTTCTTATCAGTCGTCTCCTGGGAAATTTAGAAGAGCTAACTAACACACGTCGGATAGAATAGTAATGGAACAGAGATACTCTCATAAGAAAAATCTCTTTTTAGAGGGAACAACAAATAAAGAGTTCACTTCGCATTGCGTATCAACGTCCAGTAAATAAACTAAAAAAAAGAAATGAATAGGGAAAAAAAAAAAAAAAAGCGACACATGTAAGCCAAGATGTTTTTCTTCGACAGTGTACGTCCCGAGAGATTGGACCTAAAAACAAACGAAGAGCAAGATGTTGTTTTTCTTTCTAGAGAGAACAGCTGACAATTAATCAATAGCAAATCACTTAAGGCTTAATTGTCTTTAGCCAGAACGGCGTTCCAGTCTTAGCTAGACCATGCATGATTTAAAATACTCCCAAATCTGCTTTTACTATTAATAATTTCATGTTTGCTCATTAATAATTTATTAATTATAATTTTAAATACCTCTGATAAGATTTACATTCATCGTATTATACATAATATCGAAATATAGTAATATCTTCTTATCGTAAATAAACCAAGCATTTTATAATCCAACATAAAAAAAACACTATGTTGAACAGTGCGTTCACTGGAAAGTTTACAATTCCGGGTACCGACTAGCTATTAGATTTTATAATAAATATTCGGCATTTGAATATAATAAGTATTTTAGCATTTCACACAAAAACTGAGAAAAATTGAAAATAGTTCATTTGTTTTTGAAAATTTGATGATTTTATTCAATTATTAAAGGGAAATTTTCCAGTACATTAAACATCAAGGCTTTATTTAAGAAACCAATTTATCACTTGTTAAAATGTATATTATTTAATAAATGTTAAAAAAAATAAATATGAATCTGTTGAATTATTGCTATTATTATATGTATCTAAAAGAATCCCCTTCACTCCAATAATGTTCACCTTATTGTTCCCCAATCCTACATTTCAAATTGAGAAATTTGAAAGAAAAAAAAAAATTGTAGAATTAAAAGCCAATAAATAATTAGGCGCTGAGAGGAACAAGGTCCTGAACCGTTCTGTGATAGCGGCCATGAAAACGATCTAATTGATCTGAAATTTCAAAGTTATATTCATAAATTGTTCGGGCTACTATATAAAATATGTGAAAACAATTTTAAATATTCTGAAAGTTTTGATAGCCTACAACAGAATTTGGCATTCAATGCAATGTACTTTGAACTCACTTTCATAGTTGTTGTTTTTTTCTAATATTTAGCTGTTTACAACTTTTAAAGTAATGTTATTTTTAATTAATCCAAATTGTTTAAAAAATGATAAATACAGAACAATATCAAGTATTTTTTTAACATCTTATAATAACTGTTTAAGAAAATTAAGCGGAGCCTGGTAACAATTTCTTAATATTAAATATTTCCTTTCTACGTATTTTATTTCGTTTATATATATATTATTTATAATTAGTTACTTTATATTCGTTTTTATATATACAAAGAAAAGTTAAAATTTTAACTAGTTGAATTTTAATTAAGAACATTTACATAAACATTATAAAAACCTTAAAAATAGAGGAATGAAGCTCTGAGGTGGTTTCAGTGGCTTTAAATGAGGTTTTTTCTGCAGAAAGATATATATAATTATATATCAGGATAGACTGACTGAACACGTTCACTGGGGCGAACTGGCACGAACTGAGAACCTCCCGCTCCGGGCACTAAGGGTCGACTGGAAATTGTAAGTAGGTGTGGAGGGAGTTCGCTTATACCTGCGAAGGGTGTTACATTCATCACGGGGTATGATTGTACCTACACATCGGCCATTGAGGACAACTTGCCTCAACGGGAACTATAGACCTTGTCTGATTAGCAAAGAGTAAGTTCGAAAACAGTATGCTTTCGAGGTTGGTTCTTCAAAGGCTTTTTTTTGTCGAGGCAGATTCACAAACAGTGTTTTTGAAAAATAAATATAAAACATTAGTAAGCTCAGGATAATTTTCGGCTTTTAACCGGAAAGTGTTCGATTCGGGCCTTATTAAAAATAACATGCAACATATGAGATAGATTTAAAAAAAAAAAAAATATTAAACAGCGTTGGTAGTGGAGACTAAATTACAAAATTTATGTATAGCAAGTAACAAACAAAATGACACGTACTTGAGAAATGTTTTTTGCTGATGTCAAAGGGAGGAGATACTTTCTAACAGGTTTGGGCGACCGCTTTTCTCTGGCTGTATGTTTGCATAGTAGTCGTGAAAACCGATCGGATATTGTCTGGGGTTGAATTACCTTAAGGTTTCAAGACATGCGGTAATGATTATTATTTACTTAACGAACATTAAAACTTCTGTTCATTTATAGATTCTTAAATCACGTTATATAAACATTTCACAGTTTAATCGCTAGTTGTGGATTTAGATTAAGTAAATAACTAAGTAAATCCACCCACGAGTTATTCATTCCTTAATCACAAGCGCATTGAGCAGCTTATAAAAATCCATTATCAAGTGCGCAGAATGTTGCTTTCATTTGTCATGACTACTCACAAGTAGCAACAAATCAGATGCAAACGTTAGCGAAACAAAATTCTGACCACTTTTCGATAACGGCATTGCTGAATAAGCGCTTGTGAATAAGGAATGAACAACTTTTGGGAAGACACAAATAGGATGCTATTTAATTTTTAAACGAGTATTTGTAAAGAAGAGAATACCTTTTATCTCAAAATGTATATCGGTGTTGCGAAATTCATATGACAAATATTGATTAAGGATCGTTAAAAGAATTGATGAAAACGGATTAAAAGGAATTTTGTCTTATAACAAAATAATTAAGAAGACCTCAAGCCCAGTCCTTTAATCCAGGACACAATGTATCGACAATGTTTCAGATTCATTTCGAAAATTAACCAATCATCAACAGTTGCTAACACTCTGTTATCGTACTTAAAAGGCCAAGATTATTTAGATAAATTCAATCATTTTCAATTAATTAAGAGAAAAAAATTTCAAATATTAAAAGCGTTATTACAAAAAAAAATTTCAAAGAAATTACTCATTTTTCTTTTTATTCAAGTTTTTCCGTTTATCTAACTAAGCTAAAATGAACGATAACTTTAAAAAAAATGTGTTCTGTTTCGTTCCAGTCGATTATCCGTGTTTTTGATTAAAAGGCGCAACCCTGTATTTATTCCAGTTAAAATTCACTAGTGGATAATAATTTAATAACGCTGTAGAAAGTCACCTTAATTAATTAACTTGCCCACTTCTCTCTAAATTTTAAGATTCAGATTCACGCCATTACTCAGAAGCTTTTGAAGACTTCATAGTTCAGATATTTTATTCCAAAAAAAAGCAGAAACATAAATCTTAGATATGTCTAGAACTGGGACTTGAAGAAGCTTAAAATAAGTGTAATAGGTCCCATTTAATACTGTCTCATTTAATTTTTTTCTGTACTTCCCACTGTTTTATTACGACCGCTATCATATGTGATACAATCATGGTCAATAATCGTGGTTGTTGCTATATAAGTTCAAAAAGTACTTAAGTAAACTCCTAAACGACCCTTGCAATTTGAATTTTATACATCAGTAATATTTGTTTTAAAATATGACATTATATGCACATTTTCAGAGCGTAATGTTACGTAATAAAACGTTCATTCATCATATTCTACAATATTTTGATCGAAAATCGCTAATTTAATTGTTGTTTTTTTTAAATAGCATGGGTAAAATATCAACTTTGGTAAGATGGAATTTCGATAGACGTTGCAGGACACTATGGCAAAAGATAGCTAATCTTCAAGATTCTGCAGAGAAGCTATTTCGGTGTTGAAGAAGCAGGTTCGAAACCAAGCTATCTAAACACCAAATTCGTAATCACTATTACTAATATCCTATGATTTATTGTAGATAAAATAAATCTCCCGGTGTTATGTTTGATTGCCTTCGTTATCAGAAGTGCATTGCCCACTGCATAAACGCTTACTCCGTCTTGCGTAAGTCATTCTGATTCAGCGAATAGTCAGCTAACGGATCAGGCCACCGGGTCTTCTATGTATTTAATTAACTATAGATCCTTAATCAGAAAAATACCAGCAATCGTACGCAAATAAAAATTAGTTCAAGATATCCCCTAAGTTGGCTGGATAATTTCCCTAGTTGCACACAGGTAGTTAGATGCTGGAAAACTTTTATGACTGGAAGAAGAGAAAGGAGCCATCAAAGCTATGCACAAAAATCAGTTATTTAAAAGCAATCAGTGTGTAGTGCGTGAGAGACATTAAGTAAATTCGGAGACCACAAACCTCGCATACATCGAAATGGTCACTAACACTATTCATACAATGGAGTGATTACCTCAGCAAAAATACACATAAAGCCAAAAATGAAAAAAGAAACAGGATCTTATCTGGTAGAACTAATTGACTCGTTGCCGTATCTGAGTATTTCTAAAAGCGGTCCCCTCGGGACCGAATGAAATATGGCCTGATAAAGAACCATCAATCAAGAGATTGTCGTTTTGTTTATTTTATTTGGGACGTGCTGGACGTGTTTTTGTTTATGAGCTCCAATGTTTACGACAGCTATCGTAGCACCTACTCAGAGAAAGACAAAGGGTGATAGTTTGAAAGTACAGGTTCTCCCTTCAACGTTAATTACCATAACCAATACCATGGAAGGGTACAGTGCCACGGACAAGGCTTTACGGCTTTGTAATGGGAATGACCCTTGGGAAAAATGTGAATTATGAGAAAATTCTTGAATAATGTCATCTATTTCTATTAGTCATTAGCATTTACCATTTTCTGTTTCAGTATAATATTTCGCAGTTTCATCAGAGGCAATATTAAACGAAGCAATGCTAGTTTTAAAATGAAAAGAAAAAACGGATATTGGAGAAATATAGCTGTTATCAGAGGTTTAATCTCATTGAAAATGTGTCAACAACAAGGTCGTTGTTATCGTGAACTTAAATAATCAGCGTAAAATCAGAAGAAAAAAGTCAGTGTCATTGAAACTTCTTTACTGTGATAAAATTACAATCTGCCTTATTGGCCAATACGTAATTGTGATAAATGTTCTCATTCATACTATATTAACAATTGTCATTCACTCGCTCATTCATACAGTATTTACAAACAGCTCCAAAAAGAGCTCCCAAATCCACGTGGTTGTGAGCCAGTGGAGGCTGACCAAGAGCGCGAGAGGCAAAGCCGCTTAGGACAGACGCCAGGATTTTTCCTTTCAAAGCTCTCAAAATTTGAAATGTAGGGAAGGGAAAAAATTTGCTTAACATGGAAATTATTGGAGTGAAAGTACTCCCAATGTCACGTATTCATATCAGGTCACGAGGCCACTGCCACCATTAGTTAATAGTATGTTAAAAGGTACTAATCTAAAAAATATAGTCTTGTGAGCCAACGACCCCTCATTCGGGTGGATTTTAATTGCTTTTTTTTCTGGTTTCATTGTGTTTTTATTGTTTATTGGTCACCATGTCCCTAATATTTTGAATTTGTCATGCCCCTTTCGATAACCGTTTTCTCATCTTTTATGGATTGGATAGATAAATGTCCGCTATGAGGAAGTTCACCGTTCCTTCACCGTCCATCCTCTGGTAGAATAATGAAGTTTCCGTTGTGCTTAATACTCCTACGACTGGAGCGACTGCTGTCGACCCTGTATACAAACTGCTCCCGATGGCTATCAGACCCGGTCCAATGACCACATGGACCAGGTGGTTCTACCATGCTTCGATATTACCATATCCTCCCCCTACTTGCATATTCACAGGTTAGGGTAACCCCCCTCCCTCACACATCTGTTTTGGATAGTTAAATTTTCGGACTGGTCCGTGTTATGTGCCTAGGTGGTCGGTTTTTTTTTTTCAGCTCTCTGTCGCTTGCCTTTGTTGTATCAACCGCTTTGTCCCCAGGGCGGCCCAGTCTGTTAACTTATGAATGGGGCTACAGCGAAGATAGAGAGCGAGAGAGAGAGGGGGATAGAGCACATCCAAAGGGAGGGGACAGTTTTTTCTCCCTTTCTGCTGTCAGATTTACGAATCATCGCCCGCCTTCTAACTTCCCCCTTCAGGAGCGCAGGAATGTTTCCGCCCGCTTTGACAATGATGTATGCCTCTAATCTAATGGCCTCAGGCACTAGCCCATTAAGTAATTCATGCATCAACTTTTTTAATGGCTTCATAACTTCCATACAGTACCACGTACAACAGTCGCGTTAATTTAAAAACATAGGTCCGGAATGGATTCATGATCATTACCAGACCCAAAGAAACGCAGATTAATCAAATTTACCCTAAAGGGTAGCCGAAAGAGAAACAACTGAAAAAGTTATTATTTTGTTAAAGGTAACCTTTATGAGTAATACGTACAACAGATATATATTGAATGTGAATGAATGAAGCTGGAAATGACTGATAGACGAATCATTATAAACTGATGAGGACGAATCACAAATTCCAAACAGAGAACATTAGGGCAACAATGAGCAAGGGGGGTTATTCTGACGAATCTTGGTACTAGTTACAAAAAAAAATAATCCAGGACAGAGTCCCCTCTGTATAACAACAGTGCTCAGATAACTGGTTTAGGTCTGCAAAATTTAAAGAAATATTACATTATAAAGAAAAAAACATATATGTATAAAACGATAAAAACGACAATGTAAAATAAATTGTGACCCTATGTAAGAAATAATGATAATAACATAAGATTAATTAACAACATTATCTTCGTAGTTAGTAGTAAAAGTGGCAATAGAGTCAACATAGTTCCCGCACAAAAGGGGTGATTGTAGGCTTAAAGTGTACTCTCATAATTAGCAAGTCTTCTTTAGTTGGAATTCCAATTCAGTAAAATTACAACAATCAAAGGCTTGTATAGCTAACTACATATTAATACTTAATATGACTTAATACTATGATGGTCATGTGATGAAAGTCGGAATTAAAGGTTGAGAGGTAACGTCCTATCGTCAAGCTCACTAACACCTAGGAACCAATTACCAAATGACAACTACAGTCTTATCTCTCTTAATGCGGCAGAATTAATTTCACCAATATCTAGCCCGGTGATATGATGACGAAACACACAGTAGGGTTCCACCAAATCTGTTATGACACTTCTTGTCCATTACTAAATTCTACTGAGCACGACAAGACAAGGACGATCGAACAACACCCTTCTACGATAAAAAGGTACACGACTCACAAGTATACTGTGTCCACGCCCACACACGAACTGACATAGACTATCTGATATATCAGCCTCTATCATCGCTCAAGTCTAGTATTTTTTACACGTACACCAACTAGGGGAGAGACGATACATAGGCAACCAATCTACCAGTTAGAGATAAATGGAAAATAAGGAAAAGTTCATCATTTTGGCTTTTTTGAGGGCATATATGTCACATCCTGAGTAGAATATATAAACCTTACGCTACGGCTGTTACCTGAGAACATAATGACAGATAGAAGGTCACAAGACGATCGCTTTGTACACGTTTTGAAATTCAGCCTTGGCAATAAACAGAATGTTTCTTAGTTATAATAATGACAATACCTGTGAATAGATTTTTCACAAAGGCAAATATTTGTAGTCCCGTGGAAGGGAACTAACTTAAGCCACCCCCCCCCCTAAACAGAAGGATGGAAGGACTATAGGAGATCGACGCATCGATCGTTAAGGCCTCGTGGACCCATATTGAAGGGCTACTCAATACCATAAACGAGTGTCCTACCCCCGACTATTTCCTGAAGGGTTGGAATAGAGCTGAGCTACGTTTGATCCCGGAAGGAATGGAACGGGACTCGACAGCTACAGTACCTCTCAGTCCTAATAAAAGTCCTGGAACGGCTTATGTACGCGGCTCTAAGACGGGTTTTTGAAATAATGGACCACCCGAGGTACACTTCCAGTAAGGACAGGAGTATAGCTGACGCCTTGGACAGGGTAAGGAACGACGTGACTAGGAGTCACATTAAGTACGTCATGCTATTGACGTTTGTGTGATGGCCCTAAGAGATGAGGGAGCCTGACAAATAGGATTTCGATCCAAGCTGCATGAATCCAAAAGAGCTGAAGACCCGCACTGCCCAAACCATGGAGAAGGGGACATAGCGGAGCATGTCGTGCTCTCCTGTCGAGCCCTGGGCCCACTAGAGCACAGCTGATCCGATAGCTAGGGTAAGTACAGCGTGGACGGGTCCAATCTGCCGTCGCTAGTCAATGCAGAAGAGCTGCTTACCTCTTCGTCCGGAAGTAGTGGAAGGAGCAACAGGGGTCAGGCCAATTCACCATCTCGAGGAGGGCTATAGCCTACGTAAGTACAGTCACACACATTGCACCTCACCCAGTACTCTCATTGAAACCCTGGAAATAAAGGGAGATAAACTGCCAGAAGTTAAAATTTTAGCATTAAAAAAAGATGATTTCCACTTCTTCATTCATATTTTCAAATACAATAGACGCTGAATGATTTACCCCCACTCGAATTGTTACTATTTCAGTCCATCCTCGATACGGTATTGGTTGTTATATTATGCATATTTTGTTGATAGAGTTAATGAAATTTTCAAGAAATTTTACACGCAACACATTGCTTTCCTATTTATATAATTTTAACATTAACATTTTATATGTTTTTTAAATTTAATTTTGACGGTTAAAAGATTGTTTTATTGTATAATTGTGCCTGAAAATGATAGCCATGTGATTTCGATATCGGGCTAGCAAATAAAGATATGATGCACAGATGTGAACAATTTGTGTAGTTCAAACTTAAAATACTCAAAAATACGTCATTAGTAAAGAAGATGACAGTAGTAAGAGATAGGCATTACAAGCTAGACAATGCGGGGACATAAGTAGGGTCTGAGGAGACAAAGGGTACTATCGGTCAATATACAGAGGAATACTCCTCTAACTGTATATCATTTGTTTTTAGTTGTTTTTTTTTGTCTTTTTAGAGAGGAATACTACGCTGTATTTGTTTTGGATAAAGTATGCTAAAGAAAAAATAAATATAAAAATTGCTGGGATCACAGATAAGAAACTATTTCAGAGTAAAAGTTTTTTCAATTTTTTTTGACATGATTAAAAACTACTTAAAGGAGGTAATGCAAGTATAATTTAATATATATATATAAATAAATCGCGTGTTTTATAATTCACCACTCGTTTTTAATTGGATTTTTTATCTCGATAATTTCCTGCATACAATTCCTTTTTACAAGTAGATTATTAAACGATACAGTTAAAACTGGATTATTCACCAGTCACGGGACCACCACGGATAATTATTAACCATAAATCCCAATGATGGATAATATAGACCTCTAGATACCGGCCATTTAAGGAAAGATGGGATAATTTATTTTTTCCTTAAAGATGATCAGGCTAGAAATCTTCTGCAAAAGTGTAATATGGTTTCATTTTACCAAGATACTTTTACTTATTCAAAAACTGTTCTGAGACCCAGAAGAAGAAAATTTTGGCCTTGGTTTAGAATTGGCAGATTTAAATGGCCCAGACCCATTTCACTAGAATGAATTGTCCTTTCAGACAGTTGCAGTAATATAGCTTGCAGACTCAAATACATTTCCAGAACTAACCGTTAAAAGCGTGACTGATAAGAAGCGCCCATTTTATTTGAAAAGATGAATTCACTTATAAACATCTTCACTTTCCAAGCTGACTCTTTTACATTTCTTGCGTCCCATGTATTTTGCTAAAATACGTACTGCAGTACTTCTTGGGGGAGTTGTAGAGAATTAGATGAACTACTCTAAAAACTAAACTAATTATTTAAACAAAATAAATAAAAAAATTAAATTTATGACTGAAAAAGAAAAAAGCAAAGAAATTAATTAATTAAGAAGTGGAAATATACATAAATTTAGAATATTTAGGAAAGATACGAAGTCGAATGAAGCGTTCCTCATAAATAGATTGGTTAATATCCCACTAGAGAGGAACGATTATGGTAAAGAAATGAGGCATATTCACCATCCGGCAAATTAGGGAATATTTTGAAAAAAGCGGGCATTGGTGTAGCCTACAAAGGGCACCATAAAATTACATTGCTAGCAGCCCTGGTTAAAAGATAACATACTATTGTTTTAGATGAGCTATATATCCCATATAACCAAGTGGGTGAGAGCCATGAGATTGATATATACGTAGTTGTGTTTTAATAATTTTATGAAGAATTGTTGATCAATTTTTAATGATGTTTGATGTTTTAATGCTTATTTAAAAAGTTATTAATTTTGTTTTTTGATTTTTAATTATAGTAGATAGAAAGACAATTTCAAACTAAGTACAGTTCAGCACTATTAGTGGTTTCGTAGAATAATAGAATTTAGTTTGTTTCAGAAATTATCAGTTGTGGAAAGACAATAAAGCTGTTTTTTTTACTACACCATTCCACAATCCGGCATATATGTTTTATTACATTTAAATAATTCATTTCAGTTCAACATTGATTGAAAACTTTAGAAATTCCATTTTCTCATGTAATCAGGCATGGCTATAACTTTCTAAAGAGTAGTTGTTCATTAGTGTAAGTTGATTGGTGAATGAGATACTAACATTTTGGAAGGGAAAAGTGTGGATAATCTCTTGTGATTTTGTGAAGTGGTTATTTTAGAGGTATTATAGATTTTTTGTTGAGTGGGTCCACATTCTTTCCCCTTTTAAAGGATATACGGCTCACAACTCGAGCTGCGTGAGTGAAACTTAAGGTATTCTATGCCTGTCAAGAAGAAAGTGCAGAACTAGACAAAGCGGCGACATCGGCAGGGTCCCAGAGGACAAAAACCTTTTCAGGTAGGTATATTCTACTCCAAGAACTAAAGAGAGCATTTGTTTTCGGTGTGGTTGCAATCTTGAGGTAGATGGTGACTTGGCACAAGTTGTTTTTGTTTTTTTACAGATATCGCAAAAATTACGCAGCATAACAAAAAAAACCTGTTAATGAACATTCTTTGTGTCGAATGAAACGAATACCATCTTAATAAGACTAACCCCTTATTTCTGCGGTTTAAAAAAAAAAAAAGTTTGGAAAGCTTATTTGAAAAATTTATCGCATGATTTCCCAAATGAAAAAAATTTTAAATAAATTCGAAAGGTTTTTAAATCATTTGTTTTTCTAATAATTCAGTTTCTGATTTCAAAAAACAAACCCTATTTTTGGTGTGGGTAAAAAATAAATTGAATAAAATAAAAATAAAGAGGTTTAACAAATAAAATGAAATTGAATAACTATCCACGAGTCGCTGACAATATTGTTCTACGTGTTACAAACATGCTTGTTGTGCTGACGGCTTAGAAAATAGAAATAAAGGTTGAGAGTTACCAACCAAGGTTGTTAAGGTTATACATTTATCAAAATAAAATTTATTCCATAATCGACGTAAACAACATTTAGAGAGGCTGTGAAGGTAAAATTAAACTTTGAAACAATTAAAAAAAAAAAGGAGTGGGCCATGTCGGTTCCTTGCGTCTACATAATATCTAATATGTTAGATCTAGTAATATTGTGCCCCCCCTATATTTGTATTCGATCAATAAAGTGAGCAGGTCAAAATGTTATAGCGAGATAGGGGAGATGGCTTACTAGCTGAGACCCAGGTAAGGCACACCGCACAATGAACCCTTGGCATTCCACTGTCTTCCTGTTCGGCTTTTTATCTGCGGCGGTCGGCATCTTCAGGTATTCAGGTATGCGGGCTTTATTTCAAATTCGGGGAGGTCCCCCCCCCCACAGCCTCAAAACTGCACAATTTCCTCCTCGGGAGATGAACGAATGGAGATAACCACTGACGCCCTTCACCCGAAGGACTTTTGGCGTTACGAGTATTCGCATGAGGAATGCACCGCATTTGGGAATGAAAATTTTTTGTATGAATCCTTATTAAATTTACGACTTGATGTTAAATTTTGTATACTTATACATGGTAAATAAATTTGTTTAAAGGTAACATTCAATTTAGAACGCTAAATATAATCATTATAAATTATTGAAAACGGTCAAAGTGTCGTCATTGTCAGAATCGCATAATTTTTCACTTTCACTATCGAATATGGAATAATCCTCTTTAGAAAGTTCTAACAATGCCTAAAATAAAGCCGGGATAATATTTTAAAATAATGAAAAAATAGATTAACTTATGAAATCCCGAAAATATCGAAAAGAAAAATATCAATAAACCAAATAGTAATTATGTTTTAATCAAATCATCAATGTTATGATAAATGAGAAAAATCAATATTTTAACACATTGTATCAATAATTTAAGAGAATTGTTTGCAGCATTGAAAAGAAAAATATCACTGTTTTCTTTGTACAGAAAAAATATCAATACTTCAAAATTATTGATAAATTTAAAGATAGAAAACAAACAAGATTACAAGAAAAAAACATCGCTATTTCAAGATTAACAAATATAATAAGTCTAAGTTTGAAGAAGTTAGAACGATTCAAAAGTATAGACGGTCGATTTTTTCAAATTTACAAAAGCGAATTTAAGAATTTTACAACCCTCCTGGAGAGCATCGAACGGAGAGAATGTTCAAAGAATGTATCTATCTAGTTGCGATATAATACAAAGAAAAGCATAACTTTAGTGACATTATACGTAAAAATAAATTTCATTCCAACTTTGAACTCTTGTGAAATCACTGAATAGTCTATTAAAATGAATTATTTTATGCAAGGGGGTAAAATATTTTGGCCTAAAATAAGAACCTTTAGTTACATGTCAACCGCTGAAAAGGAAAGAAGAGGAAGGCCGAAAAAGTAAATGGATTGAGGATGTATAAGAACTGATGGTGGCAAGGGGTCTGCGTAAAGCCGACCGGATAGACCTAAAGAAATGGCCAGAAACAATTTTGGGCTACATATAAACGAAATTAATGACTTGACAGTCACAAAAATATTGCTAAGGTGCCTAGGACTCCTAAGTTTCTGAAATTCTTATTTGACGATTTTAAAAATAAATACTTGGTACTTATATATTTATATACAAAAGTTTCCCTTCATTCCCTTCAATCGGGCACTATTTTCGATAAAAATTAAGCAGAAACACTGAAAAGTTTTTAAATCTTACGTTTATTTATTTTTTTGGACGGGAGGAATTTACATGTTTTTAATTCATGTGGCTTTGTTTTGAGCTTAATTGAATTTGAACTAAACATAATGTGTGGTAAATAGGTAGTTTTTTTCCTTCTAATATTGTTCTTCAATTCTCTCCCACATAAGTATACCTTCTCATTGGATTTGCCACTACTGTACATATTCTCCATTCCGGTTATATCCTGATGGAAGCGTTCTTCATTCGAAGAGTGTTCATTTGAAACAGCTCCTAAGTCGGAAAGAAAAAATCTACATGGGAACTTAACCATAAGTTTTTGAGTGTTGTGGAAATTGCCTTTTTTAAGAGGGGTGTGAGGGGGGGGGGAGTGTTGACCCGCCTGAGTTTATAGAACCGCAAATTTATCCCGCGACTGAAAAATGTTTGGCCTTCCCTGATGTGACTCTTGGGACAGACATACAGGCGCTGTTAACACGAGTAGTTATCCAGCTCGAGCCTGCTTATCATTGTCACGCGCTCGACTACTATCTTCCCTAATGTCCTAGGAAAAAATAATATCGCCTCAGCCCTAGCAAGAAGCCCAGATCGGCATCCGACAGAGAGAGGACCAACCTGCATAAAAAAACACACACAGACACAAAAAACTACAAACTACCTCCATCGGAACAGAGCCTCTTATCTCCGAGGCCATTATTTACGGCGTTTGGTCTCTTCTGATCCCGAACACACAGAGCAGATCTGTCAAAGATAGCTGGCGATGTTGGAGTCAGTAGTGTGGGTCTGGGTCCTGAAGGTCTCATTAGGGTCCATAATATTGTTAATGTTATCTACAAGCTGTAAATACAAGAAACATACTTTTTATACGAGTGTGGACAATGCTCATAATTATATATCACACCTAGGCTAGCTGAGTCATATGTACTTATGTAACAAGAGGTGCTATTGCTTACCACCAAGGGAGAGGATTTACTTTCAAACGACATCGTCATTAGTACGTCTGTATGTTCTCTTCTTGTCTATTCAACAACACTCCGACGGTCCGGAACATGTTTTTTTCCTTTCATAGCCCCTTTAAATTTACAGATAATTATATATATTTATAGATCCTCAGGCGCATCCATTTACAGATCATTTTTGTATTTCCTGTAGCATCGCTACATTATATAAAGGTTTAGTTATTTTATAAAAATTATATTATGAATAAACAAGTACAATGATACACATGACTGGAGTAAACTGACTAATAAAGGTGATGGGGCTCACCTTTTTGATCAAACTTAAAACTTAGAATTTATTCCAGAACATGTATCGGAATATGTCATGGTTAAGGCGAATAAAACTATTATGAATAACGAGCAACTGTTCACTAAATCGGTGCCGTGATGGTTTAATCAAATTTTCATGTTTTTTTGCTACTTTTTCATTGCTCGGAAGCATATTTATTTTTTCTCTATAGTTGAGAAGACATTAAAAACAGAAATTGAAAACTAATAAAATTTTTGTAGCCATGTATATGATATCTTCAAATAAATTTCAATTGGTTTATTTTCATAAATATTTTATCTATTAAACGTTAAAAACTTGTTTTTTCGGTGACTTTAACAAATCAAATGGAAACTTTTTTTGTTCAAAAAATGCTGAGCAGTTCACAATCATTTAACAATTGTTTAAGAAACTGTCTGTAAGCATCTCTTGATATTGATTCTTTACTAAATACTCCTTTATTACATATACACTTTTTAAAAAATAGAATTTTTTCAAAACTACTGATCCATGGATCAATAAACGCTTAAATGAATCGGGAAAATATACTTAAAGGGGGTAGTAGAGAGCGGATGATGGGACAGCTGAAACTGCTTAGGCAGATATGAATAGCTTCTGAAGCCATGAAATAGGGGGACCGGACTACCTGCCAACAGGTGTAGGACAGAGGTTTATCTCTTTAGCGGAGGGCCGCCCACCAGATAAGAAGGGTGGTATCACTAGGGTCAGTTCTAGCGCCTCACCCTTTGTGAGTCTTAGCACTTTTTCCGAGAACTTATCATTGTGCTGTCATCTTGGGCCAACACCTGTTCTTCATCTTTCTTAAGATGGGTGAGACATAGATGCTAGGATAAATCTCACCAGGTCACTAGTATTGGGAACATTTCAAAATTCTAAGAAAGTTACAGTAGCACCAATAGATCTCAGGATATTTAATTTTAAGCAAGAGAAAAGCGTTATTTCGTATTTCGCACTAAAACTGTTATCCAGACGAATTTTAAATATATAATTATAACATGAAGTCCAAGTAAGAATCAAGAAATGTCAATTTGTCGGTTCCTAGTTGTGGTCTGTGGCTATATCTTCCAGAAAATTCCCCTCCATTTGTCTTTATCCTCAGCCACATTCCTCTAGGCCTGATTCCGAGGTCTTGTATACACTTCTTTCTTAGTTATCCTCATCTATTTGGAAAGTCCAATGTTCCAAGCTGCAGGCATTCTTTGCATATGACCTAGCCAGCATATCCTCTCAGCTCTGAAGACCCTCAGCAGATCCTTCCCCTCCAGAATCCCTCCAATCTCCCCACTACTCCTAATGATCCACTCTCCTCTCCCACTAAGCGGGACAAAGATTTTTTTCTCCATTCTCCTCCTCTCTAATGCCCTCGATTCGCTGAAATCAGCACTCATTAACCTCCAAGTCTCTGACACATAATTCACACACAGTGCGTCGCACCAAGGTCAAACACCGCATAATCCCACAGGGAAACGGCCGTTTAGGTACCATAATTTTTAAACACTTGAAGAAGTTTGTTTAAGACATCTTAGCGCTCGGAATATAATAAAAAGCTGTGGTCAGACAAAAGTTGTTTTAATCAGTTATCAAGGTCATATACAGTCGCATTTTCGTAAGTTTATTCTGACTTTAAACACACATATAGTTCTATTTTACACCACTTCACTTACTTTTGTCTTACTATTAATTATACTTTCCAGAAATCAGAATTCGAGCACTCCTTCAAACGGGTGACCATCAACACTGCGGCGTGTTTCAGAAGCAGATATAATCAGGTATTTTATTTTGTTCTGGTTTATTACTAATCAGAGCCTGGGGATTTCATTTTTAAACAGTCTAAACAAGGGTGATATTTCTCTTCGCAATATCGTGGCATAAGTTGCGGCTTGATTCACCCGCTATGTGATCTTCTCTTAAGCTGATTAATATAAGAAAAATGAGAAGGGATTATGTTTAAACAGGATTGCGGCATTTAAGTTTTAATTATCGATTATACATCGGATGATGTGTCAACGTAAGAGGAAGTTCTTCAAAAATACTGTAAAGTTATGACAAAAGATAGAGATAATATCAGATCTGGGACAGTTTCAGCCGTAGCTCTGGGTTGGTCATGGACGAATCTTAAAGACCAGTTAGCGCAAATGAACGATTTGTTCCTTACATAACAAAAGGAACTTTTTAGAGCTCCCCGGAGAAGGGTACTTCGATTCCCGAAAGGGAGCGTTGTAATTACTCCCTTTATTAATCTCATTATTTCTAATCAGCACACGTAATGGGGCAACAGCCCATTCCTACCTATTATAATGATACTACGTAAGGGTCCGTTTGCTCTTAATAGATGATTAGGAAGTCTGATGAGTATCAAAGATAATCATCTCAGCTGACATTATGGGCCCCACCAAAGTCTTGTTCATCGACTTAATTACATATTATGGGCATAATTATTAATAATGGCGTTGATTACTAGTTATTAACGGATTCGATGACGTAAAAAATGTTTAAAATAATCTTTAGAGTGAAAGGGAAACTTGAATGAGGTAGGTATCTATTTTTAGATCGCACATTTTTTCTTTCTAGAAACTGGTGCTTATGGCATCCACAATCACATAATTAAAGGTTTCCTTGGTATAGTTGAATATAAAATTGTATGTTTTTTTTTCTGAACAGCTGATCAACATAACAATTGGATTATTACTCTCGCACGCTCAATGCAGTATTGAACTAATGTAATTGATTTATTAAGTACTTTTTCACGCCAAATACTGTTATGGACTGACTTGTAATGAATAGGATTAGCCAGTAATGGAATATATGTATATGATTCACACCGAAAGTTCACAGCCGACTTGACATGTTTGTCCGTATATATTTTTAGTATTCTTTAAAATATCAAAGTAAGCGCTATACCGGGCGGTAGCCATTTGCTTTTCATTTGCACGCTCTTAGCTTCCACCGTCGTTAATTACGCTTACGAGTTTATCGTACCAATATTGTGAATCCGAAATATTTATATTTTATCGTTTAATTGCAACGCTGTCGTTTTATAACCAGTGCATATTCCTATCCAACATGCCATTGACAAACTGCTTCTTGCATCTTACATTCTGTCAACAGTTAAAAAAAAAAAAATAAGTGAAATCTCCATTACAACTCCGATTTGTGGTGTGTTTCCTGAGCTCAGGCTGAAGTTCAGCAACTTTTTAAGATCTTGAAGCGCATTAATTGGAAGTGGTTTATCTGCAGTGTGAAAAGCTAGAAAGTAAATGTAATGATAAAACTCAGACACTATGCTGTAAATGTTTTCCAAGTGACGACATATGCTCAATTAAGATCGTATCCCTGATCCGGATTCATATTTGCATGTAGCTATTTAACTAACCTAAATGTTAAATAAATATTACTAAACTGGAGGCATAACAGATGGACATTAGCAATCCAATGCTGATGATAGGAATTACATTGTCCTCTAATGTTTTATTAAAATATGGCCTCAAAAAATCAATTCCTTTCATATTTTTTATTATATTTGATTATTACGGTATGTTTCGTTAGTAAGGTTATCTACAAAAATGTTAAGTACTCCCTACTACAAATAGTCTCCCTCGAAGAGGATTCGGTAGAAAACCCGAGAACGCTTTGATCGAGGCAATCGAGGCATCATTCATTGATGAGAAAACTTCACCTTACTCGAAGTAATCACTAGTAAATTCGTCTTCAAAAAACGTTAAAAATCAGTACCCTCTTTATTTATTTTAAAAGAACTATACTTTTGGAATTGTAGTATAGTTTTTAATGTACTGTAAATTAGAAATGTTCCGAAAAAAAAGTTTACATTAGGTAGTGGCGATGAATTGACTTTCTTTCTCCATTCCTGTTGTTTTATATATAGAAACTTCTTCTCATAGCCAACTATATCTTCCTATAGTGTAGTTTGAATCTTCTTCTCTCTTGCTTTTATGTCATAGTCCCATTTAGTATTCGGCTTTCTTTCATTCTAAGCATATGACTAATGCGTTCATTCCTTATCCTCCCTAGCCTATATTTACGCGTGGATCTTTTCCATTAGTACATCTATGCAGCTGTTAGCCTCTTCCTTTCTATAGAATAATCTGTACCAATCTCTCAGAGCATATTTCTCTAATATTTTAAATAAAAAATTACACTTCGAACAAGCGATTAATTTGAAGTCAAAGGTAAATCAGCTAGAATAACCGTTAGTCATTAGCTAACAACCTCGTGCCTAGCTTGCAGGAGAGATCACCTAAGACAAAAGGAACAATAATGAAACAAGTGAAAGGAGATCCGAGGTCTGTGAAAGAATGCACTTCTCAAGAAGGAAGGGAAGGTCTTCCGGCGCTCTCTTCTTCTCGCTCCATTCAGGGGTCGGCCAATTAATGCAGCAGCCTGCATCTTCGCAACGGGGCGATGCGCTCAATGGGAGGAGGAAGAATAGGGTAGCAACAAATGGGCAGCATGTCTATTTACTCTTAAAAGAAATAGTTATTGATTAATGAGAAAACATAGTCAAACAGGCACGATTTAAATCAGAACTTTTTGGTTAGTTTTCAGACGGCTATCTCTTCCTGATACCACCCAATTAAGAGTATATCATAAATTATTTTATTTTTTTGAGAACTTTATTGCTTTTAACAAAAGTAAATCAATTTAATATATTAAATGTATTATAAATAATTATTGGTTAAAGATAAGAAATAGTGGCATAGCCTCGTTTCGAAGTAGGACAAGCAGGAATCAACCGCTATAGTTTTTTTGGGCATTTCCCCCCAAAAAACTTCCTTTATAAGATAGAATTTTATTTTTTGAAATTTATATATACGAAACTAAGGAATTAGATGAGAAGAAACAATATCTTGAGATACCTATGGAATCCAGAGTTTCTTAAATATTTATTATCTGAACAAACTCAATCATTGTAAATCCCAGTTTCGACAAATAATTGAATTGTAAATAGCTAAAATATTGACCGAAAAAACTTCGGCTCCAACGACACTTCTATTGTTAACAATTTCATCTTGTTTTACTATTCTAAATCTATTAAGCTTTTTAGCTATAGCTTGAGTAAGCTTAATCTTTGTTATAAGATCTTTTTGTTTCTATTTAATTATTTTTTGCATTCTTCTTATTATAATATCTTAACCAAGGTGCATCCAGAGAAAGGCACACTTAAGTTGAAAATGCCTTCGATCGAGCTAATTATTGTTGAGACCGCTTTCGTATACAATTCGTATATATAAAAGAAAACTACCACTTACCGGTTTCAGAGTAATGCCCCTTCCTTCGGACTCGGCAATAAAATGTAACTAATAAAGAAACAATTGTAACATATTTTTTATCTGATAAGAATCAGCGCGCTTGCCTGTAGTTATGAGATAACAAATGCCTGTTTGCACAGTTTATAATAAACAGAGATACGTTTTGACGAGCAAATAAACACATCCTTGATGTTGGATTAAGTTTGTTTATACTGTTCTTACCGTCTAATTATTTATTTTGATTCCCGGCTGCCCCCACAGATTGTTTTCAAAGGAAAATAGTGGGCATGGCCTTGGTTCACTCATCTTGGGGGAAAATTGTGATTATGGAGAAGGTAAGTAGCACTAAAGCTTGGTAATACTTAGATATTAATAAAGGTTGAGATGTAACAGCTTAGGGTTTACCCTCCCCTCTAGTTCCATATCACCACCATGGCTTTATATTTATTTTTATATGGATTAAATGTTTAGTAGGATAGATAATATCAAGCCTGGTGATGTCTGCTAAGGAATACATCCGTGTGGGCACGTCACGAACGCTGAACAGGGAAAATTTCCCCACCTAGTGCTTGGGGCTAATCCACCAGAGGCTTTCTCCGAATCCTGGTAGCAGTAGTATATAGGGCTGAACAGCCGGCATGTTACCACCTAAACGGTAGTTATTAATGGATTCAGTGTACTCTCTTAGCTAGGACACATAAGGGCATTTAACACATTGAAACAAAGTTATCACTTTCAATCGCGATTAATCGACCAGGACGATTCAGCGTTATCTGTATGGATCCGGAGGGAGGATATCTTCCACCTTTGGTGAACCGCGTTCGTCAGTTCCTGGTTTTAGACAAAAAAGCCCGGAATCGAACTTCGGGTCTCCAACCACCACATCTCATGGACGACATATGAAGCTATATTCCATGAAATGTTCCTCTACTAGACCGAATCCTCAAAAACACCTTGTATTTAGCTCCTTCTACGCTGATTCATATAGACTTGTAAGGTATGATGAAAACATGTGTTACGGCTCGACCACTGTAATCTTATCTAGATGTTCATTGCCTGAAGAGTGCTGGCCCCACACATCGGCACACGGCAGCTATTGTAATCTCTATTACGCACTTCATTAACGGCTACTGGTTTTTTATTTTTTATGTTTATTAATTGCAGAGCCGGAAGGGACCAGCTCAACTTTCAAGCAGATACGGTGCGATCGTCGTTCGTTTGTCTGTCTGTATGCTCAACGATAATAAAAGTAAAATCGACCAAATTATATTCAAAAACATCCCAAAATACACATTAATGTTTTGGTTAAGTTTTAGCAACAATTTCCATGACAAAAAAAATCAAATCACTGGTATATGGTAACTGCAATGACTTTTTGTAATAAGAGTCCACCAAAGCCCGAAAACATATTCAATATAACAAATATGGACGGTCAGATCTTTGATATGTGATACCCTACTTAATTTGATAGCAAAATATTATTTATTTATCTTTTAATGAGATAGCTATAATCTTATAGCAAATGGGGCCTTAAAGAAAATTTCATGTATCTAGCTCGAACAGGGGTCATTCAAGAGACAGGCAAACGGACTGGTGGTGTTGAGATAAACTAACGAAACCCTAAAAATAAATTTGATATTTGCAAATACTTACACTCCTTTGCATTCTATATTTAGTGAGCAGTGTGGTTTAGGTAATAAAATTAATATGTATCGTATACATACATAATCACAAATGGAAGAAAGACGAATTTCCCAGATCTGAAGTCGAAACTATCTTTGTAAGCTCGGTAAAGAACCGCGATTGTTCTTTGACATTTTCAATATGAGGAAAATATTAACAATAACCTAATTAAATAATGAATAATGAATGATAAAAGAAGATTATAACACGTTAATAGACTAATTAAACAAATGAGAATGCCACTAATTCAAATTTGAATTATTGAACTATCTAAAAATAATCCGTTTTGTCCCCTTATTGTTAGGGTGAATTCAGTGCAATTTATCATTCCATCTATCAATTTATAAAATACGGGCAGTTGAGAAAAAAATGTTTACTTTGTGAGTTTACACATGGAGAAATTAATCTATGAACGGAATATTTAATTACTCATGTAATATATTAATTCTGGTGTAGTACGATTAATTATGAGACATTCATTTTATCGTTTATCTTATTAGACATATTTCCCGTTGTCTGTCCTGAAGAGTGCGAGTCTTGATTGACTACCAAAATGAAATTTTATATGGAGGTTCCATTTTCATTATCCGGCGACATGGGAAATATTTCCAACTCCATAAAACATAATTGAGGGTTAATAATTAGTAAAAAAAATAAATAAAATACTTATGTATTATATTGAGTTGAATAGAAAACTGAAATTATCATGGACCTAATGATTTTAAACTATAAATACACAAAGTCATTAAAACTGTCTTATTTATCATGTTCAAAATTATAACTCAAAAATAAAACCAGGCCTATAATAAATAATAAAGATTCATTACTTTTATTTACTGATGAAGTTCATCCGTTAATATTAGAAGAATTACAGAATATGTAAGACAGTAAAATATACTGGATATACGGCAAAGCACTCCGGATAAGCTCAGAACTAAGCAGCAAGTTAACTTACATCGATCTCAAGTCCTTCAAGTTGCTGTTAATATTTTAAGATCCCATCCTTCTTCTTTAAACCTCCCTTTTTAACTTTTAATCGGATCCGTACACTTGTGATACAGCGGTAACTTTGATTTTTGAGTGATTTACTCAGGAAAATTAATTTCTGACGATTGGTCTCGTTTGGATTTACTTAATCCCTAACCTATTACTCAGCATGGTAAGTGATACGAGGGTGGTCTGAAAAGTTTCCGACCTCAACATGAAGATAGGAGCAGTCGTAAATAAAAACTAATGAATTTCGTTGTTCATCTGTTGACAGTTACTCACCAAAGTTTCAGCCATTTTGGACGCGCAATTGTTGTGTAACAGTCGTTTGAGTGAGTCGATGTGAGTGTTTTTATGAAAATGGACAAAATCGAGTAGCGAGCTGTCATTAAATATTTGTTTTTAAAAGGCAATACGCCTACGCAAATCAAAGATGAGTTGGATTCTGTGTATGGGGACTCTGCACAAAAACTGCAACTACCGACGAAAATATCACCAAAGTTCACCAAATGGTGCTAGACGACCGCCGAATTAAAGTGAGAGAGATAGCAGAGGTTATGAACATGTCAAAAGAACGTGTTTTGTCACATATTAAATCAACATTTAGAGATGAGAAAGCTGCCCGCGCGTTGGGTGCCGCGTTTGCTCACGTCAGACCAAAAACGTGTTCGAATGAACATTTCCAACGCTCTGTTGGCGCAATAAATCCGAGCTTTGGCGCCGATTAATTACTGTGGATGAAACTTGGATACACCATTATACGCCCGAAACAAAAATACAGTCCAAACAGTGGACTGCAAAGGGGGAACCGGCTCCAAAAAAAGCAAAAACTGTTTTTTGTTTTTTTGGGAAAGTAATGGAGGCTGTTTTTTAGGATAGTCATGGAGTTATTTTAATTGATTATCTTCAAAAAGGAAAAACCATTACAGGAGCATACTACGCATCATTACTTGACAAGCTAAAGGCAGAACTTGCGGGAAAACGGCCACATTTGCAGAAAAAGAAAATCCTGTTTCACCAAGACAACGCACCGTCTCACACCTCAGCGGTTGCCATGGCGAAAATCCATGAATTACGGTTTGAACTGCTTGACCATCCGCCTTACTCACCAGATCTAGCCCCAAGCGACTTCTTTTTGTTCCCTCATCTAAAAATTGCGCTCGGAGGATAGAGATTTTCGTCAAATGAAGAGGCAATTACGTTCATGAACGTTTATTTTGCAGAGAAAAACGCCGAGTACTATTTGGACGGGTTACAGAGATGGGAGCATCGCTGGGAGAAGTGTGTAGAGTTACAAGGAGACTATGTTGAAAAATAAAAAAAAAATTTCAACCTAACCTTGCTTATATGTGAAGTGTTAACATGCAAATGATAAAATAGAAATAAAGAATATTTATAGCACAGTATTAATTGAAACTGGTATTTAACATAAAACTATAACTGCATTATATGCAAGTTGCATAAATATATAGAAAAAAAAAACTTTTCCTAAACCACTACAATGCAATGGTCGTCAATATAAATAAAAATCGAAGTAGAAATCGGTTTTTCTTTGCCCTGGTCATTTTCGGAAAAGAATTAATTGAAATCATTAATTTGATATTAGAAGGTAGTTTTGAGAGGTATTTTATTAACGGAGGTCATCAAAAGCTGTCAAATCAGTAGCTTTTACAATCTAGTAAACAGTACCTCTTGAACCGTTATTAGACGATTGTAAAAAAACTATACTTGTGAAAGGTATATTTGTTATAACCCCTCACATAATTTGTTAAATCATCTCTGTCACTTAAAATCGCATTTTTTAACAAATGAAAAAAAAAACTGAAATTGATCAAACGACTTTTTTTACTTGAGGAGCCTTAGTAATTGCCAAAACTGGACATAGCTATTTTGCAAATATTCTTCATGATCTGAATCATGATTAATAATGTATACTGGCAGATTCGAATCATTTCGGAGAGTAAATTTGTATTTTACCATTTGTTGCTAATTGTCGGAGGATTACATTTATCGCTTATTATTAGTTACAACTGAAGGTTAGTAATCCGTTTTTATCAAAATAGGAGAATAGAAGAAACCCATATATTTACCTACATTAAGTTTATTAAACACTGTAAAAATGTAAATTTCTGAGCGTTATACAAACTTTCTTTGATTAGAAGCTCCTACACATATAAAATTTAGGTTTAATTGCTTAGTCAAAAGTTGAAGGCATTACGTTATCTCTGAATTTATCTTAACGAGTCACACTATATTTATACATAAATACTTTAAGAAAAATACATTTAGGTCATAGCTGTAAGTTAGGATGTTTTTATTACACGGTCCGAGGATTTATTCTCAGGGGGATTATGAGCAGGAAACTATTGAGGAGTTACATAGGAAGAGCATTGTTACAAATGTAGATGGACACCGATTTGAAACGATCATGATTAACTGATTGAGGGAATGTATTCTGTCATGAAGACAGTACAGCATGATTCGCTTCATCGTTATTACACTCGGCCAAGTGAGTAGCCAGCTACAGATAACCCTGATAAGATACAAGCCTTCTATAAGTACCTGATATGTATGAATGGGAGTGTGCTGATACTACAGCGAACTGACACGTACGTATTCACACCGTTCCGGCACAGACAAACACAGCCACCAAACAACCGCCAGGACCGGCCGATACGGCAGCACTGAGGGGAGAGCCAAGTAGCGCTCCCCACCTCCATTCATGTCTGATCTAGAAGTGGATCCGTGGGCCAGTCAAGGAGAAGCTTTATCTTCTGGTTCATTCAATCGTAGTCTGTCAGTTGAGATCAGTTTTAGTCAACCACTGCTCTTGCTGAAAACAGGAAATTTCTTGGTTGGTGTGACTGTGGGCAGTATCCATTAGTATAGTAGGGAGAAATATCCGTGCATTCGGCGAAACGTGTTCGTTACAAGTCAGCACTCAGTTTGAGATGAGATACAGTAAACGTTATGGTTGTCGATGATATCACATCTACTTCACTGGACAAAAATGTTCCCTTGACGTATCTATTACCGTCATCTTATGATGATGATACTTAGTTATCTAAGTAGCAACAAGGAAAGTGCGTCTCCTCGATATGCGTGTGGTCGGAATGATTATATATATATATACATGATGTTTGATTCTTGTCCGGCAGATATATATACACATGATCTCGATGGGAGAGGCTACAAACAAGTTCATCTGTCTGCAAGTGTATTCTGTAGGACACTTAATTGTAATCAACGATCTCAGAGACATAAAGACATAAAAACACTTTATCAATAAAAAAAACTCAAAACAACAGTACCATGTTCACAATAAAGACTATTAATTCAGAAGTGACTGAAAATGGACTGGGTGATGAGGTCCTGTGAAATGAGCCAAAGTTGACTGTTCAGCAGTGATCATACAGACAGGCTCGATTTACCTGAGAACAGAGGGTAGTGTTCAATGTAGCTTGTTGTTGTTCCTTAATTCGATTCGATGTAGGCTGGTATTTTGGCACAGGTGTCAAGGCGGGCGGCTTCTCCTGTTAGATACTTTCCCGGAGGGTCTTTGGTAAATACCTAAGCAAATGTTCGGGTTGGGCCTTTTAAGAAGCGTTCACGAGATTGTCTGAAGTTTGGTTTCAATGATCGAAGTTATCATTCAACCGAATATCGTTACGTTCCGGCATACAAATTATGTACAAAATTAAGCGTACACTATAGTTGCCGTCACGAAACTAGAAGCGTCAGAACCACCGATACATGGCAACCCCTGTTGCAGCTCTGAGTACGATTTCTCTCCTATCCACGTGATCCCTTTACTCCGATAATGTCAATCATTAGCCAATAAACAAATTAGTGATTAGTCCACGCCCGTATGTGGCAACACCGCGCCAAGTATTCCCTACATTCCGTCTGAACAGAAGAAGCGCCTAATTGCATGTCGGCGGCTATATTACATGATATTTTACAACATTCATGGGCAATCTGTTGCGTCATTTATTATGTCTGATTCCAGTCGTAGTGGAAAAAATACAAACTTAAAAGAATAACATATATCAAACACCAACCACTTCATATATATACCTGATAGATATAGCTCGACAGCTTATTTACAGTGAAGTATGTCCCGATCTGTCCAGCATTTTAATAATTATTTTCAATGAATGAATGAGGTAAAAAAAAACTTTGTTGTATGGTGCAAAAATATGTCTGTTGCTAAAATTGTCTCTCGTCACTGAATGATCGGTTCACTTATGTAACCGGTTCGCCTGAGTCAACAGATCAATGGACTGGTGTGACTCTAACGGGATAATAACCATAGTATAATTTTTAGCTCTGTGTATCAGCAATATATTATAGAGAAAGGGTTCGTGGCTCTCCACCATATCCATAAATTTCGAGGTGTTAGGTCCATGACACATTTTATATATTGCTCTATATTTATGGCACTTTAAAAAAGTCAGGCCCTCCTTAACTGCGGTGGGACCAGACCCTCGGGAGGTGTGAAACATCCGGCCCTCTTTCGAGGTAAAAAAAATGTTCGGAAGGACGCAGTTTTATTTATTGGATGTTACCAGAAGGTTTGACGCCATCGACAGCCAGGTGTAGGGGTCCACCCTGACCTGGGTAAAACATTTCTTTGTTAGGAAAGTTAGGTACCGATACGTATTGATATAGAACAAGACTAATAGCGAACTAGGGGAAATTTCGAGTAGATGTCGGTTTCTTTGCATTGCATCCTTAATATCGTATGCAGCACTAATGCTTACATGGTAAGCATTGTGGATCGGTGATAGGATAACACGATTTCGGCAAAAGAAACCCCGATGTTTATGCAGGCAAGCGGGGCAAAGTCAATGTATGGAAAACAATTGTTTGTTGTTTTTGTCAAATGTGTTTGTACTTCGGTAAAAAAAAGATCATTTTAAATCAGAAACGTTCGCTTATCCAAAAAAAAAGATGAATTTTTCAAGACACCCTACTCCTGAAACTTAATTAATAAGAAGGAAAAGTCAGAAAACAAATCTTATTTCGCTGAAACCTATGATGTAAATGTATACAATTACATAAAAAAAATCACATATCACATTACAAAAAAACAAGTAAAACAAAAATTAAAATGACACATCAGCTACATGTCCAAGTCGCGTTCGTGTCTAATGATGCTCTACTTGCAATAAAGATAAAAAAACACCTGTCTCTCCACATCTTTACCGATTTCTACCAGGACTATGCCGTCATTATCATCAGCTTAAATTGATTCAAGAGATTCATTAACAGTTTTATGTAAGTTCAAAGGCACACATTTTTAAATATGTTAAAACGGTTATAACATTTAAAATCTGGTATCTGGATCAAACCATGCAACAATAAATATATATATATATATATATATATATATATATATATATATATATATATATATTATTGTATATTATATACTTATATATATATATATAAGCTATGGCTAGTGGTGCGGCAATGTTAAGCCAAATACCACATAGCCTAAGGTAAACAAACCCGTTACGTGTGTATAGAGGATCAGGAGGAGCCAATTATAAACCAATAAAGCTAGTTATAAACCAAACCATCACGTTATATCATTAACCTCCTTATTCATTCTTTTTTCATGATCGTCTACAGCCGGGAGACGATAACTTATATATATAACTCAAATTGTTGAGTTTGGTTGAGTTGGTAAGTGCATTTCTGTGTTGAGTTAAGTTAAAGTGAGGAATAAAAGATTTATGTGGAGAGAAAACAATATTTGAAATAAAGGCTTCAAATGTATGTTTTATAGTTTAAGGCAATGGTTCCATTTTTCTATGGAGTAATAAGGTAGTGCTAGTTTTGCTGAGTTTTAGCTAGTTTTTATCATAGGATTTTATCTATTTATTTATTCTTATATGTCAATTAAGGCCAAGTTTATATTTCGATCTCTTTAGTCAGTAGCTTAATGATTTACATACAGATTGTTTTAACTGTTCTGACTTTAGTTATGATATTTCAGTATTGAAGATATAAATATTTTGTTACTTTGTTATATTTTTATAGTTTCTGCAATTTATATTTTATGCTACTTATATGAGTCTGATCTGTAGATTTTATCTATATACAGAGGGGTCCAAAAAAATGTATCCACTGGTTAACAGTCCATAACTTGCAAACTAATTGACAGAGTTGTCTCAATTTTGGTGAAAGTGTAGCTTAAAGTCCAACTTAAAGATTGCTGTCTTCAAAATTCACCGAACACTTGAGCGACTCACTCACAGCACGCATGGCTGTAAAAGAGATAGGGGGGGGGGGGATTTGACAGTGTAATGACTCTGGGTACATCCGAAAGAAATTATTTGTTTTGTCTATTTTTATCTCGATACCTTCCAGTCTGGGCTTACACTAAGTAGTAGTGCGATCCTGTGTGGTGCTTCCCTGAGACTTCTCTCATTTATGTGTATGTATAAAGAGAAATGTTCTGGGCACCTGACCTTTAATCTTTTAAATATTCTTCCTGCAATTGCCACATTCGATCTTACAGACCCCTAGGATCGGTCCTCGATCGGTCTGGAGTCTTTAAATTTGTTACATGGTGTGGGGGCTCAGATAACTGAGTATCCCCAAAGTGGGGAGGAGACGCCCGCCGCGGGCTAGGGTCACTACAACCTCTTAGCCGCCGTCCGGCGAGTACCCAGAAAGAGATAAGGCGGGCGGACCTGTGGTCTTTCACCCTGGCTGCCAACCTAGTCGGCGAGCAGCTTTAATTCGCTTTGATCTGACTCCATAAGATCTGCCCCGACAAAGCACTATTTTCAGGAGAAGAGGTACAGGGTAGGTTTATAGGTAGTTTATATGTGGTCTTGGAATGACCACGAATTCACACTCGGTATCTGAGGGTAGGCGAAAACCGTCCTGATCCCAAAGGCGAGTGTGAACCGGAGAGAAGAAGACTGGATTGCCGTGGCAGACGCTACTGGTAAGTTTGTAGGGCCACGGCAACCGTCGTCCGCGAGGGAGAGGTCTCTCCCAAGGAGGTGCTAGTTTTATACAAAGGCAGAGATTCCCACTAGGAAGGTGTGGTGTCTGACAACGCCGGACTAAAACATAGCGAGGTTAGGAGAGAGAGATGCAGAGGTAGTTGAATGAGAGGACCATGGTTTTGAGTAGAGCAGCAAGTGCCAGTGCAGAGAGATAGGAGAGAGTAGTGTTCCAAAGACGGTCCGGTTCGTTATGCCAATCCGTTTTTTTTTTTGTTTTTTTTTATTTCATAACCTCTCTTTATTAATATGCAATGAACAAAAAATAAATAGTTTTTGATTTACATATTTCTCCTTGTTCTGCATACACAGATGCATTCGAAGGAGGGCATAGCATAGATATAATACGTTTCAGTTTGATGTTAAAAAGTCAATAACACACTACACTCGGTGATTAGGCTCACCTTCAGCTTACAACCGGAAAACTAAAAGATGCCAATCTTTTTTTTTTTTTTTTTTTATTTCATAACCTCTCTTTATTAATATACAATGAACAAAAAATAAATAGTTTTTGATTTACATATTTCTCCTTGCTCTGCATAAACAGATGCATTCGAAGGAGGGCATAGCATAGATATAATACATTTCACTTTGATGTTAAAAAGTCAATAACACATACACTACACTCGGTGATGAGGCTCTCACCTTCAGCGCCTATCTTTTTTTTTTTTCTTTTTTTTTTCAAAACCTCTTTATTGATAATATATATACAATGACAAAAGTAATAAATAAATTTGGAATTACAGGTGTCTCCTCGTGCTGCATTCGCAGAAGCATAATACACGCCAATCTGGTCTGCTGCCACTGCTTATATAGCCGGTCCGCCCTGGTGGGGATGGCCCCCCCAGGCGGCCAGAAGAAATGGGGGTGGTCCCCCACCACACTAGCTCCTCTCCCTACTCTCACTGACGTCAAATTCTTTATTAACAACAAATATGGAAACATAGACAGGTATAATATGATTCGAGAAGAGGGGAACTTTTAATTATTCATAATTAAGAGGTGGCCACAACACATGGTTATTTATTTGCAATGCTGTTGACATCGGGGCTCTCCAATATTTTAGTAAGCTCTAATATTTTTTTAGAATAGCTGAAGTTTTGTAAAGAAAAAGGGAGGTGAACACTTATTGTTACTTGATTTATGATTTGTTTTTTGGTCCCTTAGGTAAATACTGAACTCACTTCTTTTAACCACTTTTTTTTGCGATTGAAATGCTTATAAGCAATTACTCCGGAATATGATAGATCAGAGCTTGATAAATATGTTAACTACATGAGTAGTAGAAACTGGAGGTATGTATATTAATTCTTAAGTTCTCAAAAGTTCCATTTAAGTTACAGTTTTTTAAATATTTTTATTTGTGATTTTCGTTTTAGTTTACACTCTGTTTAAAAGTCAAAAGTGACATTTTATGAATGTAATTCAAATGTTTTGAAAAAGCATACCTTTAGGGCTGCTTAGCTGATGGTGTAAAATTTACCTTAAAAAATTACTTTTTGACTCCTTGTTTGTTTACATGATTTGTTCACCTTGCCAATGATTAATATATATTTAGTATCAATGAATCTTTATTTTACCTTAGAATTTATTATTATCACGCATACATTCGATCAATTTGGTACCTACTGTGACTATGTGACAGGCGGCCAACTGTACGATGGGGTGAATCCTACAGAAGCTTTTTTTTATGAATTCAGATCTGAAACCCTTTTTTTTTTATCACGTCTGGGGGTTTCAGAAATCACACTTCTACTACCAAATGTTTATCATTTTAAGCTATTACACATACTCACGGGAAAATTATTTAACCAATCAATTGAAAATGTGGTTTATTATCACTAATTTGCAATATATATATAATAATTTAATATATATTAAATACTATTGGGCACCTTGATTTGCAATATATTAAACATACAACTATTATATATCATCAGATGCGATGGTTCCAGGAGAAATGGAGAACGCAGACTTCCGTTTATATTTGTTACTCGTATCTCTTGCAAAGGACCAGCTGTAGTCCCTTGATATTGTCAGTTACTTGTCTATAACATTGCTCAAGTCAAGTGATGTTTACGGCTTTATTATGGCAGAAAAAATCTAATTTCATATCCTACTATGTAGTTAGTTATATGATTAGAAAATATTTATTTTTTATTTGCAAGTAATTGGTTAATAATTAGCTCTTAATTGTTTTTCATAAGGTTGCATTTATTTTTAGCTCATCAAGTAAACCTTTCATACAAGCTATCACTCCTCTATATGAAAATATAGTTGTAAAAATTGCGATTATACTTTTAATTTCTTATCGTAATTACGGTCCACATGAGCCGAAACACGTAGTACATAATATTTATTAAGAATTACTTGATTCAAACTAACAGAGTTGGAAGTGCTTCAATCACTTTCCAAACCAGGCACCGTGCCCATCACAATCACTTGAAACTCACCCCAGTACATTCATCTATCCAGCTACTCCATAGCCATTTTTTTCAACCAGTCTTTATCTCTAAATCAAATTCAATTTTCTTTGCATAGGAGAATCTGGACAATTGATACATTTCTCATCACTAGGAATTTTGTTTTTAATTTTTTTATTTATCGATATTGTTATCTCTTATCTCAGAGCAATGGTATCAGCCGGTTTCACATTACAATTATTGAAATAAGCAATATCATAACCCTTGATCTTAATAATTACTAACTCTTGATTGCTCTCCTGAGTTTTATTGAATTACTTTTTATTACCATTAGCATTCAAAAGCAGTTACTCTAGAAAACCCCATTACTGTGATCCTGTGCATAGGAGTTTTTAAAAATCACCACAGTTGTTTTATATAAATTTATTAAAATTACATATTATTAATCAGGCCATCAAAATCATTAATGTACATAATTAACATATCAGCTTAACAGAACAGTTGTGCAAATGTTGGCCTGGAGAATGTAAATAAGTACTATTAGTATCTCTTACTTTAAACTATTATACCTTTCTTCGTAATAAAGAGTTTGGTTATATAATATAATTAATTTTAACTGCTTGGTATACCTTAGGTTTGCGATTGAGCTTAAGGGTTTCAATAGAACCACTAATTATTTGACTAACCTTGCAGCAGTATTGAGTTCATTTTCTTCTCTCAATTCCATTAGTGGAATCAGGAGGAATTTTTTTACTAATTCTATATTGCACCTTAAATTTAATATATTAGCTCTCTCACACTGGTCTTCAGAAGATAATATTCGCTGCTGAGGTAGGTTTTCAAATAAATCATTATTAATCAGATGGTTGTGAGATTGCACAAAGTCCATGCTGCCTGTCCAATATTATTAAATAAGGGGCAGCCCTTCCTCAGAGGATTGGAAAAATAAAGTATAGAAAAATTACTACATTAAAATAATGTAACAAATGAGAAACAGTGCCTATGATTAATCCTGGGACACATGGTGGAAGAACATGAAGTAAGCGATGCTTACAATACAATATTTAACTTTTCTAACCTTTCAATGCTATTCTAATCTATCCTTATAAAAGCTATATACTAGTCTATAAAGATTAATGGCATATAGAGATTAATCCAGGGTTGGGAGTTAGATCTACCGCTGCTATGAATGAATGTGGTTAATTAACCAATATTAGCAAGGTTGATTCTTAAGCATAGCTTGGACCAAATAAATTTTCTTTTTGTGAGATAATCCAGGTAGTCTTTGTTAATTCTACCATTAAATTTAGGACTTCCTAATTTTCAGAACCAACAAAAATGTGAAGGATGGAATCTACACTATGAAGCTTGAAAATAGTGAAAAATTGAGACCATTTGTGCACAGGAAATCTTTAGGAAAATCCCCGTCCCACACCTTTTCATTAGTTCCATAAATTAGTAAGTCCCTTATATTCAGAAATTTTGATTACATATAGTTACTCCCATTACTTGAGTCTGATCCCCTGACAAATTTTCTCTGAATAAGAGCTGTCCCTTTTTTATAAATATTTGACAGGCAGCAAATGGACTTGTGAAAATCCTTATGATCAAGGATCAAGGAAGATTATCTTCTCAAGACTAGTGTGAGATATCTAATAATAATATATAATAGTTAGGGAAATCCCTTATGTGCAAAGATATTCATAATATAAAGCAGAGACATTTAACTTCTTTGGTTACTCACATTGAACTCCCCTGTCAATTATTTAAACAGTGTGGACAATGCACTTGTGGAGGTATTAGTAGAGGCTAAAATAATGGAAAAGGCATTTTATTTTTTCCCAGAATTGCTAATTATGTATGCAACTTATAAATTTAATAATATAACTATGCCGCTCAATATTTTTCTGGCAATAAATGGAAATGGTCATGGTTAAGTGATATTCGTTTTTATATTGGCAAACAAAACTGCCAGAAACATCAAAGCATTGTTAAAAATTTCCAAAACAAATAATCCAAAATGGATCAAGATTCAATCTCAATGGTTAGAGATATGAGAGAAAGACAAGCTAATATAGACTGTTTACCAGGGACGAAATTAGTACTGTGTTTATTCTATACATTAAAAACACTATTACACAAGAGAAATTAGCTTCCTTAGAAATATTAGAAAAATGGCGTTTTCTAATAACGAAGCACAGTATATAAAGGAATATAATAATCTTTGCTTTTTGATTTAAAAAAAAAATTCAGATTATCTGAATAAAAACTTGCATAATATAAGAGAATAGTGGGTTGTAGGGCTTATTAAAAAAACAGCCTTTAATAATTTTAGTATTTTTTATGAGGACTTAATATCCAAATGATTCTTAATGTGTACACATTATGAAATGTACACAAATAAAGAAAGAGTTATGGATGCACCATGAGGTCTTGGTACAAAAATAGTAACAAATGTAATACCAGAGATCAAAGCTGGAAAATCATGTACAAAAGGGAAAGCCATATGTATTAAACTGTCAAAAAAAGAATTGCAGCCAATGACTGCTTCAATTAAATATAGAAAGGCTTGTGTGTGAGGATATATTCAGTTTGGAATTGTGGAATATAATTCACCTCTGACTGAACTGTATAAAATGAGACTACTTTAGACAAAGGAGATCTGCTTTTAATATAAAGGTACATACACAAGGGTTAAAACCCAGGTTAATTTCATCAACATTATTTTTATATTATTTATTTTATTATATAATTAATATTTATTCTAGGACAAAGAGAAAGAGACTCATTGGTCTCTTGTCTGGACCCTAATTACATTCCAATGATCATCAATGAAGTAAATTTATAATTAAATCATACTAATACATCATAGATAAATGTTTTCTAAATTTTATTTGTTTCTTTTACAGAACTCAGAAGAGCACAGTGATTGCAAACAAATTACTTCGAGTGATATCTCAATTGAACTGAAAGAGATTTGGTACTTTTTATTTGTTTGAAGAAGAAAAAGAAAAAGAGGATGAAATAGTAGCCATTTTGTAAAATGTTTCTTTACGAGTTGAGAGCAACAGTTTTTGTATTGTACATTTCTTCCACTTTTTTGCGATTGAGTACAATATATGTATTCTTCCACAATCTCAATTTGGTCTCTTTTCATTAGAATGTGAAAGGCAATCTTCTTATCGTTAGACTTTATTTATTTTACATTCAGATTTTACGGTTTGAAATATGTTGAATATTTGTGAAACTTTTTTTTTGTGACTCACTAGATGCTTAGATATTAATCTCACCCCTTGAATTGTATTTATTTTAAATTTACACACAAAATCACACTAAAAAAAAATAAATGTAGAACATATTTTTGTGTCAAAATTGTACTGAAATGGCGGGTGGGGTTAATAGTTTTTTATATTACTCCACCTGCACTTTTCCAGATTGATAACCTTAGAGATTTTTTTTTCTAATGGATTAAAAGATAAAATCCAGTTTAGAACGATTTTCACACATTTGGGATTGATAAGCGTAAGGTATATGTTTTCTTAAAATGATAGAATTCAATTGACAGCAATTTTCACACATTTAGACATTGATAATATAAGGGATTTTTTCCAAAAGGGTAATGAAATAGAATCCTTTCAAGATTCTTTTTGATGTATTCTGAGATTGATAACCTAAAGGATATTAATTTTTCCTAAAAAGGCTCGAGATAGAATCAAATCTAGTATGATTTTCTGAGGGAAAAAATCCCTTAGGTTATCAGTTTATTTCAGCTTAAATTATTTTTCTGAATTTTAAGTCAAAATTTCAGCTTAAATTATTTTTCTGAAATTTGTAGTTAAAATTCAGAAAAACAGATTCTATAATATAGAATAAAACCATAATCTGAGGACCCTAAAATATTAAAATAAATAAACATTAAAAAATTATTTGTAATACTTTTTAGTTTTTGCTTGTACTCTTTTCCCGATTATATATTTTTTACAGTTTTCTCTGTTTGTTACTGCATTAAAAAACAACAACTTTAAAGTGATGTCCATTTTAATTAATTTAAAGCTTGGTTTGGTGCAAACAGGAGAAAACGGGTTTAAATGACACCAGTTGTTCAAGCCTATTCTACATTGTCATTCAAAATTAGCACTTTTGATAGCCCAGTCTTCAGTATCTTCAGGTTATAAAAATTATACACTGAACTACACTAAACCATTAAAATATGAATATATATATAAGTTACGTCTAGCGGTACGGCAATGTTAAGCCTAATACCTTGTAGCCTAGGGTAAACAAACCCGTAACGTGTGTATAGAGGATCAGGAGGAAAATAAAGCCAGTTATAAAACAAACCTTCTTATTATATCATCTACCTCATTCATTCCTTTTTCTCGATCGTCTACAGCTGGGAGACGATTACTGGTGCCGAAACCCGGGAACTACGAGTATTCTGGTAAACAACTGTGAGTAAAATTTTAATTTTTTTTTCCTGTTGTTTTATTGGGAAAAAGTGACCTAGTTACATGGTAGAATTACGGCCTGCGGCTTTGGAAGTGCCCGAATTACCTAGGGAAACGATGGCCGAAGCTCATGCAAACTCCCTGGCTTGAATGAAGGTGCGAGCGGCGACGTCACAGGACCTGAGGAGAACAATATCGGACCTAGAGAAATTCTCAGGAGAGTTAGGCAAATTGAACCATTTCATCAAAGGTGGGGATAGGATTATGGAAAGAGTAGAGGCGAAGGCAAGTGAGGGTTTACTCGACTCTGGTGACGCAAAATCAATCAAAGCGGACCTAGTGTGCAGAATAAAACGGAGCGTACTAAACCTAATACAGGCCGACGAAGACACCCCATGGACCGTGGTAAAAGAAAGACTAAAGAAGGCATACGGGGGAGGCAGATGGACACCAGAAGAGGACATCTTCCAGATGTTCAGGGAGACCAGACGGCCCAATCAAACGAAAGGGCAGTACGCCGGAGAACTCTTGGCAAACTTTAACAAAATAACGGAAAAAATGAGAGAAACGGTGAACCTAGCGGAAGTGGAAGGCCGGATGGCATTCCTATCGACCATTCTGAAGGTACAGTTGGCCAGGGATACCGGCAAGAAAGATAGTCTACCGGGAGACCGATCGTTCATTGAGTGCGCCCAAGATTTAATGGACACTAGTGCCCGTGAGGAAGAAGAAAAATTAGAGGCAGACGAGGCAGGGTGGTCCAAAGTGATGTACAGGAGGCCGAGAATGCAACAGGCATGGAAGAGGAAGGATCAACGGTATGCGGAGAAAAAAGGGGCGGTGGTTGAAGGAAGGAGACTTAGCCAAAGGAGACCGAGACCCAGCGGGAGGAAGGAGGACAAGGAACCAGGGGAAGGAGGGTATGGAGAAGAACCAGAACCCCCTCCGAATCGTCAAAAACTACGGGAGCGTCGGAGACAGAAGAAGAAGAAGATGAACCCATATAAAGGACGAGCATATAAGGGACGAAATCGAAGAATTGAAACTACAGGGCATCATAGTAGATAGTACGTCTCCATACAAAAGTCCCCTGTGGGCAGTGAAAAAGAAAGGGTTGTCCGGTGACGAAAAATACCGCGTAGTAATAGACTACAGGCTATTAAACGACAATACTATAGACGAAAAATACCCCATTCCTCGCTTTGAAGACATCCTGGACCGCCTAAGTGGAGCAAAGGTATTCAGTACACTGGACCTGATGGCGGGTTACCATCAAATTCGGATGCGTCGTGGAGACCAACACAAAACGACATTCACGTTCGAGCGGGGACATTACGAATTCACCAGAATGCCGTTTGGGCTGAAAAACGCGCCAATAACGTTCCAGAGGCTGATGGACGAATTTTTAAGAGGGATTGGGGAGTCGTTTTGCCAGATATATATGGACGACCTCCTGGTTTTCAGTCAAGATGAGGTAGAACACCAGGACCATCTGCGACAGGTTTTTGACAGAATTAAGCAATTCGGGCTGAAATTGTCTGCGGAGAAGTCGCTTTTGGGACAAGAGCAGGTGAAATTTTTAGGCCACATAATTTCCAGAGAGGGAGTGCAACCCGATCGTGGGAAGGTGGAGGCCACCCAGCGGATGACTATCCCAAAAGACGTCAAAGGAATCCGGCGCTTACTCGGATCCCTGAACTACTACCGCAGATTCGTTCCAGAAATGGCGGAGTACCTCGTCCCTATTAACAATCTCCTTAAAAAAGGACAAAAAGTCGTCATTACCCCGGTAATGGAGAACAATATAAGACGTTGCATGGAACGGCTACAGGAAGAGCCTATACTAGCGTTTCCAGATTTTGCAATCCCCTTCATGATTACCACAGATGCGAGTGAATACGCGTTGGGGGCGGTACTCTCGCAGGATCGCGACGGGGGGGAGTGACCAATAGCATACCCTAGCAGACGCCTTACTGAATCCGAGAGTAGATATAGCGCGCTAGAACGCGAATTACTGGGTATCGTATGGGCGATAGAACACTTCCGGCCCTACGTATTTGGGAGGAAGTTTCGGGTTAAAACAGATCATCGACCCCTCCAATGGGTGGGAAAATTGAAAGAGTCATCAGCGAGGATTACCAGATGGAAGGAGTTCCTCAGTCAATACAACATCGACATTATTTACAAATCGGGGAAGGAGAACGTCGTGGCCGATTGGTTATCCCACGCGTTGGTCGTGAATGCGATCGAAGAGGAGATTCCGGGACCATCACGTGACACCCACCAATTCGTCCAGGAATGGTCACCCGGCGAGGAAGGGGAGCGGGAGGGGGCTCCAGCCAATGATGTTCCGAGTGACGGAAGTTCAGTGGGGGATAGGCCCTCGGACATTGAGGACCTCGACGCCATAATAAATGACAAGAGGCGCCAGATCATTTGGCTCACCAAAACTTCTGGGCTCTTCAAAATGGAATCTGAGAAGTACGGCCACTGCAACATCGTCAAGATCTGGTCGACACCCGGGATAAACGACGATACGATTTGCCGCGCCCTGAAGGACGCATCTACTCCAGGGAAAACGCACCACATGTACGTGGGAAATGCGACCATCTGGGGACGCATCAAACGCCTATGGACGACGGAGAGGATCGGAGTCGATCGTACGTTCGTCCGATGTACCCTGAAGGTGGAGACAGTAAAAGAAGAAACGCGGCAGAGAGAAGTGACCCTTGCATTCCACCAAGGGAAGACAAACCACCGGGGAATCGACGCTACCCTGCAAGCATTGAAGAGGAGATATTTCTGGTTGGGCATGAAAGACACGATTGCGAGAGTTATTGGTACCTGCGACACATGCCTCACCACGAAATATGATCGCCACCCCCCCCCCCCAGAGCAATACAGGAGGAGACGCCGACGGCAGACCAACCGTTGGAGGATTTGCAGGTGGACACGTTCACATGGAGGGGATATAAATGGGTCACCATTGTCGATAGGTTCAGCAAAACAGCGATGGCCCATCTGATAGCAGAACGATCAGCGGAAGCAGTCCTAAGGGCACTACGTACATGGTGCCAATTTTATGGCGTACCAGACACGATAGCTTCCGACGCTGGTAGGGAGTTTGATAACGCCGAAATAAGGGCTGAGGCGGCGGCCTTAGAGATCCGTTGGCTTCTCAACACCCCAGGACACCCGAAGAGTCGAGGAGACGTAGAGTGGCTGCACAGCACGCTTAGCGACCACCTACGAATTTACCATGGAGAGAAGGGCTTAGAACCAAACGTGGCGATGGAAAAGGCAGTCATCGCGTATAACCACTCAATCCATTCTGCCACCGGTTTTTCTCCGGTCGAGACGCTGTTTGGACTTCGAAGATGCCGGCGCGATAGCAGGAGTACGGCGATCGATGAAGAACTGGCCGCAAGGGTAGTCAGTAATCAGATAGCGCTAAAGAAACAGTGGGTGGCCGTTCGGGGAAGGCTCCAGGATAAGAATCGGCGACAACCTCTAAGTCCGCGATATTCTGGGCAATCTTAAACTCGGCGCGCTCGTGTACCGGAGAAAAGGGTCGAACAGGGGTAAGGAACTAGTGCGGTACGAGGGTCCTTTCAGAGTTATCGCTCTCTGCCAACACAATGTGGTCACGGTGGAAAGCATTACACCCCTGATCAAACGGCGGACGGTACATGTGGAACAGCTCAAGTTTCCCGCGGTGGAGCCTGGGAGCCCCATCATCGAAACATAACTCCGGTGTGTGTCACAGGTGACCAGTCCCGAGAGCCCTATATATATATATATATATATATTTTTTTTTTATTGGTTTATTATGTTCTTTTTGTGTTATATGGGTCTGTGCTGTGACTTTAGATGGACCTGGAAGACATTTCTCTTTTGAAATTTTTTTATTAACAGAGTATGCTTTTTGTTTTGTGTTGCTATAGATACATAGCTGATGTCGCATGTTAGGAGTTTATGGGGAATGTCCGTAAACTGGTAGGGGGAAGTTACGTCTAGCGGTACGGCAATGTTAAGCCTAATACCTTGTAGCCTAGGGTAAACAAACCCGTAACGTGTGTATAGAGGATCAGGAGGAAAATAAAGCCAGTTATAAAACAAACCTTATTATATCATCTACCTCATTCATTCCTTTTTCTCGATCGCCTACAGCTGGGAGACGATTACTTATATATACATAAATATTGTTTATTTTTAAAATTATAAACAAAATGTGGTTATCTAAATTAATAACAATATAAACATACAGAAGACATATCACAAGTGTTAAATTCATTTGAACAGAAAGTATAGACCAATTGAAGTATAATTGTGATAGCCTGAAGATGGCAGACATTGAGTGGTTGACGAAAGAGGTTGTTTTTAATAGAAATCAAGAGGCTTGAAGAACTGGTATCATTTATACCTAAATATATCATGTTATATACATCTAACTATTTGATTATATTAATAAAAAGATTAGGACTTTGTGAAAGTATAACAAGCTTTTCAGAAAATTAATTTTATGCAAAATTGTTTGCATTATTTAAATGGGTAATTAACTATAGTGGATTTTGGAACTGTCCAGCAGTGATGTGTCCTTATTTCTCATTAAACAATGAACTAATCCACTAAACTGTAAAAATAAGTTTATTAAAACTTTCTTACACAACTTACATTTTCATTAAAAAACAAAATTACAATAAAAAGTTTAAAAAATCAATTTTTCTCCAAAACTAAAACATTGAATCTTTTACTGAGATTAAGAATAAATATGTACATTTATAAATAAAATTAAAAATACATAAATGCCAAAAAAATTACAATATTTAAAATTAAATTACACAATTATTATTCAAGTAAAATAATAGACATACATATATATATATTAACTATTAACACTGTGGTAGCATATATTCCAAATATGTGTATATACTTGAATAATTTAAATTAAATTGTAATACTCCAGAGTCAAAAACTCAATCCATTTTTTCAAAAGAAATCCTAAATTTAATTTTCCTTATAAAAGCCAAGTTAATTTATGGCATTGTGAACTTTCCATGCTCGCTTAAGTTCTTTAAACAGGTAGATAATGTTCGTCAAATTCTTCGTTGTCTCAGGATCAATGCCTGTGTCGATTTCTGTAAATATAAAACAAAAATATAATGATTAATACAAATTATAATGGAATATTTAATTAGATAGCATTACAGTCAAGAAGTAAGTTTTGTGAGACCTGAAGGGAGAGGCTCTACTTTTCTGAAATATCGGGCAATGCCTATTGGAAATGATTCAAGCAATCTGAAATTTTAAGAGGTATATAACAAAGCATATGTAATTTTACTGATTATGTGCAGACTAAAATGCAGTGACAATATGAAAAAAAACCATCTGTCCAGTTTCAAGATTTCTCATGTCAAATTATAGAAGCTACGAAAGATTAAAAGTTCAGATTTCTTGTGTCAAGGCACCTCTCAGGATTTAGGACTTACAATACCAACAAAGGCCAAAATGGAGATATTGGTTTCTTTAGCTATGTCTAGAGAGCTACCTAGTAGCTATATTTAGACCTTGGTCCCTGAATATTCCACGGATAGCCCATGCTTGTCCTCTGTGGCATGTGAAGTTTGTTGAGCTGTAGTTTGAAGGCTTTATGATAACAGAATGTATAAGTTAAAAGCACTTGCAAGATTAGATAAATCCATTCACAAGTTTTTAAAACAATTTATTTTTTTTAAGCCTGAAAAGTCACCACCTCTCTTCTATCTTAACAGTTCTTGCTGTATAGATTATATTATAATTAAAATTGTTAATACAACTACTAACATGCTTTTATAAGACAAACCAGAATCTTTGAATTCATAAAATATTGAACTAAATAAAACCTTGTATCAAATAGCATCGAGTAGCAATTTATATTTCTCTCTTAAAAACTTTTTTTTTTTTAGGTTAGTTGAATTTTAAAACAAACAGAAATGATAGGAATCAATAATGATGACTAAGTTAAGAGCAATGCATCACACATTATAGCTGTTTTAGACTTTGTTATAGCCGTGAAAATGATTTTAATACAGTTCAAATGGCTTTTTGCAATAATACCTCCCCCCCCCTTAAATCCAGAACAAATAACATATAGTACTAATTTGGACATCAATATCTTTAATTCGATATCCTACTTAGTATGACAGGAGAATAATTATTCTTTAAATTGCTACTGAATGATTAATAATTGACCCTTTATTATTTTTCATCAGTTGCTTTTATTTTTAGCATCTCAGGGGCAACACCGTTCATGAAAAATTCTATCCCTCTATAAGAAAATTAGGCTCCAAAATAACTGCAAATACACTTTTAAAGACTTTGAGAAATATAATGCAACTAAACAAGAAGCTGTAATCAAGGCAAGGTGAGATAGTACTTGGTATTATAGTCCTATTGTAAGAATAACTAATGTAAACAAGAAATAATGCAAATTGATTAAAAAATTCCACAAATAATTTTGTAAATAGACATATAATGTCAAACAAAATAATTATCTATTTAAAAAGTAAAAGTAAAACCTCTCCCTCTAACAGAACTAAGCAAGTACCTGCTTCGACTCCTGTGCCTGTGCCTGGTGTGGTGTCTTTCTTTACTGTGCCCTCTGTTGTGTCTTCTCTTCTCCTCGCTGCCTCGTCGGCTCCGCCTCTCTTCACTGCTTCGTCTAATGCTCCGCCTCTCTTCACTACTCCGTCTGACACTGCCCCGTTTCTCTTCACTGCTCTTTCTTCTCTCGGGAGTACGTCTTCTATCATCCAGCAGTCTAGTTCTGTCCCTCTCGGTAGCTCTTCTATACAAGACAGAAAATAAACAAACTTTATGCAACTGTAATACACATACTGTAATAAATACTACTTATTATCCAAAAAAAAGCAATGTGACAGGTACAGGTGTTATTCCTCAAATCATTATAGTATCAAATATTTACCATATACAGGCTATATATTAATAATTAATAGTCGGGGTATGCAATCCCACATTATTGTTTATTTCAAAAATATTATAGTATTAGATATAAATTTTTACCTAAACAAGGAGATTTAAAATTTTGTTATTTTATTATGAATATACCCTTATGTGAGTTCATTAAGAGCTGAAAGGCAGACTAACCTTCCAGCAACCCACTTTATCTATGGAAGTGAAATAAAAATTGTGAGTTGATAGTTAACTGTATGGATTAATAGTCGGGATGTTGCCACAACATTTATTTTATACCTTTTTATAAGTAAATTTATTGATTTTTTTAAAGGTAAATATTGTTTAGTGTGAGTATTTGAGGAGGACTTGGCCGACTTATGCCTACCAGTAAGAGGATGAATGCCAGCTAGTGTACATGGACCCATCAGGACATTTTGCCTGAATTTGTTTACTGATGAATCGACTTCATTAGCGGGGTTGTGAACAAGGTTCACCATGACATTATGTGTGATGTGGTGAGCCAGGTTAATTAAAAAGTGGCGACCTGTTGATTTGTGAACCAAGTTTATAATGTTTACATTGTTTTAGTACCACATACACTAAACTCAGTATGTTAAATTTACCCAGAAACAAGTTCCAAAGAAGTTGTTGAGAGGTGGTGTTATTGCTCATTTGTGTCCAACATATTGTAAGAATATTTGAAATTTATCAAATAAACAATATTTTATGTAATATTGAAAGAGGATGCTCAAAGTCTTATAGTTGCCATCACAAAATTAGAAGCTTGAAACCCCCAATACATGGTCAAGCCCTGTTGCCGCCATATATATGATTCCTTTTCTTCGATAATGTAAATCATTATGCAATAAGCAAATTAGTGATTAATAATCCGCATGCCCATATGTGGCCACACCATGTCAAGTAGCCCATTTATCCAAAGCACCTAATTTCATGATGGAGACTATAGATTATTTTGGCTTGAGATTAGAATCAGTATGTGCCAAGTGGGAAAGCTTGAATGGGGTTAGGAAGCAGTCAATGTATGGAGATGAAAGGCAACTGCCTTTCTGCCGAAGAACTGGTCAGGTTTCTTGCAGGGGAAGCTTCATTCTACTGTCATTTATATATTGAGTTAGTCAATGAGGTTTGGAACACAGGACAGATGTCTGTTTAGTGTTAGTAATGTACACCATCAGTTATTCAGTGGCCGTTAATAGAGTCAGTCAAGACAGTTACGATATCGAAGATAAACTATACAAGAAGTCCAGCAAGCCACCATTAATAAATCTACGTGTTACCAAAAAAACAACAGATCAAAAGAAAACTTTTTATAATGCTTTATTTATTTATGAAATTTAATAATCCATTATATCTTCAATTTTTCGAATAGAAGGTAGGCAAATACACCTGAGTTATTATGCTTCAAATTATTAAATAAATTTATTTTTGTCAAACTAATTTAATTTCCAAGTCACATTTTAGCACAAAATAAAAAGTGCCAAAGTTAAATTCAGTACAATAAGTTTATTTTTTAAATAGTATTAAGTATTTTAATTGCTTTGTTAACATTTCATTTTATTTTTTATAGACATTTTAACATTCTATGTTTTTATGTATGATAGAAATTTATTTATATTTTGTGAATAACAATTATTCCGTTTTTTTTGTTTTTTTACTTTTTGCTTGGTACTTCATTTTTTTGTTGAAAAAGTTCTGAATTAGGCTATCTATTATGAGACAGCTTAACTGACCTGTGAAATCGCAGTAACCTGGGATGTTCGCTTAGGTTGATTGTTACTAGTAAGAATAAAAATTTGAAGCAATGATATAAATATGAAACAGTCAATCAGTTTGAATTGAAAAAATAACAACAATTGGTAAAACAAATATTAAAAAAACTGAAATATAGCACAAATGCTAGAATATAAATAAGGATGGACGTAGTATTTCTATCTTTTATTAAATTAAATATTAGTTTAGTTGAGGAACTATTCCATTTTTAAATAAAATCTTCGACCAGGATATGTCTGTGAAATCCTACACCGACTGTTGCAGTGGCTACTAAACTTGTCTAACTCACTATCAAAAAAAATAAACAAGCATAAACATTAATAGTAGATTTACATTGAAATCAGCGAGCATAACATAATTCTTTACTTTTCTACGTTTGTGAACAAATAGTTCCTTTAAAGTGAGCCTGTCAACTACCAAAGCAGATCTTTGTTTGTTCAATAATGCAGTGAAACCATATTGGAAAAATACTAATAAAACTTATAAAGAATAAGTGTTAAAACAATACAAATACATAAATAAGTATGCATGCATGTGTGTCCTTGCCTGAATTCTACATCTCTATCCCTTATTCTTGCTTCCGGTTCAGGTTCTCGAGGTTTTTGGCTGACCATACCGGCTGGATACCTGGCATTCATATTTTTTTCAATTTTTTGCTGAAAGCAATAAGTGGGTTTATTATAATGAATACATATTTTTTAATTAAATACACATAACATAAGTAAATTTTGTGATTGTTAATTTTTATTAATTTAATAATCAAGATCAATGATGTTAGTATTTTGGTATTTAGACTAGATAAATTGCATATTAGCCTAATATTATTTGTATTGTGCAAATATTGAATTTTATTTTAATCCTGAATCATACAAAATGATATTAAAAGTGCTGTTAATACTGATAGATCAATGGTATATTGTATGTTCCAGCAACTAGACTTAGTTAATCATCCTCACTTTATTGTATTACAACTTATGACAAATAAAAGGTTTCAAACAAACTAATGTGAACAATTCCAAGACTACATTGAAAAAAATACCTTATTTTTAAAATGTTTTACAATACTGACATTTTCTAACAAAATTAAGTCTAGATGTCACTCAGTCTTTGCTTTGCCATTTTTTAATGAAGGGTATGTAAAACAGAATATTTTCATATATTAATATACACATCTATGATGAATTATGTACCTGGATAGGTACAGGAATCCTGGGGAAAAGTGTCGAAAACCATTCCAGTTTGCAGAGGAAGTTCTTTAATATGTTCCCCATCGTCATCACCTGTCCACCCCCTGCCTTCACATCTAGCTCCTGTTATAATAAAACCAAATTAACAATAATAATATCAAGTAACAAACAGTACATTCCAGCCCAATAAATCTTAGTCCCAATGTAAAGATTTAGAAAGTTTATTGGACTTCAATATACATAGATGAATATTCCTGATACAAACAAATATAATAGGATATAACATACACACAGCGGTTACAAGTAATACCTTTACAATAAGACTAAATGTCCCATCATCTCGATATATATAGAAAATGTAAATTCACACCTTACCTCGTTGTCGTCAAGATATTCATCATACCAATCCCATAGGTCTGCCGGCGGTTGAGTGTACCTGCAAATAATGGGAAATCAGTACATACCATATGCCATAATAATGAAGAATTATTATAAAATAGGGAAGAAAAGGTATGTACCCACTGTAACAAGTTGCAGTAGCATGGCATCCGAATAACAGCAACAAATTAAAAATAAGAAATCATTGATTTGAACAAAAAGAGGATCCATTTACAGAACTATAAATTAGTATGATATTACAAAATCAGGATAGAAGGAATGAAGTATTCATTTACTGTCCCTGTATTGCATACCAAATGTTTATGCATATGAGTTATAATGTCTCATGGACATGTAATAAACTAGACCAATGGACGCAGCAATAGATATTAAAATATGGAATAAGCTAGGTATTATTTTTTACCGCCAAGGTACCCAACCCCTAAAATCTAACCAGATACTGACTTGTACCAATCTTAGGTGAATCTACTAATAAGAATGGACATCGGCCAACAAAACTGAGAAAATTTCCTCAACAAATAATGACTCAGATCCACCAGCTGACAAATTTTTCTCAGTCTCTGTCATCTACATGTAAATAATGAACACTGTGAGCATTCATAAAAATCAGCAAGAGAAAAACAATTGAAACCCGACCCCCTACTACCTATCTGTTTCAATTTCATCCTTCTAATTAATTAATATAACTAAATTTCAATTGCTACTAAAACAAACAGTTCCATACAAAGAACTGTATCATTTATTTTTTGCGATAATGAACTGTAAATTAATTAACTGTAACCTATTCATTTTATAATAAGTAATTGTATGATTAAAGAATTTGATTTAATACATTTTTAGTGAAAATTGATAACTTGCCTTATGTAAATAAACAATGTATACAATTAAAAAACATCGCTACATAGCACAAATATATTCCGGACCTCTGTCACATAGGATGCACTGTAATGTAGTTACCAATGAGACACCATTACAAATAATAAAACTCAAGGCAAATGTGATTTTAACTATTTTTTGTTGTTTTGGACAAACTTTAAATAATATTACATCAAGGCAAGATCTTTGATATGAAACCTTACTCAATATGATAGTATATTCTATTTGTAACATCAAATGTGACCTTCTGTAAATTTTAAGTCTCTAGGTTGAACAGTGTCTCCACAAAGACCAGAAAAAACAAGACTAAACTGAAAAACCGGTAAAAACATATGGTTTAGAAAAAACTCATGAAATCTTAATTAAGAAGCATTGCAGAAATTATAAAAGTACAAGAAGCATTTACCTTATGTACATAAATCCCAGTGCTCTAATGTAAGGTGAATCTGGATGTGCTATAAGCCCATTTAACTGTTTACGAGTTAGCTTCAAAGTGAATAATTTATACAGGAGGCAATATGCGGTCGATACTATGCCACCAGCGCCGACTCCACGCACCTAAAGAAACAAAACATGAAATAAACTGAACTAGGTAAAAATAAATCAATGTATAATATATATCTCAAAAATTGCTGTTATAATATAATTTAAGAGTTTATTTTGGTTTTAGTTGTTCATTATTGTACATGGCAAGTAGCATATTTCCCAAATATTATTTAACTAGATAATAAGATAGGACAATATAAGTTTGAATTATCAGTTGAAAAAAAGATACCTACACCGCCGCACATGCCAGTTTGCCCTGCTGTTTTCCGACTTCCTTTCTCCCATGGTTCAAGGTGTGCAACCTTGTAGTATATTTCATCAATCACTTCATGGTATGTCTTCAATTCATACAAGTTCACTGAAAGAAATTGCAATACATGTAAAAATTTGTATTCAATGCAAGAATAGAATAACTTTTAGTTAAATAATAAAATCTTAAAAACAAACCTTTAAAGTAGTGTGACGACTGAATATTTGTAAGAATAAGAGGGTTAAGATTCATGGTGCGATCATTCCCCCATAATGGTAACACATTGCTCTTCTTTGGTCCAGAATTAACATGTTTTGGTTCTTCTTCTTCCTCCCCAGGACCTAGGATAAATTTAAAATAATATTTCCAAAAGCAAAAACAATTGGCACACAAAACATTCTAACCTAACATGGCAAAAACGACAATTTTTTCATGACAAGGAACTTTACAATATTCTTTACTTTGATTGATATTGGGTAGGGTATAAGAAAAAAGTATTATTTCGACTTCCCAATGTTTATTTTATTGTTCCTAGTATGTTAACCCCCAAGTTAACCTTTTTTCATGCACTACATGAAAGAGTTAAGCCTCATCTATACTAATAATAATAATAATAATAAATCTATTTTCTACTAGATAATAAAAGCGTTTTAACATTGATAAGTTTAATAATAAGTATACGAACCTTCATCATGGTATGTTGACTTCATAATCATAAACTCAACAAATCTTGTTCAAAAGCAAATTAAAACTAAACGGGAGTGATCCTAGTATATTAAACAATTGTTAAAAGATAATAAAAGGCATATTTTTCAGTTAACTACTCCATAACTAACGATAAAACAAAGCGAAGAACAAACCATAACAGACAACGAAGTTATAACAGGTTAGACTGCCCCACTGCCTTTTGGAGCTTCGGCAGTTGCAAATGACATTAATAAAAAGTTTTTATAAATTAAATTTCGTTGTGGGACGGATTCCACTTTCTCTATGACTGATATTTATTAATATCAAATAGAATTATTTAATTTATGGTAAATGCAAAATTATGTCAATTTCATTCACTTTATTTTTTTTTACTAATAATTATCAAATAACATTTAACATTATTTAATATAGAGTAGGTGAAAAATTGTTTTATATTGAAATATTTGTTTATTTGAACTTCTTTCTTGCATTTATCTTATATGTATCTACATTAACGTATCTAGCCACAGTGGAAATGCCAAATTTGTTTTGTGCAGGGGGGGGGGCACAGGTTTCTTCATCGAAAATTCATAACATATTCCTCTTTTTAGGGTTCTTTGGTTTTCATTTATGTTTTTCAACCATTATTTCACCCTAGAGACTGCCCAGTGAGTCCCTTGCTCAACCAAATTAACACATTATTTTTAAGAAAATTTCATTCGAAGACCCAACATATGTGCGGGAGGGAGGGGGGGGTAAATTAATTAACTACTTGATTATTTAAAAAATAAATGTGTATAGAATCAATGATATATAACTTGTATTTTGCTTTTATTAACTATAATCACACAAAATCATTTACAGTCTCATTGAAATCATGTTCACAACTTCAACTCAACCTGTGTTTTTTATAGAAGCATGACAATTTGCAGGTAGTTACACACTAGGTCCTGATTGTGCTAAAATAAAACCAAACCCATGAAAAGCAATGAAAGGTCATTAATTATTAATGAAAAAATAAACTAATTTTTATTATAAGTAGGGTATAAAATTAAAGATATTTAGGTCATGATTAATAATATATAATATGTATTTGGGCTTAAGTGGACCATAATAGCTCAAAGTTTTCACAACCAAAGCTGTAGATTATTTAATTATATTTGATTAATCTAATAACTTTTCTTTTTTTTTTTAGATTTAATACTAGTATTGTAATTCAAATATTTTGGATGTGGAAAGGATACTTTACAATATTGATTACCATAACAGGTGTATGAAAAGTTGTTTTAATTTTTCTTCTTGAACATCTAATTTCCCATTCAGCATCTAGGTTTGTTGTAAACCCAGTCTCTCCATCTCTCTATGTGATACCCTTTCCTCTCACCTTTTGCAACTTGAAAATATAGCTATAAATAAATAGTTAATTCATTTTTATTACTTACAAGTTTTCAGAAATACATACATGAATTATCTTAATTAATTATAAGGATGGACAGCTTAAATATGGTTGTTTGTTTGTTTATTTATTTTTCGTCTTGTTGCATTCTTCAAGGACAGAAAGGTTCCACTATTATAGAAAGGGATTGGTAATGGCAGCAATAATAACCACAAAACACATAATGTCCTTGTACTTCACATCAAATAATACAAAGAACATAAGTTTAGAGAATGCTATCACCTTGTTCAAATTTCTGTTTCTCTGTTTGCCACGATTTTGGGTAATACTTATCACAGAACACGAAAACAAAAACAATGGGAATGTAAATGAAGACATGATTATACAACAAAAATATGATTAATAGAATATATATTGATTAATATAAGCAGGACATTTCAATAATTCATTTGCATAAAAGTAATGCTGCAGTCAAATTTTACATAAAATTGACATCTCTCTATTTCTCTCTCGTATTATAAACACAATGGCTCCAGAATTGAAATTCAGTAGAATGAATTTAATATCTCATATATTAATCTTATCTTATGTATAATGTCCTATCTATATCTTGTATAATCTATACATATTGTATAGTCTTATGTATAATGTATATCTTAACTAACATTAATGTATTATTTTGCAAGAGAAACGGCTTCATTGTGTTCATATATTATGAAAATAAACTCACGATTCCTACATATTTGTATAAGCTGATTCAGCTTATGTAATACCTAATATTAAAGAAAGCTAATTTATTAAAACTGTTTTAAAATAAATTATTTTTCTTAAAAGTCACAATTTATCAGAATGAATCTAAAGAGATTTATTGTCTTCTTAAATTTGAATAATCATGTGAAATGAATTAAAAACAAATTGAATATTCCTGCCATAAATAGATTTTATAAAATATTCTATTTGTAATATTTCAAATGATTATATTGCTACTATAGATGACTTCTGCTATTAACATGAGTTATATTATAACTATTCTGAGTGCTTGCTTTACCTCTGTGTTTCTCTGCATCATCTATAATGCAGCTGTATTTTTAAGGGTATAAATTTAAAGTTAAACCTATTTGCACTAGTCAGAACCACTTTGTAACTTCTAAATAATTATTGTTATATGTTTGTAGTGATTTGGGTTTCACACTTTCCAACATAGTGCTACTAGCATCCTATGGGAACTGGCTATTTGTATTTGCATTATGTTGAAGTCCTTCTATTATTTATATTTATTAGTAATTAACAGCCAAATAAAATGCCAGAAAACTGGCAAGATCGGGACTCACACCCGGAACTTCCCCAATATGTAGTCGGAGGCTTTACCAATCAAGCTACCAAGCTGCCACGAGTGATGACCTTCCCAATATGAATTATCTTTGGCTAAACTCTCGCAAAGACTGCACTCAATATACCTTATGGAGACAGAGGCACACAGCAAGGACAAATTGTGACCCTTAAGTTAATTTTTCCAAGACCTAGTTTGCCAATGTTAAGGCATTTAGTAGAAATATAGGTATTTTAATACATCCTTAGTAAATGAGAAATGTTTATTGTGGTATTAAACCCGCTGTTATTTATAATTATTAGTAATTAACTGTCAAAGAAAAATTACTGGCAAGGTTGAGACTCAGACACGGGACCACCCCAATATCGAGTCGGGGGCTCAGTTGGGCTCTCCCAAGCACTCCATAGCTCAGCTGATTGAGAAAAACAATTTAGATAAGATTCACCTAATGATCTTTGAGAGCAAAATTGTGTGTGGTAGACAATTTTTATTTAAAAACAAGTCTTATTTATAGCAGTCATTTTAATTATTATTAACCAATGGATTAATACATGATAGGGTTCACAAAAGTTATAGTGGTTAACACAACTGGTTTATGATATGAAGATACTGGGTTCAAATACCTGGATGGATTGTGAATTTATTTCACTTCCATAAATGGAAGTGGGTGGCTCCCAACAGATAACTCATCTCCCTACATAGGAGTGCATAAGGACATAAATAAATTAAACAAACAAATAGATATTTATTTACTTCAGTACATTCCTTCAAGTTAAACATTCTTAAAATCGACACATGATTCCTTTATAATCAATACAATTTTATGTATTGGATGTTATTAGGTAAAAATTGATACAGAGAGTAAAAATTACCAGGCAAAATAATAATAAAAATAAACAAATTTTAAATATTTTATTTTTAACAGAATTGTCATAAAATAAAAGACAAAACAATAAATGAATAACAAACTAACTTAATTGTTATTTCTTCTTAATATTTATTTAGACTTATGGATCATTTAAGGTGAGAACTAATGACGTAACATAAGCAATCACAAATTAGTAATAATATTTGGTTAACTATCCAAAAATAAAACACAACACAATTATTTCATGACCATTCATTTTTATAAATTAATAAGTTATTGATTCAATCAAACAAGAAAGGGTCCACAACATGTATACATTTATGACAGAATGTAACCTTCGCTGATATTTTTCAAAGATTTATGTTTAGCCAAAAAATAATTTAATTGAAAGTTAGTTAGATTTGTCCTTTTATGATTATCCAATTCCTAAATCACACAGCAACTACGGAGTTCTTTTTAGTTTGGTACAATTATAATAATTTGTTTCTTTATATATATAAACACTGCAATAATCAAATAAATATTTCATTACAACCACAATAGATTTGTTTTTAATTATTATTTACAGTACTTAAAGTATTAGTCCTTTTATAAGATTGATAATATTAATACAAGGGCTTGCCTTTGATTATCAAAATCAGACTTTCTGAACTTCTCATTACCAAATAAGTTTTTTTTTTTAACAATTTACTTTGCTCTGAAACTGGAGTCTTACTTTTTTCTTATGTTCTTCAAAATAAAAAGTGCATTTTTTTTATTTATCAATTCTTTGTCTTGACATAAAGAGTCTGCCTAAAAATATGTTTATTTTATATATTTAAGTTCTTATATTAAAGCTATTTGATTGTCTTTTATCACTATATGTTAAATTTATTAATAAATCGCTACTAGACAATCAAAATCGATAGGCATTTTTTTTATTAAACTTATTTATGATCACTGAAGTACATTTTTTTCACAGAGGAGTTTAAATCGCACAATTATTTTAATATTTATGGTAAAATGGGCACTTAGCTAATAGTTAGTGAAAGGTTAAGCTTTCTTTTATTTTTTTATTTTATGGAGTCGTATCCTTCAAATAGGTGGCCAGGAATAACTGAAACACATCCTTGTTATGAGAATAAAATTATGAAAAAAATTAATAACTACATAATAATAGTAGTTCTCATTATCATGAATGATAAATAGGGGTGATATCAGTGAAGTGTATAGCTTTCCCGATGTAAGAGTGTCACCTCAAATAATATATATATATATACATATCAGTTTGTAGGAATCTTCCTTTTACCCTCCATTTTTACTTACATACTTTACATTAAAGTAGAACCAAAGAAAACCTAATGAAGCCAATTGAAATCGGTGGGAAGAGTATTTTTTTTTTTTAATACCTTCATTTTTACATTCAAACCTTTAATATAAATGTAAAAGTAGTAAATGTTGTGGCAACATAATAACTTATAAATTTCTTTTGGTAGGGAGAGCACCAGTTATTTATCCTCCAGTCGTGAGAAAGGTGAACAGAATACACAATTGAGGTGTTGCCATTGAAAAGGAGGTAAGTGCCAACATTTTTGAAAAGTATTTTTTTCAATTATACGATGGTTTGTTCCAAGGCCAATAGTGCAGAAAAGAAAGTAGTTTCCTCGCTAGTTTGGTTTAGTTCTGATGGTCAGCATGATATACCAGTAGTGCCAAGGCTAAAAGTTTTTGGTTCCTCCTGTAAAATTTCATTTTTGGCACTTACTCTCTTTTCAATGGCAACGCTCAATTGATATTGAGACCCAAAAGGTTTAAAAATATCTTTGAGATTTTTCTTATTTTTATTCCTGTCTTAAAAGGGCATTAAGAAAGCTGAATTTCTAATTTAAAATAATTTGAAAAAGTTAAGAATGCTTAAATGCTAGGAAAAAGCTTAGCTAATAGTTATGAACCACTTTTTTTTGCATATTTCCAGTTAATATTTCTAAATCAAAACATATATAGCTTATTGCAGAGTATTTTTAAACTTCAATTTAAAATTTCAGATAATTGGATTTAAATTTTCATGACCACAGAGCACAGTGGTAGACACAACAAAGGCAATCTGATTATTATTTATTTGAGGGGACTCTCACCTGGGTCAACTCACTTAACGATTTGAATCTGTACAATTAGATACCAACGAATAGTTCTTTTTTTTAGCAGATATATTTGTGATTATGTATTTCTTTTCCAATTCCAGTTGGACATTTAAAGACAAGCCCTATAAACAATGATATTTTCAGTACTCAAAAATCTGATATAAAGCTAAAAAGTATCAAGTGTTCGTAGAATTTCATTACAGTGTTTTTTCCCATAAAGACAATTAAGACATTTAGACACGCCAATATATATGAATGAATAGAAATGAAACAAGAAAGTCTGCATATATATATATATAAGAATTTTATATCACATTTAATTCAGAATGCACTTTTGCTGGCATTCTTACAATATAAATATATTTATTAATATGTATACATTTATATGTTGATTAATTCATCCCCATTTATTTTTACATCATAAATTTTCAATATTTACAAAATCGATACAAGTTTTTTAATAAATAATATATTATTAATTTATTAATAATGAGAATATTCACAATAAACTACTCTATCTAATCAGGACATCTTTGGTGTTAAATGTACAATATTTGATTATTTTTTTTAATCTGAAGTCAAATAAAAGTATCTTGAACAAAAAAACAATGTAGCCTTTTCATTGACTTAAATTAAATTTCTTCTTGCTTTTATTTTATGCCTATATAATATAAACAAGTAAATTGGTTATTGTTGAACAAAACAGAAGTTTTTATACTGGAAGAAGTTAACTTTAAAATAGGTCTGTTTCTAATAAAGGTCCACTTTCGGTCCATGAAAATTTTATTATACTCAACTCCATAGTCGAGAAAATAGGCCTGCCTAAATAATTACACATAAAAAAAGCAGACTAAATCTTTGATGGCTATACGTCTTGTATACAATTTTCAAATGCATATTTTTGGGATACCCATTTCAAATCACTTAAAATTAATTATTTAGAATCTTACTTAATCATGATATATATAAATGTTTCCTTATGAGGTTACAATTATATATCCACAATAAATACAATTTAACTTGTAATGCCCTAAATTAAAGGGCACATTCCTGTCATCATAGACCATCTGTTAGAATAAAGTTATTCTATCTCCATGGAAACATAACCTCATCTAACAGGTAGTCCTGGGTAAAGAGATGGCATGAAAATTAATAATTAGAAACACTCAGTAACTAGATACTGGTAAAATTATACCATCTTTAAATACATCATCAAATTAAGAATCTCCTTTCAAAGACAGTCTATTTTTTTTTTTCTTGCCCCATTTAAAGGATTTCTCTAGACAGAACAACTATATAAATATGATACAATAATTATACAAATGGCTTTAAAAAAAAAATCAGTTGCTCATAGTGTAAGCATAATTGTTAATATTCAGTAAGCGCCCTGAAATGTTTTTTCAAAGTTCGAATATTCATCATTCGAAAATAATCATATCACAGATAATTAATATCCTTGTTATACAATATTTTTAAAAACTGATTTTGAATCTCTGAATGAATTCCCTCGCACCTAAGTAACATTGAACCTTGATATAATGTACTAACTGCTCCTCGCATATTTCTCTTCATCATTTTATCGCTTCGTTTGTAATTTCTGTTGTGTTGAATCGTGTTCTGCATGACTTACGCAGCCTAAGGATATAAAATGCCAATGTATATTATTAAGCATCATCCATGCAATGTTGTTAACATTTTCCTTAATAATCTAATATTATATATAAGATTATATATCATCATAAATACAATTAACATTTTAAAAGAACATACAATGAATTCATTCATATTATCACATACATCTAAACAGAAATACAATTTTCATAATAGTATACAGATCTTTTATTTATATTGTGCCCATATCACCATTGAGACCGCAGTTGATTCAATTTCAATCAAATAATTTCTAATTTTTATTTACTTCAAAAATACAAACAATAAAACTCTGTAACTGGAGAACATTAAGTGCACCAGTACCATAACACTTTATAATTGATGTAAACTTTTTTTTGGTTTATAAGAGTGCAAGGGACATTTTATACAGAGAAACAAACAGTATAGATGTTTTCTTTGCAATAAAATAGATGATTTTTTTTAATTCATGAAAATAGTCTTATTGAATTAATGAATGTGAAAACAGTCACGGGTCATGGTTTATTCAGGTTTGTGAGGATAAATGAGTAGCTACTTGAATAAAGAAGTAGCACATACACATGCAATATGAATCAAAATATGACTTAACCCTTTATACCTAACATTAAACATGTATTAAGCAAGGTTTCCCATAATGTTTTACCATGGTCATAAATAGTGGTTTTCACACTCATAATTTGGCATCATCAAATCAAGGGCATTTGCACAAAAAAATTAATTAGAAACTGGAAACAAAAAAGTAATGTCTCAAAGTTAAATTATTTTTCCCAGGCAGTCCTTCTAACATCAACCAATAAATTGGCAATTTCGAGAATCAAAAAATAAATAATGTAAATATATATATGAGTTTAATAATAATTGATTAACATGGTAAATATCTAAAAAAGGTTTGTTTACATGTCTATCTACTTTTGGAATCAATACCAGCTTTATAATCTAAACTTATAAATATCAGTTCTACAGGTAACAAAGATCATCACCTGTTCCTAATCATATTTAATGAAGATACCACAAATTACAGTTTCAATAAAATGTTAGCAGAAAAAAATCACAAAACTATACTAACCTTTCAAGGATACTTGTCTAAATTTTTTTCTTATTGTTTTTTTTTTGTTTTTTTAACGATTATAGATAAAAAATTTCTCATGAAAACAATTGTCATAAGAGGTGAAATTTATTCAAGTTAAATTAAAAATTTTAACGATCTGACTAATAATAAAAATAGTACGTGAAAATTATATTACATTCAGAATTTAATTGGTAAGGGGGACTTTAAAGATTTTGCAGCATTAGAATTATAAAACCGAGGACTGACCTGCAACAGAACACTTCAACTGAACCTGTTGCTAGTCAGTAAAGGATAACAAAGGTTTGTGGGGACACACTTTAGTCAATCACCTGGCTGTTGGTTTTTTGGCATACCTTCTTGATCTTGTTTGTTTACTTGTTAATTATACAATAATTAACTGCAAATCAGTACAGATAAGATCAAATTTCATGCTTGAATGTTTTGTGTTCTGTTACAAGTCATACCGCTTAAGGCAATGTTTGATCATTTATGTAATTTAAATTGAATAATTTAATATATCCATCAGGAATAATTTTATTATAATTTCTGATCAAGAACTTAGTTAATTTTAATAAATTAATTTTTTAAATAATATAAAGAAATGCTTTCAAGCAGATTTAGAATTACACAAGGCACAAAAGTGTTTAAATATGTCAACATTTTATTAAAAGTATATGAGTGGACGTATTTGTTGGGAATGGGTCTACTTCTATTTTTACACCTTAATACAATCTTCACACTACATAATCATCATACAATAATAATAAACATTTAGTGCTGACATGCAGTATGTCAAAACGTAATCCATAATTAAATTTGAAGAGTATTTATTATTTTTCTTTCATTATCCTAAGCCGATTCTCAACAAATACATCTGCTCAAACCTAAATTCATGGTTATCTATGAACTCATATTCTATTTTAAATAATATTTCCAAATTACCGATTATCATTAAACCTGTTGATTTATACTAAATCAGGTTTACATTGAAATGAAATCAATGTAATTCAATTAATGACTACCTTTGTATTTACTAATGTAATCCAGAAATAATATGAGGAACCTTATGGTAAGAGGAAGGTGTATCTAGTTATCAAATCCAGGAGATAGCTTTCATGTTTAGGAAGTAGATCCACCTTTATATTTTTATTTATTACTTAGATAGGGTCATATATGTTTAGATACAATATAAAATTAGTATTCAATAGAAATTTTAGTAGGGAAAAGATTGTTCAACGACTAATTTTATTGAAAAGAGTAAAAGTAAACACAATCTGTAAATTAATGAAACTTTAATGTTAACTTGTTGAAACACTAACAACTACGTCTACTATTAATTTACACATGTAAAGGAACGAGGTAGGTAGTTATTCCGGAGTCAGTACATAGTAAAAATATTAAATATTTAAAAATTCTACAATAAATTAGCTACCTTTGGTACTTTACTAAATCTTATGTACAAATCTATTAGGTTTTACATTTGTAATGGTAAAATATTAATATATATATATATTTACAAAAAGACTACGAATGAAAATACACAGGTGTAAAAATCTTAGATGTCAGAATATAAATAACTGACACTGAAAAAATACTTTGACATTTAAAATATATTATGTATTCTTATTGTGATTATTGTTTTTGATCAATGAATTCTAGTAAAAATTCTCATTCGTTAGTGCTGCAATACTTTTTGTTCAAAGATTCGAGATACTGAAACTGAACCAATAGTTCATTTAATTGAAATAATATACAAGTTAGGACTTATTTCATTATGCTCATGTTGATGCTAATCAGTTATTATAAACTGATAAAGAAACATAATCATTACATTAATAAACATTTATGACTACTTCAGGCTTATGATCGCTTCAATTTTGCTTTGTTTAGTGATGTTATATTACCAACTATACAGCAGGTCAAAAGTTCTAAATAACTCTATATTTTTTGCATAAAATCGGTTTTCCAGTTTCTTATTGATAACTAGTAATATATAAAACATTACTACATGTATAGTCGTTTTTTGGGTGCTTTTTGTCAAACTTCTACAACCCCCCCCCAACCACACACTCATCTTGAAAAAGGCAATTTACTCTACATTGAACAACTTATATTTTCTATGCATATTTAACACAATAGGAATAGGTAATTAATTCAAAGCTCTCCAACTGTATGAAATCATTTCTTGTCCCAAGAGAAAAGAGATTTCATAGTTCACAGTTGATGAAAGCACATTACTTTGTTTTCTGAATAATCATTGATGTCCTCTTAACAATGCTTTCTTTTCTCATTGAAATCCGATCTCAAGACTGAACCAAACGGATATTTGGAATCAATATCAGAATAATTCATTAGGAAGTGACTCTCCAAATTGTATTTTTTAGGCACTGAAACATTTCCACAACAGATCAAACACACTGGTTTTGATGAGTTTGCGTCTGTAAACAGAAACCATTTTTCCAAATAGCTGTTAATGTCCTTTTTGTATTTTTGCTTGCTCGTTTCACTTGTAAAAAGGCAACAAACAAGATGACAATTTCTTAAAAGTACCTATGGTATCATTTTTACACTGCATAGCACTAAAATTCTAATGTTATTTGGCACAATGATTCTACTCAAAAACTATATTATTCATAAGTAGTTACCTACTGTAACAGTGACAGAAAAGGACTGAGAAGACTTTTCTCAAAAAAAGATAGTTGTGGAAGCTGGAATTCTGCCCGAGAAGAGAGGACTACGGATGCCTGTTGATTTTCAGAAAACATCAGAGGATGCACTTTCTTAGTCTCTTGCCCCCTGGATCTTATGCACCAACACCCAATTTTCCTATAAGTTTACCAAATCAAACAAGGGCCTATTCAATGTTGATTAGATAAATTATAAAAAAATCTAGATGAGTTAAAAAAAAAGAAAAGGTGTTTTGTTGTCCGCAGGCTGTGGGGTTGGCCACCCCTATTATAAAGCATCTGGCTATCAGTGTACAGAGGTAAATTCAATGGTTTTACCTTTTCCAAATAATTTAAATTTAACTTAGTTCCAGGGATGGAAAAAGCTTTGTAACCCTACAACCCTATGCTTTGTAACTGAAAAAGTTTTTAGTATAAAGAAAAATATTAGTTCTACTTCAATTTATTTAAATGTAAGAAAATGTTTTAAGTAATTACAGACACAATTTGTTATCAGACATTTTCCCAGAATTATTACTAATAAAATTTAACCAATTTATTTGTCCAAATTATATTACATATATCCATTTTATTGATAGTAAGTCTGAATGTAATGGTTAGGGCTTAAACCACCGAAATTAGAATTGAAAATGTTTATTTTCCAACTAGTCATTACTTCAATTCCAAGCCTTTAAGAGTTCTTTTTGTTTCCAAAAGCGTTAAAGAGTTTTTTATGAAGACTTTTCCCTATCAAATGCTGAACAAACAGTCATGAATAAAATTTTTTTGAAACCGTTCTAAAATCAATAAGTTTTATCAGGAATAAAACTGTTATTTCTCAAAATAAAAGTAATAGTTTAAATGAAATCTTTTCAAAATAAAAATTAGCAATTATTATGCATCCCTGAATAATCCTTGAATAATTCCCTCAACTCTATGCTATTTTTCTCAGACAAATGAATATCTTTAGCTTTCCTGTCGGAATTGTATGCAAAACTTTATTTAAAGCCATCACTAGTTATTAAGCCTCAAAGCATCAGATCGATTAGTTCGTTTCATCAATTTGGCTCAACTAGGTGAACACTAACGAAAGAGTTCAACATGAAACAAATTACAAAATAAATTTACTTTAATCAACAGCAAGAAAACAATCTATAACTAACTACAAAAGTGGGAATTACAGAGCAAACAGTTAGACATAGATTATAGTTCATACTTGAATTAGAAACAATGATCGCAGGGTATTGTGACACATGCAAAGGAAAGATAAAACTGATGCAGAGGCCTACACTAAGGTTGCGAAGATGTAGGCCCTAGCACCACCAGGTTTGGTCGGGAGAGGGCCTGGAAGACGAGGGTCACGCAAGCTTGGTACAGTAGCCCTCTCGCTTGTCGTACATGACGACCATGTTTGCGACCTGAGTTGGCTGAGGCTGCGGTGGATGGGGGTGAGGCTGGTACTGGTATTGGTGAGGGTAATAGTACTGAGGGTGGTGGGGAGGTGCATGGGCGTAGGTAGACATTTGATGGTGTAGCTTCCTCTGGGGCACGTCTCCGTTGCTTTGGAGTGAATGGTACCTTTGAAGCTTCGCCCCGCCTGGCAGCCCGCAGCGAGACCTCAGCTTTGCTGCTTGCCATTCTTGCAACAGCCTGCTCAGCTGTGCCTTATCTATAGCAAACTCATATTCACAGGAGGGGTTGTAATCTGGGCCCTGCGGTCAAATAAAAATATATTCAGAAAATTAATTCATATGTAATATAAAAAGAAATTTTAAAATACTAGAAGTAACCTAGTATATTTTCCATCAAGAAACTTTTCTATTCTTTTTTAAAATAGGTTTTTATTTTTAACAAGATTAATTTTAACTAATAAGTTATTAAAAACAGTTATCATATCATATCAGTACAACATTTCGTTTCTTAAGTATATTTATGATTCACCTTAACACTATATAGGATTAAACATGTTATGAATTACCCTATTTTACTATGAATAATTAAACACAATTTAGCAACCTTACTTTAGAATAAAATTTGTTTACTTTTTTGTTAAAATATTAGATTCGAAAGGTTATTCATCCATTCACACTTTAAATAATGAAGATTTGCCGTGCTGCATAAAAAATGCAGGTGTTTTTTGGTGTGCTGCATTTTTTTTCACGTTATTATTATTTTGATTTATATAATTATGTTTTAAGTGCATATAATTTGTTGTGCTCTCCCGGTAAGAGCATATTTTTTATAGTATTAAAAAGTGCACTATTGTTCTTGAAATTTAAAGGGAAATACATTATCAATAATATTTTCAAGAATTTATATTATTACTTACATTGTTAATTTTTTCATCCAACATTTTGAAGAAATCACTTTGGCTTGAAGAAAGCTCCCTTAAAAAAAAAAAGTTGGAAAAATAAAAAAATTTATTCAGCCATAAATATAAAAAAAAATTAAGTTATAGAAAATAAAAGAGTACTTTTGACAGACATTTCAAACAGATGCTGGGTAATTTTTTTATTAGCATCATCACTTATATGCTACATCTAATTTCAAATCAAGCTTTTATAATTATATATAATTAAATTTTCCCCAGATATTGATAAGATATTAAACTAAGTGTCCTTATAAATTACATATAACTGCAATTATGTTTTCAGAAATGAAAAATCGAATCTTGTTTATTAAAATAACAACCCATATTTGATTACCAGGCACTCTAACAATTTTTTTCTGAGAAGGATGGATCTGAGTGGGGTTCATTCTGTTTCATGAAGGTAAATGTGTAGTTATTTGAAAAGAAGTATCACATCCAGTATGGAAAACAAATTAAAAATTATGAGGTGAGAGCCTCAGTAGCACTACACTAAATAGAGCTGCGGTCCGGGTTCGCCTTAGTCCTTCAGGAGATTTTTAATTAATGTAGTTATGAAAGTTTGGATATTTTGTGTTTCAGAAATAAATCTGTGACATAGCATCTCAAGAATAGGTAAGACAAGGACACTGCTGTGGTTAGAAGTCAAACCAGGTCTGTGCAAATTAGCCTAGTAGTAGTTTGCTACCTTTATATCAGTTTTGAAGACCTGGAGTATTTTGTTTATTTAACATAAGATTCAGCATGTTCAACGATTGGATGAATAGCTACAATAATTAAATAGTTATTAGATGGAATTAGAGGTATGTTACTTACGCTTGAGCTAATAGAGGACTCGATGAGATTTGTATTCTCATGCGGTTCTCTTCCTCATTCTCCGAGGTTGGTGGTGATTCCTCGGCTACCGGGTTCGAAGCCGCCTCACCTCCTCCATGGCCTTCCTCATCACTCTCTTCACTTCCACCACCTGAAACAGTATTACAATTCTTAAACAGTGGTAGAGGCAATATTATATGCTAAGATTTGAAATTGTATAATATGTGAGCTATTTTGTTGTGGTATAGATCTCACTATTATTAGTAATTATTAACTATTAACAAATGTCCCGTGTTCGAGGTCCTGATCCTGCCAGTATATTTCTTTATTGCCTGTTAATTATTGATAATATATCAATTAAGTGCAGTTGATAAAGATATGTTTTCATTTCATTTATTACTTTTGGGTTCTCCAGGGGTGTCAATATTTTACCTATATTTTATCTTCTGTTGCTGGGGATATCTTCAAAAACTTTTATCAGATAGATTTAAAAGTACATATAAAATTAATAGGCTCTGGCAACAGTCTTCTGATGCATAAAGGTATTCGAATCTCAGTTTCAAACATTAATGTGGAGGGAAATAATTCCTCCTTTATACAAAAGGTGGGGAAATCTAGAGCTTACATGGACAGGGTAGCTAGGTCAATGATGTAGTTGAGTCATTAATGACATTACCCAACATGTGAAATTATATTGCTTCCTCCTATATGACAGTACGTACCAGTAAGTTACAAATATGGACGTAATATTAATACATAGTAATATTTTGTTGTGTGGAGTCATTTTTGTACTATGACTGCTAAAGCCTAACCATGAATGCTCAATATAAACTATCTGTACCCTGAAAAAATTAATTTTAGAATATTTTTCGTTAATTGCCTGAGTAATTCCAATGTTGAAATGCTTTTGGCAATGTGAGTGTGCTACATTTGTGTTCAAGTTATTACTTAGAAAGAGTTTCCATGAATTAATAAATCCATTTTATTATACTTACATCATAAAATGTTATTAACTGGTAAAAATGGTACCATTCATCTTTATAAATTTCTTCTTTCCTATCAACTATTTTGAGAGTTATCCTAACAAGCATCATTAATTTTCTGCCTACAAAATTTGATTGGCCATTCGTTGCAAATAATTCATTTTGATTTTTTGTTTTTTCTTTATTGTTTATCTAAAACATATTCATCTGTTATTATAATGATCCGCATGTGAGGCTGTGTCACTTTCTAATTGATATGTTTGTTATATTTGTGGGACTAGTGCCCCTGAATAAAGTTAATTTTTTATTCCTAGTTAAATGAGTAATGGACAAGTTGAGCATGGCATTTCCTTGTCAATATGAGCAGATAGAATGTGTCTTGGGTGCGGATTATTGGTTGGCGATTAGTAGGCTGTGATTGATGAAAGAAAGATGAGAGGTTTTCAACAAATAATATTTATGGGAATTGTTCCGATGTGGTCCATGTGTTGAATGATCTAATCATATGGCCATAGTGAGAGTATAAGGTAAAAAAACATCTTCTATCCCTCAACTATCTCATAAAACATGTGCTCCATAAATAAATTTTATCAAAATTTAACATCTTTCTTTCATCAACCAAAACCAATATTTCAACAAATAATCCACCCGTCTCTAAATTTACGACTAACTATGACCTTCCAGCTTAAATATCTTTTGATATGCTGCTACACCCAAAAGGCATTTCTCATCATCGACTAGGGTGAAGCTATCTGCCATCCATTCTCATCTATCTGCAACAAGCAACATGATTTATCTCCGTCTCTTGTTTACATATTCTCAGGGGAATTTTGGCCATCCATTAATCTTAGTCGAGCACCATCGACATATTTTTTGTGAAGTTATATTCCCATGTTGGACAGAAAATGATTTACAAGCCCTTAGTTAAAGATTCATAGCCAAGTTGCACAAGATAATTTATTGGATATAGTCGAAAAAATCGCTGGTGCGAAGTCAACCCTCTTTCCGACTGCGTATAAAGGTGACATTGAACTCGTTCACTCGAAATCATCAATTGCTGCTAAAATGAGCGGGTCTGTGTCTTGGTCACAGCCGCGAGATCGCAGAACATAAATCACCCCCCTGCTGGATTTCTCTTTAAAATAAGATATTGAACCTGCCACATATTGGAACGAATTACTAAGAAAACTGGATATGCATTTTTTCCTCTATTTCTCAAACGATTACACGATATTGTTGGAACAATTCAACATATTACTGAAATTGACCATCCTATTTTCGTCCATTTTCGTATTTATCCCAATCGAAAAGCCGAGCAAAATGAATATCTTTTGGAACACTTTACGTGATGTCTTCTGGCCCATTACAGTTAAAATACAATTACGTAAGTTTAGACTAATTAGAAATAACTTCCGATTTATATTTGTCCAATAATTAACAATTCAAAAATACTGAACTTGGAATTGAAAATATAACATTTTAATGTATAAATTGATGAACAAAAGATCGGAAAACAAAAGAAAATATCGGTTAACAAGATACACAAGGATTCGATCCGGGAATTACCTGAATTCCGTATGATGCATTGAGCATTTTGAAATTCTATTTATAGGACATTTCGTATAGTTCCCGAATCAAAGGAAAAGCTCTACTACAGACAAGTGCAGGATAATCCTACTTTGTCTTTACGTCTGAGTGTTCTGAGCGATAGCCACTATACATGAACCAATTGCTCATTAATTTTAAAAGGCACATTCAACAATAGTCAGGACTGCGCTGTATACATTTTGGTTGGCAATTTAATAATTGAGAAAATACATCTTTAAGGCAATATTTCACATGCTTTAAACATTTCTCAAGTCACACCACAGAAGCTGTTTTAGATTTAAAGGTTTGATTTTTCTCAAAGGTAAATTGCATCCTGAAGACGGTGTTGCAAAATGAAATTCAAAGTTATCTGTCACATGTTTAAGCTAGCTAAATAAAATGTTACATGGAGGTCCCATACATGAACAATATAGCCATCTCCATAAAACATAAGTGTCACTAATTAATTAAATAATTGGTATTAGTGGACTACAATTAGAAAAGGTTAATTAAATTATCTTTACAACGTAACCCTTAATTGTGTAACGAACCAATTACTTGATTTTTTTTTAAATCTTATATTTGATATAGTCTGTATGTGACAATCGCTGGAGAGACCTCTTCGTGAAGTGACGTGTCATCACTTGAAAAGTCAAAGATCGAAGAAAAATCTAACCTCTTAAACATTTAGATCATGCCCTCATAGGCATTTATTTTTAGCATTTAGCATCATTTATCCTCTGTTTTAACAGATCTATAAGTAACTGTATGGTAGTAGTAAATTATACGCTGTGGTTTCCATTAACCTTATAATAAAATTACAATAGAAATTAGCGAATGAGTTGACCCAGCTGTTGCAATATTAATAAAAACAAACTGTGATCTATTAGAGATGAGACTTGGCTACATTAAGGGCCGTAATTCTCATGAATAAAGATCAGCTGGTACTGCGTAGAAGGCTCCCTACAATCTCTTAGGAAGGATTCAGTTAAAATTATTCATAGAAACCCCAGAGATATTGATTGTCAGCTATCCGTTCTGTACTCCTGGATAAATATTATATGTGCTACCTCCACTCTCCGGCATATCCTAGTCTTTAAACTGCAGCCACTTAATCAGGAACAATAGCTGGAGAGTACATTTCACGGGGGGGGGGGGGTAACTATACAGGATCGGAATAATGGACTATAGAGGCTTTACTTTTAAACATGTACTCTTGGTGGCATCGATGCGAGCAAACCTTCTTAAGAGACCTAGGCAAGTTAGCTAGCTCTAGACTTCCTCACCTCCAATATCCTTGACCTCATTCCTTGTAAGTTCACGAAATTTTCCCAAAACTTATCCAATCATTCCAATCCACTAGTCCACAGTTTTTAAGCTCCACACATCCTTATAATCCTACTGGAAGTTTAAACTGGCAGTGTTAGAGTGCGTTGACAGACCCCACACCCTCGTAGTGGGATTCTCTGCCGTTGTCTCGCTGAAACTAGCACATCCTTGGAAGGGATCTCTTCCAGGTATACTACATTTCACTTACATTTCTTCTTCGATTTAAACTGGGATCGAAAATAATCAATGTACCATTCGGATGTTTATTAGAAGAAGACCATTTTTGGAGTATTTGAGTTTCCGAATTATTTTTAGAAAAACATTTTAAGGTTCAAAATTTTTCATAATTTGAATTTGTTAATCTTCGAAAATTTTGAGCTGCTAAAGTGCCTCTCAGATGGTTATTTCCAAAAATAACAGTACACTAATTGTTCAGGGAAGAACGTCCTACATTATCAAACCCCTCTAGCAGCAATTACTCATTGACTGGTGACGGTGCTTGTTGTTCCAACTTCCTCATAACGAATAAATAGAAGTTACCCCCTTCTTGGACTAGAAAACATCCACCTACCTTTCCATATTTTATCAATAAATCTTCGGCCTCAGTATAGAGAGAGTAGTCCTCTCTCACGATAATCTCTGATTGGTCAAAATAAAGCTCTCTCATTGGCTGTAGGGAGGAATGACCTGCCTATATAAGGCTGAAGTTCTGATCTTTTTTCATCAATAAAGGAAGTTTCCAGTTAGCAGTCGAAGAGTGAACACCTTTTGCTGCCATTTTCGTTTCCTGCCGCGATCTTGCTGGACGCCAACACCTCGTAGCGCCTGTTTTGCGTCTCAGGTGACGCCTGTATAAGGTAACTTTTAAACTATAGTGCCAGAGTATTTAATGGGGACGGTACCCCATTAAATAATTTTTCCGTTTTTTGTGTTTGTGATTTAAACCATTATTCGGATGATGGAGATGGAAGTGGATACTTCCAGGCCACCAACCCCGGACAGTGAAGAGGACTTCACTTTCCCTAAGATTACCGTGAAGGTACACCGACCAACAAAGAAGAAAAATCCAACTAAGGTCAAGTAAGAACGCCTTTTACGGTCGTTCACCCCCTACTTTTACTTTTTGACATAGAGGTAACCCGCAGGCTACCTCAACAATTGACTTACTACTGACAAGACAACCCCACCGTATCACTAGTTGCACCACCCTTGATTTCATTAAGTCTGACCACAGGCCAGTACTGAACGCAGTGGATGGTAAAGTGGCGACCCCTCGCCCCACGAGATATGACTACCGTCGTGTCGACTGGGAGCTGGATCGGTCGCAAATTTACCATAACCTGCATACGGTACCAATTCTGCGCACAAAAGAAGAAGTAGATCTTCAACTAGCTCTTATAACTGATGTGATCGTAGACGCCGCAGACAATGCGATCCCGAAGTTCAACCCCATGCCACCTTCCCTGCGACCACCTCCAGACCATATTCTTAAAATTATTGCCTTGCGCAACAATTGGAAGAATAGATGGTAAAGGACAAGAGATCAGCAACCTAAGGTAGTTGTGAATTCTCTCACAACGCAAATCCGAGGTTTGATGAAACTCTGGAAAACAGCGAGGTGGCATGAGCGACTTCGTAGCACTCACGTCGATCACAGAAAGTTCTGGAAGCTGTTGAAGACTACAAAAGGCAAGTCAGCCACTGTCCGTCTTCACGAAGGCGACAATGTTCTTACTGCTGAGCAACAGGCAACAAAACTGGCCGACCACTATGCTAGGGATATTACGGCTAGGACGGGCTACTACCACATGCGTCCTCCGGTAGATGCGGAACAGAAGCACATGTTTGTATCACCGAAGCCGCTCAAGGCGATTCTTCGCCGGTGTCAGGGAAACCGACCACTAGGGCACGACGGGATACAAACAGTGCTGCTCAAACAAATGCCGAGGAGAGGGATAGTACAACTCGCAAACTTGTACAATTCGTGCATAAGATTGCGCTAAATTCCTGACAAATGGATGTTTCCATTACTCAAACCAGCCAAGAGCGGAGACCACCCAGCTCACTACCACCTGATCAGTTTATTTCCTCAAATGGGAAAATTTTTTGAGAAAATTCTCTTGAGTTATCTCAAAAATTACTTGACAATTATGACAAAAATGACATTATTCCGCTAGAACAGACTGGATTTCAATCCAGCATGAGCGCAGAGCATCCCCTTCTGAAGGTACAGTTAGAAGCTAGCCGTAACTTGAATAGAAACATAGCCACGGCTATGATTTCGAATGACTGCACTCAAGCATTCGACTCGGTGTCCCACGGGAAACTGTGTCAAATGCTCTGCGACCGGGAATGCCCGGAGCAACTCTATTCAATTCTGGCTAGGTTCCTGAAAAACAGATCGATGCGGGTGCGGGTGGGTGATAGCTTTTCCGAAGCTGTGCCACTGACCTTTGGAGTACCCCAAGGAGCCGTCCTATCCCATTCCAATCTAACAATTCTTTATTGTCCTCTTTGAATAATTATTTTATTTCCCATATTAATACACCCCAGCAACCCTTCACGCTCTTTTTTCACTTGTAATAATACCTATACTTTCTTTCTTTTCCCAGTTGCAACTATCATCACGGCAAAACCTCAGTTAGGACCCAGGCGTAGCAGCCCCTCATTGGGGGGTCATAGTAGCTCTCTCTCTCTCTCTCTCTCTCTCTCTCTCTCTCTCTCTCTCTCTCTCTCTCTCTCTCTCTCTCTCTCTCTCTCTCTCTCTCTCTCTCTCTCTCTCTCTCTCTCTCTCTCTCTCTCTCTCTCTCTCTTCTCTCCCCCCATCCCTCCTCACCCTCTCCCTCTCTCTATCTCTCCATCTCACCCCCATCCCTCCTCTACCTCCCCCCTCTCTCTCTCTCTCTCCCCCTCTCTATCCCCCCATCCCTCCTCACCCCCTGTCTCTCTCCATCTCTCCCCCCCATCCCCCCCATCCCTCCTCTCCCTCTCTCCCCATCCCTCCTGACCCCCTCTCTCTCTCTCCCTCTCCATCTCTCCCCATCCCTCTCCATCTCCAGCCAACAACCTAGTATATCTTGGGATTAAAATGGACAAACACCTCCATTTTAGTAACCATTTTGAGAAGAAGTTGAAGCAAACACGCATGAAGTCTTACCGGCTTACGCATTTATTGACTTCCCCCAATCTATCACTGCGTCTGAAGCTATTGATTTACAAGAATGTACTCAGGCCTACACTGCTGTATGGTGCACAGCTTTTTCGTCATCTGACGTATACGACAGCTCGGCGACTCCAACAATTCCAAAACGGTAAACAGACGAAAGTGGTCAGACATACTTCATTCGAGCTGCGGAGCAATAGTGAACTTCACGAGATCTTTGATTTGCTTACTGTGGATGAATTCATCCAACGTAGACATGTCAAATTTGTTGACTCCCTAAAGTACTTGACAAACCCGGTGTTAAACGTGATAACCCCCGCTCCGTTCCCCCATCGATGGCAGGACGCTCTTGTGGCAGGAACGCTTTAGTCTTATGAGAGATATCAGGAAGTGCATCGGCTCTATACTACTGACCTTGATATACAAAAATTTGCCCTTTGAGCAAATCAGATCACACAGGTCATGCAAGAGACTGGAACAGAGAAGAGTAGATCTTTTTGGATACTCAGAGGAGGAGCAAAGGATCAGAGGATAAGCAGAGGGAGAGAGCGAAGAAATGAGCTGGGAAACCACTTCATTTATAAGTAAGGTTACAGGTAAGGTATTTTCAACACTCTCACGGGGATTTAACCCACAAAAATTCATATCAATCACTCTCAAGGCAATAGCCTCCAACCTTCAATTGCACTATTGCCCATCGTTGACTATTTATATTTATATTCAGTTTACTTTATAATTCTTTTAGAACCCATAGGCAAAATTTACTTACAAACTAACAATACCCTGATTCAGCTCATAAACCCCCCCTTTTTATACCAGAAGCATGTTATCAGTGAATATAAGATATATATATATGTATCATTTGTTCATCCACAATTTCATTTTAGCATAATAGATTCGCCTGAGGATCTATAATTTTATATATAATTATCTGTAAATTTAAAGGGGCTATGAAAGGAAAAAAAAATCATGATTAATGGAAACAGAATCGGCCGATAGTTTATTTTATTTATTACATTAATATATTACTATAAATATTTCAGATAACTGTATAGATATAAGTTTACCTGAGAAAAAAAATATATATATCTATTTAATTTTGTTATTACTCATATAGTTGGGATCCTTCATGTTACCAAGGAACTTCTCAACAACCTCTTGGAACGAATTTCAGACTTCCTTCTCGTTCTCATTCATTCTAGGTGATATGTGCATCTGAAACAAGATTTATGATGTCTGGGCCAACAAAGATTCCTTCTTTTAGCTTGGCATCACTTTCAGGAAATTTGAAGCATAAAAAGAAACTTGAAACATTCACCTTCTTTATTGAGAAATTTCACAAACCGCTTGATCAGCCAGCCTTATGCGTAGAGGAGGTAGTAAGATTTTGTCAGGAGGAACCAAACTTTCCCTAACAACATATTTTTCTCCTGGCAACAGAGCTTTTCACAATGGCCTTTTGTTCCAGTGGGATTTTTTTTATCACGGCTTTCCCATAAACATAAAAAACATGAAAACTTTGTGTAGCCTGATTGTTTACCTAAGAGCATGGTGAGTACTTTCAAGTCTCTACATACCAATCACTTATGCTAATTATAACGAATTCTTTCGAGAAGTAATACAGAATTGTCGTATGTTTCTTTTTAATGTACTGAGTCACCAACTGGAATTGAAGCATACGCATTGTCGTTGTGTAACAAAACAGCTTTTTGACTTTTCTTTAACGAGTGAAATCAGGGATATTAATAATAGTTAATAATTAATAGTGGGAGGACATTGGCCCTTTTAACAATTGATGTGTATCCTACCCTGATTTCACTCAAATTTCAATGTATGGGATATTAGCACTTTTTGTTCCAACGTACTAAATATAGAAGATGATTACGTACAAAAAGCTTATTTTAATATTTGATTTATATATAAGACATTTACAGGTTTGTTGTTTTATTCTTCTTATTGTTGCCAACTTTAGTATTTATTAAATTAAGTTTTTATAAAGATAGAAATTAAACTAGGAGATTGATGTTCTTAAACTATTTTTTGTCAAGTATACATTATCGATGAACGAGAGCCTCATACTCAACACATGTTATGGAGTAGAAGTTTGTAGTTAAGAAGGGTAAGGGTGAGCCCCCGCTTCATCCCTAAAGCGTACTTGACCACTAAAGCAATAAGGATTAAGAAGTGTAGCTTGCACACTCGAGGGATGGTCAGGACAGGATGCTGAGCGCGTCAGTCCCTTAAATACTTACTGATTGTGAAAAAAATTAATATAAGTCGGATTTATAACAAATAAAAATACATTTTAAGTAGCTAATATAATACCTATTAACATAATCGTAAAATAAGCGATTACATTGTTGACTATAAATCATTCAATTTATTTTTGCAACGCTGACTTCAATTTGTACATAACCGTTTAAAAAAAAACAAAAACCCAGATGCTTAAATCTAAAATAGCTTCGATTACTGTGACTTGAGATATTGGAATAGTAGGACGTTTTTCACGTCCTCCCAGTTATAGCATCCTGACCAAACAACAAAGCGTCAGGAATACACAGGAGTGTGGTTGAAAGCACCTATAAAATTTACGATCGACTGAATCATTTTTAGATAGCTTTCTTAAAAGGCGGAGACAGGCTCGGCAATTACAGGAAATATCATTTAAGCTTGTTTATTATACAGCTAATTGCTATCGTAAAATGAAACAAAAAAAAAAACATTTACGTCGAGCTACAACAGAAAACCATTAAAGTATTAGCCATCACTATATTACTAGCTTGTTGCTTCACTTCTAAGTTACGGTTTATAAGAACATGGGGAAAAAAAAAAAAAAATTAAATTGCATACTAAGCCGAATTTTTATAAATAATAAAGAAAGCGCGCATGAGGGCTCAGTGAAGCCAAGCCCCGTGAAGTAGCGACTGAAGAGAGATTTATACAGTAGGGATATCCTGATGTGTACATGACAGGCCACATGGCTCTGTGCATAATGTGCTCATCGTGAGCTTGTTGGGGGCACTTCACTGGTGAGCGGGGCATATCCTCAACGGGATCATTTCTATCCTATAGTCCGCAATTGCCAGTTAACTGTCGCGCCTCATCTCTCATTTTCGCGTGGGAGAACATTGTTATAATTCAGGGGGGGGGGTGGTAATTGTTTTGATAGTGCCTCAATATCGTTTTTTGATTATGCCTGCATTCGGAATGGAAATTGAGTTGTTCCACCGTGTAGCGACCGCTAACTACATAAGATAAATCACCCTATACTCTATTGTATATATATTGTAAATTAATTTAAACAAATGTAGATAACATAAATAAGTCATTGTAAATGTGTAAACAATAAAGAGGTCACAGCTGCAAGCTGGGTAACCCCTACCCCACATCAGGTAGAAAACGACCCTGCCGGGTCAGCCCTTCGGCAACCTACACAAAGCCCGACCGCAATACTGGGATGTTATTGGATACAATAACGAGGGAAATGATTGGGCCTAACGAGCCACCACTAACAATAAATAGGGGCAGATCTCGGGCTGCAATTCATTCTCCTCCTAGCGAAGCTACTCGACTTGTAGCTGCGACAGTTTTCAAGAATTTGGTCTTCTTCCTTATGAAAAACCTCTGCATCTCTTTCTCTCCTCACCTCGCTACGTTTTAGTCCGGCGTTGCCAGACCCCACACCTTCCTAGTGGGAATCTCTGCCTATCTAGCTATCTAGGACTATCTAGGAAATCTAGCACTTCCTTGGGAGAGATGTCTCCCTAGTGGACAACGGTTGTCTTGGCCTTGCAAACTTACCAAGCAGTGTTCCCCGCGGCGATTCAGTCTGCCTCTCTCCGGTTCACACTCGCCTTTGGGATCCGGACGGTTTTCGCCTACCCTCAGATACCGAGGGTGAATTCGTGGTCATTCCAAGACCACACAAACTACCTACACTACCTACCCTATACCTCTTCTCCTGAACATAGTGCATTGTCGGGGCACATACCTATCAAAAATGGAGTCAGATAGTAAAGCCGTCATGAAACGATTGTCCAGGTTATAGACTTAATCAACCCTCACTTCGTCACCAGGGCTAGGGTAACTAGGCACCCCCCTCGTGACGACCCGACACACCGTTTTAATATAACTGCATTCTTGGAGGAGTATTAAAGATTCCCCCGTTTAAGGAGAAAACGCGTTCCTGGGTTCAAAAACAAGGAGAAGCGGCAGAGAGATCCCTACTCTAAAGCTTCAATATTGGTACAACAAAGGAATACAGCGAAACATTTTTTTGATTTTTCCTAGTTGATTTCTTCTAGTCCACATTATTTTTGTTATTATTGGTACGCTGTTTAATTTTTATAATTTCGAGAACAACGGCAGCTACTGGAGCAACCAATTCTACATTCCCCATTTATCCAACTGACTGTAATTATGTAGACAAGAACACTGCCACACTGTTGAACTGTCTTAAGAGTACTAACACGACAGAAAACTGTCACCGTGTAAACCCGGCTTTAACATTAATAGTTGATCGTCTTCTCTTTTTTGAAGTGTGTTGTGTTTATTTCCAGTTCGTAAATAGACGTATCATTTCACGTCCTGTCGGTCCTTTGCCCTTACTTTGGGGTTCTCACTTATTTTTAATAGATAATGATGTAAAGTATTGAATGTGTTATTTTCGCCCAAGTATAATCAAGATTAAGAAATAAATGTGTCATTTTCTCATTCCTTTGTGGTTTCCCTTATCCTTCTTTAATAGACACTTCCCAACTTCAGTCTAGGAGTTTTAGAAATTTTGGACAAGATTGACTTCTTGGAATAATGCATATTATTATGATTTATACAAGATTTTTTCCAATAAGCCACAGTTCTATTACCCACTCCAAGGAAAAAGCTATGTTTAAGTTCCTGATCAGGCGGCTCACTAGTTTCTAGTCAGAAGCAGGAATAATATAAGAAATAAATGTATGAAATCTTCATGCACAATGCAGTACTGCACATATTGTTATCAAGCCTGAATGTCAAGTAATGTAATATAGTGGTCATTTTCAAATAGTTGACAGTTTGAATATGTCTCCAACAAAATTACTTTCAATTCCAGGACAGGTTCCTCGCATTTGGGAAGCACAAAAGTCGGTTATTGGACAAAATGTGTGTGACTATTTGGAGTAAAGCTTCTTAATGTCAAGTAAAGAGCCATTATTTTTATAAACTCAGCTATTGGGTGAGATACCTATGATTTATTGGTTTTCTTTAGTGAAAGAAAAGTAGGCACTATGGAACTCTTTATTATAGAATTCAGCATACTACAATAATGTCTCTTCATCACATTCAGAAACAGTTCTAACTTCACAGCTTGAAATAATCAGCCAATAATGCAAATTTGCGAAAGCTATGGAGGATCGAAAACAAAAAAGAAAATAATAAGAAAAACTAAAAAGACTGGGAATTGTTTTAAGTTGGTCCTGAGCCAGACAGCAGATCAAGGAAGCAGATAGTTTATACAGGCGCAGAGCACTGTGCAATATCTAACAGCATCTAAAAATAATGGCTTTTCAACTTATTCTTTACCTTTTATTTTGTTTTTTTAAATACTATTTTAGAAACTTTAACATGTGTATAGTCCTTTCCAAATGTCTGCACCTATGTATACTAGGACGAACAACGTAAATGCATCAAATTCTCAGGCGTAGTTGAGTAAACTTAGCTTAATTTATTGTAACCTTAGACTAGTCCCATGATATTCTAAGGTATGTTTTTTCTTAGGGTTTTTTTAAGTATCTAGAAACCAGAAGCCCTGATCTTTTTGCTGATGTGTAAGTGTATTCTGAGGAATATATTATGAACTCTGATTGACTTTATCACGAGACTATCTATCACAGGTTAACTGTCACGTTAATACCCTGCCATAACAGCGAATTTTTTCAATTCCTTGATAACTTTTATCACATTATAACAGTCATTTTACTAGTTCCTTATCTCATTCCAATCTAACAATTCCTAATTCTCCTCTTTGAATAATTATTTTATTTCCCATATTAATACACCCCAGCAACCATTCACGCTCTTTTTACATTTGTTATAATACCTATACTTTCTTTCTTTTACCAGTTGCAATTATTATCACAGAAAACCTCAGTTGGGACCCAGGCGTAGCAGCCCCTCATTGGGGGGTCATAGTAGCTCTCTCTCTCTCTCTCTCTCTCTCTCTCTCTCTCTCTCTCTCTCTCTCTCTCTCCCTCTCTCTCCCCCCATCTTCCTTCTTATTTTAGAAGTTATTTTGGATGCCATTGTGCACTGCGTAAAAAATAATGACCTATTGAGAGGTGAATCCCACTGGTAATCCCGAATGGAGGAACACGATAGACTTCATTACTCATTACGATCCGTTTATTGCGCAACATACTTAAAGTCATAAGACAAATCAAGTTAATTATTTCTCTCCTACAATACAAAATGATATTATTAATATAGTTGCTTCTAAAATTAGGCAGATATATATATATATATATATATATATATATATATATAGTTATATTGTTTCAAATATTCAAAAACCGAAATATTTTTCTATTTAATTTGATAGCACACCTGACACTTCTCACCAGGAACAGATGACGCAATATTTGCGTTATGTTAACATTGATGCTAACACGAGTAAATGTAGCATTGAAGAAACCTTCATTGACTTCATTGTGACAAATGAAAAAACACTTGCATCACTCGAACACTCGAAGCACTTGCGAATGACATCGAAACCAAGTTAACATTAGACAGATTAAATAGTAGAAATATACGAAAACAATCATATGGTAATGGAGCGAAAATTTTCACAATTCAGCAAAAGGTTTAGCAAAAACAATAAATGTTGAAACATACATGTGAGAAAAGAGGCAGTGAAATTAAAAAATATGCCAGCTTAGAAAGCTACTGACGATTCGTTCGCCATGAATGAAAGTGCGTTACTAAAAAAAGAAATATGTTTTAAAAGAAGTTTTAGATATGAAACTGTTACAACTCAATGATAGATTTACTGCCTTACAATGAGCTTGCAAACGACTTCAGTTTTTTAAATGGTCACGCTTAAAAAATCATGCCACTAGATAATCTTAGGCTATGTACAAGAGACCTAGCATTGAAATACTATGGTGGACTAAAATGCTACAGAATTTGTATGTGAAATTGAGAGATTCATATTTCACATCAAGTTTTTGAAAATTTAGAAGATATGGATGCTCTTCAAAAATCTTACGAAAAAATACGATATTTCATTACAAAACATGTATCCAAATCAAAAAATAAAATTAAGGATTTTCATAACAATGCCTGCAACAACAGGTTCCTGCGAACATTCGTTTAGTAAATTAAATATTGTAAAATCTTATCTTCGTTGTTCTATTGGGCAATATCGATTAACAAACATGTCTATAATATCAATTGAAAAAGATGTTGCCAAAACATTAAATTATGACGAAATAATAGATGTGTTTGCAAATCAAAATGCGAGAAAAATTACTTTATAAAATGTGATGAACTGTTTTATGTTTTATTATATTATTTTAACACATACCTACGTTTTGTATTTCGTTTATAGATTATTTATTTATACAAATTCCTTGCTTTATATACAGGCAACTCATTTTGATGATATTAATAGGTTAATAATTTAATATACTGCATTAACGTGTTACATTACAATTTTTATTTTTTTGTCATTATTGGGGTATGGGGAGAGGCAAGTTAACGCTTACAACAGGCGTTTCATACTCTTGTTACGGTACTGACCTTAACAAATTGATTTTATTAATATTTTCTATAATAGTTAAGTAATTTCTTTATATGACAGGTGAAAGATAATAACCATAAATTTAACTCCAATCTTAAACTCAATTAAGATATTCCATCGTTTCCAGTTTGTGAAGTGATCCATTCCCAAATCATCTACATCTATATTCTTTCAAAGAGACGGAAATTAATTACTTTTTCACAAATGTTAGTACCATAGAAGCAGTGAATACCAATGAAACTTTTAACTGTTTAATGCATATTTTTCAGTTTAATAAATTTATTTATTAATAATAAAATGGATTTACCCTATAATTCTTTATTTACATTTACAGGACAAGCACCTTTAACAGATTAACTGTCATAATTTAATTCGTCCATGACTTCAAGCTGGAGATAAAACAGTAGATGAGGACGGACTGATAAAGAATCAGGAAATGATTACTGGTTCGATCAGTTGGCAATATCAAATTAATAAGTAAAATGACTAAAATCTATTAACCATGAAACAAGTAGGAAGAAATGTTAGGCAGTGGTGCTTAGATGTAAAGAAAGTCCAATTTTTCTAGGAATGATTGAGTAGATGTCTGAAAAAGATTGAGATAAGAACCTTATTACAATAACCTCGTTTAATTGGTAAATTCACCATCACATTTCACTAGGCACATAAAGATGACATTTTGACTATTGAAAGTGCTTGTGCTGTAAAATAAAAAAATGTGAGAAGAAAACAATTGATTACCATTAAAAACAACATACGAGAGGAATTCTTCAATAAATATTTTATTATTATAAATTATTACTGTTTGGAGCCACCCATTAAATTTATGTAAGAAAAGTGAAATCCAAAACCACCTCGATACTTAAAACCAAAACCTCTATATCACGGAACAGTTAGACAAACCACTGGGACATGAGGTCGGGGTTGTCGAAATAAAGACTGAATATGTGCAGTTGTGAAGGAAGTTGCTGTATATTATGGTACAATGCAGTCTAAAATTACATATAGGCAGTTACTGCTACTGGTGGCGCTGGCAACTAGCCAAAGGCAATGCTCTTGTCTCAGTAATTCTTACATAGCCGGCGGGTCCTAGTGGAGTATGCCTGAATATGACTATCATGGGACATGTTGTGGTCAAATGTTCGAGGTAGTATAGGTTAGAATCAACAACGAGCCTATAACCAACTAAAGTTTCTGTGAGAAACAGGGTACCTCATGCTTCACTTGAGGAGGAGTACTTCCATACATGGGTATAAAAGTTCTTAATTGTGGAATACATAAAAAATGAAAATTTAGGATATGTCAACAACTGATAAAAAGGCAGGAAAGTTGATACAACTAAAAGAAAAAGTACAATCTATTGATAAAATTGAAGATTTTTAGTAGGGTAGGGACCGTTATCGTTGGGGTCCTAGCAACTCTCAGCAATGTCCCCAGCTCCGATATTAAGCCAGATTCATGTTCATAGCCTGATTCTATTCACTACTACTTTACCCTTACCGTATCCCTACTTCCTATGTACCGACATCAGATGACCAGTTATTTAGAAGTAACGGGGCCTTCAGCACTGACTACGGTATCACTGCTTCAGAGGAAATATGTCTCATGGGCTAAGGCTGACCCTTCGAAGTTCGTGAACATATCGAGTTAGGGGAAGATGAAGAGGAAGATATTATGTCAAGACGATGGATAACATTATGATAATCATTAATTATTCAAAATCTTTATAGTGATACAATTACAATCTGCCTCAATGGGCAATAAGTAATAGTGATCAATGTTCTCATTCATACCGTATTTGCAATTCGTTCCTCCACGCACGTTCCTCCACCAGGAGGCTGACCAAGAGCAAGAAATCTACAGACGCCCAAGACATGTTTAGAGAAACAAGCCTGCGTGTCAAACCTTGTCAAAAGCTTGTGATATGTCCAGAAAGGCACCAGTGCAATACTATTTGGTTTCAAGGGCTGAGGATATGTGATCAACAACGCGAAGGCCTTGCTGAGCAGTGGAATGTCGTAGACGGAAACTAAACTGGTGAGTGGGAAAAAGGTTTTTGGATTCAACAATTGGAAGTAGACGTTTTAATGGACTTTTACAAATATTTTTGAGAGGGTAGGGAGTAGGCTAATTGGACGATAAGATGAGGCGTCATTGGGTGGTTCACCGGGTTTGACGAATATGACAATAATCTAATGTTTCCAGAGGAGAGGAAAGTGCGTAGTTCGGATAATGCAATTATAAATGTAGGTTAGGAAGTTTATGATAATCTACAAGTCAAATAATCACGGTGATACGGTGAAGAAATCACCCATGCTTAGTTAGAAATATGAAGGAAACCCCCACTGGATTGTTTACTGGATAAAACTTATCATAAAAGACATTAACGAAACGGATCAATAAAAAACTAATAAATATCACTAAAATTAACTTCAATGTGTTAGAATAACCGACGGTGATAAACGTGACAATTCTCAAGATCACTGATCCTTAGTACTTCAGGCAGTAGTGGTGTGGTCCTTTTGTCCTAGTGGCAGTAGTCTTTGTCTGCACAGCGATTCTGGGCTGTTTCATTTAGAGCCATTGTGGTAGTTTTGCGTAACTAAAGAGATTATGATTATTGTAGAATTTAATCTGCTATCTTGTGTAATTTGAGTTATCTATATTCCATTTATGTAGTGCTGGATGTCAATATACAATAAATATACTTAGATAAAGATGGCATATAGGAAATAAGTGCATTACATTGAAAAAAACTAGAAATGAAAGACAGCAATGATGCTGACTTGTCAGATACCAGGAATGCTTCATTATTGCTGTGCTGTCGTTTTCAAGCTACAGGTCGGGGTCGCTCTAAGGTATTTGTCTTTAGGGCTGCCGTAGGGCTATGGTCTCTATAGCGAACCTTGTTTCATTATACCTCAACAACTTTGGAAGAGGCTTCACTATTGCATATTCACTAGTCAGTCGGATTTTATCTTTATATATGTTATGAACTACACAGGTGGTCTGAAAAGTTTCCAACCTCAACATGAAGATGATAATAAAATAAATAAAAGCTTTGTTAGGTCGGAAACTTTTAAGACAACCCTCGTATCTTAATGTTACAAGTAGTACTAAAAAAAACGTCCGGAATAGACAGAATTAAAGATGGCAACCCTCCAATAAAATTAAATAACTTCACAGCCTTTTGTAAGGTTAGATAATGTTATGAGCTCATTCTTGTACTAAATATTCACTGCAGTTTCCATTGTATCTAATCAATTAGCCTAAGAATAATTATCATAACTGATTCCACAGAAAGATTGCAAATAATCTTATTTTTGGCAGACAGTAAAATAATTTAAAAAAATTGGTTTATTATTTGATATATCCCGTATCCGTTGAGGTATCCCGTCCAAGTAAATTAAATGGTACAAAATTATGTAATTTTGATTGATCATGCAAATACCCAAACATTGCCAACACACTGGTTCTAATTGGTGCCAGAAATAATTAATATCAATAATTAGTAGATTTTGTTTACACACGCCACGTGATTAAATAGCTTCCCGAAGTGGGATGTTTTAACTTCTATGTAATTAATTATTAATAAACCACGCCACAATATATTGTAAAGTGATTTTGAACGCCTGAGAGATGGATTAAAAATAAAAACTATTATTTTAAATAGTTTTTCCTCTCTCAATATTATTACTTTCACTTACTAAATTCTTTGGCTATATGTATGGACAAATATATATGTACATATATGTGAACCAATAAAAAACTTGAGAACGAAAATAACTAATAAAAGATATTAAATTTTACATAAGCATCCGGCAATCGTGGTCCATGGCTTCAGGTATAACTCAATAGTTTATATCTGCCTGATAAAGAAACAGGAAATGATTGCTGACTCAATCAGATGCCAATACAATATCGATAAGTAAACTATAAATTCATACATTACTAAGAACAGTTAAGGTTCTGTTATCATAAAAAAGTTTCATGATCCCATTAAATTGATATCATAGGCTATGGTGTCCGGTGTTTTACTAATGAAAATATCTATATAGCAACATTGATTGATGCAGTCTCCTATTTCTTTCCTTACATTGAAATAATTAGTTCAATAAGGAGTATGAAAAAAATACCACCATTTCTTGATACGGTGCATATTAAGGAATATAATAGGTATTTTTGTATGACTAGTTTGTTAACAATGCTGCATTGTCAAAATGTTTTTTGTGCCACGTTCCAATTTCATTAGTCACTATATATTTTTTTAGTTATCTTTTTTTTTTTTTTTATAAATTATCGTACACATACAAATAATAAAGAGATGATTCATAAACAATAATGGGAAACTGTTGAGGGAAAAAATGGCCTGGGGATCCATTATATGAAGGAAGCAGTGAATCTTATTTCAATTATTTGCAAATAAATCAGAACTTTAGCCGATAAGATCTTCAAGTCCTGAATGGAAATCCTAAGGGAAACTATTTCCCACAAACCAAAGAAAATTATAAAACAAATAACCACCCGGTCGATCGAAGAAATATGCAAGATATTTAGAAGGCAGCTGTGATGGATTTTCAGTTTCCGGTAGTATATGTGATGGACCGAACACCTGCGTGAGGTGAACAGATGGCAGGAATGGTGAACCTACCTCAATATACAGTCCATTTGCTCTGGGTTCTTTTTAACGGGGTTTAAAATGTTTATTGATTTGTTTTTTTGTAAGGGGTGAGTCCTGGCAATGGCCAGTTTCTCCAATCATGTCCTGAGCGTATGCGGCTCTCGCGCTCTTGGTCATCCTCCGCTGGCACGTATCCGGTGACGTGGCTGACGGAGGAGCGTGGGGGACTTCCCAAGACTCCGCTTCCTCTTTCGCATACGAAGGAGGTGAAAACCATGTTGATTTGGGAGGTCTCTGAGCTGTTTGTAAATACTGCATGAATGAGCGAGTGAATAAAAATTGCAAATATGGTATAATTGAAAACATTGATCACAATTACTTATTGCCCGATGAGGCAGATTGTAATTTTATCATAATAAATATGATAAGTGATACTTGTTATTGAACATGGTGTTGAGATGTTTAATATGATACTCCACACAATATGATAGGAAAATAGTTGTTTTTTTTATTAGCAATTGGTTTATTTGTTGTGGTTTCCGTGGTGAATGATACTGCCATTTAAAATGTCATGACTCAAAAAAAAAAACACCGGTTGATTTGCGAACGCGATGCTAATGACAACGGTCCAGTCGTCAATATCTCTAATCTGGTAACCTACTCAACATATTGAAAAAATACACGTTTTTAATACTTGGTAATTAATTGATTATGTTTTGTGAAGATGGCTGTATTGCTCATGTACTGTCCAATATCAAATTAGACCTAAAGTAAAATTTGATATCACTAATTTGTACAAGAGCTGTATGTTAGAGAATGGTTACAAATTGTAAATTTTCCGCTGATAGCCTAATTTCCCTATCAGATTCATGTGCCCCGTACATACTCCGTTTGCTCGGTGTACATTTTTAATCTCCCCCCCCCCTCCCGCTGATGGTTGATTACTCACAGGGCAAAGCTTACATCTCCACTTTATACTCCAATTATACTTACACCACCTGACTAACTTACCCAATGGATGCAATTTTAATTCGACTCATTTCAGTGAGAGCGATCCAACCGGTTAAAAGGAGTCATTATGAAAATTATCACAAGGGAGTATTACTTGGGGGTGTTGAATGTAACGACAACAGTGAGTTCGTTTATAGTTCACGATCGAGTGATGAGGTAGTTTACTATTATATTTGATGCAGCATGGAATATATTCCAGGAGTAACTATTAAAAACCATAGGGCAGAAATGAAACTATTTGTTTAAAAGAAAAAACCATCATTCTACTAAGAATGAACTTTACTGCTCTTAATACGTACAATGTTTATAGACATGAGCTATGAGCAGTGCAACATAATAAAAAACATGTAAATTGCAATCCACAATATAATTCATTACAAATATGCATTTTCTCCTTCATTTAAATTATATTTACAATATATAGATATAAACATAGCCTAGTGACCCCCTCAATTCACCCGTGAAATTGTCACCTTCTCGGTGTTATGGATGCAGGAGGCTATGGCCATGGCTAAGGAGGAGGAAAGGATTGGGGAGGTCCCCCTCGCTGTTCGTGCAGCCGCAACACAGCTATTGCTAATTAGAAAATTAAATATTAATACACCAAATTGTGCCTGAAAAAAATTAACTGAATAAGCTTTTAAATAGAGATTATTTCGATTAAACAAATTTCTGTACTGCTTCCAAAATTTTAGCAATTCTTAAATATGTAGTGAGTAGACATCTTACTTCTGTCTCAAACCATCTAACACCAGGTCCTGATGGAATTATGCAATCTATGATGACGAAACCTCTGCCATTAATAGATCTAATGAACGTCTAACATCATTATTTGATCTACCGAATCTCATATCGAAACAAATAATTCATATGAGACATCTTTTATATTGTAAAGAGAGACTCACAAATAAATTGTTCATGAGACTTTATTATTTAGACGACAAAAACAAAACCACGACCTTGGGGGTTCGAGAGAAGAAATCGATATTGATTGAATGGAATAGTATCAGAATTACCCAGGTACAGAAATCCCGGTTGGGGCTAGTTCTCTAACGAATATTTCGAAACAGACTGCTCGAAAATATGGTTTTTCATTAGCTTATTATCGGGTGAAAAAATAAAAAGACTAGTGCTCTCAACCAATCAAATTGTCTTCACAAAATTGTTTTTTCACTGAATGGAAACATCACGTTATAATACACGACCTTTACCTTATTAGCTCCACCTTTGACCTTTTATAGTAGGCCATCTGAAGTACGGTATTTGGAGGGGAGAGCTAGCGAATAAAAATCCTTATTTGTAATCCCACCAAATGGAAATAGCGTTGTCATTAAAATACCAATTCGTCTACCGTCACTAAACCAGGAAAGACAAAGGGGAATTTAATGCACCAACAGAGTCATTAATATAGTTAATTTACTATAGAAAAATGGTTGATTTTTTCAAATGTAGAAAGCCGAGTGGATTCACCATTCGGGGGGGGGGTCTTGCTGTACTTGTTTCCTTAAGTCTCCTGTTTATGAAAGAAACATTAAATTTGACATGGGGTCCCATTCGATATTACTTAAAATGAAAAAAATAGCCATTTCCATAGTGTAAAGTCATGTGTCATTAAGAAATGAATTCGTTGGCATAATATAAAATATATGTACCCTAAATATATACAATATTTGTATACAAAACATATGTACTTTTCTGCAATTTTACAATTACAAAAACTAGTATAACTGACATTAGCAAGGTGTTCGCAACTTTATGTAAACCAGTGATATATAAGTTTTACTATGTCAGTCATATATAGTTTTATTTTTTAGAGGCACGATTATTGTATGAATGAGGGAGTAAATGATGAATTGTAAATATGGTATGAATGATAACATTTATCTCAATTACTCATTGCCTAATAAAAGGCAGATTGTAATTTTATCTTAATAAAATTGATTGAAAACGGGGAGAGGCACGATGGTATTTTGCATGGTAGTTACATTTAATGGCGCGATACTGCTAAAAATAAAACCACGCACCATAAACATAAAGTAGCGATATTAGTAAATGAATTAGTGATAAAAACTATTATAATTAATGAAATGTATTGCAAAATATCTCGTTTCCAATTTTCTTGTCGTCAGATGATTCTTTTAAAGTATTTGCTTCTTCTTGAAGTGGCCTTAATTCTTCAATATATTCAAAATTACCGATCACTTTGAATGGGAGCACGACCCTCACTAAAGGCTAGGCGTAAACTAACCTGTCCCTCCTCAACACCACCTGGTTCACTCTCATTGGCCAAAGTAGAGATCACATGTTTGGTAATTTAAATTAATTAAAATAAAAAATATCAGATGGTGGATAATGGAAATCATAAATCCAGAACATCCTAATATATGTACAATAAGTAAAATTTCGCAAATTCATTAATAATGTTTATTTGGATTTGGTTCATAAAAAAAAAATCGGAAACTCTCCTATTTTCTTAATTAATTATTCATGTATTATTGAGTTATCAGTATTTGCTGCCGTGATCCCGACAGGCCTTCAAATATCCCCCTTAATATAAATTTCCATGTTCTACGACAAACTAAGGTTTCTGGTTTTCAAAAATCAAAAAATCCCTAAAAATGGACATTACAACCGACCTGTCAACCCAATAAAGTCAATAAGGGCTCCCGTTAAAAATTAAAAAAAGATTGATTGGAATGAATCTATATAAGGATAGGAAAAATACTACGACAGCTAATAAACAATGCATTGGCCATGACACTGTATTAATAGAGGACACTGTGTGAGCTGAGCACTCCATCTGTGCTTGTGTTTTGTTTACAAGCAGATAGAAGGGTAAGGTTGCCCACAGTAAATATAACCCGCTATTATTAACTACATATCTGAGGGCTCCTCAATGTCTGACGGCTCTATGCCTTGATGTGCGTTGTTGGCCGCGTCATTGTCATCGTCGGGAGAGGAACCGTCGTTTTAAAGAAGAAGTCATTTGATAATAAAAATAATGGTAATATCGAAAGGTATTCAGGCGATTTATTAAAATATAGAGAGTCAAAATATACTTGTAGATGACGAACAGGAAGTTAAGAAAGAATACCAATCTGTACATCCAGAATACACTGATCTAGATTAGGTTTCATCGGTCATATTTAATCCAGCCTTCTTGAGGAAACATAACTTAACTTGTTTTTACAAAATTATAACTATGATTGGTATTCTAAACTGTATGATAACATAATAATGTACGTAGAAAGCGAAAATAAAACAAACAATATCATGAAATATACACTCCTGGTTTAATAGTATTTAATAGGTATCAAATGATTGTGAAGCAATTTACACGATATTTTTTTATCAAAATTGTTTACATTTCTCTTATATGAAGAACCTCTCATTAAATGCTAACTAAGGCCAACATTAAACTATTGGAACCGGCTAAGGCCTAATTTTGTTTTAAAATATCTCTAAGCCGATAAACAAACTAAAATTTTGCCAATTCATTAATAGTGTTTGTCAGGATTTCATTGAATTAAAAAAAAATCACTCCTATTTTAAAATTTGATTTAATTATTTTGATGAATTACTTTTTAATAAAGAAATGAATATGACATATTGAACAGTCCGGATTTTAATGATCAATAATTATTATTTTTGAACTGTAATTACATAAATACATTATAAAGAAATAATAATAAAAATAGTAATTAGTAAAAATAATTCAATAAAACTTAAGAAATTAACCATTAGGGAGTAATTACTAAGCTCATCAAGATCCTAAATTGTTTAAATTTCACACATAACTATTTTTTTGTAATTATTAAAATTGTTAGAGCCAATAACCCAAATCTACTTGTAGATAAATGAATATTTTTCGGACTCAGCAACGACTTGAACCACGTTAATTAATAATCCTCGACGCTCTACAGGTGATATAATCCGTATAGTAATTTTTTCCACTGTAGATGCACGTTATGGATGTGATGAAGCAGGTTTACAGCTAGCAGGCCACTGTAAATAGAGCCTTATTATAGGTTTGATGGGGGCATGGCGTGACACGGCTCCTATCTGTCATCCTTCTCCCGACCCTTCCGTGATTAACTCTAAAAGCTTCTCAAAACTGGTGTTTACCCAAGTGGAGTCAAGGAAAAGCTGGCTACGCACATCCTTGTCATGTTATCGGTCGTATATTTATGTAAGTTGCTTTAATACACAAAGTAAGTATGACTCTAAGAAGTAAAAAGTCTACGAAGAGAATGGACACCTGAACAGAACTTTTTTACATAAAATTTTGCTGTAAGAGACCGCTAGTTTGTGTCATCAGAATTTAAGTTTACCAAAATGGTCGACTTGGAAACGAGAATACATTTTATAAAATTGTGATTTTTATTAGTCTCTGTATAAAAGCCACCTTTCTTGCTACCTTCGCTTTGGACAACTAGAGTCAACAAAAGTAATAAATAACCTTCTCAATAGAAAATTATTATCAGATTATCAGACGTATCCGATGCTTCCAACTCAAAGATCTAAGCACAGTAGCCAATAATATCATAAGACAATAGCCTATGGATCATTCTACCCTGCCACATCATTCACACAATTCCGTCCAAGTTGGCCAACCAAAGTCTCTTACCACGTTTTCCAGCATAAACCATCCGTACATACTCCGCACATACTCCATCCCGTACATACTCGTAAAGAAGAGGAAATGGGCTCGACATCTCTTGTAAGAAAAAACATCATTGTTCTGGCACTGATTAGCTTTCTCTCCACAGATCCTAATGTTTACGATGCGTATACCACGATTTGGAAATACGCCCGAGGTGGCATTTTTGCGTGTTTTTTTAAAGCTTTAATTTCATGAAATTAGCGGAAATTACTTTTTTTTTTCAAAAACGTCACTTTGTACATTATCGCTGAAAAGAAATTTGAATATCAAAGAGAAATGTATCAAAATAGACCTTTAGACTATTTCGTCCTCTTGCCTACACACTTAGTTATTGCGTTCTTCTCCACAGTGAATTCTGTCTAAAGACACCACGATGTAGTACTTCAGTTCTAAATTTTCTGTATATGCATGAATGTGAATATGTATATACGGCTATTCCACATTATTACAGGTATAACGATTTTGGGCAATGTATTTGAAAACAAATCCCGAAATATCCATCTCATTTTAAAATATAAAAAATATTCCTCTTTTTCCGAATGGAAAAAGTTAAAAGCGCAGCCCAAGTGAAAATATTTGAACGCTTAGAAATCAAAGAACAAAATAAAAAGTGACGCATCTACAATAAAATAACTGGGTTGGCCACGTCTGGGTTCCAGGTTGTGGTAAATGACTTAAAAAGAAGCGGCATTGGAATTAAAAGCCTCTTGCGGAAATTTTGACTAAATATGGTGTAATTTTCCCTAAAGAAAAATTTCAATCTTTCTTCGAGGTTGACGCTACTCTTCGTAATTAAATAACCAAGTGATAAGGAAATCGTGAAGCATATTTTAGATGCAAATGAGGATGAAAGTAAAAAGCCAACGACGAGGCTGAAAAAATTATGTTTAATGAACCACCTATTTCGTTACTGTTTTTTTTTTTTCTAATCAGATCAGATGCGTCCATTTCTTTCTGTGGACAATTATTACGTATATTGAAAACATTAGTTTTGAAATATTTAGAAAAAGTATTGTTCCAATTAAAAGCACTATGAGTGATTTTTTAAAAACAAATCTCTGATTCGCTCAGTAGAAATCATGTATCATAATTCTGAACGAAGTTTCCCTTGATTTAATAAATAAATACATCCTCTTTGATCCTAAATGTTGTTTTGTATGTTTGTATATTTACTTACATGCTTATCTACATCTAATTACATTAATATAACAGTTTTTTTTGATTCGTTTACATCGAAGGTTATAACGATCTGATTATATAGGTCATTTAAAGACCGTTATAAGCAAAGTCCACTGTTTTTCAAACATTTAAATATTATTCATACCGCGATATTTGATACTGCCAGTTCTCTTACTCGACAGGGCCAGCCCAGCAGGAAAAGCACCCGACCGGAGACTGGACGGTCTCAGATTCAAGTCCCCCGGCCCGGTCACAATATTATTTCTTCGGCTGAACAATGTTTAAAGATATCATTTGATAGAAAATGTTCTGTATATAACCTAGTCTTTTAGGCCTCTCCCGCTTCGGGTACTGTAATCAAAATTACTAGATGGGGAGGGCATGAGCCAGAACAGCCACTGATACGTGCATCGGTGCCAAGGGCAGCTATAAGCAGATGATTAAAGGAGGAATAGGCAGCAATTTCTCAGAGTTAATTCTGGCAGAGAAATGGCACAATTGTGAGAGGTGAGTGAGGTTACTGAAGCTATTCCCAACTGCAAGGGAAAGTTTCAGCAAGGGGACTGAGTCATTGGCCGTTTTGGTACTGGAACTTCTATGGGCACGATCGCTAGTTATTCAGAAAGTTACGCCAATATATACTTCGTAGTTATACTTCTATAACTAAATAATATTGTGATATTGTAAACATATGTCCGCTAATACGTTGAGGAATTCATGAGTTAAATGTGATTAGAAATATAATAGAGAGAAAAGCTCTACTCTTTTACTAAGTCTTCCTTACATCAAAAAACTTGAGAGAAAATAGATAAATAAAATGTATACCTAAATTAGAATATATATTTACATTCAAGTAAATAAATACACACACACATACATTGTTGTAAAACTACAAAAAGAAAAGAAGAAATATTAAGAATGGTTAGTGTTTACTCTTTTCCACGGTTGTAGCTATAGGTTTATAAATATATTTTCAGTGAAATTTAAACATAAAGTGTAGTTATACGATAAATAATGAGAAACGTACAAAATATCTGGAAATCCAATAAAAAAAAAATATTGACATTTTATATAAATGTGATACATCACATAATTAAGGGTTTCGTTACGGGAAAACCAAAATGATAACACACGGTATTAATCAGAGCCCCGAGCTCTTTAATTTCATACTCGACTCGATATTAAATTATTTTCTTTTGAATAACAATTTTTCGGATCATCAACTACCAAGTCAAATATTATGCTTCCAAAAAAAAAATTCTGGTTGCAACGGTATGCAAACACCATGTTAATGAAATTATGCAATAGACGTTGAGACTTCAATTTCATTTTCTACTCAAAATTATGGATTTTTTTTTAATAATATCCACTAATTATTTAATTGACACAATTTACTCAGTTTATATATAAATGTAAATGGCCTGCGTTTTTCAATGTCTGCACTAAGTGGGGGGTCATTGTGAAATGTAAACAAAGTTGAACAAGCGACTCACAAAGATCAGAACAAACAGTGAAAACATAAGGGTTTGTGGTTTTGAAATAACACACGAAACCTTAGAAATGGCTTATTCAGCTGTGATATGTAATCCAACAAGGTGTGAATTTGAGTAATTATTGATTAGAGAAAAACAAGTGAAAAGGCCGGATTCAAACCCGGGAAATTTTAATTTCTGTTCAGATCCTCTTAAAATCCACTTATGTCGTCCACAGGCCATTTTAATTATTTTCGTTGGTCTTGTTAACTTCCTGAGAGTATAAAAAGTTTTAATGTTATTTTAGAGTTGACTCCAATGTATTTTTTCTCTTTTTCCTAGAAAAGTTTTGCCGGCAGAGGCCTTATCGATCACCACCTCATATGAAGATTTGTTCTAAGGGTTGTAGTAGGTATGGTAGAAGTCCACTCAGTCACGCAAGAACAAATTATAAGCTACTTAAATAAAGCTGTAAGATAAGTGGCTTATTTAAATACAACAAAGATTGGGATGAGTAATCTTTGAATCAATTAGTTGTTCAAAGAAGCCATATTTCTGTCTTTGGTTCAAGAGTCTAAACTTTTATCTTAAAGTGTTTAAATAGATAAACAAGAAGCGACAATGGCGCCTACATATCCAAATATCTAATAACTATTTGAACATTTTCCACATCAACAATAAAGTGAACGATGATTCATAGTTTAAAATGATTAAATCAAAATACTAGGGCTCAATAGTAGTGTTTCAACAGAAACAAATTGCATAGAATACGTTTTAAAAGCAGCAAAGAAAATAAAACAATTGTTGCTTATCAATTACAATCGTTAGGAACTGACGACATATCAATTTTAATGTACGAAACACTCGCTGAATGTCCACCGACAACTCCAGAACCAACACTACCGCACTAAACACCGTCTGCACTTGTTTTGTTTTATACAAGAGAGGATCCACCTGCAGTTCAATGCCTTCCTGATGTCCAGCTAGATAGAAGTTATTACAATTATGTAGAATGGTAACTCTGTAGGGGACATTTTTGCGTCTCTATTCTGTAACATGCTTTATTATAAGTTACTTTAAGGAAAATATGTTATTTTTAAATATGGTTATAATGTAACACATGAATGTAACCCTATAAATGTTAGCATATATACTGGTGCATTTCGGAATCTGACCTGCCTGTGTTGGTGGATAAAGAAGGCAATTTATCTTCTTTTTTCACGAATGAAAGATATGTCATTCAGTGACTCGTTTTAACACATCTAGGAGAGTACAGAAGATAGCACAAGAGTCAGAGGAAGAGAAAGGCGACGAATGAAATAAGAACTAGACTCCTCTGGAAGATAGATTGTTGAAAGCATCCATCAGTTTCTTCGAACCCCGTTCTGGGAACTGAGCATTGGTATGGAAGGAATAATATACAAATATAAAAGTGTACTGGATAATTTGCCTGGAATGGAATATGATGAAACAGTGTGAAATTTGAAGTTTCACAGAATTTTAGTTTCTGCCTTGTTTATGATAATGGTTGTTTTGTCTGATATAGGTCCCGTATCTCTGGTTATGAGAAACTTCCACGCGACTAACAGTTAAATTTTTTTTTATTTATGAGGTCAATGGAATACCTCATAAAACTCTGTCCTGTGAGTACAATTCGCTATTCGTGAGTTGTATATTAGGCAGAAGATATATAAAGAAGTGTAAGAAGTGTTGACCCAGATGATACAGGCAGGTATTGGTCGGTAGGAAGCAGAGCGTGGTCACATCGCCAGTGGCCTATCTCTAACCTCCTCTGTTCCACACATCTTCCAAAACCTCTGTCACTATACTACAGCGCCTATGGGAATACCCTGTACGGGGGGGGGCGTTCTTGAAGTTTGTTCATCTGACGCGCTTAAAAATTTATAACATATTAAATGTTCACAAGGATGGCTCAGTTGGAAGGGCACCTGGCTGGATATCAAGAGGCCCGGGGTTCAAATCCCGGTCATATCCTACACTATCTTACTTCATTAGATAATAAATATTATAATTCTACACTATTCTACACTTCCTTTGCCTATAATATAATGTTATATTTATTACATCTTGATAAATTTAGAGTCATTAGAAAAACCTGGTCAATCCCTTAAATAGAAGATGAATTTTGGGTTAGTAGGCCTAAACAATAAAAAAAAATTGTAGAAGCCAACTCTTATAGAGAATTTAATTAAATAAAAATGTTTAATTCACTATGACTCCAATGTATGTCCTCAACTTGCAAGCAGAAGAAGAATATATTGGAAAAAATGATAGAGGAAAGTCCAATGTTGTATACTTCATAAAGAGAAACGAATAAATATACTCATCTAAGATGAAATAAAATATGCATTAAAACAAACACCTTCAAGAATATAATATATTTAAAATTCCTAAAATAAAATCATTTATTAAAATTAGCGAATTTAGGGCTATATATTCCCAAGAAAAATAAAAAATAAGTTTAGAACGCTCTTTGGGAGGGATTGTAAAAACAATAAATAAATCAGCTAAGCAAACGTATATGCCTAACTACTAAAACCGTACACAAGATATTTTACACCGATTAGGCATAAAACATTATTTAACGTATTTTTTTCGAATATTCTAATTGCTTTACCTATTTGAGTGGGGATATTCACCCTAGTCTACCCTCCTGGCTAATACACTGAAACTGTACCATCATATCATAATGTAAACCGTCAATACGAGAACCCCCAGAACATTTTTAAAACTATCAAATAACGCAGTTGGCAGATGACTTTGTAGGTTTTAGTTCCTTCAAGCTGTAGGTTACGGTGATGAAGTAAAGGGTATCGTGTAACATTCGGACATATTACGGCTGTTGTTGCGGAAATGAGATTAAAAAGAAAAAAAGGGAAGAAAAAAATGGCAATAACTCGGGAGGTCCAGTTGGCAAATGTTAGTTCCCCATTTCGCCAACCTAGTTCCGATCTATTTCCGTTCTGTTTATGCCGTGCGTGATGTCTTAGTTAGGGGCCAATGCTTCTAATTCTGCGTCAACTCTCTTTTATTTTTTGCTTTCAAAGGGTTTATTTATCTTGAGTTATGTATATTGTTTGGGCATCTACATTGGTTGGGGTGGGCTTCTAGTACACCATCACAGTTGCATGGCATTTCTTAAGTAAAAATTGGATTACAGTGTAAAGGGACCCAGTGATGGGGCCTTCGGGCTACAAACTGACTGCTTGTTGTCATTCATGAATTTACGTCCTTATTGGGTATGTGGTGGGGTACATGTGTGGTAGAGGAGAAGCGGATGGATGGGGGATATATCCGATAATAAAACACAAATTATATAAAAAGGACTAATCTATGGTACGGAACAGTCTTTTTGATCTGTACAAAAAATTGTTTTGTAATTTTAATTTAGTGCCCCTCAACTGTATTAGAAGAATCATCATTTAGAATGTCCACTTCCTTGCCCTGGTTGTATTAGAGACTCCGTGATATGTGCTATTTAGATTTTATATATTCAAGTACTGCCATGTGAGATCTCAGCGCTCTATGACTTGTTCCCTGGCCTTGGGCACTTAAAATTCAATTTCTTTTAAAAACCATGGCTAGCGAGCCTCTACAGCACGGTATAACTGAAAATGTCAGCAAACTAGGTCTTGCAGCTCTTGAGTTATGTTGAGTCGTTGAGTAGTGTTTGAGGTTTATACAATTAGATATAAATATTTTGTTTGTAATCTAAGCATTGCTAAGTATTTAATTATAATTTATTGTTTTGAAAATGCTAACCGACAAAAAGTCATTGAAATGACCTAATTAATATAACTAATTTGTGAGTTTGTTGATCGCTGGGACATAAATAATTTCCTTATATTCATGAAAATAGTCCAATTAACTATAATATCACAAATTTTGGCTATTTGCTTTGGCACAGCACTGTATATCACATCGTCATAAATCAAACATGGAGCTGTTTATCTTTAGACAGCTAAATCAGACCAAATGAATTAGAATCAATCAAAATCTCCATGCCTTTTACACTTGCCGAATCAATACGAATTCCCTCTCTTATTTCAGCTCTTCGTAAGCTTCTGACATTCCTTTCATCTTAACTTAATAATCGTACCCTTAGCTCACCCGGATAGCAGGATTTTATTTCGTCTCCGACCCGCAGATATCCATTTCCAACCACCGTTCTCTACTCTTGCTACGAAATGGGATTATCTACTTAACCAACCTTCCTACCTCAAGAGATAGAATTCGTTTGGCTAAGCATAAATAACTTAAAGGAAAAAAAATGGCGTTGAATCACTCTTTTTCAAAGTATAGTTTGAAATAAGCCCTCAAAATTATAAAAAAATACTTTTTTTAATTTCAAATAATTAACTAATAACATTAAACATTAAATTTGTTTGCTTCCCTAAATCAATTGGTACAGCCATGTGAACTTGTCTGTCTCTACAAGTGGACAAATAGATAAAAAAATAAGGGTTTCTATTTTTGAGAAAACGCAACGAAGCCCTTCCAAATCTCTTTATCTCTCTCTCTCCTACAGGATCTACCCCCTTCCCCATCAGCTCTGTATATAGAGTCGTAACCATGGACTGGTTAAATGATACTACATTTGAAGGCGATGCCATCATCATTATGCAAGGAATAAAAAAAGGATTGTTATGAAGTGCTATTCTCTGGATTCAAATCCTTAGACGAACTGGGAATTTATTTTACTTCCATAAATCAAAACAATTATTAGCCCAGAAAAGTAAATACTGGCAAGTGCGGGAGTCGAACGCAGTACCTCATATGAACACAATGAACTAACAGTTTAAAACCCAGTAAAAAGTTCTATTTTTCTTATCACCCGAAGAGATTTTGCGAAATAGGACATCGATTTATAATTTAAATTTCTTATGAAAAAAAAATTACTAAAGAAAATAAAAGGAACTCCGTCACTGACAAATAAAGATATTTGACAGAGAAAATCTACATAGCCCTCTCTTTGGACTTGAATTCAAGGGAAAAAAGAAAATTGAAAAGAAGGATTTGTAATTCAGATGTCTCTGAAGTGGAGAAAGCTTCTAAGAGAAACAGATTGTGTTTATTTTAATTCTGGCACTAAGTAGCCTCTGAGAGGTTTATGGATTCCTGGTGAAGTTCTGTAGTTAGACTGTTGCCTATGCATTATCTTACTTTTGTTTATACAGGGTATTCTGCTCGACGTGCGGAAAAATACTACATAAAAATGTAGTCAAACACCGCCGAAAAATTGCAGTTTTTTTATCTCCTCTCTCTCTCTCTCTCTCTCTCTCTCTCTCTCTCTCTCTCTCTCTCTCTCTCTCTCTCTCTCTCTCTCTCTATCCATTGCCAATACTCATGCCTTAGAGGTTTTTTTTTCGACGAATTCAAGATTTTTTTCTTTGCAAGAAAACCAGGTTTTCTCCAATTCAACTGAACTTCTGATCACATTATCGTAATTTCACAGAAAGACCAGTACAGTTTTATTTTGAAAATAACCATATAGAAACAGCAGCAGCGGTTATTGAATGGAAATTAAAAAAAAAAAAAAATTAACAATGTTTTATGGAAAGTGTCAAATTACCCTAAAGATCTTATTTTTTATTCATCACATGTTCATAGGCTAGACTGTTCCCCACAGATCCAGTTCAAATGCTTAGTTTGTTTTTAAGTGCGTGGTTAGGCTTTCTGTGAATATCAGTTAAGTTTCTGTTTAGGTGTTTATATCGTTTTTGACAAAGAGTTGTATAGGGGTATTTTTGCCAAGGCCGAACAGAATTGGAAATGGGAAGCTGCCTCAAGTTGAAGTTAATGAACAGACAAGATCCTCGCCGAAAGGTAGTGGGGTAGACATGTAAATTTCATTCATAATCCCTGTTATTATTTTAAGCTGAGAACAAATCTGCATATTTCCTGGTGTTGTGGAGTATAATTTTATCATTTCAGGATCACTATATCATTTTTACTACCCTTATCGTTTCAACGCACAAGGCGGACGATTAGTCGGTACCTGTTTGAAAGTAGATGATCTCCTACCGGACTACTAAAAGTTTCAAGATATGAATGAACAATTCCGTTAGATGGATATTGAGGCGGAAGAGAGGCAACAGATAACTAGATAGATTGATAAGACACAAACGTTGAATTTACGGAGGCAGGGTGACCCCAATTCCAAAGCGCTGATGAGCCTTTATGAGCCAGTGATCAGTCCCCCCTATCGATTGTTGTCAGAGGAGATAGTGATAAGATAAAGTTTTGGCGATGGCACAATCGATTTTATATCATCGCATTTTGTTTGGGATGGGATCAATATAGAATCCAAACATTTCCACTTTATTGTAATTTGTCAAAATAATAACTATATTATCTTTTTTATGCCAAACTAATCTATAGAGCACATTTGTAATGAACAAATATTGTTTAGAGCTAGATGAAAGAATGGATTAACTATTTACTAATTTCCGATTCCTAATATGTGTTCATAAATTTGTATGCGGCAGTAAAATGTATACATTTTGCTTAAGGTATTTATTTATAAAACAAATAATACGCTATTTGATAATAGAAATAGGGATGATACTTGTAATTAATGGATGACTAATCCTTCACGGTACCTGACCTGATCTATTGGTATGATGCTGTTATCTCCATAGCAGGTCTGTCTGCCGGTTGCACTTGGGCCGTTGATGCTGCTACCTTGGCAGTGTAGTGGACGAGTGTGTGAGTATTTTAGTAAAGAATAACATTCTCTGATTGAGTCACGGATGTGATGTTCATATTTTAGGCTATTGTATAGAGTTCTGTCGGTACGACATTATTGTGGCAAAATATACATTGAGATGGTACGATTTGGAACTATAAGTATGGTTAAGCTATTATTACAAACAATAAGCAAAAAAAAATTAAAAGTCGGTTCTTCTTTCTAACGTTTAAGCTAAAACACAGCTCATAAATTATCTTACATTAAAAGTTCTGATTTTTCTCCGTGTTTAAAGGCATATTAGAGACTTCAACGCAAAAATTTCAAGATATTAAAAAAAATATTTGAAACTCAATGTAAATCAATTATTTAATATTGCTATAAAACATTTTGCAGAGTCCATATCTCCTCGTTCGTTTCAGACTTTTTTTTTTATATAATTTACAGCACCGTAGAAATGACAATACCCTGGAGATACCCACCTGTGGCTAAAGAAAGTGGTATTTGAGGCTAGTAACCTTCAATAATTGGACATGTGATGTTTAAAGCGAACGAGGGAAATCTTCAAACTAACATATTTTAACCTTGGCTCTAAAATTCTTTTCCTCCAGACCCAAATGATTTAAATAATAGGTTCCTGTAGCCGTTGTGACCCACGTGAGCTGTTTATGTCAGTCCTTTGTTTATGTGATCCGACCATGACTGCGAAGCGTATCTTATGATACATACAGGAAGGAAGGGGATTCTCAAGAACGTGGAACTTCACAATGCTCCTCATATTGTAGCCAACCTGCTTAATGAATTGCTGGATATATCTGTTAAATTTAAGGTATGGAAAAGGTTTAATATCCTTCACATTTCAACTCCATGATATGTCTTACGTTATTTATTAGGGGAATACTATCGTTCACCCTCTGAACGATTTCTTCCTTCACCCTTCATCATCTTCTGTCCATTTTCAAACGAAAATGACATTTGGAAAAAGCCTAAATAATAATAAAGAAAAAAAGCACCTAGAGTGGTACACCAAGACCATGCTTATCTTTACCATGCGCAGGATGCAAACTTGCGCGCGCATATTACAAAGAGAGAAGCAAAGCCCTAAAGGTGGCCAAGAGGTAAGTACCACACACACTACTGCAGTCTGAGAGTCCAAAGGCCCATGATGCCCTGAGGACTGGTGAAAACATTCATTGAACCGAGGTTGGCACCCTCAAAGACCAGCAGCAGCAGCCACTTCCAGGGTAGTAGAGCGGAGGATATATTTCACTACAGGAGAAGGAGGCCGTGCCTTGCTGCTTTTACCAAGCAACGGTAGAAAGACTCAAAAACAGTACGATGGAACACACAAAGCATAGATAATATATAAGGAGTTGGCAGTAAAATAAGAATTGAAAAATTTCAATTATTTAATTGAAGATGAAAATAGATAATTATTTTTGTGATAAAATTACAATCTGTCTTATTGGGCAATAAGTAATTGTGATAAATGTTCTCATTCGTACCATATTAACAATTTTCATTCATGCAGTATTTACAAACAGCCCAGAGACCTCCCAAATCCACATGTTTTTTTTCTGAGTGTTCTTAGGTTGAAAAATGAAGAACCAGAAGGTGTAAGTTCAATCCTCGCCAGGGAGAGCTGATCGTATTTTAAGATGGCCCCACCATATTCAAATAAATTCAACATTCCACAACTCTGCCTTAAAATTTGAAGTTATGTGTAATACATTCCATGACTAACAGTTTGGTTACAGTTGCCGACACGTCTTTATTGACAGTTTTAATTACTTTTTGTAATTGTATTGCACTAGAGCCCGAACACATTATACATATCATTAGTCAAGATGTCAAAATTTAAAATCCTGCGTAAATATTACCCTACTTAATATTACAGAAAAATATTTATATTATAATTACAAGTAATTGATGAATAATTGCATTTTTTTAAATTTCTTTACAGGGTTGCTTTTATTTTCAGCATCAAATTCAAGGATTTAAATGGAATTAAATTTTAAAACAAACGAAATCTTATAAAGGTCTGATACGAGAAGAGGGGAACTTATACTTATTTGTGAATAAGAGGTGGCCACAACACCCTCTAAAACTTTTTCGTGTTTTCATTCTTAAAATACGTTATAGGAATATTTTTAAATACGTATCCACGAGCAATTTTTGACGTCCGAGTCACCGAAAGACTTGAAGGATGTCAGCAAATGTTTTTTTCCTGTAACCTGCTTCAATCAGTTCTGATTGGATGACTAAAGACATTTTTATGGAATGGTTTAGAAGATATTTTTCTCTCATGCTATAATTCTTATTGCATCTTGAATTTAAACTGATAATGCAATAATTTTACTAGATAATGCTCCATCTCAAGTAACCATATTAAATTGAGACCACGGCTAAATATTTGTTTGTATAGTGTAACGATAATACATATGATTAAGGCGTTATAGAACCTCATCACATATATCGCAAGGATATTATGCTGTGTTTATTGAACTATGACACCAGCCCTTATAAATTTTGGAATCACCGAAAGTAAAAGATGAAATAGTTTCTAATGTCGAAGCGAGGGAGCTACTAAAATTTAAATTTTCAAAGCAATATTTCTAAGTGTACGAAAATATGGATCCTGAGTCAGAAGAATGGATTTGTCGAGCCAGGATACCAACTTTAGAACAATGACAGAATAATTTGGAAGACGTTAAACCCAGTCCTTGGATCAATCACACAATTTAACTACGAATCACTTTAGAAAAGTGACCAACAATGACTCTCTTACCGTACTTAAAGAATGAAGACAATTAGATATTTTTGAGTTATACGACCTTCGTTTTTAAATCAATTACGTGAAAAAAACCTCTTTATTTCCTAAGAACACACTAAGAACAATTTATCTGTTGAATGGAATAGTTCAGTTTGTCTTTATGCGTGCGAGTATACAGAACTAACAGAAAACAGAATTAATAAAAAAAAAAAATTTACTTAAACTTAAAAAAGTTACCTTCCCCCTTGCCTACGTCACTACCGTTTTTCAAAAAAGATTTTTTGTCGCAAAACAGTTGTTTTAAATTAATAGGCTAGCTAATGATAACCACCTAATTTCTAATCGTAGAACCACCAGTGACTTTTCCTTTCACTGGATGCTCGCTCTGTATGTTAGAAGCAATACAGTATTATTGTACTCGTCGGCGCAGTGACTAGTCTTGCTGACCATAGCTGTAATACTGTCTAGTCAGTCCAGTACCCGTCGATATGTCACTCAGAACTGTAATCTCGGGTTATTGTCTATCAGTAGACTATTTACTCGCAAGATCAACCGTCTCGCAGTTGATAACCGGCAGACAAATGATGTATCTTTATCGGAATCGGAAATTGACTTCATCAGGAATTAGGCAGTTTACTTTTTTTAAATATCCGACCTCTCTAAGTAGCAAACCAAATGAATTGTATGGACGCCGTGATTGAGAATATGTAAGATTTAAATTTACTCTGAGAGAAGCGTCTGGGGGTCTGGGGTTTCGCGATCGACTAAAGACATGAAATTAAGCATTCCACTAGCCCAAAAAGCACCATAAATAAATAATATTGCCATTGTTATTTAAGGTTTTCATTCGTCAAGAATAATTTCATGGAAAATTAGCACCATTAAAACACTGTTCCCTGTCATAAGCCCGAATGCTGAGGTTGCTGCAGACAGCGCTGGGAAGTTATCTCTCAACCTTTATTTCGATGTTAGACGTGATTCACTACGATTTAATTCAAGTACCCACTCAATTGCCCCACAAATCTGAGTGAAAAACTACCTTTAAATCTTTTATTATAGGGGGAAAAATCCTTACCGGATCTGGAAACCTAATCCATACGTCAAGAGGGGGGGGGGGCAGCGTCTCTAGTGGCCCGCGGCCAACGCCCAGGATTTTTTTATTTTTAAGTTTATCTACTCAACACATAATAGTCCCGCAAACGTGTGGGTCGGTAATGTTATAAGAAAATTGACAAGTTTCGACAAGGTGTCGGGGTGGTTTGATAATTAACGGAAACGGGCCTCTCGGGAAATCTCGGTGCATTTGATGCAGGCGGCCAGACTAAGGATGCGCCTCCTCTCAGGTTTTCTGAAAATAACAGGCACTTGAATTCCCCGATTTTCAGTGCCCCGTCACCTTTTTCTTGATCAATTTATTCAAGTCTTCTCAGTTTATTTCTCAGTTCTATGCTTTTATTTCTGTTACAGTAGGTACTTATGTACGAGTAATAAGATAATAAAATAATAATAATAAAATAGTAATAATAAAATTATAGCGTCTAATAAGAGTAGAACTATAGTGCTTCGTAGCATGAAAGTTATTCCTTTAAAGAGTTTTTTTTTTTTTTTTTTTTTTAAGCTCTAATTAGAAGATTAAGGATAAGGGAAAAATGAAGGAAGATTTGGGTTGAGCGGATACTTGTACTAGGAGGCCCTATGTTCTAAACATTGTTTTAAATAATTATTTAAAATAAATTTAGGTTAGTGAATTAAAACCTATTCGTCCTGGAAGATAATTCTGTCACGTCCTGAAGCGTCGTTGAAAAGTGGACGTCTCAGAACCATTTAAAACCCTCCAAAATTATCGTAAGACTGCTTTAAAAAGTGTATACTAATTACCATTCATTCCCCTTGTTTTTTTTTTAAATCAATGATTTTGATTAATTTTTTATTAGAGGCTCAGTGCAAATAAAAGTTCCTTTAAAAAGAGGTAACTAAAAAACAATTGCCACCCTGTCTGTTGCTCTTTTACAAATGTAATAAGCAAGCGTAAATACCAAGAGGACATTGAAACGAGAGTTTTTAACAGCGATTGGGATAAACGGCTTCTGTTTACGGATCCCAACGAATCAAAACCAGAGGACTCTGTTTGGATCAGTCTTAAGATCAGATATACTAAAAAAGACAAATAGAAAAAACCGTTATGCGGACAATAGAAAAAGTAATGAGCTGTCTTCAATGAAATCGTCCTAGGAAATCTCTTTGCTACTGGCACAATGAATGAATCCATACGGAGATGGAGAGCCTGCAAAACTTAAAATATTTGCAAAAACTGACAAACGGTCCAAAAATGCCCAAGCTAATGGACGAAATAGCTTTTTCTCGAAATACGTTAGTGCAGCGGATCTACGAGATGGCATAAGATGTGATTGCAAGTAATTTCTAAGCTTTTGATTGAGAATACTTTTCTTGACAGATGCGACAGAAAATCATCTGCTCAGCTGTGTGTTTACGTCCGTAAGGTCAACGAGAATGTTGAAACGTCTGAAGAATGCCTTGACCTCCGTAAACTATGACCAACGACTACAGGAGAACAAGTGTGTAAAGAGCTAAAAATCACTTGAAGGAAAAACTTGGACTGGAAAATTAAACAGCATTAACCTCTCATAGGGCTCGTCATGCCATAGTCGGTAAACACAAGGCTGTATAGTACAACTGACAATCTATTTGAAAATGCATCTTCTAAAATATCAATGCATTATTCATCATAGAAAAAGTAATGAGCTATCTTCAATGGAAACATCGTCCTAGGAAATCTCTTAGCTACTGGCACAATGAATGAAGGAAGCGCTTTGTGCCAATGAGTTGGAATTATCTGCTTGTTGAACACTCAATTGTAAATCTAATCATTTACCAATAACACCGGTCAAATTGAAGTGGATCCTTACTACGAAAAATATGAATTCAATGTTTCATCTCTACTTCAATACAAGTTGACTTTGAGAGAGAAAAATGTTTTTTTTTATATCAGCCCTTTTGCAATTAAGACACAAAACTGCATCTGTACTCCCCTGGAATTCAAAGTAAATTAGTTGACCTACGAATCGACGAATATGTTTTTCTTAAATGAAAGTAAGCTGAGATTACAGCTAAAAACGAATCACCGGATATCTGGAGTTTTGGAAGTTCTTAAAAAACGAAATTCCCTTTGTTACGTAATTTAGCTCTCCGATCACCGATCAGTTTTGGTTCAACATTCTCCAAGATGAACTACATAAAAGATAACAACGAGGTGTCACTAACCGACTCTGATTTAAAAAATTCACTTGTAATAGCATCGGCAGCAGTCTCCCAACATTGATTTGATTAAAAAAACTGGGCCGATCACGTTTTTTCTACTCTCGTTTTTCAGGTCTTCAATGTTGTGTAAATTGCGGTTTTTTTATGAGTGTTGGTGGGAGGGGGGGCGGGTTACCCACATGAGTTTGTGGAACCACAATTGTGGCTGACGACAGAAAATGGTTGGCCACCCCTGCCTTACGATATGCATTATTGCAAATGCTCTGCAGTATTGCTTTTAATGGTCCCATGTTCCGACACTTATAGTGAAAATTGAAATAATTAAGAGAAGAAAATGACCATAAAGAATAAAGAACAAAAGAGGTACATAGAGAGAGAGGGCTGAGCGATTGCATTAGAGAGAATACACAAAAGGGAAGAGTCCGCTATTGTCTGAACGAAGCCCTACCTCGTGGCCTATTCGGCTGGGACAAATGAATGGTACATGGGTTGGCAATATGTCAATGGGTTGATACATTCTCTATCTGAGGTACACAGGGCACTTGTCTGTCATTGCACCATGCACCATGGTACAGATGTTCAATTGTACACACGGCTCTTAAATCAAGATTGGTGTAGTGGTTAGTCTAACTGATAACTGATAGGAACGTTCCTGGTTCAAATGTCTCGTTAAATCAAAGTCAATCATCATTAGATCAAGGATTTTTTAACATGGAATACGCTCACGGCTTGGATAAAAATACCACGACACGGCCAACACTCGAAACCGTCAGATAAGCAGAGCAGTAAAAAAGTTCGTTAGTTTGAATGTTCACCATCAAAATTATTTTCAAAACCTAATTTGTTTTTTATTAAGATCGAAAAACTGGTGAAAATAATGTGATTTTAATAGTGGTGTATTGTTCTTTGACTCCTCTCTAACTTTTTAACGCAACAATTCTCATTTGCATAACGTTTTAAAGGTATAACGCCTTGATATTATTTCCATATACATTGACACTTATCGGTCATGAGATATTTTAATCTATGGTGGGAATGCATCTCTTCAAAAGTTCTGGGTAAAATATCTTGGCATATATTGCCATTGATACAGGATATAGATATATTAATAGTTAAAATCTGTTTTTAAAGTGTAACAGAAAAACATCGCATCGTTACGGCTGATGGCATCAAAAAAACAAAGATAAAAAAAAAAAATGAATATGACAGGTGAATAATTAAGCTATAAGTACGTATACGTATAATATATAAGTACGTCAAAAAATGTATTATTGTGTAATCTACAATGAATAATTAAATAAAATAATTTACGGGTGAGTCATCGCTAATCAAAGTTAAAAATTAAAATGCGTTCTACGCGTTTTATTTTCAAGAAAATTGTCACAATTATCTTTGAGATAAATAACTAAAACAGCTAAATAACATGAATCATTTAGTAGAAACGGTATCGACTGCCACGATCGATGGTTATAAATATATAATTCAAATCCTGGCCCAGGTTATAAAGTGAAGACTGGTAGTAATAAGGCAGCAGGGGGGGGGGGGAGGGGCAGAAATGTAAATTTCACAGTCGGTTGGACAAACCATCAGTTGCCTGGTGGTAGCCATTAGCCATGCCTGGGATGAAGTGTTTAAGCCCGGAGTTCTACCTCAATCTAAAACCTTACTCTAACTTGAGCCATCTTATAGATTTAAGCTGAGCAACCTTTCAAAACTTGAGAGGAAATGGCTTTCCCTCTCTCCTTTTTATTTTCTTCGCTGAGCTCTGGAGTAAAATTGTCACTACAAAAGTTGGAAATGAAAATCTACTAAGGCCTAAAAATAAACACTCGTTTAAACTTAAAGTATGAATATTACAGAAATTGTTAGTCCTAAGTTTGATCATGAAATTCTACATGGATTAGATCCAACTAGTCATTAAATACTTTTAGGCCATATGGAAAATTAACAATGGTCATAATTAGCAAGGTCAAAACTCCCAAAGTATTGATCAGGTGGTAAATTTTATTTACAAAAACTGTAAAGAAGGGAATCTGACTAACAGCAGTTTAAGATAAGGAACCACGAACCAGGTAAAATTTCTCTGAACGGTGTCAGAATATAATTGTATTCAGTTTTCTGTCATCAGATTTATATCAAGTTATTGCTTGACTTTAGAACAAAGTAGGCTGCCATGATCTTGTAAGTAAAAAAGTCAGATCCACCTTCAACAGATGATCCGATGTATGCAAATAGTGTAACTAGACATGAATATCGTGAGGTTTGGCGTATTTTGATTCCTAATAGTTAGCCCCCACTTCAAACCTTCCTTAACATAGATAAATGAAATTATACATGGAAGCTTAACTTGACGACGGAATTATTTAATTTCATTAATTAATTCATAACACGTAATTCGAAAAAATATTTTCCTATAAAGTTGAGTATCAAATTAAAGATTTCGACGCTCAGAATATTAATAATATGCGAATTCCAAGTACAGAAAGGTCATTGAAGTTGCCATTAAAATAACTTTCGCAACCGTAACGATGAATTGTGTGATGTATCATATGCGACCTGATTTATTTTTTATTTTGTGAATACAACTTGTTTACAGTAGCATGTAAAGTCGCACTAAGCTTTGACTCATCATTGTATTTATAGATTTCCCTCGTCATGGCAGCACAGAGTTTTCAATATTCATACTTTCTCATTTCCAGCCAGTACATTCCATAAATGCACTCTCCCTGTAATAAGTACATGGGTGAGATGACTACTGTAGACAGATGAAGCGGTTCCGGTAAAATAGTTGTAATTAACAGAAGGGGCCGTAGAGGCCTAACAAGGCACTTCACCACTGCCTAAGGCCCTTCAGTCCCCCCCCCCCCGCCAACAGAGGTACCCCACGGCAAATACTACCCCCCTCAGCAACTTCAATTAGAAAAACGTTGAAGGCAGAATGTTAAACCTGATATCACAGATCAGATCCCATAGGTAGGGGCTATACTTTCAAACTAGCTCGTAGCAAACATCTTATCATCAATAGCAAACATCGATAGTGGTCGTAAAGGCACCTACAATATAAATATACACATGTTGTCAATAATTGAAAATATTGACATTGTATATTCAAATATTATATAGTGTATTCAAACCTACAATTCAGGGAGTCCGGGGGATAATTACAATAATATTGACGCGAATTGTATATGTAATGATATATATTGATAATATTATTTCAATGTTATTGTCAATATCCCCCTCTTGTACTGTTGCGAATAGAAATCAAATAAAGTCCAATATAATCTGAGGTCAAAAACCGTCCATAAGAAGATAAACTCACCAAGAAAGAATTTTTTTTTTTAAGCAAGTTTTAAAATAATAACCAAACAAATTTTTCTTCTTACGTCTATTTTACTTCTGAGAGCTTTTCTCACTTCGGCTTCTCCATATTGACGAGAGAATATTGCTACTGTAGGATCTAATGCAAAAAGTTAGTTAAGTGTACACTATCACACAATTAAGGGTTTCAATGATCTTAGTAATTGCTCGGTTTTTATTAAACTATTAAGTTTTATGGAACTATATTTACTAACAAACACATTCAAAAGCAGTTTCTCAAACACACCCACCTCACTCTTGGCCACTGTACATGAGAATTCGGCACCACGGCTGTATTATATAAATATTTTAAAAAAATTGAGATAATCTTTTACGAGATTTTTAATTTGACACACAATACTCTAGGAATAACATTATTTTTCCATTACTTCTATAATTAACAGTAATACTAATTAACATGTAATTAACAGAATACTAATTAATGATTGAATTTCTCATAGGATTACTTTTTTTTGTAACCCCATCAGTGCTTTAAATAAAGCTAACATGCACAAAATCATTTCGCTTTACAAAACGCGGAATAAATTAACGATTCCAACACGATTTTAATGACTTTATGTAACTGCAAAAATGAAATAATATTTGTCAGAGCGGCAAAAGATCTTTAACTTAGTAGGACCGAAAAATATTTATTTTTTATTGCCTAGTTAATTAATAACACATAATTATGTTTTATCGAGTTGAAAATATGTTTCATGCTGTCAGGTTATCAAATGAAATCTCGAAAAAAAATTTCATGTTTATATTAGGGGGCATGCAATAGGGCAAAGATTCTAAAAGACAGACAGACCCACAGGTCGAAACGTAAAGCATGGAAATAATCAACAAATCCCTAAAAAGCCCCAAAAGAAGCCCGTAGCACCAATAATAATTTCAAAAATATTTTTAAAAAATAACCACAATCTATTTATTCATCGTGATT